>CM068376.1:31882890-32492514 GCA_034769895.1 Magicicada septendecula | reverse complement strand
GTATGTGCTAAACGTGAATAGTTCCATTTAAACGATTAAAATGAACTGTAAAACGACATAATTAATAATAAACTAAGGTAATAATACATAGACTGAGGTAGTACATAACACAGCAATTAACAATGTACATAAAACGTGACACGGATGTTGGCACACCTTCACTTGCACAGCAGCTGATTCTCCGTTACCCTCCGCCATTCACAGTTTCAAAGTGGACTCGTACATGAAGAAACTGGTTTCTGCACATATGCCTTTAGCTTTCAATTTTGCTATAACTATCACGTCAATTGTTGCCCACATTGTCTAGTTAATTCTGTAATCTATCGCAGTCTTGAATAGTACAAAGTTAAGCAAGTGACATTTTACATCTTATAAATACACAACTCATGACTAAAAGGCGGACATCTGATGTAAAATATTTTCCAGGCCATATGCATGCCACTCTGTTAATGAAAATAAAATGAATATTACTGACAATGTAAATACAAATATGTAAAATATAGGAAACGACAACAACACTATCACTGCCAGGGTTGTCCAAGAATTTAACTACCCGAACAGCAAAGTAAATGACAACCTTGAAATGACCCAGGACATAAGAAATAGAATTATGAAGAGTAGCAGGGCACCCTATCTGCTCAAACTGTATAGGGTCCAAGTTACTTCAATGAAAACCTAAGCTTATGATATATAAAAACAATAATATGAGCTGTCTTCACACGTGAGTGTGAAACTTGTGATAAAGAGGCCTGAAGAGATGCTGGCCATAATTGAGAGCCGAGTACTTGAGGAGAATTTTTGGTCCAGTCAGATCGAGGGTGATGACAGATGATGCATCAGGTTCAATTACAACCACAACGCCTATACAAAACTGATAACTAAGCATAAAGTAACATTTTTCACTTATTTTTGATCACTGTTTTTCACATGTGGCCCACATGAGTGTCAACTTTTTTTTTGGTAGTCTGCAGTCTGAAACACTGCTACAAGATCTGCATTACCTGTGTTATGTTATACCTGTATCCTACTGCCAAAATCACTATACACTAAGTAATGTTATGGTAAATAAAATAATCATAGTTACACACTGGCATGCTTACACTGTTTATGCACTAAAATACAGTAAAACCCTGTTAAGTAAAACGCACATCAAGGGACCATGAGAAAACCGCGTATTACATGGGCGATGACAAAGTAGTGTAGATATATACTGTATTACTGTGAATTCATATGTTTTCACATATACATTGGCACTTTTATCGACATACTGCATTCAAGTACAATATTTAAGCAAACAGTTCAAATCTGTTTTAGTAACTTATTTCATTTAACTTATTTCACTACTAACAGTGGCGGCGCTAACGAAACGGGGGGCCCCCACGAAACTAATTAGGGGGCCCTATAAAAATGGTTAAATTTTGTATACGTAATAGGGGAAAACACTTAATGAGTTTCTATTTACGTGTGTTTCACAACAATGGTTTGTGAATACTTTCTCGTCTATCACAAAGCGTTTGCAATTTGCAAAGGATGTTTTACACGTGTACAAACTCTTAAAATTCATTGTTGCTAAATAGACAAAGTTGTATACAAACTATAAAAAAACCAAAATAAAAAGAATGATTTATTTTTACGTCAAAGATCTAAATTCAGACTATGAAACAGTACCGCACACAGAGTGTTAAAATTTATTATTTAAAAACGAATATCAAAGTAACATTCTAGCTTTTTTCAAACATTTAAATTAGTTTGTAACTGAATTTGTAAAATTCTTGAATATACTCTATACAACTTCTCCTTAAGTCTAATCCAATTCAATAACACTCGAACTCAAGTAATGTACAATATTTACAGATGAGGATCAACCAAAGTTCACTGTTTTCCTAAGCCTAGTCTTCTTTTTTTAATAGCTAAGAACTTTTCAACCACTTCGTTGATATTAGTTTTCTGTGTCTCTTCATGCTCAATGCTTAACAGTACCAAGTCACTCAACCGAGTTTGGGCCATGGTACTTCTTAAGTACGACTTAATTTAATTAATTTAAGTTTTGAAAAGCTTCTTTCCGCTGTAGCTGTTGTGACAGGTATGGTTAAATAAAGCTGCAAAGCTGTAGTTAAGTCTGGGAGGCAACTCATAAGGCAGCTGTTCAACCAGTAAATTCATCATTTCTCGAATTCTTTTCTTGTGTACAATTTCTTTGGTCATCAGAGCTTTGAAGGATATTACTTGGTCAGGCAGTGATGTGGAAAGGTCACCAGGATACACATTTACCAGAGCCTTATTTTTCTCCACTATTGTCTCTTGTGAGAAGTTTACTAAATTCTGAGGCGTCAGGAATGAAAACCTATCATCAATGCAACGCAATCCTTCGAATCTCATTTGTAGCTGAGCTATTACAATATCTAGTGTTGCATTGAAAACTTTTACTTCAAATGATTTCACTGGGTCGTCAATTCTGTGGTCAACTGATAATTCAACAAAGAAGCGTTTTACAACTCGTTTACGCTTATTTTTCATGTTACAAGTTATGTCCCATGACTGGGCCAACTGGGGCCCCCCATGAGGATCGGGGCCCCCCCGCGCCGCGGGGTCTGTGGGGGCCTTATCGCCGCCACTGACTACTAAATTATTTCACTTAACATTAAATATTCATCGTATCTGTTTAACATTGTTTCTCTTGTATGTGATCTGTGCAATGAATAATCACATTTTCTATACAATTCAAATATGAATTCACACCAACTAACATTTCGTCAGAAGTGAAATTGTCTTAATCACTCTTACCGCTGCAAGGGGTTGTGACTGTTAGCATGTGGAAAGTGATTCTTCTGCTCTGATCCATTTGCGGCATGATTTTTTGATGATATATCATCTACAGCCAGTATTTTTGGAGTCACTGCCCCATTGTCTATAGATACAAAATCCTCCATGTTAATGTCTCCCAATGTTTCGCGCACAGCAGCCCAATCCTCATCATGATGGATTAGATCAGAAGGTGCATCACATCGAGGGACTGAATTAACGAAATGCTATAAATTAAAACACGAGTAGTAACTGCAGAAACAGAATACTACACGGTACACGTAAACTTTAATCAAATCAAAGTTTCTTACTTTATTGTTTCTGAAGCAATTTACAATGGTGCGAGGCTGGTTTAGAGCATCCAGAGAGTGACACATATCACAGGATTATCTACTTGTGATACAAATGCTTGAGCAATTTTATTCTTGATCCATAGTCTGGGGCTTACTTGATGAACATGGAGATAAAACGCAAACTGCACATTTCCGAGGTCCACAGTCTTAGGGTGGGAGGGGCAGCTGTCTATGAACAACAGAATCTTGCATCCAGCTTCCAGAGCACAACAGATGTTTCTACATCCTGTTCTAGTGAACAAGCGGCTTTCAGTTGTATCACGTAAACATAAATGTCAAGGCTGAAGAAAGTAAATGTTCCCACAGTCACAGAAAACTACTGTATTTGACAGTACATTATATATAAATCTGCTTTGAACAAGTTTTATTGGTTAATGAAAAACAGTGTATTATGCAGGATTTGGGCACAATACTTGATGACCCGCCATAAAGCCATCCTCGTTCTAACATCAGTCCACAGCCCCGAAGATCACTAATAAAGCTGTCCTTCCTTCCATCCTGACCGCCTCCTAGTACACTGAGTCAGCTGCTTGTTACTGTTACCTTGATCACTGGTACGGAGGCTCTCCTCCTCGCGGGGAGCGACCAACGTCTCAAGGCGTCTGCTGGCTGGACTTGAGACGGGCAACACCTGTTGCTCGAATCGGTACCAGCGGCAGTGCTACAAAAATAAAAAGTTTTCTTTCTCCCTCGCCTTCTGAGTTAACTCGGCAGTTTCCTTCTCCAGTTTTAGGTACCAGTTGACTAAGAACCAGACTATGTATGTCTACTATGTATATCTATTGCCAGCCATTGGACTCGATCCAGATGCTGTAGTCAAGCCACGGGTTCAGATACCCCGCACCCACAATGCATGCATGCATAGGCACAATAAATGGGGTTTATTATGTTTTTTTATATATATGACGTGCAGGAACCAAACAAAAAGCACGTCTTACACAGGATAGTGTAATAAGAGGGTGCATTTTAACAGGGTTCTACTGTATTAAGTTTATTCTATTACACACAATATAGGGTCAATCCATTTCAGCTCAACCAATGGGGGTTACTGACATATTTTATTTCCTTTTAAATAATGTGGTTTTGGTTCCTATATGTATCTGGGAGCTCAAAACATATTTTTAAAAATGTTCATTATTAGCGGATATTTCTGGTGGCCATTTTGTTTTGGCCTGTCAGCTGTTTTCAGCATTTTCTACAATTAACAGAAAGTTCAATAACTTCTTTGTTATTAAAGATATCAACTTGAAACAAAAACCATATTAATCTGCATAAAACCTTCTATAGTTTATGTTATGGACAAAATTTAACTAGGTATTGAGGAAATTTGACTAAATTTGGATTCAAAATTGTGTTTGAAATTATGAAAATGAACGACTTTAGAAGAAACTTTTTCATACAAGGAATGAAGATACACCTTCAATATCTTTTTTTTATAGAAAGACGCCATTATTCACTACAAGTTGTATAAATTTGACGCCACTTCTCCTTAATTTTTTACAATTCATGTAACATTGAAATTACCGATTTTCAACTTAGTATATCTCAAAAGGGATAAAAGGTAAAAATCTGAAATTTTCTCAGAAGACTTGTATGACAAGTTGTAATGGGCACACAAAATTTCATCAGTGTTCCAACTACAAGTTGTGTAAAAAAACCTTCAAAATATCAAAGAATTAACCCTATGGAATGGGCCAAAAACTGTTACAGGATACTATAAAAACATATTTTTATTAGAAGATGGAGAAGTATAAAATTACAATTGTAATTTATACACTGTGACTAAAAATAGGGTAAATTTTTTGTATAATTAAAATCTAAAACTGTTTACCTAAGTGACTAACCTTTATAAAGAAGAAAATGGTTTGTATATTGTGTAAAAAACTAGACTTACATTTCAGTTTAAAAAAATCTTAATCTGTATGGTTATACACACTGGCTTCAGGTCTATAACAAATATTTATATACTTGGCTAGTCAATGGATATTGTGTTAAAACTGTCTCTGATATAATAAAACAAAGTCTTAAATCACTGAACTTGTCCGTGAAATCACAGTATTATACAAATTAGATATTTTGACGGCTACTTTTTCTGTAATGTTGTAGTTATGACCAGTTACAGTCGTCAGTTCCATTGGTGACAATTTTCTCGAAACTTGTGTTACAGGTACCCACGTTCTGTCATTTTTTGATATATTGAAGGAAGGTTATGGTCCGTGTGGATGGAAAAAACGAATCATCAAGTCATTATTTTCATCACTATTTTTTTACAACTCTACCAATCCACCACTTTACATCATACATACCCACGCAACAGAGTGATTTGCTTCGAATAACTTTAATTGGTAATCGGGGAAATGTTCACTTCAGTCAACACACTTTGAATATGCGTACTATCTCATAACAGATGAACTTCGGGGAACAAATCTGTGGTAAGACCTTGTCTAGGGTTCCAAATCTTTGTTTTAATACCATTTCATTTGTTTCAACTTCGTCAGCAGGTACAAATAAATAAGAAATACCCTTGATACTCTCAGAGCAAAATTTGAACATTTCTTCGGCTGGCAGTATCTGGTCTGAGTAAGGCCTCTGCAAACTGCCCTCTTTGTTCTCCCCTCAATGCCATCACAAGTATGCTTTCTGTGGGATGTGGCAAAAAAGTTACATTCAGCTTCAAGACCAAAATCTTTGGAGTGCTTACAGACACTCAAAAAATTTTTCTTATTTTTATACTGGCTACTTGCTCCATCACTGAAATACATAATTTTTTTGACAGATGGGGCAACAATTTTTATGTCCTCAATCAAATGTTTTTGAAAGCAATGTACAGCTGCTGTACTTTGTTGTAAATGGTCACTGATAATGCAAATGCTTCTTGAACATACATCACCATTTTTTTTTTTATTTTTTAATAACATACAAAAGGATGTAGGGTGGCCTGAGGGTGGTCCAGTGAAAACTCTGGATTTCGTCCTGAACCACAAATGAAAAGTTTTCAGCAGTCACTCAAAGTGATACAGACATCTCCGCTCAAGCATTCTTTTAGTTGTTTAAGGTAGTTTGATTGAGCTTTGGAGATGAAATGATGTTTTTTTCAAAACCATAAGCGTTTCTATAAGAGCTTCAAAAAATACATCACTTTCCAGAACTTCAGTGATCAAGTTTGCTCTATCATTGCTGATCCATTGTTTGAATGTTATTTGATCAGGCAAATCTACTTCATGTTGAAGGACTTCCTTTAATAGGACATGATTTACATTCATCGAACATACACGCCTTATTTTCAACATAACAAACTACAAAATCCAATAAGTCTTTATAATCTACATTGATTTTTAAGCCCTAAATCATAAGTTTCACATTCTGGTGATACTTGCACATACATATATATTGCGTTCCTGATGACCCTGGCAATTCACACCACTTAGGTCTAAAGCTACAAAATGAAGATCTTGCAATTTTATATCCAGGATATTGCTTCTTGAATTGTACAAATAATTCATTCAACGTTAACAAAATCAACCTCTTCGGTTTATAAACTTTCTTACCAATAGATATACAATCTTCCTTTCCAGGGCACACCCTCTTGGTAAAATTCTATTACAGTATTAACAACCTCCTCACTTAATATACTGCCTACTCTTCAAAATAATTCAAGAAGAATTCCTTGAGATTTCATCAATTTTCTAGATAATCTCACAAGGTAGGCTGTCACTTGAAACTTCACAAATTCTTTTTTTTTGTCCAAGAATGCGGTAGCAAACTAATAATTTTAATTTGTTCTTCTTTTCTTGCTAACACACATTTTTCTTTTATCCTTTTTATCAGTTCATCATATTCATGTTCAATACTTGTGGATGAAGTTGCTCTCTCATTTATTTTTTCATCGAATGAGGACTCTAATTTTCTTTTGACTGCAACTGATATTTTTTCACTTTTCCTTCCCAATACAGATAATCGCTGAGACTTGTTTAGTTTGATTATTTTTGAAGCAGGAGATACATCTAAATCCTTACAAACAAAGTGAGTGGTGCCCAACCCTTCCTCTTGTTGAAGTTCCCGAAAATCAGTAAAAAAATCTACATCATTTTCAGTTTGGTTTATCTCAGACAGAAATATTTTTTTGTAACAGGAAGGACATAACGATTTTCCTGGAATTCAATCTACAGGAATTTTCTTTGGCTTGCTCAAATACACAAACTGAATTTCCCTCAAGCTATTCCTTATTGGTTTTTTATGACACTGGAATGGATCACTGCATATTCTTCCACATATGTGATTATACTTTCCTAAATATTTATTTTTGTGATACTGGCAAATAGAATAAATCTTTTCAGAAACTTTTAATTTTAGAGAAATCTGAAAATACTCATTACCTGGGTGTTAACCTGGATAATAAGCTTAACTGGGCACACCACATTGACAGCATAACTAAAAAGGTAAACAAACAAACAAACCTTATAAAACGTCTCTGCAGAGTATCATGGGGATGTTCACAACATGACCTATAGAACATATATCAAGCCGGTAGTAATAATTTATGGCAGCGAAGGAACCATCACAAGCACTCCTGCAAATGAGGGCAGACTGGAACGTTCCAGACCAACATCCTAAGACTCATCACAGGTGGCATCAAATCAACTCCAATTACAGCACTACAACTATATACAAGCAACAAAGCAATAACAGAGGAAATTAAGCAACAGGCAGCACTGGTACTCTTCAGAATTAAGTCGCTGCCTGAGAAGTCATGACAGGAGCGGATGGAACCACAGAGACTCAAAACATAAAAGATCAGGTTAAACCAAAGTAGCAACTACCTTCAATCCCACAGCATACCAACAGCAGTTAATAAAGTAATCCCCTTGGAAAATCCACTCGACTTTCATAGTTATGAAGTATATCTCAATCTGATAGAAGATGTTACGAACACAAGATCTCCAGAGGAATTAAAACAGATAATGCTAATAACGATCAATAAGCGATTTCCGGAGGAAAACTGGATATGTGTATACACTGATGGATCCTTGGTCGATGACGTGGGTTATGCTGGAGTGGGAATGTTCTCCTCATTGTTTTCCCACTATATTGCAGTGGGACAAAATAAATCAAGCTACGACGATGAAGTAGAGACTATCAAAGTGGCACTGCAAAACCTAATTTGGAGGCCAAACAAAAGCTGTCCTTCTAGTGGACTCTAAGTCTGCAACATTCTCTAATACAGGAGCACACTGGAAGCAAGGCAACTCACCAGGCAGCTTACAGCACTTAACAAGGAGATAGTTATCCAGTGGATCCCATCTCACATAGACAACTCAGGAAACGAGACACAACATCTTGGCAAAGCGAGGGACAAAGATCTACCACCACGAAAGTACCCATGATTTCAGCACCCTACGAAGACTGATGACGAGGAAAACAAACTCTCACTTCCTGGAAGAAGCAAGAAACATCTCAGAAGGAAAAACATGGTCAGGGATTGAACAGTTATAGGATAAAAACTGTAGAAAACCCAGGAAGGAAGCAGTCACCAACTTTACATTGGAAACTGGCAATGACTGTCTCTCAGCGCATCTCTACAATTTAAAAATTTCAACCACAGAAGAATGTGTAGGAGAGACGACTCAAAAATGAACAAAAATCATCTATTGAAGTGTGTGAAGCTGACCGGGAAATGCAAGAACTCAGAATTTACAGTGGTCTTTATTGGGAAGCGCGCTACCAAATGGGTTAAATGTACCAAAGAGGAGCCATTAGAAAACAAACAAACAACTTTTAATTTTAGTATAGTTTGTTCATTTTCAGGCAGACCACTTACTTTAGATATAGGCTGGTAATAAGTTTTGTGACAGCACTCATTAACGAACAATCCAACACAGCACTCCACTGTATAATTATTCAAACATAATACTCAGTTTAGAATTATACTAAAAAAATTGCACACAACACTTTTATACAACAAAACATGTAGGCTAAGTTAAACACACTAGGACAGCCACTAGACAACAGTAGTCAGTCACCTGCACAGACATGAGCTTTTCAGGTCTCTACCAGGGTTGCCAAGTGTGGGGATTTTTCCCCACACTGGCGAAATTTGAAGCCTCAAAATGGCAAGTTGGAAAATGGTGGGGACTTGTGTAAATATGGCGAATTATTGGTGATTTCTAATAATTAAAATTTCAAATAATGCAGATGTGACCAAACTGCAGTACAGAAATCCCGCAAAGTTTACAAAACTACAAAATATTTATGTAGGTGCTATAAGTGCACTGTGATTTTGGAAAGTAAAAATCAAAATCTCTCACTTCAAAAAATACAAAATTTCAGAGTAAATTTCTTAAACTTTTATGTTGGATGTGCAAACCACTTTTACAGCCGATTTCCTTTTAACAGTTCAAAGCCTAAAACATCTAGAATTTCTAGACAGGAAAATAATTAATGATATTCGGTCACTGGCTTCAGCAGCAGCAGCCTTTGAGAAAAGTATTGAAATAAACATCATAAATCTAGACAGGGAATAGAGAGAGTTCTTAGGAATACAAATATTAACACCGGTACAGATGAAAGATTATTAAGCTTTTAGAGAGAATTTAAAAATACAAAGAATGCAAATGATACTGAAGCTTTTCTAACTTAAATAATTTTATGGCTTACCGGTTTAGTAGTGGGTGTGTTGAAAGGATATTTTAGTGCAATCAATGTTAATAAAAACAAAATCAGAAATAAATTGGGTACTGAGAAAACTGTTTGGCCAATTGCATATGAAAAACGTTCAAGCAAACAAATCCTGTTTCGAATCTACTACAAATGATTCAATGCTGGTTGAAACACAGCAACTATATAGGCCCCTATGAGCTAAAGACAGGTGTGAATGAGTGTAAATTGTTTTTGTGAATTAAACTATTGGAAAGTTGTTGAATATAGTGTAATGTGTGAATATTGACTCAAGCCTATGACAAACTAAGTGCATAAAAAGGATTTCAAAAAGTACTGAGGCTGACCTCAGCAGGTGAGAACATTTTCTTTTATCGTACTTAAAAAACAAGGTTTTTAATATTTATATCATTCTTGTAATAGTATTTAAATATTTAGAATATACTCAGACTCTATAAAATGAGACACTATGAATAAATTACATGAGTTCGTGGCAGTGGGGAAATATTGGGTAGCCATGTGGGGAAAAGAAGACTGATTGACCTGGCAACACTCTCTCTACATGTCCCTGATTGCTCATGGAATGTGGAACAGGTCATTCTTTATCATCATAATTTAAATCCATTCACATTATAAAAATATTTAATTTAATTGTGTACTCCTAAACATCATTAGAATTACAATGTTTTACACCTTTATTATGCAATTATTTTGTGCAAAATAAAAATTACTATGTATCGCAGTTACAGATTTTTTTTTCCTAAACAATTATGATCCAGTGTTATAGTCACAATATTTAAAATAATAACTGTAATTTTGTACCTCTACATCCTCTAATAAAAATATGTTTTAATATATTTTTAATTGTTTTTATAGTATTCTGTAACAGTTTTCACCTACTCCGTAGGCCTAATTCTTTAATTTTGAAGTTTTTTTTACTCGACTTGTAGTTGGAACACACTGACCACTTGTCATACGGGTGTTCTGAGAAAATTTCAGATTTTTACCTTTTGTCCCTTTTGAGATATACTCACTTAAAAATCGGCAATTTTAAGTGAAGTTAAATATTTCATGAATCTTAAAAAATTACAGAGAAGCGAATATGGCTTCAAACTTATACAACTTGTAGTGAATAATGGTGTCTTTCTATAAAAAAGATATTGAAGGTGTATCTTCATTCCTTGTATGAAAACGTTTCGTCTAAATTTGTTCATTTTCACGATTTCAAACATAATTTTGAATTCAAATTTAGGCCAATTTCCTCAATACCTAGTTAAATTTTGTCCATAACATAAATTATAGAAGGTTTTATGCAGATTAAGATGGTTTTTGGTTTCAAGTTGATATCTTTGATAATAAAGATATTGAACTTCCTTTTAATTGTAGAAAATGCTGAAAATAGCTGACAGGCCACACCAAAATGGCCACCAGAAAAAATCTGCTAATAATAAAAATTTTTTAAATATTTTTTGAGCCAATAACACATAATTTTAAAAGAAATAAAATATGTCAGCAACAAATTAATTTTTTATTAGTTGATTTGAAATGGATTGACCCTTTATTCTAAGTACTTGCCAGCAACACAATAGTCATCTACAGAACTCTGCTAAGACCCATATTTATAGAGACCAAGATGATTTCAAAAAATTGTGAGAATCAAATGAACACCTCTGAAAGGAAGGCTTTGAGAAGGATTTTTGGGAGTGTGAACAGAACTATACAAAGATCCACAGCATGCAAGTTAGTGAACCTAAAAGAAATCATGAAGGATGGGCAAAGGACATTCAAAAATAACTTGAAATATACTTAAGAAAGCCTAATACTTATTAACATTAAAAAAATAAGTGATTACATCAGTTCAGTTAATAGACTTGATGAAGTGTATACACACCAGCAAAACTTACAAAATTAGCATATTTTTTGCAGCATACTGTTCATAAATTTATGATGTTATCTTTACTTCAGTTACAGAGTATTCATTTTAGACCAATATATAGGTGAATTGGCTACTCCAGTTTGGTGTACCAGATATTTTTTTGTAACTTGAGGAATAAATTGAATACAATTTTATTGCCCAAAATAAATAATAATAATAATAATATTTATTGCCAATTATCCTTTACATTTTAAAAAATCACATTAACATTTTAATAATTTATTAAAATTTTTATATAGAATGTAATTAACATACTACATTATAGTCACTGCAAAATGGCAACACCAACCAGGGTATTTTCTTTATATACATGAATATCAGTCGAAAATTCAGAAAACATGATATTCTAAAAAAATGAATTTCCATTGTTCATTTTTAGAAATTTAGCATTCCATTTTCAGGTTAAGTAGATTCCAAATTATCCACAATAAATAAAAATCTGCAACATTCACCAGCACCTCGAATTTAAAATTTCCACTTTATTCAGATTCCACTGTATAATACTGTTTTACTGTACAATACTGTAAATCAGTGGTGGTGGGTGGTGTCAAGAAGAGGGGGTTGCAAGTTTTTATGAACATAGGATAACTGTCGCTTTTTATATTCTTCATCACGTTAACATAATTATGGTCACAAAACTCAGATACTGGCTAAGACAAAATGTTTTAGCGTACATAACTTTTATGAAAATATAAAAATTTATCAGTTACATAAATTTAAAAAACTCTTTTAAGGGTCATTCCATGTCAGTTCAACCATGCTATGACATCCATGGTCTCAGATTTTGATGAAACTTGGCAGATTTATTCACTTCATGGATGTAAGTAAACACACAATTTTTTTTAATTTTATCTCAATCAGTTTGGATTTGGCAGCCTTTCAAAGTTTTAGAAATTTGGCAATTTTCAGCCTCAGATTTCGGGAATCGAAATCTGCTTTCCAAAAGTAAATAAATTATTTCTCTCTTATCTATAGGTCAATCATGATGAAAATTTACACACATGTCACTGAAAACATAAGGAATATAACAAAAATAATTTGAGTGTGCTGGTATTATCCATATTATCAAGAAAAATTCTGTTTTCCGTTAGTTAGAAATTTTTAAAATAAAAAACAGGGTTTCACGTTAAGTGGGATATCTACAAAAGGGAAAGGGATAATCACAAATTCTTTTTTTTTTTTTAACTGATCTGTAAGATATGCTCTATCATTTAAAGAAATAAAAATAATAGCTTTTTCTCTCCTTAATATATTAATTCCACCTTAATTCTCCAAATTATAAATTATTTTTGTATTTTTGTTCTTGTGTATTTATGGTTATTTATTTTGGCAAGAAGCTAATTTTCAAAACAGGAGTTAAACAACAATGTTTTAGCATGTACCTATTTTTTTTTATAAAAAAATAAAAAATATTTTTGTAACTATTTTATTTTACAAAAATAGGAAAATAAAATTAAATAAGCAAAAGACAATTGTAACGGGACAAAATTGGGAAATTGTAATCTATAAAGTTTTTTTTCATGACCCGAGTATATTTGGTGAACGAACTATAGCTTTGAGACTGGTACAACTTGTTACAGGAATGTAAAGTTTACAACAAGGGGCGCATTTACACATACGCGCGCACACATAGGCCAACGGTCACACGATAGTGGCACGTCCATATACATTCTTTCTCGCTTGGTGCGTAGAAAAATAACTCTGTCGTCTTATAGCTGCGGCTTTGGCCAGTTCAACGTAAAAAGCTCGCGAGCCGAAAATCATTTAAAAAGTTTAAAATGTGACTTGACTAAAAGTTTAAAGTGATCAAAAGATGTGTGCCATCTCTTAATCGTCAGTGAACCAGTGGAAACATAATTTAGACAGTTTGACCATAAAATGTGAAAGTGCAACAGTGAAATAAAACAGCTACAGTGTAAACCACGAGTTGACGCCCAGGTGTAGAATTTCTACGCATTTAACAGGAAAGTAAACATTTCAAAATATAATTAAATACTGGCATTTTCAAATTGAGCTCAATAAAATAAAAAAGAAATGTAGAAGTGTGAAAGAGAGCGTGATTGAGTGAATGACAAAATATAGGCCTAAAAAGAAGTGTTGAGTTGTGTAATTTTGAGATACGTAGTATTTCGATATCGTAGTTTATTAATAGTCAGTTTTACACTTTAAGGCGAAATAAGTGTGTTCATGATCTTTTCTATGTTCTCAAAGAACATAACTAATGTTCTATTTTACTCGAAACACGCATTGTGTTAATCATATGTGCATATTGTGCTCTGCAAATTTAATTACTCAATTACTAAGTAAGACTTCATATGGCTTGAATAGCGTTCTAATAAAGTGTATTCATGATTTTTTTTTATGTTCTCAAAGAAAAATAAATAATATTATATTTTACTTGATTTGCGTATTGTTATTTGTATTTGCACACTGTTCTCTGCCAAAGTACACTAAACGTTTCCTTGGACCAAACTTAACACATAAAAACAATATTCAATTTAATTACTAATTACGTAGTAACACTTCAGTCGACGCCCGAAACAGGGACGAATTTAAATATTTTAATTATTAATTACTGAGTAATACTTCAGTTGGCGCCCGTTTAACAGTGACACTGTAAATTAACAGTGCAATTTACATTATTTACGTTACAGTTGATTTACAATTTAGTCGAAAAATGGCAGAGAAAGACGCAAATACAAATTTAGATGAAAGTGCAGAGGTAGAATCATTGTTGAATGTTACCCAAGATCATATGGTAACAACTAATGAAATTGTTAGTGAAAATGTTGTCGAAATAGTGAATGTAAATGTCAAAGCTGAATATAGTAGAAATGGCGAGATAAATATATTCAACCGATTAGCGTTGATGATGGAAATGATAAACAATAAGTTTGAACAACAAAATAAGAATAATGATAATTTGAAAACTGAAATCAAGTCAGCGGTAAGGGAAATGAATAATAGACTTGACAAACAAAACGAAAGGTTAAGAGACATAAATAACGAAGTTGTAAACATAAAAAACGAAATAAAAATGACAAATCTGAGAAAGTTTTGAATTGTTATGTATTTTATAAACCATATATATTATTAACAAACCACTTTTTTCTGTTGGTTGTGCAACCTTGCAACCCTATCACCAGCTGCCACTACTGGAAATATAGGAAAGAAACACATCAGAGATAGTTAAAACTGTTTCTTAATAAAATAATAATAATATTATTATTATTATCAACGCAATGGACAATTGTATAGCCAATAGAAATTACCAAGTCTACGTAGTGCTTTAGAGACAGTCTCTTTAGGTTGCATAAAGTTCAGCATATTCCTGTAGCACACAATTGAGTTGAAGTTGATCTTGTCAATGCTATGATTACTGACATTGTCCGCATTATTGTCTTCCCCGACATCCTCTTCACAAATCTGCAAATAAATGATGTTAACACTAAATAATCATAATGAACTGTTTCACGCAAGAAACAATAATAAAAAGTCCAAATTCAGTGTCCCAAATGCAAAATTATTCATACTATGGTCACTTTAATATTGTTGTTTACTATCATTTTTCTACTCAAAACTTGGTAATAATGGTAAGTTTTAATCCTCAACAATTTCTATAGAATTAATCTGAGCAAAAACTAAAATATTCCTGTTACTAACTGAAGGAATACTTACATATTCACCTTGTTCACAAACACAATCAGTTAAAAAATACCTTTTCCCAATCAATGTTATCCAGCCAATTGTCCCTTATTGCCTTCTCGCGCTTCCACTGGTACATTCCATTTTCATCAAAATAGCCTTCCTCCAACTCTTCCTTCATATTAAACGGAGTCGTGCGAACACCTTCCTTAATACCAGCCACCCCCTCTTCTTCACCTAGTAAACAAAATTTTAAAAACTCATGATCATAGTGTTCACATTTGCTGTTAGTAGACAAATGCTATTTGAAAAACACAAAGTTGTAACAAAATAATATCAAGAAACATACACATAAATGTAAATATATTCCAATTTTATATATTTAGACTAGCTTGTTTTCAAAGCATTCAAATTAATAAAAGGTTATAAAAATGAAACATTTAAACATGGAAGAATTATAAAATAAACTGATCAACTTTCATCATTAGTTACATAACTAAATTCCTTTTATGGCTTTCCGGTTGGTTTGACACATATGTCACATTCATAATATCTTGATAAATTCCTTGCAAAGTTTAATGCTATAACAAACCAGTATTCCACACTGAAACTCACAAAATATAATATTCAAACTGTGTGTGTGTGTGTGTGTGTGTGTGTGTGTGTGTGTGTGTGTGTGTGTGTGTGTGTGTGTGTGTGTGTGTGTGTGTGTGTGTGTGTGTGTGTGTGTGTGTGTGTGTGTGTGTGTGTGTGTGTGTGTGTGTGTGTGTGTGTGTGTGTGTGTGTGTGTGTGTGTGTGTGTGTGTGTGTGTGTGTGTGTGTGTGTGTGTGTGTGTGTGTGTGTGTGTGTGTGTGTCGCATCAGTGCTTTTTTGATTACCACTAACAATCAATAAAGTTTCATTTAATTTGCTTTTTATATTATCTTTTCTTATGCTAATAGCACATCTATCTTAAATATTGGTATGGAGAACCATACATGAATTCCATCTTCTAAGATTTACATTTAAAATCATGTTCGAAATGAAATATTTCCATAGAAACTACTTCTTTCTAATTACTGCTTCAGCCTTAACCACAGTACCATGGTCACTAACGAGCATAGTACCACCTCACGTTATCACTCTCGATTTTCACTGATGATGACAGTCGATGGCACTGCCGAAACTTCTGGTTTTGCAGAAAACATTGGACTACAGCTAAACAGCCCAGGAAGGAATTTTAACAACAAGCTACTTCTTTGTTCCTGATAACGTAGTACACATAAAAAATTATCCCCTCCCCCTTCAACTATAATTACCCCCACCCCGTTCAACCAGCCTCTTCATTTATAGATATTTCATCTACGTTTTTACAGAGCATAATTATGATCTTATCAGGATACTTTATTTATCAAAATTAAGTACTTTATTCTTGTTAAAACATAAAACGTTGCAGGTAAACTACCCTTTCCCCGTAACCGATCTTCACCAAAATCAATACGCCTTAAGTCCTTTACAATTCAGGAAAGTATGCAAAAAATTATTTGATTCTGTTTGAATGTGCGGCAGTTATCATTCGTCATAGAAAAATTACCCTTGTTAAAACATAAAACGTTGTTTTACGTACAATTCAGGTATGTAATGAAAAAATTATATGATTCTATTTGAATTTGCGGCTGTTATCGTTTGCCATAGAAAAAATTCTACACACAGACACACATACCGACAGACAGACAGACACACACACGCACGCGCACACACACCCTTTTAGAAAAATGACTTTTCTTCATGTTTTGAGGGTAGTACAATCAGAAACAGCCCTTATCTCGAACACCATTTTTTTCATCATGACCATACTTCCATTTCCTTATGGAACATGGAAGTAAAAATTGAATACAATGTATTATATTATAAACAATGAAGCTATCATTATACAGAAATTCAGTAGAATAGTTTTAAAACCCTTTGAATTCAGTAGAAGTTACACAAGTGGTAGATATTACACAAGGTTAGGCTAATGATGCTTCACAGATTTACACCCCCACATACAGTCAAACTCTCCCGACTCAAACCAATGCAATCCAAAGAAATTCCATTAATTTGAATAAATTATTTTTGTATAAATTTTACACTGAATTTTGTAATTTAAAATTGAGAAATAAGAATATTTATTAGTTCAATTTTACTTGAAACATTATATGATCACTGACAAAGTGATGCTAAAATGTTACTGGTTTATTTCCCACACATACACCACACTGAGTACATACTATCATGCATAAAGTACCTGGGGGGGGGGGTCTGTTACCCTAACAACAGGCCTAGTACACGACTTCTCAGGTTCAGGAGTTTGGCAAAATGTTCGGTATCAAAACATGTTAGCAAGTACACGCTGGTTGGGAAAATTTGCAGACCGGAATAACCTTTCACAATTGTTGTGGGAAGAGGCCAACTTTATCAAGGAGACATCCCTCCCACAATATAACAAAATATCAGTATGGAGAACGATACATGACTTCACGTTCTAAGATTTATATTTTAAATCATTTTTGAAATGAAATATTTCCATAGAAACTACTTCTTTCTACTTATTTCTTCAGCCTTAACCACAGTACCGTGGTCACTAACGTATACCATCTCACATTAGCACACTTGATTTTCACTTATGGCAGTTGATGGCACTGCCGAAACGTCTGTTTTGAAGAAAAAACTGGACTACAGCCACACAGCCTGGGAAGGAATTTTAACAACAAACTACTTCTTTGTAGACAATAACATAGTATAGACAGACCATGCACATAAGAACCTTCGGTCAGAAAGCTTCGCGCATCTTCCCCTCTGTCCGTTCAAACACTCACTCCCCCACCACCTGACTGACAGTTGTAGACTCACTCACTCACTTGCTCACTATATCGCAGTATTGTCAATTTGTTGCGTTATTTGCAAGTTGTTAATTTAAAATGTCATCCAAAATAATACATAAATATTGTATTCTATTTTGTTATCTAAGAAATAAATATTAAAGTATGTATTCTACATACCTTTAAACTGTTGTCAGTTAATTATTCTATATCAGTAGCACTTGTTTCCGACTCCGAACTGCTGAAATCTGAATCAGATGATCGGATTAAGATCATTCTATTCATAGAAATAATCAGTTCATCGACAGCTTCATCCATTAAACTGTCATTTTTCCAGTACTCATTTTCAATTTTAATTACATGGTCACAACACTTCTTCCACTTATCAACTGAGTATTCTAAAAACAACTTTTCACAATGTTTCTGTTTCACTTCCAAGGATTCAGACAGGCACTCACTGATCCTACCATTTACGTCACCCCAAACAAGTTCGATAGGCGACAAATCGAGATGATATGGTGGCAAACGCACAACTGTTTGACCGGCATCAACGAACAGTTTATCTATCCTGTAAGTCGGTTCGGTTTGCACATATTTAACCAGTAACAGCAGCTCTGCCTTAGTTATAGGTTCTTGGAATGCAACATTGTTATGTCTAAGCCAATCCATAATAGACTGTTTAATAGATGACGAGGTTGGCTTTTTGTTCTCTTGCACACTGTGATAACTTGCATTATCCATAACAACGACAGAATTGGGAGGCAAATTTGGAATTAACATGTTTTGAACCCATTTAGAAAAATTCTCATAGTTCATGTCATCATGATAATCCCCACTTTTTTGTTGTGACTGAAAAATCAGAAGAGCGTTTTTAACAAACCCACATTCCCACCTGCATGTATTATAATTAACCTACGCCCCTTACCGGTCGCTTTAGCACTTCCAATTTCTGTTTCGGATTGCCAACAAGATGGAACAGATAGTGTGGAATGAATATAGGTTTCGTCGAGGTAAACTATATTTCTTTTATTATACCAGTGTTGTCTGATCTCTCCTAAGTATCTAGCTCTCCATGTAACATTTTACGGGTTTTCCATTAAAATCTTACGGGATGACTGACACCTTTTCCACTTAAATCCCATGCTTTTTAATAATTTTCGCAGGTATTCCCTCCCACAATGAAGAATTTCTTCATCCTTCAAAATCTGTTGTTTTTTTAAAGTTGGTACAGTTTTTTTGTTAATATAAAAGTCGTGTATTTTACGTCTAATCACACATTTAGTAAAATCGTCCACAATTACTTTTGTTACATTACTGCTCTTTTTCTTAGTAGCCGTAGAAAACTTATGTTTTCCTTTAGCCAAATGACTTCTTGCTTCTGCCAGAATACGCTTCACAGACGACTGAGATATATCCGTCGCTTCACTGGTCGACTGGACAACGTTATATATAAGGTTGTGGAGTTCTTGTTGCTCCCATAAATGTTTTGCACATTGTAAACAATTTCTCGCGCTTGCCCCTTAACGACC
The DNA here is from genome assembly GCA_034769895.1 of Magicicada septendecula. NCBI lineage: Eukaryota > Metazoa > Arthropoda > Insecta > Hemiptera > Cicadidae > Magicicada > Magicicada septendecula. The sequence continues at coordinate 32,472,754 of CM068376.1, read as the reverse complement.
TTCCAGATGCACTTGACAAGCAGGATGCCATTTATTTCTTAATTCTATAACAAACGCACAACACAACACTTTAAGGTAAGCAGACACACGTGATGAGTAGTGGGAATTACATTCAGTCACACACTGCTGTGGAGAGGTACCCCTCCACTGTACAGTGTTATGCGCCAAGTACAATGCTCAGAACACTTGATTCCGCGCAGGCTCTTATGTCTGTACAGCTGTACAGCTCTGTATAGCTGTTTTACTATACACAAAAAATTATCCCCTCCGCTGCAACTATAATTTTCATTTATAGAACATACCCCCTCCCCTTTCAATACACAAAAAATTATCCCCTCCGCCTGCAACTATCGTTTTCATTTATAGAAAATACCCCCTCCCCCTTCAACTACCCTTTTCATTTATAGATATTTCATCTAACTTTCTACAGTGGATTATTATGACCTTCTTTTTAGGATACTTTATTTATCAAAATTAAGCACTTTACTCTTGTTAAAACATAAAACGTTGCAGGTAAACGACCCCTTCCCCTTAACCGATCTTCACCAAAATCAATAGACCTCGAGTCCTCTACAACTCAGGCACATATGCAAAAATTATTTGATTTTGTTTGAATTAAAAAAGCAGCCCTAATTTAAAAAAGTGTAGATGTTTCCCGTAGAATACATGGCAAATAGGAAAGCCTGGATGACTTCAGCATGCCTTGAAAAATTTCTAAGTTTCAATAGAAAAGTCATCCTGTTTGTTGACAAAAAAATACTGTTATGCTCACTCGATGGACCACGCAGTTATTTATTGTTTTGAAACAAGATTATAGAAAACTGGAAGTAAACAAAATTTTGCATGACATCTGTTTTTTGAGTAGAGACCAGTCCATCAATAAATTTGTTAGATATCAACAACATGATTTTAAAAGCAAAGAAGGTCATTAAACATAAAAACCACAAGTTTTTTTTTTTACAAAGAATTATGCTTTCAGAAAAACAAGCAGTACTTTATTTTGATGAGATGAATATGGACATTCAATTAGCTTATGATCAAATGGATGACAAAGTATACAGACTGCACTCTAAAGTGCACGTTGTAATGGCATAAGGACTGACAGAAATGTGGAAGCAGGTTGTGTCTTATAGTTTTGATTAAAATATGCAAAAATGTTCTTTTCCAAATTATTTATAGATTATCGGACTCAAGTTTCCATGTTCTTGCAATTGTCAGTGATATGGTAGGTGGAAATCAAGATTTATGGAGATCCTTAAGAATCAGAACAGAAAAAACACATTTCAGTGTTTTTGGCACTATTAAAAGGACCTGGGTTTTTGGTGAATGCTACATTTAATTAAACTTCTTCATAACCACGTACTAGATGATGGCATACGTTTATCAGAAGGTATCTTTATAACAAAAGATCAAATAGAGCAAATCATAGAAGAAGAACTGAAGCTTGCACCGAAGTTGTGAAAATGCCATAATAAGGTTACAGGACATTTAAGGCAGAATTACAGTAGCTTACCAGTTCTTTTCACACCATACAGCAAGCCTGTTGAAACTGAGGTTCCCAGAAGCTGAACAGATTATGAAGTTTTTGAACTTGCCAATAAAATTATAGTTGTTTTTAATTCTTGTAAATTATACGATTCCAAAAATTAGAAATGTGCATTTGGAGTACATACACCGGATCAGATGGACATTTTAAATAAAATGGAGGAAACTATTAAAAAAGTGAGAATAGGAAAGAAGAAAAAGTTTCTTCCTTTCTACAATGGCCTCTTAATTTCAATTCGTTCGTTAATAAATTTACACAATGACATTAATTGTTATGATACACTAAAAAGTGAATTTAAATATATTTTGACAAGGAGGGCCACAAAAATGCTTTAGAAATCACATTTTACAGAATCAATAGTATTGGTAGTCGGTATATCTACTCTCTTCTGATAGAATTTAAGAGTAGACTGAAGCTGCTTCTTTTAGGATCTCATTTACCTCTACCAGTCGGGGTTGGGTCAAACATTTCTGAAGATTATGGTGGAAAAAAGCTACATTTCTCACTTAATCTATGTTTAACACACTTCCTCTAAGTGTGGAGGAAGAGAAACCACACAGTACGGACGAAGATGTTGATAACACTGACAATTTGAGTACACATGCAGAATAGGCTTTGAGGTATTTTGCAAGGTACTTAGTCACGGCAGAAATCGACAGTATTCTCAAAGAAACTGCAGAAAAATCAAGATGGACTGAGCCATTAAGTCGGGGGGGGGGGGCATTGTGAATAAATACTTTATGGGTTTAAGATTAACTTTCCCTAGCCTTAATCAAAAATTTTAATGAAACGAACAAGAAAAAAATTTCTAAACGACAATAAAGGAGACTAGCCCAAAAAAGATAACTGAAGAATAAACGTAAACAGTGGGTTTCTTCAAAAAATAGTTTTCTAATAGTTATTTAAAACTGCAATTTTTTTAAATATTAATTTCTGTTAAGAGTATTTTACGTGTGAACTGTAATTTAGTGTTTTTTTTTTCAAACTGCCTTTGTGTACACTAGACCAAAATTATTTGTTCTTTAAAGTCAAATGTTCAATTATACTAAAAATAAATGTATGACAAACAACGGGATCTAGTGATAAAATATTACAAATTATGAGTGAACAACAAACTTTGTGTCATTGCCACAAAGCAAGGATTCGCACTTTTTAATATATGCAAGGCAGATAATAAGGTTAGTATTTAATGTTAATAGTTAAAGTTCGGACGATCAGGCTATTCTGTCAGAGTCTGAAAACAGATTGCAGATGGATATACATTTGTTAAATCGAATCTGCAAAGACTCTGGATTCCAAATATCCACACTTAAAACCAAGGTAATGGGTTTCTTGGAACTGATCCCATATGGGCAAAAATTGTTATAGATGGTACTGTCCTGGAACAAGTTAGCAATTTTGAATACCTGGGCTACACTGTCTTATAATGCAAGCAACAACGTTGTGAATAAGATGCACAAGTTCAATTTTATGTGTGGGACAATTAGGCAAACCCTTAAATCAGCAAGAAAAGGAACACGCCTAAAATTCTACAAGGAGATGGCTCTTCCCACACTTCTTTATGGGTCTGAGAATTGGACTTTAACGAAAGGCCAGGCCAGTCGCATCTAAGCGGCTGAAATGAGATTTCTCAAGCACGTGCCGGGGTATACTCTCCATGATCATCGAAGAAACAGAGATATACGGCAGGAACTGAATATTATGGGTATACTCGACAGGATCGCCCAGTATCGGCTGAATTGGTGGTAACATCTTTGGCAAATTGATGACTGTCACATCCCCACACAACTATGGAACTATAAGCCGAGGGGACAGAGAGGTGTGGGACGTCCGAGGAAGCACTGGATTGACCAGCTCTAATCTTTGCCTATATGAGACCGTAACAAACCATCTTTGGTTTAATCCTTGAAGATGATGATGATGATGAATAGTTAAAGATAAGTTAAAAATAAATAATAAAATTTAATTTCACTCTGAGTATTTAAAGCTTATGTGTGTTGTGGATTAGATAAAATTATATTTGTACGCCAAAGTTGTTAGAGAGAGATTAAATACAAATACCATGCATTAGCGAATAACAGAAGAGATGTGCTGAACACAGCTGCGTCACATGCTATCGCTCCCCACCACTTTCTTCCCACACTCAGAATTACAACCTTACTCTAATAACCTTGCCGTGCACCATATTTTTAGCAGTGCTAATATAATGGCGTAGAGTATTCAAAGTGTTTTCAGAATTCATCTCAAATGTTTTAAAATGAATCATACTATAATACACAATTAATGTTTGTTCAAAACTACAGTGTGGGAGTCACTTTACCTACAACAACTGAGTTGTGTAATTGGTTCGGATACCAAAATGTCTGATAAGAGACTTTAACTTTACGCCACAATAGTCATTAAGGAAACCAGAAAGTTTTGTTTTCACATGCTGTAATCTTGGCCCCAAACCTGCCATTCCTCCCTATCTTCTTACCGCTCGCTCCTGGCAAATGGAGGAAAAGCCAAAAAATGAGGGAAAGAGTTGTTAAACAGGCAGAAGAAAACGGAGAGACACAGAGTACTACCAACATGATTCACTATACAAAAGCAGTCATATAACTCAAATTACATAATCAGGCTGATAGTTATCTGAGTGATTGCGTCTGGTACAGCCATCTTGTGAGTACAAAACTGCTTTGTTGAATTGTGGATGAGGGATTGTTTACATTTTTATCCTAGTTTTTGAGGTTTTGTCCTCTTACAAGTAGGAAAGAGGCCACCTTCAAAAATGCTTATTCATTCCAGTGTATCCAACTCGGTTTACGATATTTATAGTGTACGATATCCTACAGAAAGACTTCTGTGGAAAAATGAGCTGACTAAGTCCATTTGCTGCAAATATTTATAGACGCGTACTCGCTAAGACAAAGTTTAAAAAAATCAATACACAACATTTAAACACTATCAGCATGTGCAGAAAATGAGAAAAAATTTGTGTCAATTTCCTTGTATCGTTTATTTTATTTATAATTCAATGTAAGGTGTCATCTTTACAGTTCAAGGCTTTGTTAAATCTAAGATACTTCTTTATTCACCACTTATGTTTCCACACTTACTTTCTTGATTACAATACAAATAATAGCAAATAAAGGGGTCTTTCTTTTAACTTTTTTACTCTTATTCACAGAAAACGCTATAACATATCCCGGAAACCTCCCTCACAGAAGGAAATCCTAACTGTGCCACTGTGTGACACACAGAATTTTTGTTTGGCTGTGAAACTGCAAAGAAAACCCTCATTCTCGATGATCAAGCATAGCACAATCTAACAAAAAGGTGCAAAAATGAATGAGTTCAAAAATATGACCATAAACTAAATTTAAATCACCAGGCTGTTCTCAAAATTTCAATATACAATTTGAACATGCATAGAAAAAGTTTTATAAAGAACAGAAGGGTAACCAAAAGAAGATACGTGTTTCAACTTTCTTGAGCATGTTGAAAATGTCACAGATTTTTTGACAAATACAATGTCATCTGGAAAATAATATCCGCCTTATACTAAAAGAAATAACCGACAAAGATTTTTGAAATAAACTTTTTATTTAACATAAAATAACCTTAATATACCATTCTACACAGCCGCCTTATTTAAGCATTTATCGTACCAATCGATGAGTTGATTATTCCCACAAAAGTTGTCACTGTTTCCTGCAATTCTTTATCACTCGCAAAACGCTTTCCTCCCCAAAATTCGTTTAAGTTTGCAAAACAGATGATAGCCACTGAGGGCAAGGTCGGAACTGTAAGCTAGTTGTTTGAAAACTTCCCACTAAAATTTCACCAGCACAACTTGAGGCCATGCATTGTCATGAAGGAACAAAATGCTGCTGTCCTGGGATTTTGAATGGCCTGTCGCAATTTTTTTATAATTTCACAATATGTGTCAGCATTTATTGTGGCTCCACGGGGCAGAAAGTCAACAAGAAATGGGCCTTTTCGGTTCCAGAAAACAGTAGCTATAACCTTTCGAGTTGAGGATGCCTGCCTGAATTTTTTTGGTTTGGATGGTGAACAAGGGTGATGCCATTCCATAGACTGATGTTTACTCTCTAGCATAGCATACGAAACCCAGACTTCGTTTCCTATGACGACCTGTTAACTCTTCACCAAGAACGTTCTCGCTCCCTTTTCATTAAAATCACGACACTGTCTCCATACTGATGCTTCATCCATCACATCACTGTACACTTCATTGATCTGATGGTAAATCTCGCACAGTCACATATTTCTTACACGAAGAAATCAAATCACAGATGTCAGTTCCCATGCAGTGGGATTCTTTTTTTTTAACATTTCAAACATGAACAGAATCAACAAAACCATTAGAAACACAATAAAACTTTACACAGACTAATTAGACACAACAATGAGAATGACTCAACAGGAATGGGCATGCGTGGAACCACTGCACACTCTGTATGGGGAAACAGATATTACTTTCCAGACGACCCTCGTATCATATCGTGTGAAGAACTTTTGAGTACAGTACAGAAACAAAACAGTAAAATGAACCATGGGCAGACAAAAACTTTCCATGTCCAAATCCAAGATAAAGTTGATGTTCAGTATATACTTCAAGGCATTGAACATAAATACTTTGTGTTTCAAGGGCAGAAAGTCAATTAAGTTTACTGCCATGACTAAGAAAAGGGGTCACTTCTGTCTGGCTTGACTCTTGGACACTTTACCTCATGCTCCACGTGATATCACACTTTCTACGAACTTATACAAGATTGTTGATTCAACCCAATTATATGCCATAAATGACCCCAAATGTAACCCAATTCTGAAAGGCAGAAGGGCCACATAAAGAAGAAGACTACAAATCAATGCCAAAACATACAGATATAACACAATAGCGAAGAATAAAAATCTGCTTCCAGACAAAGTACGAACACGTTTTACTCCACATTATTCTAAGGTGCCTCGTATTTATGGTTCATACAGGTGGTGTTCCGCTCATTCTATAGTGAGTTCTCGGTTTGGTCCAGCGTATGAATTAACAACATTTTTATTGCCGATTATTAGTCCTTATTCTGAGAGTAGTAAATTCAGTGCTAAGGATTCTAAACACTTTGTAGGATTAATCCAAAGTAGTAAGATTGATATTAATAACATTATGGTCTGTTCTGACGTGGTTATTTTTTTTCCTAGCATGCCTAAACAACTGATGTTGGATATTGTAAAGGGACGTTTGGAAGGGGATTCCGCATTGTCAAGTAAGCTATAACAAATTTACCTGTTGAGGGTATTCTGGAATTATTAAAAACATGTTTACAATCAAGAGCACGGCTAAAGTACATTGAGGGCAGAGCCTACTGAGCGCGCAACCTTGAACAAACAAATCAGTGCGGAGCAGTGTTGCCACACTGATCGCGTACTATTTTTAGACTATTCCTGGAAAAGATGACGTGACTGAACACATCCTGTACCAACGTTTTTTTCCTTGTTAAGATTCAGTTGAGTGGGAGCGTTCGAACTGTTCAGTTTGTGACAAGTGCTATCCGATTTTGAAGTGAAGTTTTAAGTGTTTAAAAGGGTTTTACCTTGTTTAATCATGGAAGTTACAGGTGTTAACGCCAATACTTTTAGAAGTAGGCCCTACAGGAAAAAAGGAAAAACCCTGCATAGTGGTGAGAGGAACATTGTTTGGAATGTATACAATTTTTTTGAAAAGCTTTCGAATCTGCAGTTTAGGGAAACTGTTAACTTTAATCAATGTGCAAAATTGTGTAGTTTAGCCTGCAATATCAGTGAAAAGACTGTAAACAGAGTTTGCAAGGAGGCTAATACAACAGTCAATGAAGATCCATCTGATAAAACATTTTCAACCCCTGGAAAAAAAAAGAAAATGTGAAATGACTGAAATGGACAAATTTGATGAGGACGTTGTATGGAGAACAATATTTTCGTATTATGATAAGGGAGAATTTCCAACAGCAGAAAAAATAACTACAGATTTAAGAAACAGTTTAGGCTATAAGGGTTCAGTTTGGTCGACTCGTAGACTGTTAAAAAAAATTGGTTTAAAATATCGTAAAATGAATGACGGAAGGAAATTTTTAATGGAGAGAAGTGACATCGTGGCATCATGCTTAAGATTTTTAAGGACAATGCACCAGTTAAGGCAGTCGGAAGATAAATGCCCTGTTTATTATTTGGACAAAACATGGGTCAACGAACACCATAGTCTGAAATACGGTTGGCAAGATAACAACGAATCATTTGGCGTTAAAGTACCCTTCGGTAAGAGAAGACGGCTTATAATACGCCACGTTGGCTCGAATGAGGGATTTATGAAAGACTGTGAATGGATTTTCCAATCGAAGACTAACAGCCAGGACTATCATGACGAGATGAATGCTCAGTCTTTCAAAGAATGGTTCATCCCATTCCTCAACCTACTAGAGGAAGGTTCCATAATAGTAATGGACAATGCCCCTTATCACTCGGTGCTGGCAGAAAAAATACCAGCCACTAACTGGAAAAAAGAAGAAATTCAGAAATGGCTTACCAAAAAGTGTATTGCTTTTAGTCATAATGAAACTAAGGAGGAACTCTTAGAAAAGGTGAAGCCATTTAAGAACAAAGAAAAAACTTACAAACTGGATGTGATTGCCAGTTTAATGGGTCATTCAGTGGTTAGACTTCCCCCATATCACTGCCAGTATAACCTGATCAAGCTGATTTGGGCAAAGGTTAAGAGGGACGTTGCTGAAAATAACAAGACATTTAAGTTGTCTGATATCGAAACACTTGTCTGTGAAGCACTTGGCCGAGTGACCAAACAGGACTGGCAATTGCGCATAAAACATGCCGAAAAACTACAAGAAGATGATGTTGACAAAGAATGTGCAAGGGCGGATAACCTTGATAAAATAGTGATCAATCTGGTAGATGATAGTGATACGGACAGCAATTATTCAGATACTGAGTGTGACAACAACGACAGTGCATCAGAAGTGCTAGCCACCCCCCTCGATGATGATGCAGATATTGCCGACACACTAACAGCAATTTAAGGTAGATTCACTTCAGTGTCATGCTGTCAAAACCTAATAATTTATATTTATAATATTTAACTTAAATTTATAATATTTTATTCAATTAATTATATAAAATGTGTCGATAAGAGAATTTTGGCACACTGCATTCTATATCAGTGCTACAATCTGTAGCAAAGCACACAACCAAATTGTCGGCGTGTCGCTAAAGTGTAATATAACGTGTCTAACTTAATTTCGTTAATAACATGACAATTATTTTGTCATTTAAATTTAATAAATCAAAATAACAAAATAAATTGTTACAAAGCACATTTTCACGTTAATAAACAACTACAATAAGAATAACTCAAAGATATCTTGGCATAAAAATACAATAGTATAAAATACTATGTCCGCTCTTTTACAAATTAGAATATAAGTATTTCTTTAATGTAGAATAAAATATCACTATTCTGTTAATAATAGTGACTTAATAAAACCAATTTAAAAATTAAATTGTTTTTCAGTATAAACATCTTTACATCAGATTAGATTACAATAAGAAACAATAATTTTATAAACGTTTTATACATTACTTATTAATTATTTTAAATTAAAAATGTCATTCCTGTCTTTAATAACACTGTGATAATAATAGATGAGCGAAAAATAGAATAGATATATATTTATTATAAAGTATTATAATATACTTTATTTATTTATAAGTATACTTATTTATTTATTACTTTATTAATAGAAATACTTTATTTATTATTATAAAAGATATACTTTATAATATTATAATTTATTTTATTAGTTATTTATTTACCGGTAGTTAAATAATTGGAGCTTTCTATGAAGACAACTACTATACACTTGACAACGCTGCGCTCTCACCTCGTTGGCTGCATCCCAACGGACTTCTCCCATGCTCGGGATAATAGATTCCGTTTATTTTCAATATAAAAATGAGTATTATTCTCAGAAGGAAGGACTACCCATGGGTTTGTCATTGTCGCCGGCACTGACTAATATATTCATGGATTGAATGGAAAAAAAGTATTTGGCTAGGTCGTTAACAAACCGAAACTGTGGATGAAGTATGTTGATGATACTTTTGTCTTATAGCAGCATGGTTTGGATGAGTTGTATAAATTGTTTGATCATATTAACAATATGATTCTGACAATTAAGTTTACTTTAGAAATTGAGGACAACTCATTTTCTTTTCTGGATATGTTGGTTACATGGGGTGACAATGGGCTCAGCACCACTGTATACTGTAAACAAACTCATAGCAGGGTTTATATTAACGACTCCAATCACCCGGATTATGTGAAACAGGGGGTTATTAGAACTTTATGTACTCGGGCTAAAAATGTTTGTGTTTGGAGGATGGGTATTTGGAAGATGAAATTAAAACTATTGTCAAGGATCCTGCTAATACTTGGTACAGTAAACATTATATTTATAAAATGATACATGGAAAGAAGAATAGGAAGACTAAGGACAATAAAGAAATGAAAGGGGCCATTGCCATACCTTATATTAAGGGAGCCTCAGAAAGGATTAGAATTGTTGAGAAATACGGGATACAGACATAGGGACTATAGGGAATATTTTTTGTAAAACTACACCACGAAATAACACAAAATTGGAATAAAAAAACATTATTTATGGTCTTCCGTGTGAATATGGGAAGCAGTACCTGGGAGAAACGGGAAGGCCGCTTGGGGTCTGCCTAGATGGTAAAATGTCAAAGACAGAAGGTCCAAAGTATCAAAGTTGGCTGCACATATATGGGAAGAGCACCACAAAGTGTTATAGGATAATGTTGAAAGAAAGTAACATGTTAAAAAGGAAAATTGTGGAGGCATCTTTTTATCGTAGTTGAGAATAACTGTATCAGCCAAGCGAGTAAAGATATTTCCACAATTTGGTATAGGAATATACAAAGTTTTGTAGAGAGACACTCAAAGAGATGTGTGGGGTTGGGCAAGGATTGGTGTTGCGGTTGGCACTGCCTCTCCCCAACTCTTGGGGATTGGTGTTGCGGTTGGCACTGCCTCTCCCCAACTCTTGTAAACTCCCTATATGAGGAGAGCCGGTCTTCATTGTTTACGTTGTAACCACAGGAGAAATCCTTCCTTGCTGGAATGGTGAGTACTGTTTTATTATTATTTTTTTTTTACCAATATATTTGTTTAACTAAGATTTGGAGTTTTTATGATATCTATTTGTTAGTGATAGATTTATCTTTGTATTAATTTTTTGTTAGCCTGAAGACGACCTCTGATTCTATAGAGGTCGAAACGTTGTGTTTCTTAACTCATGATGGCTAATGTCCAAAACCTTATAATTTGTAATAAGTATAATGCGCCATTGATTAATAATAATTTTAAGGATCGCATTAATGTTAATTTGCCATCCACCCGGTTTACTGGAAAAATTTCTAAGATCGCATGGCAAAAGCGCCAAATAAAATCACTACAATAAATTTATCAAAACACTGGACAATACCTCAAATTTAAAATGTCTGAGAGCTTTCAAGAAAAACATTGTTCACAACTAGACTGTGACACAGAATAACTGCAAATAAAAAATAATTTTGTGGGAACATTTGCCTTGCAATTTCTTATGTTTTTACCCTTTTTCATATTTCTAAGAGCTTAATCAAGAAAAAACATTCTACCTTCAATAACATTTTCCACACCAATGGCATAACATCTACCATCGATGGAATACTAACTTTGTCGTGCTTACTTGCTAAGATGCTACCTGTCATGCTCCAGATGAGACCTTACGTGTCTCCATCGATGGAATAAGTTTGATGTTTTCTGACTGTCAGTGTACTTCAATGTTTTATTTGATTACAACCGTTGATTCTGTTCCATGCTCATCCCTACTTAGGACTAAAAATGGTGGAGACTCGAATACACCTCGTCCAGTTTGTCGATTACCAATAACAATATGAAAAAACAGCTGCTTTATCAACTACATAAATATATTAAATGATGGTCTCCATAAATTTATTAAATTAGGGTTACCATATCACCTGGGTGAAAAAAGAGGACAACCTGAAAATTTAACAGCATTATCGTTACTTTACGGATCCAAAAAAAAATGTGACAGTAAAAACATTCTACATTATGGATAAGAAGGTACTCACGATTAAGTTAAGCATTTTTACAGAGTGTATACAATGTACAATTTAATTTTTGTGATATAACAAGCAAAACTTGTTTATATTAATAACAAACAAAACTTAAAACTATTAGTTAGAAGCGGAACTTACATAGGAAAAGAATATTTGCTATATTTATTTTTAATCATAGCAATAATTAATTTTATACTAATCAGTCTGAATCGGATTCACAGTCTAAATGTTCAACTGTGTCTTTGTGGTGCCATTGGTATTTATCAGTTAAACCAATTCCTAAGCATTCTGCTTCATTATCGTTCTGCCCTTTCTTAAAGTTAGTATGCTCTTTTAATAAATTGTCGGTTAACACACACGGTTTTGGCATATTAATAATAATAAATTCTACTTGCCTATAACTTATAACTACAACTAACTATACTCAGAATGTCCACGAAAATAAGCAAGTCAATTCAGAACTATCAATAACCTTAAAAACTCACGAATGTCGACGCCTATTAGAATTGCAGAATACGCGGGAAAGAGCTGTAGTCAAGCAACATATGACACCAATGGTACATTTCTTGCGTAAAACCTTTTTCAGTTTTCCGAAAAAAAGGTCATTTCCCTGTTTTTTTTTTTTTTAATCCTCCCGGGCAGGTTTTTAACACTAAAAAAGAGAACGTGTCCGGCAAAAAGAGGACGTATGGTAATCCTAATATAATTAAAAAATGCTCTCCACAAGCAGTTTCAATTACCATTTTAAACTGAGATTTTTAGGTAACCTACAGCCTAGAACAAAAAAAATATTCAATCTGCAATGTCAACAGAAGCTTACAATTATCATAAGTTTCAAGTATTTGAAGATGAAAAGTCGTGTACCACCATCTTAAAGTAGCAACATACCAGATACCCCGTGTTCTATGATTTGTTAATATAATTCGTAAGTAAAGAGGAATTTTATCCTTTACAGAACTTGCATGTAACAAACTTTGATACACAGACTTTGATACATAAACTTGCACATATAAACTCCGATACATTTGAAAGTTAGTACTGCGCAATTCTGCGATGTTATAATTATTTTACAAACGTCTTTCAATATTTAGTTTCACTAAGAATACAAAAACTGCTCTCCTTTACTCTATTGTTGCAAAAACAAGTGTTAATTAAATAATGAGCAAGTTAAATGTAAAACTGTTTAACTTTTCATTCATTCTAACCTTCAATTTCTTCCTGGCGAAAATCATCCACTTCTGAGTCCGAATCATCGTCGTCAGAGTCCAAAGAGTTTTTGGTCTGCTTTGTTTGAACTTCCGTCTCGCTCTCTTCTTCTTCAACGTTAAATTTTCTCTTCAACATGATTTACCGTTCAATCCGATAATACCAGAGCAGTAAAAACGTATTTGACAGTTCAACGCCTACGCTTCATCGAATGCGAAAGCGTCAAGCTGAAACGGTTAATATTGCCAACTGCCAACACTTTGTGTTCATAATTAAGAATGATCGAGTAATCGATATACTATTGACATTATATATTATATAGACGGCAAATATTTTTGCATCAATATTATATCCATACGTAAAAATACCAATTAATGCAAACATGCACGCCACACAACACTGAGTCCAATGTATTAAATACAGTTACCCTTATATACTTACATGTTATGTTTGATAAGTGTAGTAGTCTTATCACATCTATTCTCTAGAATAACGTTTATAGACATAATTATTATAATATCGCTTTGTTTCTCTCTCCAACAAAACATGCAAGAAATACACTGCCTCCGCACGAAAATCAAGCCTCATTTACAGACATTTATTGTAAATATTTTTAATTGTGGTGTAATGTATTATAAACGTTTGTTATTCGTTAATATAGCTCTTAGTAAAAAGGAATGCTAAAAAACTTCCTAAAGGAAGACCTAAAAAAGGAAGACTTTAAAAAATTGCATGTTCTATACTATACAAAAAAATACATGCATTCGATATACGACGCAGATATAGTTAGGGGTGGTCAAGTTCTTTTAAAGAATTTCCCTTCCTATAGAGCGTAAATAGGTTATGTTCGTTGTTCTTCATATTTAAATGTCGATTTTATCCCGATAATTTGCGAATGCGAACGTCCATATTTCAAAAGAAAGAAACATAGTTTTTCTCGACATAACTTTTAGAGGAGTCTAATTGCTGTTATAAAGAAAATAAAAGATTCTGCAACCAAAATCTTTGACCAACAACAAAATTAAATTTTAATATGTACCTCCTATATCTAATTATTGCCTCATTTACTCCGAGAAAGTAATCGTAATTATATTATGTACTACATACATTCTGTACAATGAATGGGTCTTTGTGTTTTTGAGACTGTGGAGAAATGATAAGATTAAGTCACTGGAATGATACAATCAAACAAAAACTACCAAAAGAGGAGAAACCATAGGTTGGCAACATAAACATTTGTGTATTTTTAACTAGTACTATGTATAAGGAAGAAGTAAATATTTTTATTTTATATCAAAATTGTATCCTTGATATGTGTAATGTAATTAATGTATATCATGTGAATTGAAGGAGTACCTCATAAGTAGTGTTCATAATAAACGTGTTCTTTTTGTCACATAAAATTTTTTGTACAACTGTGTGTGTTCTGGAAAACTCCTGGAATTAAAATAAAACTTGTTTTGCACAACAAAATATCGGACATTGAAATATTAAACTGGAGATTCATACACCAAATTAAAATACTGTAGTAATACAATAGAGATTAAACAAAAGTTTTCCTCTTCAGTAATTTTTGCCTGTTTATTGTGTTAACTTTAGTACCTCTAAATTTTTATAAAAAACACCACTGGTTGAAGAGTTTATAAAGTGCCAGTAGCTATTTGCTCTTGTCATGTACAAGGTAATTAAAAATATTATTACATTACTTGTTTGTTTAGCATCAGATTGTGACTGGAAAAATTCTTTTACAGGTACATTCTGGACAGGTCAGAAAAAATACTAGAAATCTGAGTCTTTTGCTTCAACACAGTTGAAGAAATCGAGTGAAGAATGTACTTTGCCAAATTTTTGACTATAGTAGCAACTCATAACCTTTTACTAAATATCACTATAATATTGACGACTCGGAACACCAAGTTTTTTATAAGTAAAAACGTAAAGTTTTACCTTACAGCCTAAACCGGCTTTCATTTTTAGTTAAGTAACGGACACGTCATGGACAACGAAATCCAAGAACATAACCTTTTATTTACTTGCTTATGCCTTGAGACTGATGGCAGAATAAACATACGGTACCTTACAAAAAAAAGTCTTTAATAGATATATTTGAACTTAGTAATCATAATTTAAAAATGTACAATACAAAATAGTAGTTGTCTTGATTATCCATCTCTTCTTTCACAGTACTAACACTTAA
Source organism: Magicicada septendecula (assembly GCA_034769895.1). Classification (NCBI taxonomy): domain Eukaryota; kingdom Metazoa; phylum Arthropoda; class Insecta; order Hemiptera; family Cicadidae; genus Magicicada; species Magicicada septendecula. Next base: position 32,457,617 of record CM068376.1, on the reverse strand, counting down.
CTAAAAATGAACTTTTTCATGTGAAAACTTACTGATTTTATTGGACACGTTTCGGCTTAGTATCCGCCTTCTTCAGCTTTGGTAACAGACTGCCCCAAAATAGTAGACAAAATAAGTAGACAGATAAGTTAAGAAAATGGATAAATGTTTTCATAAATATTTAATTTTCTTCATTAAAAAAGAAGAAATTATTCTTGTTTATAAGACAAGTTCAAACACCTGATTCACCCTTTATACCATCTGATTGTATTTGAATATGATATATTTGTGAAAATATGATTGTGTAAATATGAAACAAACTCTGCATATACATCTATTTCCCTATGTTCCTAAATTGTGTTTTAAATTAAAAACGAAAGGTTCCTTTATAAAAATATGGTTAAATGGAAACAACACTTGCTGAACCAAAATATTGTGAAACTACAACACCATAAAACTAATGAGTGGTGAAACTTTTTCTATATGTTATGATTGCATTTAAAACGTGACTTAATGCTAATTTTATTTCTTCTCTGGTCCCGAAACTATGAGTTCTGACAGTAACAATATATCAAGCAGAGACAATAACCAATATTTATTATTTTCTACTGTATTAATTGGTGTCTGTTTTGGTACTTGGTGAAACATACTAACTTCATGATGGATTTAAAAAAGTGGTTGTTTATGAAAAATTAATTTGTTAACAATTTCTGATAATTTTTTACCAAAAGAAACAATTCTCAGAGGCTTACAGGAATAACTACTAAATAATGTCTCATTAGATAATGTTATTAACATATTAATAGTGTTAATGCAAAGAATGTTATCCCTATCGCTATATGCAAATAGCATTACTGGCCAAAACAATTGTTAGAGATTGTTAATCAAATTAATTTCCAAGACTCCCTGTAATCTCTTATTAGTTTAATATATTTCTCCTTGTGATTTATATCAAATTTTAAAAGCAGTACAAAGGCAGTTTCATTAAAACTGGTAATTGGCCAAATCATTTAACTCTATAGACAGCTCAGATGTGAACATGTGCCACTAGACATCTACGACACAGAAACTGATTTTTTGGAATATCAGTGATGGCATTTCAATATTACTAGGGCGCTCACATTTATGTTCTGTTTAAATAAAACATGTTTCTTTTAAACTTTAAAAATATATATGAATTAAAAGTGAGTAATTAGAATTTATTTAAATGAAAATATTGATGATATATCACCTGATCACTTAGTGTGGCCCTGAATAGGGACAAAAGTTTATATAACATTATTAAATATAATATGACCTTTTCCACCTAGGAGTTATTTCTAAATTTGTATGCTTTTTTAGCAGATTAGTTAAAATGTCGGCAGTATTTTCAGTTGAAATTCATGCTGATATTTGAATAGTTCAGAAAATCTAATAAATAATTGCAGGTTAAGTGTACAGAATTTCTAATTATGATCTGAAGATCCAAAATATAAAATAAGATAGATTCCTATCAATTATATTAAAAAATAAAACAATAAAACAGTTTTAGTGATTTTCACTCGTCATTTATTAAAATTATATATCCATGACAGCTGTTTCGGCAGCACAGTGCCTTCATCAGATAGTGTAAGCTGACTAATTTTCGTACAATATAATACAGAATACAAAATATAAGGCAAGTGCTATTGTTTAGAGAGCGATAGTAATCTCGTGTCAATAAGATTTAATACACATTACACAAACATATAACATAACATAAACCAAGTCTATTTATACAAATTAAGTAGAGGCGAGCTGTTTAGATCTAACTGATCATTTAATAATACATTTAAATATTTGTGTTTATTAATTTCAAGGGTTTCTAATAAATCAAGCTTTGGACCTTTATCAGATAAATGTAAAATTTTAAAATTGTCATTATAACTATGGTCTTTTTCTAACAGGTGATTTGCATAATTTGATTTGCCATCATTATATCTAAAACTATAATTGTGACCATACATTCTTTTTTCGAAAGATCTACCTGTTTGTCCAATATAAACTTATTACAAGTATTATATAAACTTTATTACAAGACCCACAGGATAATTTGTATACACCAGACTTTTGCAGTTTATCTGTTTTACTCTTTATTATTTTTAATATATTTTCCCAATGAAGACTGCGTCTTAAAAGCTATATTTACATTCTTTTGTGTGAAATATTTACCAATATTATCAGAAGCAGAACCTATGTAAGTGAGAGTGTGATATCTTTTAATATGTGTTGAGGGAGGGTAAACTAGTTTTAAAGCTTGTGAATAAAATATTTTATTTAACAGGTGATCTATGAGCCTAGGTTGGTAACCATTGTTGACAGCTATTTGTTTAATAATGTTAAGTTCTGATTGGAAATTTGAGTCTGATAACGGAATACTAACTAGTCTGTGGATAAAACTGTGAAAAGCGGCCAATTTATGTGAGTATGGATGTGTGGAAGTATTGTGTATTGTCATATCTGTATGTGTAGGCTTATGAAAAATACCGAAGTTTAATTTATTATTGCATTTTGTTATTGTAAGGTCCAAAAAATTGATGCTGTTGTTATCTTCTAATTCTATGGTAAAGCTAATATTTTTGTGTAAATTGTTAATGAAATTAAGAAAGATCTGTAATTGTCTACATATACCTAGAAAAATTGCTAAAATATCGTCCACATATCTATACCAAAAAATAAAAAATTTGAAATAAGGGTGTGCTCTAATTTTAGTTTCTATGTAGTCCATAAAGATTTCAGCTGCCAAAGGGCTAAGTGGGTTTCCCATTGCAAGCCCTTCTTTGCCAATATAGATCTTTCCATTAAATTCAAAGTAGTTTTGATTAAGGCAAACCTTCAGTAAATTCAAGATATCCTCTCTCATAATGGGGTTATTACAATTTTCAGTTAATAAATTTTCTACAGTATCTATTACATTAGTCGGTGGAATACTCGGAAACAAATTTTTTTACATCAAATGATAATAAAATGGCTTTGTCTGGGATATGTGAATTTTTAGTTCTGTTAATTAAGTCTAGTGAATTTTTAATACTATGTGTTGATTGAAATTTGCATTGTGTTTGTATAATCTTAATTAGTCTTTTAGATAATTTAACAGAAGGAGCAGTTACATATGATACCACTGGTCTAATCGGATGGTTATCCTTATGCAATTTAATTAAAGAGTAAAGCTTTGGTGGCTGAGGATTCATTACTGATAAAAAATCCAAATCTTGATTATCAAAGAAAGAACAATTCTTTATAGCCTGTTTAACATCTATTTGAAATTTAAAAGTCGGGTTAATATCAATGGGTTCAAAAGAGTTCAAACATTCAAGTGTCTTGTTTACATATTCGCCTTTGTCGGTAATTATGCAAATCACCTGTTAGAAAAAGACCATAGTTATAATGACAATTTTAAAATTTTACATTTATCTGATAAAGGTCCAAAGCTTGATTTATTAGAAACCCTTGAAATTAATAAACACAAATATTTTAATGTATTATTAAATGATCAGTTAGATCTAAACAGCTCGCCTCTACTTAATTTGTATAAATAGACTTGGTTTATGTTATGTTATATGTTTGTGTAATGTGTATTAAATCTTATTGACACGAGATTACTATCACTCTCTAAACAATAGCACTTGCCTTATATTTTGTATTCTGTATTATATTGTACGAAAATTAGTCAGCTTACACCATCTGATGAAGGCACTGTGCTGCCGAAACAGCTGTCATGGATATATAATTTTAATAAATGACGAGTGAAAAATCACTAAAACTATTTTATTGTTTTATTTTTTAATATAATTTACAATGGATTTTCACCAAGTAAAGGCATCAAGCATTAATTATTAGATTCCTATCATGCTTTTACTTTATTGTGATAGATAATGGTCATCCTCATTTAAATGTTAATAGCCAATAAATAGATTAAATGTTTCCTGGAAAATGCTATCTTTTCACAGGCCCAGAATACCATCAAGAGATGCATTAATGGCACAAACAAAGACATAGACATATACAACAAAACAGGCGTATATAAATTAAACTGTAACGATTGCAATAAATTCTATATAGGCCAGACAGGAAGATCATTTTACTCCAGATTTTCTGAACACACAAAAGCATTATCCAATAACAACTTACAATCCACATTTGCCACACACATCCAGACAGAAAACCACAGTTACACCAATATAAAAAACAATCTTGAAATTTTACACTACATACCCAAAAGTTGCAAAGTCAACACCGCAGGACAATACGAAATATACAAACACAACCAAACAACATACTCAATGAACAATTACAATTTAAATCCAACACACTATTCGACACAATAATACACAACGCATACAATTCAGAATCCTGCCCCAACCCCTTCCATCTCCACACCCCCACACACAACCAATCATCTAAAAAACCATTACAGATTACCAACGCCTTGACGCATTCCGCATTTAAACCTCACTGAGGAAGGAGAAAACCACTCTGAAACGATATTTGAGGAAATAACAAAAAGTAAGTTTTTCACAAGTGAAAGTGCCTTAAATATTAATTGTTATAATATTTACTTGCTGTTACTAATGTTTTCTTGTGTACCCATGATAGTCAGATAAGGCCCCACAAAAGGTAAGCTTACTTCAGGTTGAAGCATTATTAAATTTAAAAATCTGAAACATTATAATCTTTATTATTTATTACATTTAATACTATTGCTCCAACAATATAATAGCGTACTTAAATTATTACTTACAATTTTTTAATACTTACTTTAGGGCATAATTTAAGTGTAGGTGAATGAAAATTTAATTCAGTTAGCCTTTTTGTATTTAAAGTCATAAAATTATAGGCTAAAATCAAGTTTAGAGGGAAATAAGACCAGACAGGACGTAGCTTCAAACAAAGATACATTGTACACACAAAGGCACTACACTCCACTACAGAATCCACCTTTGCAAACCACCTCATTGAAGCAAACCACACGTACAAAAAACATTGACATTCTACACGTACACACAAAAGGCTGAAAACTAGACACTCTAGAACAATTGAAAATATACAAACACACGAAAACACTTAAAAACGACATCCTAAATGAACAGACACAATTCAAATCACACACATTATTCGAACATATCACACCCCACACACACAATATCGATCTTTCAAAAGTCAATACCATCACCAATAATAAGACGGACAGTTCACCCAGTGGCAGCCTCTTTAAAACCAAAAACCAGTTCAGGCTATAAGTAAAACTTTTACGTTTTTACCCATAAAAAACTTTGTGTTCCGAGTCGTAGTGAAATAATTATATTTAGTTAAGTAACAGACACGCCATGGACAACGAAATCCAAGAAAATAATGCAGTATTGAATTATTTATTACTAAACAAACAGTTTAATACAAATATTACTTGCAGTTTTTATTTTAAGTTCCAGTGTTGTAGTAAAATCTATCCTTTCGATTGGTTACATGAATTAAAAAAATATTACCCTAATTTTTTAATTAAAAAAAATGTAAAACTAATGCAATTCTTTCAGATTTTTTAGGTTACTTTTAATTCTTTTTAATGTCAATTAAATTTTATTAGTAAAAAATACAGTAACACCAAATCCATGTCAGAAAATGTTAAATATAAATATCATTAAGAAGTCCTAAGTAATTACACTACATACATATTAAAATTTAAATTACAATTCTATAATTGTTTGATCAAAACAAAAAATACAAAAAGGTTAAAAAACAAATATAAAATAAAAGACCTGTAATATTTATTTACCATCATTAATGTTTCCTCATGTACCCTCATGCCTTGTTTGCTTACTTCAGGTTAAAGCACTATTCAAGTTTGAAACAATATATTTAATATTATTCAAACAATTTAAAAGTTTTACATAAATTAATACTTAAAATGATTTAATACTTATTTTAGACAATAGTAAAAGGATGTTCATGAATGAAAAGTCGTTTTAAGATATTCTTTATATGTATTTACGTGATTTTTGTATTTGGAAGACATAGAAGTATAGGCTAGAAGCAAGTTGAGACAAAACTCTAGTACTTTGACCAGTACCTGAACAAATCTTGAATATCAGGTTTTATTTAAGGTCATAAACAATACATTACTGTAATAAAATGTATGCTTTGATTACTATAAATTAAAAGTATTTTAGTGTTGTCCAATAGCTGAAACATAGCTCATGCTATCTATCCTCTAACTTTCCAATGGAGACTTTGCAACATGTATTTGATTGTATTTAGGAGGATCAAGATGATTACAGATTAAGAGATGACCTTTATTCATTAGCCCTGCAGATGGTACTCTGGTCTCTTGTTGCTAATTCAATTTTATGCAGGTGGCCAGTAAGACAATCACGGACAGTTGGCAGCAAAAATAGAGCAGTATAGATGATTTTCTTGGTATATGACAGATATTTTTAGAATACTGGGCTATGTTTTCATACTTTCTCGTGGTAGAGCCTGTCTGAAGTGTATTAGTCTTTTTGCATATATTTTTGTTGTATTCAATCACTTTCTGCTACAGTTCGTTTCTTGATATATATAAAGTATTTAAAATTTATATTTATATTACCTCAAGATGTTATTTTTCCTTATTTGGAACATGTTTCGAGTGCTCCCGTGCTCTCATCCTCAGCCTTCGTGATCTTGCATCTGGTGAAGTATTTGTGTGTTGGCAGGATGCTATTAAGGTTTCTTGTTGGTCTCTGGAATTTAAAGTTGTATTATTGTGTGTGCTTGTGGTATATGTATTTGTATTTTGTGTATTTTCGATGTTGAGTGCTTTGAATATTGTGTCATGTTTTGTATTGATTTGTATTTGTTCAGGTATTAGTTTTTGTGTTTTATGTTTGTATATTTGTAAATTTTCTCAAATGTTCATTATGGTGCCTTTGTGTAGTATATGTTTTATTAGTGTCCCGTTGGTTATGTCTGGGAATTCATGTCCTGTGTTTATTGCACGAGTGGCTAAATTGGATTTATATATTTGTTTTTTTGTATGCGTTTAGGTGTTCAAAATAACGTTTTTTCAGCTGTTTTTTTGTTTGTCCTATAACATTTCTTGCAATCTTGGCATTCAATTTTGTATATACCATTAGTTGTTGTAATATCTTTGTTGTGTGGGCTATTTAGTTTTTGTAAATTATTTTTATTAGTTTTGTATGCTATTTTCATATCTGTGTTTTTAAATAATTTTGTTAGCTTTGTCATTTTATTATTTATGTATGTGAATGTGGCCCATTTTTTGTTGTTATTATTTATGTGTTGTTCATTTTGATTAATTCTTAATTGTTCAGTTTTTATTTTATATTTGATTTTATTTTCTATTTTGTTTATAGTATTTTTATTGTATCCATTTTCATAACCAATTTGGTATATTATGTTTCTTTCTTTGTCAGTTTCTTGTTTGTTTAGGGGAATTTTGTACATTCTGTTAAATAACGAATAGAATGCTGCCATTTTATGTTGTGGTGGGTAGTTAGAATGGTTAGGTATAATGTTGTTGGTAGAAGTTGGTTTTCTGTATATTGCATATTGTATGTGGTTGTTTTTCTTGAGATGGTTATGTCTAAATAGTTGATTTTGTTATTTTTTTTTCTTCTGTGAATTGTATTTTTGGATGTATGTTATTGATTTGTTTTAATATGTTATCTGCATTTGTATTTTTGTTACTTGATACATATAGCCCATCATCTACATATCTTATCCAAATGGCATTTGGATCAAAGGATTTTATAATGTTTTGTATTTTGGTGTCTATGTGTTGTAGGAATATTTCTGCTATTATGCTTGATAATGGTGATCCCATTGCTAAACCTTCTAGCTGTTGATAAATTTTTTTATTAAATTAAAAGTAATTTTGTTTTAGTATTAGTTGGAGGCTATTTTTTATTTCTGTTGTATATTGTTTGTCTTCATTTTGTTCTTTAAGTTTGTTTATTATTATGTCTATTGTTTCTTCTACTGGGATGTTGGTGTACATGTTTGTGATATCATATGATGTGAAAAATGTATTTTCATTTATATTCATTATTTTTAGTTTATCTATTAATTCGTATGTATTTTTTATGTTATGATCAGTGGAGAAGGGTCAGGGGAGACAGGGTCTCCCCAAATAATTTGTTCATAAAGTAATAACTTTTATTTATGAATTAAGTTGCATAAGATACTCAGAAAGGGTATAAAATTAATTTAAAAAGGTGAGTATTACGGGACATGATGCGACCGCGTGATCCTTGGAACCTTGCTGTGCGATGCAACTGTACCTGGAGTATCAGGGTAGACGTTACTTGGAATGTCTTTTCAACAAGGCTGGAGGTGAGGAGGGCTTTGGTGGACAACAACGGGAAGGGACCTGTGCGCACAGCGTAATCATATGTCCAGTACATCACGTCAAAAGACACGTCTCCCCTGACTGAATAGTACAGAATTTTGCCCTGGCCGCCTGTGTTTGTTTCATTATGCGCGCGTAGTGAATATTTGCTTTTGTTGAGTTTACAAATTATTTTTAATTTTGTATATAGTGTTATAGACTAAGAAGTGTGTGATCATTTATGTAGTAATTATTTATTAATAAACATTTTTAAGTGTCGTCCTTTAAGTGTTTTAAGCATACTGTTTAATTGATTTAATGCAGCAAAATGAATACAGTTAGTAACAGTTCTGTCGCAGAAGTATTTGATATGAACTCTTGACAACTTTGATTCACTAGAATTTTGGTTAAAACACGAAATCAGTACGTTACCTTTAGAGCAAAAGGTATTGCTAAAGTCAAAAATATCTCGGCCGCCTTTAGATTTGTCGCAGAAAGATGGAAAAATTGTCAGAAAATTTCAGAAAGTTTGGTAGAGTAAATATAGATGGCTCTCTGGTTGTAAGCGAAACAAAACTCTGCACTGCTATTATTGTTTGTTATTTAACGGAGAGGAACCATGGAGCAAAGTTGGAGTAGGCAGCATAAAAAATTTTGACTCTAAAGCCGCTAAACATGCTGGCAGCAAAACTCATAAAAAATTCTGAGATGTTTCACATGCTAGGACGTAACAGCATAGAACATTGCTTATCCGAATTAGCTAGAATTCAAGCAGTGCAGCACAATGAAAATGTGGCTCAAAATCGAAGGATAGTAGGCCATTTGATAGATGTTGTTTGTTATTTAGGGAGGCAAGAGTTAGCTTTTATGGGCCATAAGGAAAATGAGCAGTCTCTTAATAAGGGCAATTGTTTAGAAACTTTAAATTTACTGGCAATGGAAGAGTCTTTCATGAAGGAACATACAGAATCCAGCACTCTATTTAAAGGCACATCTTCTGAAATTCGGAATGATTTAATCGAGTTTGTTTCCATCGCTATTAATGAAACAATTCGTGATGAAATAAACAAGGTTGATTTTGTTTACGTTCAAGCTAACGAAACAACCGACGTATCTGTTAAAGCACAACTGAGTATAATTGTGCGATATGTTCGTGGTTTGAAAACTGAGGAATGCTTTTTAGGCTTTTTGATGTTTCTTCTAACAAAAGCGCAGAAGGGTTGGCTAATAAAATCATTTCAGTTTTGAAAGAATATAACATTGAAAATAAATTAGTAAGCCAAACATATGACGGTGTTCTGTGATGGCTGGTCGTCACGGTGGAGTACAAACCCTTGTTCGTCAACAGTGTCCACAGGCAATATTTGTGCATTGCTATGTTCACCAACTTAATTTGGTCTTGTTACACATTGCAAAAAATATTAAAGTTAAATTATTTGTAATTTAACTGCATTTCATAGTTTCTTCAGTAGATCTGCTGCTAGATCTGATTTACTCCGAGAACAAGGGTTTAAACTTCCTCACCTAACATCAACCCTTTGGAATTACCGTTCGCAGGCAGTTTCAACAATCAAAGAACATTACAAAGAACTATATCATGCGGTTTTTCACATTATCGAGTGTGATGATTGGGATCCTGAGTCTGTGAGTGCTGCAATTGGTCTCCTAAATATTTTAAAGTCAAGATCTTTCATGTTTTACTTGTGCATATATGATCGAATTTTTGAATCTACTCAACATCTGTTTAATTTGCTCCAGGCAAAATCTAGCAGTGATGTAAATCTCTGCATTAATGAAATTAGGACAGTGAAAGAAAATATCCCAGCACTGCGTTCAAATAAAGTGCTGCAAAACTGTATGGACGAATGAATGCTGACCCTAATAATGTATTGCTGGAATCTGTAAGTGAAGTGCATAAACGAGTTGCTTATGAAATTCGTGATTCTATAACAGTGCAACTAGACACCCGATTCGGCGAATTTGAAAATATAGTTTGTAGAACTTCTAAATGAGAAAAAGTTTGTTGAATTTCGGAGGAATTTTCCTCAACTCCAGTTTGACAAGCTGAAATGTTTGTTCCCAAAATTCTTTGACTGGTTAACATCGCGCAATTAATTATTGAACATCTACAAATGTGATGATAAAATGCTTCCGTGTGTTAAACTGCTAGAATATATTGTGGAGAATCAACTAGATAGTGTGTATGAACAAACATTAAAGTTACTGAAATTAGTACTGAGTATCCAGTTACATCGGCATCGACTAAGCGTTCAATGAGTGAGTACATGTGGAACTCATTTACAAGAAAATGTGAACAATTGTGTAATGCCTACAGTATCCGGATTTGTCATCATTCAAAAAATGCGAGTAAAATTTATATTTTTTGAACAATATTTTCTAATTAAGATTCATAAATGACAATAATATAGTTTTTTCTTTATATTTAGGCCTAATTATATGTATAATAAAATGAGTCACTTAGGTATTATCTGATAAAGGTAGAGGTATCTCTATTTACCATAGTTTTACTGGTTCATTAAAACTGTCGACAATCTTAGTAGGAGGGTGCTGTTGACTGGTACTTTTATGTCTACCCAAATTATTTTGTCACGCTTCGCCACTGGTTATGATGGTTATTTGTTAGATGGTTACTTTTTAGTTTTTGTGCTATTATTTTTGCTATTTTGTATGTAGGAGCTTTTTTGTTGAAGTATTTCATTTCATATGTACCTATTTCATAGTATTTATTGTCATCATGTGTGCTGATTGTTTAGCCAGTTGTGCTGCAAGAGATTAGCCTGTTCATTTTCTGCAGATCAATATGAGATAGTGTCCATTGCAGGATGACAGTTTTTACCTTGAGCTGTTAGTGACTTATGTTTGTGTCTAATTCCATTTATTTGTTCTGACTTTATGCCATGGTTATTTATTGCTTCGAGAACTGATTTTGAATCAGCTATTATTACTGTTTTCTGGGCCAAGTGCTACATAATGAGAATAGAGTTCAAAGAATTACATGCTCCAGGTCCATTGTTGGTAGTTTTTCGCAGTGATATAACTAGGATTTGTACTTGGGAGGGGGCATGTGGACCCCCTCTCAATTTTCCTCAGACTGCAGGATCGCTCCATACCCAGTTATAATTTTTGGGCATAAAAATTATTATTTATGTGTTCAAACACCACACTACTGAATGTCATATCAATTATTAACATTCTTAAAACTTGCAGCACAACTGAACACTAAATAAAATATATTGTTACCTACGAACTGTGATTGTTAGTCCCTCAGGCTCTCTAGAGGTGATATATACAACATATAACTATACTCTTTCCATTCTTAGTTCAATCCTGATGTAAACAAACCCACGTGGCAAATCTGAAATGGTATTGGTCAGGGGTGTTGACACTGTTCACACAGTAATATGTTATCCGCATGTGCAGAATGTCAGTATAAATCATGTGAGAGTTATCTTGCCTCTTAAATCGGGGCATGACATTTTAAGACTTCCTTCTTATCACTGTATTCTGAATCGTATTGAATTAATATGGAGCCAGTTGAAATGATATGTTGCCCGTCACAACACAACATTAGCTGCAATGGAGGACAAGTGGAGTCATTGTGTGCAGCATACAGGCCTAATCAAGGAAGATTATAAGCTATGGCAACAGGCCCACATTACCGAAGTTGTTGTGAACAATGGACAATCTTATCAATAACGCTGACTCAAGTCATCACTTGCAAGAGTTGTAAGTGTCTTACAAGTTTAAACACAGATATGGAAGGCATTGAGTTACTCTCCGACAGCAACTGATAGTATTTAGCACACTGGTAATTATCACAGCTTTTATTTTCGTTTTAAATAAACTTTACTTTTTTGTTTGTTGCGATATTTGAACGGTTAATAAAAAAAAGCCATTAACTGGTGTTATAAAATATTTCACTGTCCGTCTGACACTGTCACACAAATTTTACTTTGGTCAAGACAAATTATTACAATTTATGTGTGTTTATACAGTAGCAATATTATATGTACCCTGTCTGTACTGCTTCTGTCAGAGTGATACGCCTCTAATTCAAGCAGCAAGTAGTGTTTCAAATGTGCCACGCCTGTTCGTTTAGATCAGGATTAAGCTGATGACGGAAACAATATACCTTGTTTAGATGATTTGCAATTATATACACACCTAAGATACTACTTATTTTTACAAAAAATTATACATATACATTGCTTTACTAGAGTCAAACCTCCACGACGATTCACGAAAAAATGTAAATAAATTAGTTGTAGACACAATTTTAGTAACTTCTATTTTAATGAGCTTAACGTACATAAAAATACATTAAAAAAAATTCATAACACAAAGAATAGACTAAATGATATTAGAAAAAAATCGTATATTGTTACCATACTAGTTAATAATGGCACTTGTAGACAAATGGACATGTTACTCAAATACATGAACAACATAAATAACAACATAAAATTCACCATGGAAGTAGAAAATAAAAATTGCCTAAACTTTTTAGACCTTTCTGTTCGAAGAAACGCTGATTGTATCACATATAAAATATACAGGAAACCTACTATCACGGATATAACTGTCCATGCTGATTCATTCCACCCATATACACAGAAAATGGCCTCTTTTAATGCTTTCGTAAATAGACTTTTAACTATACCTATGAACCAGGAAGATTTTCAAGATGAAGTAAATATTATTAAACATATAGCTGTCAATAATGGATATAAAAGTGATATAATAGATAACTTAATTCGCAAACGTAGGAATAAAATGGAAAGAAAATTAAAATTAGATGGTAAAAAGAACCATTATATTTCAGTTGAATATACTGATGTGATTCCTAATATAATAAAAAATGAATTAAGAAAATTAGACATCATCGTGTCCTTCAAAACTACCAATAACATATTGAACATATTAAAACCTCGAACACAAAAAACAACCGAAAACAGTTCTGGCATATATAGAATCCAGTGTAGTGAATGTGATAAATTCTACATAGGACAAACGGGCAGGAAATTTAAAGACAGATATAAAGAACATTTGCCAAAAAGGAACATCAAGTCAATCAAATCCAACTTTGCTTTACATCTGGTAAACAGCAATCACAGTTATAGTGGTTTCACAGATAACTTTACGCCCATACATATATGCAGTAAGAGCCGATACATGGATGCCATGGAAGAATATGAAATATATAAAGCGCTTTTATTTCAACCAAACCTACTGCTTAATGATCAATTAACATTTAAATCTCACTGTTTATATGATACTGTATTGAAGAGTGATAACGTTTGTGTACACCAGCCGAATATATAGTTTGATTACGTGGTCAGTTATAGTACGGCAGTGCGCACTGTTACGTGGACTGAGTTCTATCATACTCATTGTGTTATGTGTTTTAATTATTATATTCTTGACACGTTCGTTATGAACTAGAAGAAAAAACAATTTTACCTGATGATGGGAACGTGTTCCCGAAACATGTCGTAAGACATCAAAGACGTAGTCGCAGCACGGATAAAGAAAAAGGTATTTATTTATTTTAATATATTAGTCTGAGAATATCTGTTGATACATTTCTTTACATTTTTATAATGTAATAATTAATTTTATAGATTACTATGATTTATAGATTTTCAAAATATTGTAATTTTTGGTAGCTTTTATTATTTGTAGGTTATGTATGGAATCTAAAGTATTATAACCTTTCCAGTTTTATAAGAAAAATCATTTCAAAAAATTGTTATATATTATTATATTATTTATCTAAAAATGAACTTTTTCTTGTGAAACTTACTGTTTTTCGTTGGACGCGTTTCGGCGTACGTATCCGCCTTCTTCAGCTTTGAGTCAGACTGCCATCATTTCGTAACGGTTGTTGTGTGGAAGGTGTAGTGGGGGTGGTGTGTGGAGGAAGGGGATTGGCGCGGGGATTCAACTTGATGTTTGTTTTTTGTAAAATTGTGTCAAAAAGTGTATGTGATTTATATTGTAATTGATTGTTAAGTATGTTGTTTGGTTGTGTTGTGTGGTGTTTATATATTTCGTATTGTTCAGTTGTGTTGAGTTTTTGACCTTTAGGTAAGTAATGTAAAATTTCAAGATTAGTGTCTATGTTGGTGTAACTGTGGTTTTCTGTGTGTATGTGTGTGGCAAATGCGGAGTGTATATTGTTGTTGGTTAGAGCTTTTAAGTGTTCAGAATAACGGGATGAAAAAGATCTTCCCGTCTGGCCTATGTAGAAACTATTGCAGTCATTACAATGTAATTTGTAAACACCTGTTTTGTTATATTTGTCTATGTCTGCGTTTGTATTATTGATGTTTTTTTATGGTATTGGTTGTTCTGTATGCTATTTTGTATTTGTGTTTTCTGAATGTGTTGGCGATTTTGTGTGTGTAGGAGTTGTGGTATGTGAGTGTGATGTATTTATTGTGTTGTGTTGATGGTATTTTGTGTTTTGTTGTTTTTGATGTGTTTGTGTAGTGTGTTTATTAAATTAGGGTTGTAACCGTTTTTGATTGCTATGTATTTTATTGTGTTGAGTTCGTCGGTGTAATCTTGTTTATTTAAGGGTATTTTAGTTAGTCTATGGAGCATATGGTTGAAGACCGCATGTTTATGTTGTGTTGGGTGGTTTGATGTGTTGTGTATAACCATGTCAGTTGTGGTTGGTTTCCTGTATATTTTGTACGTGTGTGTATTGTTAGTTTTGTTAATTGTTAGGTCTAGAAAATTTATACTATTTTTTGTTCAATTTCCAGTGTAAATTTTAATTTGTGGTGTATAGTGTTTATGTATTTGTGGAAGTTTTCAACTTGTCTTGTGTTGCCTTTGAATAAAAGTAATATATCATCTACATACCTGTGCCAGTATATAATTTTGTTAGTGTATTTGTTGTTGTTTATTATGTGGTTCTGTTCTATGTTGTGTATATATATTTCTGCTAGTATTCCTGATATGGGGGATCCCATCGGGAGACCTTCTGTTTGTGTGTATATCTTGTTATTGTATGTAAAGTAATTTTGTTCAGTTATTAGTTAGGTAAGTGTGATGATTTCTTGTATGTGTGTTTCAGGTGTGTTGTTTTGTCTGAGTAGTTGTTCTAGTGTTTGGATGGTTTCTTTGATGGGGACATTAGTGTATAGATTGGTTATATCAAAAGATGCCAGAGTTGAGTTATGTGGGATGTGGATGTGTTCAGTTTTCCTGACTAGGTCGATGTTGTTTTTGATAGATGTGTTGTTACCGAGATTAATATTTTCTCTAGTTGTTTTGCGATTTTGTGGGAGGGTGCCTGTGTGTTGTTTATTAATGGTCTGATGGGAATGTTAGGTTTATGTATTTTTGGTAATGCATTTAGTTTAGGGGGGTTAGGTTTTATTTGCTTGTTTTAATCAATACAACTATTATATTATGATCCAAAATGGAAAAACTAGGATGTTAAAAAATTACTGCAACAAGAAAAATTTTAAGCAGTGATTAAAATAGTAATCAGTGGGTTCCGGTCATGGGCTAGAAAAAACCCAGAAAACTTCCTGTCTTGAAAATTTCAGGTCACTGTATTAAAATTATGGTCAGGAATACTACTAATGCAAAGTACCTCTCTCTTTCTGTGCTTGCATCACAAGTTTGCATGCCCTGTTTCCAGTAGTTTTATGTCTCGACCAGTGCCGTATCTAGAAATTTTGCCCCCCCCCGCAAAAACCTTAAAAGGCCCCTTTAACAAACAAAAATTAGTTTGTACCAAATTACGGCATTTTCGGTGGAAACTTGGAATAGGAATAAAAACAGTTAAGATCACTAATAAGTTTATTTACAGCTACATTGAACAGAAGGATCAGTTATGACATAAGTCTTTGCAAGTTTTCAGATTTCAAAAATATCAGTAATATGTTAAACAGTTCAGATATTAGAATCATTTAACTTTACGCAGAGATTGGTACGATCAGTCCAGATTACACCACATCATTCAAAATTAATCAAATAGCTTGAATGTCACAAACCCTTCAAAAGAAATTCTTCCTTCTTGATTTCATTTCTGCAAAGTCCCTTATCAGTGCTCTCTTATCCAAAACTGAGGCTTCTGCATGGTTGATAGCTAACATTCCAAGCTCACTGACTCTCTCCTGCTCCATCGAGCTCCTTAAGTAGCTTTTAACCCTCTTCAAGACAGAGAATGATCTTTCAGCAGATGCAACAGTTACAGGTAGAGTCAGGAATAAAGCCAGAGCAGTTAATACCTCAGGATAACTTGATGCGATGGTGTCAAACTCAATGTAAACAAGAGCTGCCAATTCGGAAACTGTATTGAGCTTAGAAATTTGATTTTTTAATCCTGAGCGAAGGGAGATAAGCTCTAGCGGTAGGGAAGGACCAATGTCTTTTTCATACTTCTTTTGAAGTTTTTCAGCTCTGGCTAAAATTTCATCTTCTGATAGTTGAAGAAGAACTTTGGAGAACAGTACAGAAAAGCTTTCCACCACGTTTTCCAGGGCAGAAAAATGGTTGTCTATTTGGCTGTTGACAACATCCAAAAGGGCACTAAAAACATTCACCCTGAAGCAAGTTTCCGAGTCAGAAAATGTATGATCCTCTGCCAGTTCGTCGAAGTGCTTCTTCACTTTTGGATGTCTCTTCTGTAAGAATACAGGCTCCACTTTCCATTTTGCAGCAACAGTTGTGGCTTCCTCTTTCATGCTATCATATTCGCCTCTCATCTGTTTCAGAGTTTCTTTGCTTTCCTGAAGAGTGCTTAACGCCTTCCCAAGGTCTGTCTCTTTTCTCTGGAGAAGCTGTGAAGTTACATTCACTTCAGAAAATCTTTGACAGGATCACAGTCAGAAAGACAAACTGGAAGCAGTCCATAGTTTTTGCCAGTCGATTTGCTTCCGACACTTCCTTATTTTTACTTACGAGTGAAATTTTTCTGAGGGTCTTCATAACATCAAGATACCTCACCTTGATAGCTACAATGGACTGATGCCTTGATGCCCACCTAGTTGGATTGAGCTTTTTTAGTGTGACAGTAGATTCACCTGTCATGGAAGAGAGAATGTCCCATCTGTTGATACTATGACCAAAGTAAACATACAAATCCTGCAGAGCTGAGAAGTAATTAGCCACTTCTCTTACACTTCTGACTGCATCATTGATGACTAGGTTTAAGTTGTGTGCTGTACAATGCACATACACAGCTAGTCCCTCCTTTTCACGCAACCTCTTCTGCACTCCTAAGTAAGCACCACTCATCACAGCAGCTCCATCATATCCCTGGCCTCTGCACTTTTTAAAGTCTAAACCAAATTTTTGCAAATGATCTAACACTAGCGTTGCGAGTCCAGATGCAGTTGGATCTCTCACTTGTAAAAATCCCAGAAAAACTTCCTCAATCTTGATTTGTCGACAGTTCTCTTTTTCCAAGCCCTCTTGTACTTCAGGTTCAGTGAAACTTGCATACCGAATAACAAAACTCATTTGATTTTTTTTTGACAGATCTTGTGTTGTATCAACAATTAATGAAAAAAAAGGTGCATTATTAATTTTCTGCAACAGTTTGCCTTGCAAGTCTGAAGACATGCAATGAATCACTTGATTTTGGATGTCATGACTGAGATACTTGATATGTCTCTTTGGTAAACTGATTACTCATGCCATCACAGTGTCATATTTGGCTAGTAACTGCACCAATAATAGAAAGTTGCCATCATAGTTTCCACTATGCTCCTTCGAGCCTCTAAATGCGAGACCGTTTTTTGCTAACATGAGCGTAATATCAAAAAGTCTCTTTAAAACCTGGGCCCAAAACTCACCTTCAGACTTTCTTTCATTTTCCAATGACTCATCAATTCTTTTACGTACTTCCCATTCATGGAAGACCAAACAGGCTGAAATGTGCTGTTGAGATTTGCTGTGTACTTTGATTTTTTTTGACAAACCTTGCCAGTCTCTGATACCAGTGGCCCATCCACTTCTACTTTCACCACCAGAAAATAGCCAACATGGCAGGCAATACGCACAATCCAACTTTTTTGAGTAATTTAACCATTTCACTTGTAAAAACTGTCCTGCTGCTGCAACTGTTTTGTAGTAGACAGTAGAGAATCCTCTTTTCTTTTCATCCTTGGAAAATGGACCATTTGGTTGGCAGCTTCCAGTTTTAACAATAAAATTCTTGAGCTTGTCAGATAAATTAATATTTTCAAAATGAGCTTTATCAGTTGGATTCTCCTGTTTCAACAAACAAGTAATGAAATATTCATCACTCAAATTTGACTTATTCGTGGATATGGTGGCAACGTCTTGGATGTCATCAAAATTAAAGTCTCTAGTGGATGTGGAGGGAGAATCTTCTGTCACACTATCGGTCTTAAAATCAGGATCAAATCTCTGGATAGCTGGTGAGATTTTGGAGACAGGAACAGAAGTCTCACTGCTAGGATGGACTGTGTCGAGGCCAGATGTCATGTCATAAGCAGTGGAAGTTTCAGTGCCTGAAAAAAAACAAAGCCACAGATTGGTTTAATGGAAAATGCAGTTTATGAATACGAATTTCAAATTAATAACGGTCGGTTGGTCAGTAAGAGGATCCTTGCAAAAACCCCCGGTTGGTCAGTAAGAGGATCCTTGCAAAAACCTTCAGTCGGAAAGACAGGACAGTACTATGTTGAAGCACGGTGAGAGAAGCGAAAAAGTGACGGTGTTGCTACCTAGCGAACATGGAGTAATAAAATTTATAAAATAGTTTTAAAGGTTTGGCATATATACCTACATATATATCATAATAATTATTAATTTTTCATTACAGAGGAAGGTTTTTTCCCTTACTATCTTCTCAAGGCTTTCTTTTGGTATTGGTGAACGTGATTGGACAATTTCAATTTTATTTTAGCAATTTTCAATTTTATTTTTTTCTTATTCTACGACTTTTTTTGAGTAAGAATATGTAAGTTTTACGTATGAATTATATTTTTAACATACTTAAAAGACTATTAAAATGTATACATGCAGGCCCATTTTTTAGTAATAACACTCACAACGCTGCGCCTCTTGGTGTGTTATATGTTATATTTATTAGTTTTACATACATTATTTTCCTAATACAGATTTAGATGTTATAAAGGTTATATCGAATAAAGGTAAGATAACCTTCGAATCAAAAAGGCTGAAAAAGCTATATTGGAACTAACAAAGGAGGCTAAACAAAAAAGAAGAGTTCTAAAAAGAAAAAAAGATGAAAGACATGCAGAAAAAGATACTTCCTATTTCCTATGGTGGTGGACAATTTTAATAAGCATTTATTGCACTTTATTTGGGTTTTTGTTATTTCCCGAAACTGTTTTTTTATATTTAGGAACATTTATCTCCTAAAGTATCTAACATAGAGCATTGGAATTTGGTATGTATATAAAGATATATGTTTTCTATAAACTGTACCAAAATAAATAATTTTTGTTCAAAAATAAAATTAAAAAAATTGTTTACCATCATATTTTTTTGTAAAATTATTTTATTACTTTTCACTGTACAAGACAATTTCTGTAAGGTAAGGTTTTAAAGATAGATCAGTTATTTAGCTACTGAGTACACATATGTATACAGTGAATATGTGGTAAAAATTTCGTAGAAAAATTCCATACCATTACGTAGATAAATGTACCTACATATTACATGTATTTCTTATGGAAACGTGTTCATTGACATCTCCCCTTAGTTTTCTCGGTAAAATTTACATTGCACATACTGGTACTAAGCCAGACATGTTGATGGCATTAAATGCATAGGTACTTAGATTAAATTACACTATTAGCACCTTTAATCACCACCATCACATGAACAATACCGTATGTCGAAATTGGAGTAAAATGAGTTTTCACGTGTTCTGATCAAGCTGGCCAGTCTTCTTCGTGAAGGTTTTTGATACTTGTTCAGAAAACTATCAATCTACAAATGACGGAATAAAACGGTTGAATCTCAATCTAACTCACCTGGTGTGGGTCCAGTTTCCGTGATTCCCAATGAGGTTTGACTAGGAACAAGAAACAACGTAATTTTTTTGTTTGTTCTAATGTTTCTGTCTGTAAACGTCGTTTTCGTCTTTTGTCCGCACCACTTGTTTCACTTAGCTCCATCAGTATTACAAACACTTTTACTTTGTCACAAAACACTAAGGAAGATACACATAACCTAGCGAGTCGCAACTGGAAAAATAACAACCTAAACGGGGACGCCAACTATTCTAAAGTTGCCTCACCCAAACGTGCAGCATGAGCCTTCCATTCTAACACGTCTATCTTCTTTGCCTAAACCAGTAACAGTGTAACCACTCGTCAAATATTCCGGAGCTAAATTTCTCTTTCCCAGTCTCCGAGATTGGATCAATTTTCGAAATTCCATATTTGGAAATTTTTTTATTACTGATTGTTTACTAAAGCAGTGTTTAAATTTTGCTCCGACATGGCCTGGGGCCCCCCCGCATTGCGGGGTTTTGCGCCCCATAGATCCGGGCCTGGTCTCGACTGTTCTGATGTCTATAGTAGGCACAATATTGTTGCCCTGTTGATATGACACGATCTGCTATGTGAAGACATTCTTTTTTTCAGTCATATGTTGTTTATTAAATTTTAAGTGGAGTTGTTAATAAAACTTTGAATTATTGAATTTATTATAATGCCTTTTGTACCAAGAGTTATCATTTATTGACAAAACACTTAAATTATGTTTTTTAAGCCTTATTTATGGACCGTGTCAAAAATGTCTTGTATAATGTTTCACTCATATTACAATAAGTATCCTCAGGTCTAAGTGACAAAAACGCCAGCAAGCGAACTCGGTTATATAGTGTAGAAGTGGCGGTGTGTGGTCCGGTAAGTGGACCCTGCCCTGTAGGCATTACGCTGTGTATATTATTTGCATGGTCAGTCAACCCATCTGCAGTCAAACCAGAAAGTAAAGGGTACCAAGTTGTACTAAGGGTGGCGGTTTCTCTGTTGATGTTATCCTTGTGTTTATTAATTTCTATTGCTTCTAGGATCAATCTGTCATAATACCTATTACATGACCTTATTACAGATGCATCTTTGAAGTTTACCATGTGATTAGTTAAGGCTGAATGCTCAGCAATTGCAGACTTTTCAACTGCCGAGTTCTTCATATGTCTAACATGTTCTTGGACCCTTGTGGAAATCAGGCGGCCCATCTGGCCAATGTAAACCTTTCCGCAACTGCATGGAATTTTGCAGATACCTTCAGTGTTGAACAGGATTCCGTCTTTGATTGATTTTAAAAATTGTGCCAGCTTCTGATGTGGTTGAAACACTGTTTTAATGCCGTATTACAATGTTACTCTTTATTTGTTTATTAAAATTAATACAGTTGTTTATCTGTATTGTTTGGTCCAGGAAATCGTTTAGTGTACTTTGGCAGAGAACGGTGGGCAAATACAAATAACAATGCGCAAATCAAGTAAAATATAACATTATTTATTTTTTTTTTGAGAACATAGAAAAGATCATGAACACACTTATTCCGCCTTAAAGCGTAAAATTGATTTCCAATAATTATTACAAAATATGAATCCTACTACGTATATCAAAATTACGCAACTCAACACTTCTGGTTAGGTCTATATTAATTTTTCATTCACACAAACATACACATTTACTTATTTTTTGATTTTGTTGAGCTCAACTTTATAATTTATGAAAAAGCCAGTATTTAAAATGTTGAAATGGTATATATTGTTGAAAATGTCTACTTCCCTTGATTATGCTGCATAGAATTTCACCACATGTGTAACGAGTAAACGCGGTCGTACCTGTTAAAATGTATCACACTTGTTTATTTTGTGTATTAGTGTGAATGTAGTGTGTTTGCCTCACACTGGTCGTTACATAAATCGACGTCACTACTGGAGTCCGTAGCGTTGTCAATGTCACCAGTACAACCTACCTGTTAATTCATAGGGGTTGCAAATCCCGTGTTTCTGTTAAAACAATTAAAATAGTTAATTTCTAAGATAATACGTGGTATTAGCATGGACAGCTGTGGCGTTCGAATTGTTCCCGCTGCTATACAGGTTGTTGACTCGTCCACTCGTGATGAGCGCTAGTTGGCTGTTGCTTAAAACTCGCTAACACACATATACTCTACAAAATCCTATGAAATAACAAGATAGTAATACTCGGTACTGTGTTTTTAATACAAATTTGGTCATCAATAAATATGACAAATGAATTATAAATAATTTTATAACATTCGGCTCCGGCTTAGAGCTTTAAACACAAAATATCTCAGAGTTGGCAAAATTGATTTCAAAACATTATCGTTGCCGAGACGGCATCAAGTCACTTTTAATAAATTACTATGTTTAAAATCTGGAGTTCTTTTGATCATGAAATAAGACATAGACGTTGGTTACATTAAAAAAGTACACTACCATACCTTATACGTACTTAGAAATTATAATGTGTTTTTACAATTTGTTCGGTGGTGTCGTATTTCTGTTACAAAAATTGTGCTCTCAAATAAGGTTATATTTCGATTAATGAAATGTTTTTTAAGTAAGTAAATTATGCCTTTACCTTTGAAAGAAAATACTACTTTTTAAATAGTGAGAAATTTTATCATTTGAAAAATATTTTAAGTAATTTGGGGTTTTGGGATTAAGGAATTTATTCGGTACTTATCAGTTCATATCATGTTGAAATGTCGTCATCAGGATAGTCATATATTCTTCAAATTTGGGCTGGTTTTAAACTTCTAACATCTTTTCAATCTGGTCTTGGGTTTTTCTCTAATTAATTTATTTAGTTTGGTTCCTGGACATCGTGAATTCTTTATAGATCGACGTCTATTTGTCTTTGGTCATCTTGGTTCACTGATTCGACTTTTTGTAACTGTTTAAATTAAAATTTCAATCGTTCCAATTTTGCGTGCCGCTTACCCACGCGTCGTTTTTTAGAGTCTATATAATTTAACGGAAAATAAGCCCTCAACGGCTCGTTGTCATAGTAACCATAATTCTGTGATTGGTTAATTACTCCTTTAAAGACATTGTTAAAATATTTGAATTTTTATTCAAATTTATTAAGTATTTTCCTTATGGTTTTATTCTTTTATAATTCCTTTGGGATAATAAATGACATCACTATTATCTTTCTTTCCTTTCAAGTTTACAACGATACCTCATAAGGTCATATTCTGTTATACATTAACTATAGTCTAATTATTTGACATTTAACAAATAACATATCTTTCTTATATTAAACTATTACCATAACATTTCTGTTTTAAAATAATTGATATATAATTACTGGCCATTCACTGGTCTTAGATTAGTAAGATTTATTGTGAAATTGATACAGTTTACATTTGAATGTCTTTGGCAGTTAGATGTTTTCATAGTCAAGATTAGCCATGATTGTTTTTTGGTGTATTTCTTTTTAAATTACCTTTTGAATTCAGCCTGATGGGCTTCACTTATTTGTTTGTGTTTTAACTACTATTCAACATACATTTTCATTACTCTTCCTTTAAAATATAATTAGGTTTATGGACTGTAGGTTCCTTTCAACCATATTCCTCTTTTAACATTGAACCAACTATTCTTTACAAGTCATGAGTTATTATTAGTTCTAACATTGATTTCTTTCTTTTGTTACAAACTAAAGTGATAAACATTGTCACTTTTCATAAAATTATGAAGGTTAATTCCCCTTTCAACATGGGGTGTTGTATTCTTTGCAATCTTAATTTTAATAACAAAACTT
Organism: Magicicada septendecula; assembly: GCA_034769895.1. NCBI lineage: Eukaryota > Metazoa > Arthropoda > Insecta > Hemiptera > Cicadidae > Magicicada > Magicicada septendecula. The sequence continues at coordinate 32,433,500 of CM068376.1, read as the reverse complement.
TAATTCTATTCTACCATACCATGTTAACACAAGTTATTTGTCTGGGCTTTCTCCCTGAATAACATCGCAAGCTTCCTTTATATTAATTTGGAATACTATTTCTAATTATTTCTAGATATATTACTGTTTACAATATCACTCCAATCATTGGTTGTTCATCAATGTTTTATAAAGTGTCTCCTTACTTATCATTATATTTTTAATGTTTCACATACACTTTCACTATTTTTTAGGGTATTTACACTTCACTTTGGTTCACTGTTTTGTATTTAGTGTTATTTAATGGGTAATCCCTATACTTTCTCCTACCATTTCTCACTATTTCGTTTTAGTATGATATTTACTATTAACAATATTAGGTTAGTTGTGCTTTGTTAAATCTAACCTTTCTGACTGTGTTAGTGTACTTTTTCTGTATTACATTGCTTTACAATTGTATTGTCTTTAAAATGGGTACATAGGTTAAATTAATGATAATAATAATATTGGTTTCATTAATACATAATTATTTGAGGTTTATTGACCGTATTCTATCTTTCCCTTTTATATGTGTGTTAGTTTCCCCTTGGGTTTAACCTGTCTCCTCTTCCTTCTTCCTCTTCTTCGTCGTCTTCATCTTCAATAGTCTTCATCTTCAATTGGTTCTCCTCTTCTGGTTTAAATTCCGTTTAATTGTAGGGATCTGTTCTCTTCTTCTGGTTCTTCTTTAGTTCTGTGTTCATCATTGTTTTGTCTATCATATTTTTTCTTAAGTATGTTACATGGTTCCCTTCTTTATGTTTGTGTTGTTAGCTCAATCACTTGGGTTGGGTAATATCGTTGTACGTCATGTCAAAGTATTTACATTTTAATCATTTTTTAAACATTTTATTTTATATGAAGTATTTTTATATCAAGAATTATCTTTTTTATCACTGGTACGGGTTTTGGCTTAATTGTATCGTTACACATGGCATGCGTTGCTGTTTTATTTTACTGTTGCACTTTCACATTTTACAGCCGAACTGTCAATTTACTGCAATTAGTCACTATTATGGATGAATATTTAGCCAAGAACTGTTTGTATTTTAAAATATATATAAATTCACATTTTCTGTTGTATGCGGGCACCCGCGATTGCTGCTGCAGACAGTGAAAGATGAATGTCGACTGGCACTCAGTGTTACAAACTTTCCGTTTGGGGCGTCTCAAAACTGCTTAACCCCGCTCCCCACTGTTCGTCTCGTCACCAGCATTGAAGGGTTTCGTTGAGTTGAGGATCACCTTTTAACTTCGTCGCAAAATGTTTTTCATCAACAAAATACTTAATGTGTTGGTCACTAGCTATAAATAGATTTTCGTTATAACCATATAAGGCCATGAAAATTTACTGACTCATATTTACTGGCTCTCGTGTCACCTCAAAGGGGCCTCATCTTTACATGTATAGAATTTATGAAATTACACAATAATATTTAAATAAATTTAGACCCATTACAGTATTTTCTCTGCAGAATTAATAAGTGCAGAAATGTTGTTGATCCAACAAACTGGTCACAGAATTAACAGTTATTAGTTCAGTAAATGGAAGAAAAAAGTCCTGAGGTGTATGACAGCAATAGTAATATCACACAGATGTATCCTACAGGTGTATGTTGTCATTGGAATTTATTAAAAAGTATTACTTAACAACAGTGGAACTTTTGTTCAAGCAAATTTTACAAACAATAGGCACTGTAATTTTATTTATTGAAGAAACCGGTATTGTTTCCCTTTGTAAATTTCTATGCATTCTTTTTTAAGTTTAAATGTGAGGCAAATGTTTTGGTATTAGTATTTTTAGAAGATATTATGTTCTGATAAAATGTTTTAATACAGTGGTTATGTTTTATTCATGTAATTAACAACCTGTTATATAGAACTCTATCCTTGAGCTTCAGAATTTTTCAGGATCGAATGACTGTGTAAAGAGATTTCTTAATTTCTTTTGTGAATCAAAGACTGATGATTTATTGTGTTTTCTTGACTATGTGCTGATTGTGATCCTCTCCATTATAAGTTTTGCAGATCGGAGTTAATTTCTAGCGTGTTGTTTGTCTACCACGCACAGCTGTTGGAATTTCAATAAATCTGTGATCATATGACATTTATATTTATCTGTATATAAGTATGAATTTTTGAGGATTATGTCTAATGCTGTCAGATTTTCTAGTTGAGAAGGTTTGTGAGCTTCAGAGTAAACGTTTATTGCAGTCAGGATCAGAGCATATTTTAAGGAATAAACTAGGTGGCACTAGTGCCGCCTAGTGGCAAGTATTAGTGCCAGTGCCAAAAAGTGAGAAAAAAAGAGGAGAAATCAGCAAATCACCAAGGCGTGTTTGCATTTGCATATATTAGCTTTCAGCGTTACCTGTATAGTGTGCAAATTGTGGTAATGTTCTTACAAGCTGAAGAACAAAGGCGAAGACTTCCTGATGAAGAACTATACAAACAGCGTGATTACATCAAGAACTTTTTTTCAAAAGACTTTATTTTTTAAGTTTGTACCTTTGATGTGAATTAAGGAAATATTTTATTACTAGCATACTTTTTCCTTTTTCTTTCATAACTAACTTATTTAGTTGTAAAGTAATTTAATATGAAATGTTTATGCATTTTTCACTTTAAAAGAATTACTTAAAATTAAACAAACTTATAGTGTTTAAGCTTTTGCCAATCTCAGTCTGTGTATATATATCTAAGTACAGTACTTTATATATTTTTAAATAGACCAGTGATAAAGGCTTTGAATTTGTAACAGGCCCCCATGTAGTAGTAATGTGCACATCACACTGTAATGTACTTATTGAATATTACATAATTATAATGAATCCATTTTAGTGGTGTGGTTTTTTTTAATTTTCCTAATGTCTAAAGCATTTGTGTCTATTTTTACAGTTAATTTCACGAGTAAAGAATGAACATGATCATGGTCAAGTTAATTTCGTATCACATAATTTTCAATATCATATAAAAATCACACACACACTGGTCGATTTAGTGCCGCCTAGTGCAAATTCCTTAAAATATCCTCTGGTCAGGATGATGATGGGAATAAATGTTGAGGTATGGCTTTCATGTATCCTCTGAGACTGAATATTTGTATTATTTCTTTATTTAGGTTTTTAATTATAATGTTTATTCAAAATTAGTAGCAAATTACTGTTTTTCTACTTGCAGATAAAATTTTGTATACAATATTATTTGAGTCTGTAGAGTTGCTATAGTCTGCATGACTGGCTGCGGGTACCGCAACTAGTGGCTGGCGATGCATTGTACTAGCCATGCACTAAACACTAAACACAAAAGCCGCGTGGTATGCCTTGGTACCTTACAGACTATATAATTATTATTTAATGGTACTTTCACTTGCGAAACTTACTTATTGATATTCCCTCAAACGCCATTTCGGAGTTGTATTGTCCTTCTTCAGTGAGGTTTGAATACGGAATGTGTCAAATAGTCGGTAATTTGTAACGGTTTTTTAGGTGACTGGTTGTGTGTGGGGGTGTGGAAATGGAAGGGGGTTGGCGCGGGATTCTGAATTGTTGTATGCGTTGTGTATTATTGTGTCGAATAGTGTGTTGGATTTAAATTGTAAATGTTCACTGAGTATGTTGTTTGGTTGTGTTCTGTTGTGTTTGTATATTTCGTATTGTTCTGCGGTGTTGAGTTTGCGACTTTTGGGTATGTTTGTATACGAAATATACAAACACAACAAAACAACATACTCAATGAACATTTACAATTTAAATCCAACACACTATTCGACACAATAATACACAATGCATGCAACAATTCAGAATCCTGTGCCAACCCCCTTCCATCTCCACACCCCCACACACAACCAGTCACCTAAAAAACCGTTACAAATTTCCGACTACTTGACACATTCCGTATTCAAACCTCACGGAAGAAGGAGAATACAACTCCGAAACGACGTTTGAGGGAATATCAACAAGTAAGTTTCAAAAGTGAAAGTACCATTAAATAATAATTATTAAGTGCTGTGAAAAAAGTAGTGATAAACATTCAAAATAATATTAACCTTACAAACTGTTGAGCAGAGGGTTTTATAGTCTGCATGAAGAACATATCATCTGAAACAAAAAATTTATTATTTTTAATTACTAATTTCATTACAGAGCACACAAGTCTTACACCTACGGAAAACATAATCCAGAACTATACAGTTTGCCTAACATCCATAAAATAGCATACCACTATGACATGTCACAATACTGGCCAAAATAGTACACACGTTGAATTGGGGGAACATGTTAAAAAATAAAAAATCATACTGCCTTGTTAAAATAACCATGAACGTTTTGTAAACCAAAATGATCTTTCAATTAAATTCTGATATGTCACTTTTTGTTAGAACAACAACAGAGAAACATTAACGCATCGTTCCATGAGAAACTACAAATAATGGAAACCATATGTAATCTCATTAGAGTAATGAGTTAATCTCTCCAGTATTGTTAGTTTTATTAGCAGCCATCTTAACACCAACTTTGTCATTACTTATTGTCAACACACTGAAAGGCCTCGTCAAGAACAAAGTATTTAGCAGTGTGGCAATAAGTTGTGACGGTGTTGGCGAGTTAATCTCATTTCTTAACCAGCATGCATTTACCACTTAAAACAAAATGTAAAAACTAATAACATTTGTTATATTAATACTAAACAAATGATAAAGGAACAATCCACACTCACCAGCCCTACAGATCTATAGACTGAAGCTTCTGAAAACTAGGATATCTCAACTATTTGCAGATAGTCATTACAATAGGGATGCAGTTATTGTATTGAAATAAAAGCAAACATTAGCTATCCTCAAACCCAACACCTAGCCGTGGTATGCAAAATGATTAGTACGTCAAGAATCTGATTGTTGTATTGAACACTCTGAAGCCTTTGCCCTACCTATGGGGCCAGAGCTCATGTTATATTTTGCATCTGATGAATCTACACATAAGACTGTGTTTGTTTGGTATCTGCACAGTTACATCCTTAGATTTACAGTTAGTTCCAAAATATTCCACTCACTGCACCACCTTTCACTATCAAACAGGTGAGCTAAAATTTATGTGCTTGTACACATGCAATAAGAGTAATAACATGGCAAGGAAAATAATAATTTTTCTGTACTCTGTTTTTCTTCTTTTTCTATGCCATCATAGTTCGGAGTTGAACCTTAGCCTCCATAATCATCCGCTTCCATTTTTCCCTGTGCTTGGCAATTAATGTCCATTGTTTTATTTTAAGTAATCAGTTTTGTTTTCATAATAGTTTATTTTATACTTGGTGTATGTTACATAGATGCCACTCTTTAGAGGCAGAATTGGGTTATAACACAAAATAAACAGGAAGTCAATACTGGTTACAGAAAAATAAGTAATACAACTTCAAAGTCACAAAAAATTCCTAGTTCACAGGGACCATGCAATCTCTAAAATTGAAAATGGTAAAGTGTTAATACTACAGTGGAACCTCGATATAACACCCCTGTGATAAAACACGACCCTTGATGTAACGCTCATTTTCCACGGTCCCGGCAAATTAAATAGTTAAACTTGGGACCTTTATATAAAGCAACCTTCGATATAAAGCACTTTTTGGCCGGTCCGCAGAAGAGCATTATATCAAGGTTTCACTGTATACACTTTCTTAAACCTAAGAGGATACTACCAATGATGGTAACATATTCAGGGGGATTTCTTAACAGTATGATATTGAAGATCTGGGAGAAAAATATTAAGATAAACATACCATACAGCCCAATAAAGGTGGGAATGTACAGAGCCAGAGAAAAAATAGGAAGTTAAGATGTTGCATGGCAAATGGAAATCTTGGAAGCCATAAGGAGAGTCAGACCATGGAAAAGGTGACTGCATAGTGAAATACCCACCGTGAAACTCAACCTTTGACATGGCTGTATTTTGTCATGTCATTGTCCATAATGTAACAGGTGTTGTACTGAGAACATACATTACACAATGGTTCACTTTATTCTAAGGCTGTATCCAAGTGGAAATTGTATGATGTTATGTTCCGAAGGTAAATCAATTTTGAGGCAAAACTAACATTCTTCTATTACAATAACTATAATATTTTACACGTTTCTACTGCATGGCTTCAAAAACTAACAGAATTATAAATATAAACGTATACATCTTGAAAATTATCAGCTTCATTTTTGCATTTCTAGTAAGAATAGGGCTGATCATAAGAGGACCATGTAGGCCTACTCACCTGTCTTCCCCACTTAGTAATCAGTTAAAGGCATAAACTTTATATCTGGTTGACATATTCTGGGAAGAAATTATAATCATCCATCCATCCATGGTGAATCTTCTACTACTACTGCCGGGCTTCAATTCCACCAATCACCATGTTGCAAGCCTATTTTCCCCATCTCCTGTGTGGGCCTCCTTCTGTTATGCCAGCTAAGAGTAGAGTTTGACTCTGACTAGGGTTGCTGGATCATCATTGGGCATCTCTACAAGTACGTTAGCAAAGCATCACTTTGGCTTCTAGCATCTCATAGTTGTACCATCTTAGGCTGGGGTGAACCAAATATAGCAGCAGTGCAGGATTTAAGCATAGGCTACAGCCCAGGGGACTGCACCACAAACAAAAGGGAAAAAAGAAGAGTCAACTTGCATAAAAATTATTTGATTCATGGTTTAGAGACCGGTAGAAGTTATTAGAGGCAAAGGTGGTACAGTAAAACCTGACCTAACGGCCACCTTTATTCAGCGGTCACCTTAATGAAAGGCCACTTTTCTGAGGAACGGATTTTATTTCCCGTAAGATCAATGTAAACTTCCCCTCCATTAAAAGGTCACCTCCTCATTCGGCCAGCGGTCAGCCCCTAACGGGTTCGTTCCCTTGTTTAAACGGTCACCTATTGCATGTTCAGTTGTCTGGAATACAGTACAGTAGACAAAATAGTTTGACAATACATATTTCTAGGTATATTCAAATCGTGTTTATAGCTGACTCAACTAAAAGGTAAGGCAAACAATCTAACCGTCTGTACCTACATACTTTTAAATTCACAAAATGTTATGTGTAGGCCTATATAATAAACTGTCATAGTTTACATAACGTTGAAACAGTAGTAAGCAGTCAGTAACAAGTGAACGTTCGGAATTTATAGCGGAAGTTATAACGTTGAATTGGCGTAAGTGATCCACGTGTGTTTAAGTGTTTTTGTAATTTGTAGTGTAATTTAACAGTGTGTCAAAAATAAGTAACAAAGAAAGAGTGTTACTTAAGTTTAAATTTAGAAGCTAAGCAAGTGTTATTTTTGAAAGTGATAAGGGCTTTTCAGCAAGGAAACTTGCCAAAGTTTTCTTAAATTCAACAAATCAACAGCATAATTCAAAATAAAGACTAAACTTGAAAAGACTGGGAATCCAATATGAATCGGGGCATAATACGAAAACGCGAATCAAAGTGTTGACAAGTTAATGAGATTTTTTACGAGTGGTTTAAATGTGTTCGCTCAAAAAAAAACTCCCAGTTAGTGGAAGTATGTTACAAAACTTTCACTGAAATTAAAGTAGAAAATTTCGTAGCAAGCAATAGGTGGGTTGTGTTTTAGAAAACGGCGCAACATGTCATTCAAAACAATTTCGGGTGAGGGTGTGTATATGCCTGTTAATGAATGGAAATAGAGGTTACTGAGCATGAATTAAGTGACATTTACAATGTTGATAAGACTGGATATATTTTATACCTGTACCAAATAAATCATTAAATTACAAGAAAGCGTGTAATGTTGGAAAAATGGGTAAAGCAAGAGTAACGATTATGTTATGTTATAGTGCTGCTGCAAAATGGGTAAAGCAAGAATAACGATTATGTTATGTTATAGTGCTGCTGCAAAATGGGTAAAGCAAGAGTAACGATTATGTTATGTTATAGTGCTGCTGCAAAATGGGTAAAGCAAGAGTAACGATTATGTTATGTTATAGTGCTGCTGCAAAGCAAGAATAACGATTATGTTATGTTAGTGCTGCTGCAAAATGGAAAAATGGGTAAAGCAAGAGTAACGATTATGTTATATTATAGTGCTGCTGCAAAATGGAAAAATGGGTAAAGCAAGAGTAACGATTATGTTATGTTATAGTGCTGCTGCAAAAAAGAAAAATGGGTAAAGCAAGAGTAACGATTATGTTATGTTATAGTGCTGCTACAAAAAAAGAGCAGCCGTTTGTTATCGGAAAGTCATAAAAACCAAGGTGTTTCAAGAATTTGGAGACCACATTATGGTGCAGTAGTTGGCAAAACAATATTCACCGCGTAATTTTGTTAGAGGATCATGCGACATGTCATCCAGTTTCATCACTACCCAATGCGAGACTCATTTACTCCAACAAACATGGCATCTCATCTTCAGGCATTGGACCAACAACATTTAAACTTTTTATAGGTAAAAAGTGTCCTCGATGTGGTATCCTGGATCAAGACAGCCTGAACAGAGGTTGCTGGTACCAGTACTAAGGAGTGTTTTACAAAATTAATGCTATAAATAAATTAATTAATGATGCACATCTGCAGGCGCAATCACTACATCAAATTTCGCAAGAACTCCACGCACTTGCTACAGTTGTTGGACTCCCGTGTGAAGAAAATGGAGACTACAATGCTGTGACAATCTGAGGGCAATTGGGAAGCTCGACTTCAGGAAGATTATAAAGGTAGGTCAGAAGAAAGTTTACAGAAGGTCAAAAAATTTTTACAATGAAAAGTTTTTGAAATGGTCAATTAAAATCTGTATTATTCTGAGATATTCGCTTTTAGAATACAGTAATTTTTCTGCTTTTTGCAGAAACACGTGATGACGTACAGAATGAAGAAGAAATTAAAGAACGCGCCGATAGTTTAAAAGAAGTGTTACAATTTCTTGGGAGGATCGAAAGTATCTGCATTCCTCTCGATAAGGAATGTGGCGAGAATGCTCTGAAACAGCCTAGTACCTATTACTGTTTGGTCAAAAATTACGCAATTAAAAAGAAAACTGCTACCGCGAAACAAAGCACATTTTTTCAAAACGTATAATTTCAAATATTAACTATTTTTTAAAAGTATAATTTCTTTATCACGTGTTGTAATAAGTATTTTCATTGTAACGTACTGTAAATAGGAATACAACTGCAAGTACATACAAAAATGATATAGCTGATTATCATTACTTAATATACTGTATTGTCACAACACCCGCCAACCCTTCATTAAACGGCCACATTTTATGGAGACCCAAGGGTGGCCACTTAAGACAGATTTTACTGTATTATGAGCCATGTACAGGGCAGAGTGGGCAAGAGTGTGCACTTAAATTTTAAATTCATCTCAAACTGCACTCATTGCACTGAGACTCATTTTGAAAGAAATATAGTGAATCCTTAAGGTTTGGTTAAGACCCCCTTTTTATAATTTCAACTACTGCAAGACATGTAAAAAAATATATTTTAAAAACGTGTCAAATGCAAACTTTTGCCCCAACAGCAGAAGTCTGCATATGGTAGGGCAAATTTTGCAATTAAATTATTTTGAATAAATTGACCTTATGCTACAAATACTTGAAAGTACATGAACAGGTTACTGGCCTGTCGCACAGCCACCTACCAGGAGGACCAGAGACTCTTCTGTCAGGGAACAGAAATTGACTTTATTTAACTGTAAACAACTTTATTATCTTTATTAATAATTTTTTTACTTTATTAACATATTTGACCAATTTTTTAATTTATTTGTACACTGTAAATATATCTTAATACTTTTGTTCTTTTTAAAAATATGCTTAATTTGTGATATTTACAGTTACATTATTTTACTTTCCTTTCGAAATGAGTTGTTTTTATTTTTCCTACATTTTTTTCTGTTTAGGGTCTTCTGAATGTCACACAAAAATGAGTGCAATCTTTTATTACTATTTTCATCGATACCAGAATGCCATAGCATATTAACATACCTTGAAACTACTAAATTGTTTAAGATAGTATTGAAATTTACAAAAAAACAGTGTATCCCAATTTACGGTAATTTGTACACTTAACAAGGATTTTATTTGCAGTTCTGGAAGATATATTTTCCAAAATTTTCTGTAGGAGGGACCCAGTCCCCCTGTTGTACTGTGGGGTATTCCACACCCCCCAGACTCCCCGGTAGTTCAACCTAGGGGGCCACTCACTCTAAGTCTGGCTCTCTGTACAGCAGTTTTCCAAACCAAACCAGAAAAGACGTTTTTTGGACTGTTGGGATAAGAAAAGACTTGCCTAATATGTTCCAGGTGCACAGAATTTCTTGGAATTTGTTCTCAAGGCCACTTTCATAAGTACTACAAAAGTTTTATATACATTTTCAAAATATATTAACTCAAAAAACATGTGAATAAAAATAAATAAATAATAATAATAAGATAAAAGAATTAAGAAGTAATAAAATGAGCAAAACAAAATGTGTTGTGTGTGGGGGGGGAGACATAGTAATAGCGGAGATGAGTGGAGAAGGGATATAAAGCTTGAGGGAAGAGTAAAAAGACAATTTCAAAGAAAATGATGTGCTTCAACCACTTATTTCAATTGTCACAGGTATTACATTTATCTCGTATGTACGCTTGGAATGTGTTTTGAGCATCTAGATGAGTGATGGGGTTAACTCAGATTTTGTAAATTAAATGTTCTGACATATAGTTTAAGATTTTCTTTTAAAGAGTTGTTAACTTAATATAATTTTTTATCAATGTTTTATAATGTTTCTGGTAGATACACTGTAATTAGTCCTACAAAGTACTGGAATTAGATAATTATTTCTGTTTTTTTATAGAAGCTAACAAAAAGAAAATATACAAATTAAAAAAATTTTTATTTAGAAAACTTACCTTTATTGTCAGTATTACTATACTTATAAAACAAATCTATTTTAATACAGAATACAGCACACACGGTATTGTTAATCTTCACCAATATTTAAAAACATCTTGTTTTGTATTGCCTTTTCTTGGGTACAGAAATTCCCTATTGTATGTGACTAAACCAGAAACACTACAAGTTTCCAACCAAAAATACAAACAATCAATACAAATCTGTGTACTACTTACTTATTTATGATGATCAACGTCATCTTGCTGCAGCCAGTGCCCAAAAGCCTGTCTTTCAGAATCCCTCCCCCAACCCTGCTCACAGGGTCAAGCCGTAGATGGGCAATGGAGAAGGATGTACACTATGGTTTCTTCACTTGTTTGGCACATTCTGCAGGTCGGGGAGTTGTCCTAGGCGAAGCAAGACAATACACAGCCCAAATCTTGTGTTCTATTTATTTTAGCCGAAGTGTCCTACATTCACGATATTGACTGATGACTCCTTACAATCAACACGATTTATTTTCTTTTATTTAACACAGAAAGAGGAAAAGTAAAATTTTGGGTGGATTTTGGATGGTAATCTGGATTTTCTTAGGAACGCCATGAATTTACTGTTTGAAACAGTAAAGTTAAAAATTGTAAACTGAGTCATTATACATCATACTGCTGGATACATATAACACAGAGATGTAATGGGATTGTTTTGTATAAAAGAAACATTTTGTCTTCAAGTTCTCAAGTTTTCATGGCCAGCGTACTACCTCAACACTGGAATGAATTGGCAGACACTGTGCCAGTTGTTTCAGACACTGATGGTGGCCTCTGATTGTGGAGCAGAAACAACAACTGTGGGCCACGGCCTAACAGCCCGGGTTAACACTTTCACTGCGGACAGTAACTTTTGAATATCCCTTAGTTACGGGTGATTTTTTTTCACATTGATGTATTATTTTTCATTTTTTATGGTTTTGTTAGTAGTTAGGAGGAAAAAAATCAACTGGAAGTGAATTTACGAGAAGGTCCTTATCTGAGGCCTATCCATAAGTGGTAAAGTTTGCCCATTAGAGGCTAGTTACACTACCCGCCCGGTTACTGTTTTGTTATGCTAAACCCACATTATACCTTTACAAATTTCCCAAATAAATGGGAAGGTAATAAGTTTTCGTTATGTAAATGTGTGGCAAATGTGGAATGTATGTAGTTTGTGGTGAGGGCTTTTAAATGTTCAGAAAATCTGGAAGAAAAAGATCTTCCCGTCTGGCCGATGTAGAATTGGTGGCAATCATTACAATTTAATTACATCGGCCAGACGGGAAGATCTTTTTCTTCCAGATTTTCAGAACATTTAAAAGCCCTCACCACAAACTACATACATTCCACATTTGCCACACATTTATATAACGAAAACCACAGTTACACAAACATAGAACACAACATGGAAATATTACACTACTTACCTAAAAGTAGAAAACTAAACACAGCTGAACAATTTGAAATATACAGACATCACACACTACAACCAAACAACATATTAAATGAACAATTACATTATAAATCACATACACTATTCGATACACTGACCCATACACACAATTCAAACCTCAGCGCCAATCCCTTCCCACCATCAACCCCCACCACACACACCTAATTCCGTAACGGTTATTCTGTAATCGACATTCAGTATACTCCCACTGAAGAAGAGGTACATCACCTTGAAACGTTTGGGAAAGTGACAACGAATAGTAAGTTCATATGTGAAAGTTTTATATATATTATTAAATTAATAAGTGAACAAAGAGGATGAATCAACAAGATAATCGATTATATATTATTTGTGTTATTATTTAACATTAACAATTATGAAATTTAAATAACACTAATGTTTGAGGCAGTCTGTCTCAAAGCTGATGAAGGCGAACACCACGCCGAAACGCGTACGAGAAGAAAAGACAAGTAAGTTTCACAAGTTGAAAGTTTCAATATTCTATAAAGTTTAGTGCTGTGAAAAAAGATGATGAACAATCAAAACAACTATAAAACTAATGTAATTTATTCCTAATTATTACTAAAAACGTTACCTAACTATTTACAAAACTTAATCTAAATAAGCTACGTTTTTGTCCAACCTAACTGTTTAGAAGGTTTAATCTAAATACACTACATTTTTCTCCAACCTAACTATTTACAAAATTTAATCTAAATACACTACGTTTTTGTCCAACCAAATGGTTTAGAAAGTTTAATCTAAATACGCTACGTTTTTGTCCAACCTAACTATTTACAAAATTTAATCTGAATACGCTACGTTTTTGTCCAACGTTAGTGTAGTTTTTTAATATGTTTATTGTATTAAATAATGTAATATAGAATTATTAATTAAAAGAAATAGTGAAAAAGCTTTTGCAATTTAAAAATATTTATTGTTGTATTGGAGTGTTGGTGGTCTCAAATATTTCTACTAGTAATTTTATACAAACCACTATGTTGTCTTTGGTATTGACGAGCGCTTTCGGCAGTCAAGCCATCTTCAGGCCATTACCAACCAAGCCAGGTTGGTAAATGACCTGAAGATGGCTTGGCTGCCGAAAGTGCTCGTCAATACCAAAAACAACATAGTGGTTTGTATAAAATTACTAGTAGAAATTTAAAAATAAGTACAAAAAAACTGTAAGTAAAAAAAAGTAAATGGATGTACAAACGAAGTGCATTGTTCAAAAGCTAGAAAGAAGCCAACTGAATTCAGCTGTCAGTGACGGGAATAGAAACAAGCAATCCCCACTATGTATGAGTCGTTCAAACCCAACAAGAAGAAAAGTTAGAGCGGTCCTTACCTGAGGCCCTCCCGTAAGTGGCTACATACAGCAGGGCCTCAGGTGAGGACCATCTGCAGCAAAAGTGTTAATAGTAGCAATTTCAACAATTTAGTTTTCACATTTATAGTCAGGGAGTGCTACCAAAGGAAAACTTGTCTTCAAGGGAATGTAATAAATAGAAAAAATATATGAAGACACACAGATCATTCACTTTTCCTATTCTCTACTATCTGCAGTCCACAGTGGCAAGACAACTCATCATCGTGCAGACACATTTGGGCAAATACAAGATTCGGGAGAAATGTCGAGTAGGGACTATTGAAAACAAACATATGATTCTGTTTTTAATTACTCCCATGGGTGTAGTCAAAGCAGTCCAAATACCCCCAAAGTTTCCCATTCAGCAAGAAACCCTCTAATACTGTGTTATTTTATAACCCTTTTTGATGTACATTTAAATAGTATTTATAATAAACAATAATAATTAATTCATCTAACTATGGAAAATGTTGTTAGACAATAGGTGTATCTCCTCCATTATTTGTTGACCCCCCTCCGAAAATGAAATTCTCCATTCACTCATGATCAGTCTTCAGTAACTTTTCCAGGTAATGCCTCTGAGACTGCTGCTGGTTTTCTGTAGATTAAAAAAAAATTTAATGCTGAGATTTGAACACAGAGCATTCAAACTAAAAATATCTTTTAATAAATTACTTTTGAGAGATTTACTAAATGTAGAAATTATTGTACATGAATTTGAATGTTTTACCCAAAACATAGTACTTGAAATATGTTACTTGGAGTACTGTATAATAGTGATTAACAAAAGTAACAGACTGGACAGGATCAACAATTAATCCACTAACAACAGATGAACTTTTTCTAAACAATCAAATATTATGAAAGTTAGAATGTACTGTAGAAAGAACAATAAACACATGCTTAACAGTGGCTTAGTGTATTGCCACTTTTTTTAGAAAACTTACTTTTGTCGTCAGTGTAAAATACTTACACAGTGTAAAATACATACACAAGGAAGTTATTTTAAAACGGTCCTGCAGAGTACTGCAGGTATTGATCAATGTTTTTGTATCACCTGCATAGGCACTTTTATCATTTTCCTCTGAGCACATCCATAGGGGCGAGTCAAATATGCCCAGTACAAAAGACGTTTGACAGCACTGCTGAACAAAATGTAAATTACTTATTAGGCTTGTGGTATAATATGTTTTTCACATTAGTAGAAAAAAAAACTGTAAAAAGAAAAACAAATAGTTTAAATTAGTAATGAGTTTAGTTTATTGAACTCATTTTATAGCATTTTAATATATTTTATCATGTTCTGACTTATAATGGTGTATCTACAAACCAGAAAACCCATCTCTCGGTAATAAGTTTTGAGTGTAATACACAAAAACATGTATATACACTTGGGATATAATTTGTTTTAAAACATACTATATGAACTATAAATATTACCAACGTATATACAGAAATTGTTTAATGTACAACATTTTCCAACATTAACTTGGACCATTCCGTAATGCTAAATGTGTGGAAGGCAAAAAGTTGTCGAAAATTTGTTGTAGTTTAGAACAGTCATGAAAAACCCATAGCTGACACTCATGAGGCATAGCTATATGGAGCCCTCAGTGCAGGCCACGTTTACTTCATCAGTTGTTTGTTTTTTATACGATTCTTTTAATAAATTTGTTCCACACGTATGTAGTGGCAGCAGGAATGCTTCTATTCAAAAGTAGCATGCTGATGTCGAAAATGAGATGTTACAAAAATGTGCCACTTATCTTTGAAAAAGATGTAAATGTAATTTAAATACAGTGGAACCTCGATATAACACCCCTGTGATATAATGCGGCCCTTGATGTAATGCTCATTTTTCACGGTCCCAGCAAATTAAATAGTTAAAGTTGGGACCTTTATATATAAAGTGATCCTCGATAAGTGCTTTTTGGCTGGTCCGCAAAAGAGCGTTATATCAAGGTTTCACTGTACATAAACTATTGACTCATTGAAAAAGTAAGCTGATTTGCACGCATGTGTGTGTGTGGGTGTTCATTTCACAATTTTATGAAATTCAATTTTTTCACTTAAGTATAAAAGATTTATAATTAATTTATATTTTGTAAATAAGAAATTTATATAACACATGCATGCCAAGGTGTAGTTTAGTATCATAGTCAAGAGGCCATTCAAGTATTACATAAGCACACTCTTAGTCATGTTAGACGCCCTCCTCATGATGTAAGCAAAGGAAAGTAGACCCCCAACTCTTCCCCCTTCCTTACATAATATTTGGCGAATTTTTTGTCGTTATTTCATAAGCCAAAAGATTCTTTTCAATCATGAATTAATTGCATTTTTTTTAGTAGAAGTGTAAAGATATTAAATTGTTAACATAAATACCGCCAAACTAAAAATTAAAACTGTCAAAATTGTATCAAATAAGAACAGTTTCATTGATTATTAATTCACTAATCATAAGTTATATTTTAAAAATATAACAGTATATTAAAAATACATGCTAATTTCTGCATCAGAAAGGAGAAGAAATCTTTATAATTTATGCATCAAAGATAATTTATTTTATGCAGTTAATAAGTTCAGATACCTGGGTAACGTGATAGATAATGAAGAGTCCATAAACATAACAATACAGGACAGGATACAAATAGGAAATAGGACATATTATGCCAACAGCAGACTATTGAGAAGCAAACTCATTAGTCGCAACACACACAAAAATATATATAAGACATTTATCAGACCAGTTGTTACTTATGAAGGTGAGTTATGGACATTGACCAAAAAGGAACAAGTAACACTAAGAAGGTTTGAAAGAAAGATTGTAAGATGTGTTTCTGGCCTGGCTAAAGAAGTTGACGTATGGAGAATAAGAAATAGCCCGGAGATAGATGAGGTATTGAATCATAAGGACACTGTAAGATTCACAAAGGATCAATGAATAGGTCACCTAACCATTTAGATTAGAGTTGGTGATGGATGATCAGCGTATGCCAAACAAATCTTGAGGGCGCAAGTCTATAAAAGGAGAAAGAGGGGCCAACCTAGGATAAGATGGTTGGATGATGTGTTAGAAGACCTCAGAAGAATGGATATGAGGGGTTACAATGAGATGGCAATGGACAGGAGGCTATGGAGAAGATTGGTGTTAAAAGCCAGGGCTCACATTAGGCTGTAATGCTGGAGAAGAAGATATTAGAGATACATGACACTCACTCTTGAATTAAAATGAAACAAGTTAATTGTGAATGAGGTAGTCTCACCAAAATCTCCTAATTTACTCTCCAAAAGCAATAATTACATTGCCACTGTGCTGGTTTCTTTTATTTTATCAGTCTCATCTTCATCACATCACCATTTTGTGCTTGAAGAATAGACATTAGCTAATTGGCATATTGAGCAGCTGTACAAAAAGGGCATACTTATGTTTCTGCAATTACTTTTCTTCTGACCATTTGCCAACTAATTAGAAGGGTGATAAAAAACACATTTCATGCAGGTCGTTTTTTTTATTACTTTGTCATCACTAAAGGAAAAAACATTATCATATGGAACTTGTAAAACTCATTTAGTATAACATCCATTTTGGTGCTAGTAGAGACTCTGACTAAGAAATTGCTCTCACAACTTACACTAAGATCACTCATCATTTTCAACGGTGTCAGGAGGCAGCCTGTGAGTACTTGAAACGTAACATACCATACACTTGGTTCTGTATAGCATGTTGTATCCTTGTGTTTGGTAACTTGTAATGAATATTGACTTCCCCAGACATTCTCTGAATGTTATTTTATATCTGGATCACCTAGAAGTTCAGGTTCACCTGGTTCAACATAAGTTGCATGGACAGGCTGTCCATCAATGATCATAGTGTACTAGAGCAAACTTGAATTTAGATATTATTTTGAGTGATCATCACTTCTTTCACAGCACTTTAACAATTAATAATTAAATGCACATTCACTTGTGAAAAAACTTACTTTTTGTTATATCTTCATACGCACGTTTTGGAGTAGTTTGCTCCTTCATCAGTGAGGTATGAATGCAGAAAGCGTCAAGGCGTTGGTAATCTGTAATGGTTTTTTGGGGATTGGTTGTGTGTGGGGGTGTGTGTAGATGGAAGGGGGTTGGCGCGAGATTCTGAATTGTCTCCGTGTCCGTTATGTATTATTGTGTCGAATAGTGTGTTGGATTTAAATTGTAATTGTTCATTGAGTATGTTGTTTGGTTGTGTTTATATATTTCGTATTGTTCTGCAGTGTTGAGTTTGCGACTTTTAGGCATGTAGTGTAAAATTTCAAGATTGTTTTTTATGTTGGTGTAACTGTGGTTTTCTGTTTGGATGTGTGTGGCAAATGTGGATTGTAAGTTGTTATTGGATAAAGCTTTTGTGTGTTCAGAAAATCTGGAGTAAAAAGATCTTCCTGTCTGGCCTATATAGAATTTATTACAATCGTTGCAGTTTAATTTATATACGCCTGTTTTGTTGTATGTGTCTATGTCTTTGTTTGTGTTGTTAATGCATCTCTTGATGGTATTGTTAGTTCTGTATGCTATTTTGTAATTGTGTTTTCTGAATGTGTTGGCAATTTTGTGTGTGTTAGAGTTGTAGTATGTGAGTGTGATGTATTTGTTTTGTTGTGTGTTATTTGTATTTTGTGTTGTTATACAAAAACAATTATGTGACGACCTCAATAGAGTGATTTAATCTAATGATGGAGCATATGTTCTGAAACGCGTTATTTTAATCGATGTATAACGAAGTCACGTGACGGATACAAGGTGATTTATTTATCTATAATCTAACAACTTACAATCCACATTTGCCACACACATCCAAACAGAAAACCACAGTTACACCAACATAAAAAACAATCTTGAAATTTTACACTACATGCCCAAAAGTCGCAAACTCAACACCGCAGAAGAATACGAAATATACAAACACAACCAAACAACATACTCAATGAACAAGTACAATTTAAATCCAACACACTATTTGACACAATAATACACAACGGACACGGACACAATTCAGAACCTCGTGCCAACCCCCTTCCATCTACACACACCCCCACACACAACAAATCCCCAAATATCGGTATGGAGAACCATACATGACTTCCATATTCTAAGATTTATATTTAAAATCATTTTCAGCCAAACAGCCAGGCTGTGTCTTACCTGCCTTTTTATTGCTGTATTAAATGAAAAATATTATATTACATTAAAATGAAAAAATTATAATTTTATTGCCTGGCAACAAAATTATTTTATTTTTAACAATTACCATTGTTTCAAAAAGTTTAAATAAATTTTCAAGTACTTTACTCTTGTTAAAACGTAAAAGGTTGCAGGTAAACTACCCCTTCCCCTTAACCGATCTTCACCAAAATCGAAAGTCATTGAGACCTCTACAATTCAGGGACGTATGCAAAAAATTATTTGATTCTGTTTGAATTTGCGGCTGTTATCGTTTGCCATAGAAAATACGCTTGATAAAAAAACGTTGCAGGTAAACTACCCCTTCCCCTTAACCGATCTTCACCAAAAACAATAGGTCTTGAGAATTCTACAATTTAGGGCTGTATGCAAATAATCTTTTGATTCTGCTTGAATTTGCAGCTGTTATCGTTTGCCATAGGAAATACCCTTGTTAAAACATAAAACGTTACAGGTAAACTACCCCTTTCCCTTAACCGATCTTCACCAAAATCAACAGATCTTGAGAACTCTACAATTCAGGGCTGTATACGAAACATTATTTGATTCTGTTTGAATTTGCGGCTGTTATCGTTTGCCAAACAAACAAAATTACCCTTGCTAAAAAAAAACCGTTGCAGGTAAACTACCCCTTTCCCTCAACCGATCTTCACCAAAAACAATAGGTCGCGAGTACTCTGCAAATCAGGGCTGTATGCAAAAAATTATTTGATTCTGTTTGAATTTGCGGCAGTTATCGTTTGCCATAGAAAAAAAATCTACAGACAGACAGACAGACAGACAGACAGACAGACACACAGACACTTTTCGGAAAACGACTTTTTTTCATGTTTTGAGTGTAGTAGAATCAGAATCTGCAATAATCTCGAACACGATTTTTTTGCCATCACCATACTTCCATTCCTTAAGGAATATGGAAGTAAAATATCGGTATGGAGAACCATACATGACTTCCATATTCTAAGATTTATATTTAAAATCATTTTCAGCCAAACAGCCAGGCTGTGTCTTACCTGCCTTTTTATTGCTGTATTAAATGAAAAATATTATATTACATTAAAATGAAAAAATTATAATTTTATTGCCTGGCAACATTATTATTTTATTTTTAACAATTACCATTGTTTCAAAAAGTTTAAATAAATTTTCAAGTACTTTACTCTTGTTAAAACGTAAAAGGTTGCAGGTAAACTACCCCTTCCCCTTAACCGATCTTCACCAAAATCGAAAGGCATTGAGACCTGTACAATTCAGGGACGTATGCTAAAAATTATTTGATTCTGTTTGAATTTGCGGCTGTTATCGTTTGCCATAGAAAAATATCGGTATGGAGAACCATACATGACTTCCATATTCTAAGATTTATATTTAAAATCATTTTCACCCAAACAGCCAGGCTGTGTCTTACCTGCCTTTTTATTGCTGTATTAAATGAAAAATATTATATTACATTAAAATGAAAAATTATAATTTTATTGCCTGGCAACAAAATTATTTTATTTTTAACAATTACCATTGTTTCAAAAAGTTTAAATAAATTTTCAAGTACTTTACTCTTGTTTAAACGTAAAAGGTTGCAGGTAAACTACCCCTTCCCCTTAACCGATCTTCACCAAAATCGATAGTCATTGAGAACTCTACAATTCAGGGACGTATGCAAAAAATTATTTGATTCTGTTTGAATTTGCGGCTGCTATCGTTTGCCATAGAAAATACGCTTGATAAAAAAACGTTGCAGGTAAACTACCCCTTCCCCTTAACCGATCTTCACCAAAAACAATAGGTCTTGAGTACTCTACAAATCAGGGCTGTATGCAAAACATTATTTGATTCTGTTTGAATTTGCGGCTGTTATCGTTTGCCATAGAAAATACCCTTGTTAAAAAAACGTTGCAGGTAAACTACCCCTTTCCCTCAACCGATCTTCACCAAAAACAATAGGTCTTGAGAACTCTACAATTTAGGGCTGTATGCAAATAATCTTTTGATTCTGTTTGAATTTGCGGCTGTTATCGTTTGCCATAGGAAATACCCTTGTTAAAACATAAAACGTTACAGGTAAACTACCCCTTTCCCTTAACCGATCTTCACCAAAATCAACAGATCTTGAGAACGATAGAATTCAGGGCTGTATGCGAAACATTATTTGATTCTGTTTGAATTTGCGGCTGTTATCGTTTGCCAAACAAACAAAATTACCCTTACTAAAAAAAAACCGTTGCAGGTAAACTACCCCTTTCCCTTAACCGATCTTCACTAAAAACAATAGGTCGCGAGTACTCTGCAAATCAGGGCTGCATGCAAAACATTATTTGATTCTGTTTGAATTTGCGGCAGTTATCGTTTGCCATAAAAAAATAAAAGGTTGCAGGTAAACTACCCCTTCCCCTTAACCGATCTTCACCAAAATCGAAAGTCATTGAGACCTCTACAATTCAGGGACGTATGCAAAACATTATTTGATTCTGTTTGAATTTGCGGCTGTTATCGTTTGCCATAGAAAATACGCTTGATAAAAAAACGTTGCAGGTAAACTACCCCTTCCCCTTAACCGATCTTCACCAAAAACAATAGGTCTTGAGTACTCTACAAATCAGGGCTGTATGCAAAACATTATTTGATTCTGTTTGAATTTGCGGCTGTTATCGTTTGCCATAGAAAATAAAACGTAAAAGGTTGCAGGTAAACTACCCCTTCCCCTTAACCGATCTTCACCAAAAACAACAGGTCTTGAGTACTCTACAAATCAGGACTGTATGCAAAACATTATTTGATTCTGTTTGAATTTGCGGCTGTTATCGTTTGCCATATAAAATACCCTTGTTAAAAAAACGTTGCAGGTAAACTACCCCTTTCCCTCAACCGATCTTCACCAAAAACAATAGGTCTTGAGAAATCTACAATTCAGGGCTGTATGCGAAACATTATTTGATTCTGTTTGAATTTGCGGCTGTTATCGTTTGCCAAAAAAAAAATATCGGTATGGAGAACCATACATGACTTCCATATTCTAAGATTTATATTTAAAATCATTTTCAGCCAAACAGCCAGGCTGTGTCTTACCTGCCTTTTTATTGCTGTATTAAATGAAAAATATTATATTACATTAAAATGAAAAAATTATAATTTTATTGCCTGGCAACAAAATTATTTTATTTTTAACAATTACCATTGTTTCAAAAAGTTTAAATAAATTTTCAAGTACTTTACTCTTGTTAAAACGTATAAGGTTGCAGGTAAACTACCCCTTCCCCTTAACCGATCTTCACCAAAATCGAAAGTCATTGAGACCTCTACAATTCAGGGACGTATGCAAAAAATTATTTGATTCTGTTTGAATTTGCGGCTGTTATCGTTTGCCATAGAAAATACGCTTGATAAAAAAACGTTGCAGGTAAACTACCCCTTCCCCTTAACCGATCTTCACCAAAAACAATAGGTCTTGAGTACTCTACAAATCAGGACTGCATGCAAAACATTATTTGATTCTGTTTGAATTTGCGGCTGTTATCGTTTGCCATATAAAATACCCTTGTTAAAAAAACGTTGCAGGTAAACTACCCCTTTCCCTCAACCGATCTTCACCAAAAACAATAGGTCTTGAGAAATCTACAATTCAGGGCTGTATGCGAAACATTATTTGATTCTGTTTGAATTTGCGGCTGTTATCGTTTGCCAAAAAAAAAAAAATTTCCCTTGATAAAAAAAACCGTTGCAGGTAAACTACCCCTTCCCCTCAACCGATCTTCACCAAAAACAATAGGTCGCGAGTACTCTACAAATCAGGGCTGTATGCAAAAAATTATTTGATTCTGTTTGAATTTGCGGCAGTTGTCGTTTGCCATAGAAAATACGCATGATAAAAAACGTTGCTGGTAAACTACCCCTTCCCCTCAACCGATCTTCACCAAAAACAATAGGTCTTGAGTACTCTACGAATCAGGGCTGTATGCAAAACATTATTTGATTCTGTTTGAATTTGCGGCTGTTATCGTTTGCCATAGAAAATACCCTTGTTAAAAAAACGTTGTAGGTAAACTACCCCTTTCCCTTAACCGATCTTCACCAAAAACAAAAGGTATTGAGAACTCTACAATTTAGGGCTGTATGCAAATAATCTTTTCATTCTGTTTGAATTTGCGGCTGTTATCGTTTGCCATAGGAAATACCCTTGTTAAAACATAAAACGTTACAGGTAAACTACCCCTTTCCCTTAACCGATCTTCACCAAAAACAATAGGTCTTGAGAACTCTACAATTCAGGGCTGTATGCGAAACATTATTTGATTCTGTTTGAATTTGCGGCTGTTATCGTTTGCCAAACAAACAAAATTTCCCTTGCTAAAAAAAAACCGTTGCAGGTAAACTACCCCTTTCCCTCAACCGATCTTCACCAAAAACAATAGGTCGCGAGAACTCTGCAAAACCGGGCTGCATGCAAAAAATTATTTGATTCTGTTTGAATTTGCGGCAGTTATCGTTTGCCATAGAAAAAAAATCTACAGACAGACAGACAGACAGACACACAGACAGACACACAGACACTTTTCGGAAAACGACTTTTTTTCATGTTTTGAGTGTAGTAGAATCAGAATCTGCAATAATCTCGAACACGATTTTTTTTGCCATCACCATACTTCCATTCCTTAAGGAATATGGAAGTAAAAAATTTCCCTTGATAAAAAAAACCGTTGCAGGTAAACTACCCCTTCCCCTCAACCGATCTTCACCAAAAACAATAGGTCGCGAGTACTCTACAAATCAGGGCTGTATGCAAAAAATTATTTGATTCTGTTTGAATTTGCGGCAGTTGTCGTTTGCCATAGAAAATACGCATGATAAAAAACGTTGCTGGTAAACTACCCCTTCCCCTCAACCGATCTTCACCAAAAACAATAGGTCTTGAGTACTCTACAAATCAGGGCTGTATGCAGAAAATTATTTGATTCTGTTTGAATTTGCGGCTGTTATCGTTTGCCATAGAAAATACCCTTGTTAAAAAAACGTTGTAGGTAAACTACCCCTTTCCCTTAACCGATCTTCACCAAAAACAAAAGGTATTGAGAACTCTACAATTTAGGGCTGTATGCAAATAATCTTTTCATTCTGTTTGAATTTGCGGCTGTTATCGTTTGCCATAGGAAATACCCTTGTTAAAACATAAAACGTTACAGGTAAACTACCCCTTTCCCTTAACCGATCTTCACCAAAAACAATAGGTCTTGAGAACTCTACAATTCAGGGCTGTATGCGAAACATTATTTGATTCTGTTTGAATTTGCGGCTGTTATCGTTTGCCAAACAAACAAAATTTCCCTTGCTAAAAAAAAACCGTTGCAGGTAAACTACCCCTTTCCCTCAACCGATCTTCACCAAAAACAATAGGTCGCGAGAACTCTGCAAAACCGGGCTGTATGCAAAAAATTATTTGATTCTGTTTGAATTTGCGGCAGTTATCGTTTGCCATAGAAAAAAAATCTACAGACAGACAGACAGACAGACAGACACACAGACACTTTTCGGAAAACGACTTTTTTTCATGTTTTGAGTGTAGTAGAATCAGAATCTGCAATAATCTCGAACACGATTTTTTTTGCCATCACCATACTTCCATTCCTTAAGGAATATGGAAGTAAAAACCATTACAGATTACCAACGCCTTGACGCTTTCTGCATTTATACCTCACTGATGAAGGAGCAAACTACTCCGAAACGTGCGTATGAGGATATAACAAAAAGTAAGTTTTTTCACAAGTGAAAGTGCATTTAATTATTAATTGTTGAATTTAGATTTTCCAAACGATCATTTATGGTGCATCTGTGGCCAACCACATGGGTACTGCACAGATCATGCTTAACGGTGTCATTCTATATTCAACTCTGTTAAACCCACTTAGTCTTGGAGTGTATGAATGGATGAATAATCCCTACAAGTTGTAGTTCTTGAAGAGCTGAACACAAAAGTATCACTTTCTGATATCTTCTTCTTCTTCTTCTTCTTCTGATAGTTCCTATCCGTTTCGGATGTTGGATATCATAGAGGCTATTTTAACTTTCTGCACTGGTGTACGGAATAAGTAAGTTGTATTCATGCCAAACCAGGTCCTTAAATTTCTCACCCATGATATTCTTGGTCACCCAACTCCTCTCTTTCCAAGTACTTTTCTCTGTAGTATGGACTGCAATAAGTAAAATCTCTGTTCATTTCTCATGAGATGTCCCAGATACTGAAGCTAACTTGCTGATATAGTGTATTTTAATCTGACATTTTGTCAACACACAAAATCACTACAGGCAGGCTTGACTGAACCATACTCTGTTTTAACCAAAGACTGAAGTTCTATAACATCAAGAACACTTCAAAGTCTTGAAAATGTGTGCTGACAGAAGATGAACTGTACTTTTCACTTCTGATTCCAATAAGTGGTGGCCCAGAGTAGCTAACAATGTGTGAATTTCCAGATGTTATTGGATATATTTCAATATCATGGTAAACAGAAAGTATTAGTTTGTAAATTTTATTCAAGTTAAAAACTTGTATTTCTTCTCTTTTGGCATAATTATTTATATGATCAAGTTTAGAACACCTTTTAACTCCTCTTAAGAAAGTCACGTTTGTATTTTACTTTCTTGTTTCTTGGTTGTCATCCATAATTCACACCCACAGGAAAGTACAGGGACCGCCATAACTTTGTAAAACTTTAATTTTGTATATCGACGTACCTTGTTTTTAAAAATATGATTGACCCACAGATCATCTGGAACTTACCTAACTTAACATCAACTCCATCAGGTGAACTAAAACTTTAATTAGTTTCAATCACTTTAACAGTAAGTTCGAACAAATGTTAATGTGTATGCATGTATTGAGTAATGAGCGACCTGGAAGAGGTAAATAATGATTCTAATAAAATAATGCTTATTTACATTTTCATGTTTTAAAAATTTATATTTGTTTTCACTAATTGTTCCAAGTAAGGAATACTATGAATATTTTCCAATGAGATTGGTTCTGTAGAGTGTTCCACTATATTATACATAATCTAATCCTTGAAGTAAGGAAGAAGAAGAAGCAGCAGCAGTCCAATTTTTTTTATTTGGAGATTCAATGTGTGTTTAGTATAAAGTGATTATAGTAAATTATTTTATGCTAAAAATTACTGACCAGCCTTGATCAGGTAATGCAATGTGGTATTCCATATGCAATAGCAGGGGTGACCCCATGAGTCCTATAGAAACTTGAACTTTGTATCCTTGAGAAAGAAAAGGTACTTGTGGTGATCCAAGAATGGAGGTTAAACTTCCCAGATAATGTATAGAGGTATCAATATGACTACAATGTTGTTTCTGGGCACAGTAGTGGAATTTCTTGGAAGTAAACAAATATATGTACTACTACAGGTGATGCTGACGATTACCTAGCATTGTTTTGTTTCACATGTATTTTTGTCTGTCTTACAGAAACATTCCTCGAGTCTCCTCATCCCCTTTTGACAGCAAACTTGAACAGCATCTAATACACACCACCTAATAATACCACATTTTCTCCTACATTTACTCATACTTTCTATTATTACTATTTTGTAAATTCAACTATCGTTTTTGAGATGAAATTACTAATTATGTATACTGTTTTCGTTCTTAGCTTAATCGTGTTGTAAACAATCAGGCGTGGTACATCTGAAACGCTATTTGCTACTTGAATTAGAGGCGTGTCACTCTGACAGAAGCAGTACAGACAGGGTACATATAATATTGATACTGTATAAACACACATAAATTGTAATAATTTGTCCTGACCAAAGTAAAATTTGTGTGACAGTGTCAGACGGACAGTGAAATATTTTATAACACCAGTTATGGCTTTTTTTAATTAACTGTTCAAATATCGCAACAAACAAAAAATTAAAGTTTATTTAAAATGGAAATAGAAGCTGTGATAATTACCAGTGTACTAAATACTATCAGTTGCAGTCGAAGAGTAAGTCAATGCCTTCCATACGTGTGTCTGAACTTGTATCATCACTTGAGTCAGTGTTATTGATAAGATGGTCCATTGTTCACAACGACTTAGGCAGTTGCCATAGCTTATAATCTTCCTTGATTAGGCCTGTATGCTGCACACAATGACTCCACTTGATTTCCGTTGTTTCATTTACCTTCTTCTCAATAAATTGTTTTATATCACCATCTACTAATGAAAAACCACATAATCTGTTTTGTTCAAATTTGAAAAAAAAAAGATTTTTACTCAAGTTATCACAGGACATAGGATTTTGCTATAAACACAAATATCTCCAAAACTATGCATCGTATCGGAACTTTCCTTTTTGCGATTTGTAGTGCTAGCCAATACAGTGGAATCCCACTGGTCCGAACTAATTGTGACCAAGTCCTGTTTGGATTGGCATAAATTCGGATTAACTGGGTTATAAGTTATACAGTCTTGTATATTATAAATATAAATTGTATAATGTGTATAAAGAGTACCACATTCGTGCCTACAATCAAACTACCGGTACTGTACTACTTTTTGATCTTGCAATCTCACTTTTATACTATAAAAATACAGTGAATACCAGTTAAATATTGCATTGGCTACTGTTAATTCCGATACAATATGTGACTCGCTTCAATGAACAACACTGAACAACTATAGAGACAGTGCAGGGACAGTGACAGGCGGCGGCAGAGTATGATACAATAAGATTACTCACCGCTTGGTCATCCTCCCCCTCTCACCCCTCCACCACTAACCGCTACATTCCTAGAAGTCTATTCGCTACTGGCTTATGTCTACTTTTGGGTAAAACAAATCAGGTATTTTCTTTTCAGCCTAGTCTGGAAGTATTCATGACGTGAGTGGATGTGTGTTAGATTTGTGTGATCTATGTTTATTTGTTGTTTGTGGTTTATACTGTAGCAAGACATATTTTTTTTAAGTCTGTACATTAATTTTACGTGTTACATTTATAAACGAATAAGATGGTGGGAAAGCGAAAACATAATTCGTGTACTTTGAAAGACAAATTTGAAGTGTTAAAGCGGGTAGATAAGGACGAGAGTGGTACAAAATTAGCAGCTGAATTCGGTGTTGGTAAGGCAACAATAAGTGATTGGAAAAAATCGCACTAAGATTGAGCAGTTTTGTTATGGCAACAGAGAAGATTCTCGAGGAACGCCATAAATCAAAGGTGTCAGACTTTAAGAAAGTCGACGAAGCCCTATTTACGTGGTTTTCTCAAGAAAGACTGAGAGGTGTTTCCCTTAGTGGTCCCTTAATCCAGGAAAAGGCAGTTCATCTTAATAAACTTATGAATGGTGACCCAAAATTTATCACCAGCAATGGTTGGCTGGACAGGTAGAAGAGAAGGCACGGTGTATGAATGTTATCCATCTCTGTCGGCGGATCATTATGCAGCAAAAGAATATGTATCTAAATTTGCAGACAACTGCGTCAGAAAATTATTCACCTCAAGAAGTATACAACTGCAATTAGACGAGACAGGATTAAATTTTCAGGCATTGCCTAAAAAGAGCCTTGCTGCTACACCAGAAATTGATGCTTCTGGCTTTAAAATGTCTAAAGAACAACTCACTGTCTTAGCTTGCAGTAATGCAGCTGGGACTAATAAGTTACCTCTCATGGTTATAGGCAAATCCAATAAACCAAGGGGATTCAAAAACATCAACATCAACTCACTTCCTGTACACTACAAGAGCCAAAGAAAATCATGGATGACCAGCAAATTATTCAAGTAGTGGCTTCATGAACAATTTGTGCCCGCTGTTAAAAAGTTCAGTAAAGAAAATGACCTACAACTGCTTAGATCTTTACTTGTTTTAGACAATGCTACAGCACACCCCCCAGAAGAAGAACTTATGAAAGCGATTTTTTTACCTCCAAATGTCACTCTATTAATGCAGCCAATGGATCAACAGATTCTTCACAACATGAAGTGTGTATATAAGAAATTGCTTCTAAGGTCTCTAATTGAAAACGAGGACCTACACAAACAATTCTTCAAGTCCTCAACAAAGTCACCACAAAAGACATTATATACTGGATAGCCGAAGGATGGGAAAATGTCAAGCAACAACTCATCAGACAGTCTTGGTCTACGTTATGGCCAGACCTTACCTACATTGATAGCCCTGAACAAGCTGATGAGAGAAGTGAAGTCTTGCAGCTCATGCAACAAATCCAAGGCTGTGAAGAAGCAGACGACAGATGTCAACGAATGGCTGGCAGCTGACATCAAAGACCATCAAGTTTTGACTGATAAAGAAATCATATCTTTGATACAACAAACATGTGATGACGGTTCCGATGAAAATGGAGAACCAGATGATCCTGTGGCACAGATCTCACACGCCAAAGCAGCAAGAGATTTCGAACTATCGTTAGCCAATGCTACACCGGCAGACGTCTTATTTTTGAGGCACTGGCAGAACATCGTGGCGTCTGGTGGATTTACAGCTTAGCATCAGAGAAAAATGACTGATTTTGTGCAACACCTTAAGTAGTGTCTAATTATGTAGTGTGTATTTATTGTAGTTTTTTTAAATAATATATATATACTTTCACTTTTGAACTTACTATTGTCACTTCCCAAACGTTTCAAGATGTTGTTTCTCTTCTTCAGTGGGTTGAGTACTAACTGTCGATTACAGAATAACCGTTACGGAATGGAGTGTGTGGTGGGGGTTGATGGTGGGAAGGAGTTGGCGCTGAGGTTCGAATTATGTGTGTGGATCAGTGTGTCAAATAGTGTATGTGATTTGTAATGTATCTGTTCATTTAATATGTTGTTTGGTTGTAGTGTGTGATATATACAGATATCACACACTACAACCAAACAACATATTAAATGAACAGATACATTACAAATCACATACACTATTTGACACACTGATCCACACACATAATTCGAACCTCAGCGCCAACCCCTTCCCACCATCAAGCCCCACCACACACTCCATTCCGTAACGGTTATTCTGTAATCGACAGTTAGTACTCAACCCACTGAAGAAGAGAAACAACATCTTGAAACGTTTGGGAAGTGACAATAGTAAGTTCAAAAGTGAAAGTATATATATATTATTAAATTAATAAGTGAATGAAGAGGATGCAACAACAAGATAATTTTTGTAGTTTTTTATATACTTTTACTGGCACTAAATAGTAAGTACCAATATGTTTTCCCATTCATTTTACAGACACTAATTTCTTGATAACGTAAATAAAAAAAAAACAACAAATACACATATTAGCATAAAAGTTTCATAAATTATTATAGAATACCTTCTGGAAAAGATGTCTTTTTTTTATACTTCCTGATGTCACATTCAGGTGCAGTTCTCCAAAGCTCTAAGCCACATGTCCATGTCCACATAGGCATTGTCACCATTATTCAGAGCTATATATCGCTAGAGAATCTGCAACAAAACCAGGGGAAAATATCTAACTATTGTTTATGTGTGGCACAGTTTTGCAGTAAAAAAAAAAAATATATATATATATAATATATTTTATAATGACTTTACCTCAAGATGTTTTCTTCCTATTTGGAACATGTTTCGGGAAGCTTTGTGTTCCCATCTTCAGCCTTCCGAATTTTGAGCCTTTGAGGTATTTATGTGTTGGCTGGTTGTTGCTTTGGTTTCCCGTTGGTCTCTGGTGCTTTAAATTGGTATTATTGCATGTGACTGTGGTGTATATATTAGTATTTTGTGTATTTTCTATGTTGAGTGCTTATATATATATTGTAACATTACATTTGGCATAGCTTGATATCGTACCAGATTTAATGAAGATCATGGATAAGAAACTTAACAAGAAGAAAAATATCTTTTAAAGATGACAGTGAAGATAAACGAATGACAAATTTAGACCGACTTGGACTATAACTGACCGTACCCAAATTAATGTTTAGGTAAAGTGATGCAAAATACCCCGATGATGACATGAAGTTCAAATAATTAAAATAATAATACTTATAAAGACAGACAGCATTATGTACCATTACTATAAGTAAACAAATGGTTTTATTAAATGTATCAAAATATAAAAATAATCAAAATACAAATTGAGGGATAATAGGCCCAAATATACAATATAATGTAAAATAATATATTAGTAAATTGTTAACTAAATGATATAATGAAATAATACAACAAAACAATTATTATAGATACATGGAAACATGCAACTAACTGTAAATAATAGTGGACATAATGTTATCAAGAAAATAATGTATAATCTAATAATAATTCTCAAATGTATAAAAAGAAACAGAAAAAGTACCTAGTACAGCAATGGCTGAACTACCTAAGAAAAATGGAAAAAAAATAGAAAATCATTATTAAATGATTAAACTTTCCTTTTTTATGTTTTAAAAATAAGATTAAGTTGTGTTGATGATATTTATAGTTTTATTAAGTAATGAGTGTATGATATGCTTTGTGCAGGATGTGTGTAACCAGACATATGCAAATTGTTTAATCACAAAATGGGAATTATGTTTTTTTTTATAATGTTACTGTAATAATTATTGTTATATTTTTTAATAATACTAATAGAGTTATAGGGAGTAGTTTTGATGGTAGTTGCATAGTTAATAGGTGTTACAATAACAGAAAATAGAAATTTAACATGTCAAGACATAGGCCTATAAAAACTTTGGAATTTTGTAAATTTTAGGAAATACTGTTAGAATTTTATAAAACAAATGTTGTAATATGGATAGGTTTATAATTAATAGTATACACAACAAATATGGAATCGAAATAATCAGTTTTAAGTTATTTAAGGAAAATTCAGATAGCAAAAAATGTAACATCAGTATTTCTTAAGCAAAAATAGGCATGTTTGGTGTCTATATGTCAGAAATGTTAAGACCAAAATAATGATGCTATTGGTTTTAAATTCCCAATCAGTACAAAAAAGGTATACTAATTTAAAAGTTTTGACCTAATTCAGACTTTGAAATATGAATTTGTATGACAATGTATATCTGGATCAACCACCCAGATTTCAAGTTTTACCTTAGCAACCGAAAATTCAGATAAATAAAATAGGGACTTCTTTAACAACGATCATTGAAGACAGACGCGTTATTAAAACTTCTCAGATAATTACATTTTAATTAGTGAAAACACATATCAGACTTAGTAAAACGAATTGGTATAGTCAATGCAAAATATTATAATAACAAAAGAACATCAAGAATTTAATTCAGAAGAATTTAGATCCGGGGAGAAGAAGCAAAGAAGACTTGGACCCTATCTTCTTCCTGGAAGAATAAAGAAGAGGATCTGGGTGAATTTGAACAATTTATCATCTTATGTGATGACACCTACACTTGTGTACACAACTATTTAGGAATTAAACAATAAATAAAACTACAGACACTATTCAACACCAACACTAAAGAACACTTGAAAATAACACCAATTGAGTATTACACTTTTTTTGAACACCATAAAAACTTTAACGATAACTAATAAGCATCTAAACTGTTCATAACCTACAATAGCGAGTAACACATACACGACTACCAGTTTGCACTATACACATCAAAACCTTGTAATATCCGTATATTGTGAAGTTTGTATTTTGATTTTAAAAATTGTATTATTTGTTTACCCATAATTTCCGAACCAAGTACGCCCTGAGATAATTTATTTTAATAGAAATAAAACGAAAAGCATCATTTTGGGTTGGTCGACTTCAGCACAATATTTTAGCTACTACCAACTTATGAATAAAGACACATAATTTTGTCATAATTTGTAATTACAGTAAAGAACAACGAGAAGTAATTAATCAATACTTCGTTTGAATAAAGATTGATAAAAGGAATATATCTGTTTGGTGTTATCTTTGCATCATTATTACTGTTTCAATTAAGAATTACGATAACATAGCACAGCGGACGGAGCGACTGTTGGCAACTCCGAGTGACGTCATTGGGACTGGATGCATAGTGGGAGCGGGTGGCAGAATACAACACTAGCATAATAATTTATCGTTCAACATAATTATATTTGTTACAAATTGGTGAACCAATGTGTGAGGCGATAAATTAAAATATAATTTATAATTGAACAGCATAAAATAAACGAAAATGAGGAAGCGAGAAACATCGCGCAAACGAGCGGCTGAAACCGAGAAGGTAAGCGAATTAAGCATGGAAGACAAGGAAGCAACACCGGTTGAGGAAGTAGAAACTATAATAAGGAAGGCTCAGGAGAAACAACCAGAAGAACCCACACAAACAGAAAGCGAGAAGACGCAAGAAATGATTAAACGTATGATGGAATGAATGCAGGAAACTGGTAAGAAAACGGAGGAGAGTAATAAGAAACTAGAGGAGAGTAATAAGAAAATGGAAGAAAAGATGGAGGAGAGTAATAAGAAACTAATGGACGAAATGAAGGACAATAAACAGTCTATGGAGGAGAGTAATAAGAAACTAATGGAGGAATTAAAAAAGGACAATAAACAATATATGGGGGAATTGAGCCGAAAATTGGAAGAGACTAATAAGAAAATGGAAGAAAAAATGGGAGAATTGAAAGAGAATAGCAGGAAAATGGAGGAGAAAATAGACGAAAATAATAAAGCATTGAGGGAAGAATTGAAGGGAAATTACCAGGAAACCATGAAAAAATTGGATGAACACAGAGTCATTAAAAGAAGAGTGGAATAACAAGATGGAAATTAATAACCGGCAATTGCAGGAAGAATGGGCAAGACGCTAGAAGAACCGGTGACCGAAATTAAAAGGGTAGAATCCGAGACCAATGAAAAGTGTGAGCGGATGAACCAAGAGATACTGAGCGTCCGGGAAGAAATGAATGGACGAATAGAAAATATACAAACCAACCAAGCAGTGATGGGAGAAAGTTTAGAAAGCATAGGTACTAGTCTTAATCGGGTACAAGACCAAACAACTGCCCATAGAAATGAGATCAACTCTCTAAGAAACAGACAATGTACCAGTGCCCATACCACATGTGAGGAAAACCGAGAAGTTATCGACTTCCAGAATTATAGAAGAAACCCCATGTTATTCCTAGAACGGGTAGAAGAAAAAATAGCAAAAACCGGAGAAGACAGATGGGTTGTAATTAGAAGTATGCTGGACGAAATGTTCAGAAAAGTCTATGACAATTGGTGGACGGCGATGCGGCCGAATATACAAAATTTTCAAGAATTTAAGAAACAATTTAAATCCAAGTACTGGTCTGATGCCACACAACACATGATAAGAAGTGACATAGGATTGGGCCGATATGATCTACACGGCAAACAAACTCCGACCGCATACTTTCTTGGTAAGATAAACATAGCCAGACATTTAGAACCTGCAATTCCTACTGAATGTTTAGTGAGGCTATTAGCTTATCACTATGGTGGGGAAATTACGAGAGGCCGAATAAACGGACGAATACAAACCATTGAGGAGATGTCGGCATTATTAGCGGAAATGGAACAAGAGAAGAGCTTCCTCCAATACAGACGAAGGAGCGATGAAATGGATAGAAATAATGGTCGCCGCGACGCCCGGTATGAAAACAACGGGAATAGATCAAATAATAACAATTACAACAACAACAACGGTAACCACTATCAACGTAGTTACCAAAATAACAATAACAATAACAACTATCCATGGAATAATGCGACGAATAACAACAACAATAACAACAACCACTATTACCGTAGCTCTCCTACGAATAATAATAACGGATACCAGCGTGCCAATGATAGAGACAACCATTACCAGAACAACCGAGGTTATCAAAACCATTACGATAACCGATAACCGGGAGAGAAATTTTCGGGAAGAAAATAACCAATGCTACCGGGATGAACATAGACGTAGTAGGAGCTGCGACGATGACAGGAGCAACAGAAACATAGTGACGTTCAATAATAACACCAGTGACATACAAGAATTTCATAATAGAGACAGACCCGGTCAACCAGACAACAGGACCGAGGAGATCAGCCCTGATTTAAACGGACCGCAGCAGTGAAAAACCAACAGGTCCCATCACTGAACCGACAATTTGGGTACTTACTAGGATGAGACAAAACGACTGACAATACCATTACCATAGTACATAACCATTTTTTAAAAAATGTGAGAGAAGAATTGCTAAACAAAGACACAATAACGAGCAATAATTCGAATAATGAGATTGCATATATTATCGCCCAAGTAAATGGAATAGACACAAGATTCATGATAGATACGGGCACAAACGTGTTGTTAATCGATAACAACGAATACCACAAAATTCAAAAATTAAGTAAGATCATCTTACCGACTCTACCAATCCAGAATATAATTTTAATTGGAGCCACCGGAAGGCAAAACAAGTCAATAAGAAAACAGGTATCATTAGCAGTGACCAGCGGAAATGTAGCTATACCTATGATTTTTCTAATAGCTAGTAACCTACCATTTAATCTACTAATAGGCTGTGATATTTTGAGAAAATACTCAGCAATAATTGACATGAGACAGGCCGTAGTGTCATTAAAAATGGATAATACAGAATGGACAGCAAAATTAGTAGAAAATAAAAATGTACCTTCATGCAATAGTATTAATAGTATAAGAAAATTCAATAATGATCAAGATGATTCATGGAATATAAGAAGGGAATACTTTGGGTGTGAAGACAGTTTATGGTTGGAAAAATTAGAAGAGATTCGACAATTTCGGTCAGAACAAAATGAATGTAATTTAACTACACAACAAATAGAAAAGTTAATATCAATATATAATAAATACCGCTATGTTTTCTCTGATATACCTGGCAAAGTAAAAAATTATCAATTTACACTACAATTCAAGGAGCCTGTAAATTTTAATAAGAAATCATATCCCGTTGCTTATGCATTAAAAGAAGCAGTGAGGACTGAACTGGACAAAATGATAGCGGAAGATATTATTGAGTATAGCTGTTCCCCGTATACTAGTCCGTTAATAGCCGTTGCCAAGAAAGACGGCAAAGTACGACTCTGTTTGGATGCTAGAGAGATCAACAAGATCATAGTTAATGACAGAACATCTCCCGGAGAGATTGAGGAGATACTGAAAAAATTTAATGGCATACAATTTATCAGCACCCGGGATACTGTTTGTGGGTATTGGCAGGTGGAGTTACACCCAGATAGTCGAAAGTACGTCGCCTTTATTTTCGAAGGGAGGAACTACCAGTTCAAGTGACTACCGTTTGGACTGGTAAACTCAGTAGCTGTATTCGTAAGATGTATGGACCAGGTGTTGGGTCCAGATACTATTCCATTTACAACAGTCTATGTTGATGACTTGTTGATTACTTCAGTGAATTGGGAAGACCATTGTGACAGAGTAGGGCAAGTATTACAAAAATTATCAGACAGTAACGTCACCCTAAAGCTTCAAAAATTCAAACTTATCGCTAGTGAAGTCCAGTTCCTGGGTTTTAACTTATCAAGACAAGGAATAACACCATCCACTGAAAAGATAGAAGCTATCCAGAAGTTCCCAAGTCCTAAAAATAAAAAGCAACTTCAATCATTTCTGGGACTTTGTAATTACTATAGGAAGTTTCAGAGAAATTATTCTGAAATGACAGCGAAGTTTTCTCCACAGTTATCCTCTAAGAACAAATGGTCATGGGGACAGGAACAAGACAACTTACTCCAAATGATCAAGCATAATTTCT
Source organism: Magicicada septendecula (assembly GCA_034769895.1). NCBI lineage: Eukaryota > Metazoa > Arthropoda > Insecta > Hemiptera > Cicadidae > Magicicada > Magicicada septendecula. The sequence continues at coordinate 32,396,795 of CM068376.1, read as the reverse complement.
TAAATTCAGTTATATTAAAACATCCTAATTTCGACCAACCTTCATGAACTGCGATGCCAGTGATATAAGTTTAGGATCTGTATTATATCAAGAAGATAGTGAGGGAAACCATCAGGTGGTGAGTTTTGCAAGCAGAATACTTAATGGATGTGAAAGCAATTATAGTGTAACGGAAAAGGAATTATTAAGCGTTGTATTCGCTTGTGGAAAATTCAGAACCTATATTCTTGGATACCCGATAACTGTGAGAAGTGACCATAAGTCAATATCTTTCTTAAAAAATTGCAAGCTTAACCATGGAAGATTGACTTGCACTACAGGAATACCATATAAATTGGGAGTATGTTCCAGGAAAACAGACTATTGCTGCAGATATATTGTCCCGGATTAACATAGAACAGCAAGCTTTTGAAGGGGAAAAGGAAACAATCATCAAGGTATATACTATCATAAAAAACAAATCAGATTTGGAAAACATCATGAAATCAATTTCACAACAACAAACAGAAGATACAAAAATCAACAATTTTAGGCAAAGACTGATCCAACAGGATGAAAAAATTACTGCATATTACTGTCTACATGAAGACATATTATTTTACAATCCAAATAATAACCAAGGATCATGGAAGGTAGTGATACCTAAGGCTTTAGAAACAAAATTAATACTGGACTACCATAGTCAATATGGGCATATGGGTGCATTAACAGTGATGAAAGCACTTGAGGAAAACACTTACATTAAGAATATCAACCGGAGAGTTAGAGAATGTATTTGGCAGTGCCACATCTGTCAGTTGGCAAAATGCAATAACGAGAAAACAGAAGGAATAATGCAGCCAATTACATCAACTGGTAAATTAGAGAGAGTATTTTTAGATGTGTGTGGACCGTTACCTCGTAGTGGAGGGAGAAAACAATATAAATTCATTATAATCATGTTCGACCATTACTCCAAATTTACAAAACTATACCCCATTAATCGGGCAACTACAAAATAGATTTTGCAAATAGTAATACAACAATACAGACCAGAGTTAGGAACTCCAAGGTCAATTATTACAGATCATGGGACTCAGTTCCAAGGAAGGGTATGGAAGGAGACTTTGTTAGACCTAGGTGTCAAGACATATAAAACATCTGTCTATCACCCAGATAGCAATCCGGCGGAAAGAGTACTTAGGGAGGTCGGCAGGATCCTCAGGACCTATTGTTTCGATAAACACCAGAAGTGGAGTGACTACATTACACAAACAGAAAGCTTTATCAACTTAGCTTACCATGAATCAATACAAGATACTCCATATACTAATGCATGAAAGACTACCACCCCGAGAAATTATTGAAATAATCAACTTTTCAAACAACCCAGCTTACCAGTTCGACAACATGAGATTCCACAGCAAACTGAATGAGCAAGTGGAGAAAAGAAGAAAAAAATACAAAATAATTCAACAGAAAATAATCCAGTACAAGATTGGAGACAAAGTATTGTTAAAAAACTGCGAATTACCAAGTTCTAAGGAAGGAATAGCAAAAAAGCTATTATTACTTTATAACAGACCATATGTTGTTGTAAAAAACAATAACAACAATACTTATGTAATTAGTGATGTGGAGACGAAAAAGATTAAGGGAACATACAACCAAGTTTCCTTAAAAATGTATAATGAAGCCAATAAACGAATTTGAATAAATCTCAAAATTCAAACAAATAGTAAGGACAACGTACAGTACATTTTGATAATGTTATTTTGGATCAAGTGAATAAATGAACTGAATAAATCTCAAAATTCAAACAAATAGTAAGGACAACTTACAGTACATTTTGATAATGTTATTTTGGATCAAATGAATAAACAAATTTGAATAAATTTCAAAATTCTAAACGAAATAAGCACCTCTTATTAAATAAAATAATGAACTTATTATTTGAATATAAAAGAAAGATGCAACATCCATGAATCAGGAGAAACCATAGTGCTATAAAATGAATAAGAAAAGACAAATGTAGACGATCGATGATGAAAATAAGACAAGACTAGAAACGAAATTACTACGAATAACCTATCATGATTGTGAGAGAATCAACAACAACTATAGATACAGATACTTGTTACGTTTTAATTGAATAAAGATAGTGAATGAAAAATGAAGATTAAGCAGTACTGATAAAGAAGGAAAGAAGATAGTACCAATTAAAAATAAAAATGTTATTAATATCGCCACAAGAAAATAAACATCTGAAAGAATCAATGGAAAGAAATATTTAGATCTGAGAATTTAAACTGAGTGAACCATCCCAAGAATATATTATCATATTATTTTTATTTGATTTAGTCCTGAATATACTAGTTATTATTAAATGTGATTGACTGATTAGATAACTCCAGCAATCGATATTATTGATGTATTATAAGGACAGCAGGGTATTAGGTCAAGACAGCCCCCCCGACTGATTCCAAAATGTATGTGATAATGATTAATTTGTTAGGGAGGTAACATGTTCCAGGGATAGAACACTTATAATTAAAGACAAGTATACCAGATCATAAAAAGGATAACAAGTGATAATATGAAAGATAAGATAATTGATAATTTCAACAAAATATACTATTTTATTAAAATAATCAAATTTGGTGGCAGGGTGTTATGTAACATTACATTTGGCATAGCTTGATATCGTACCAGATTTAATGAAGATCATGGATAAGAAACTTAACAAGAAGAAAAATATCTTTTAAAGATGATAGTGAAGATGAACGAATGACAAATTTAGACTGACTTGGACTATAACTGACCGTACCCAAATTAATGTTTAGGTAAAGTGATGCAAAATACCCCGATGATGACATGAAGTTCAAATAATTAAAATAATAATACTTATAAAGACAGACAGCATTATGTACCATTACTATAAGTAAACAAATGGTTTTATTAAATGTATCAAAATATAAAAATAATCAAAATACAAATTGAGGGATAATAGGCCCAAATATACAATATAATGTAAAATAATATATTAGTAAATTGTTAACTAAATGATATAATGAAATAATACAACAAAACAATTATTATAGATACATGGAAACATGCAACTAACTGTAAATAATAGTGGACATAATGTTATCAAGAAAATAATGTATAATCTAATAATAATTCTCAAATGTATAAAAAGAAACAGAAAAAGTACCTAGTACAGCAATGGCTGAACTACCTAAGAAAAATGGAAAAAAAAATAGAAAATCATTATTAAATGATTAAACTTTCCTTTTTTATGTTTTAAAAATAAGATTAAGTTGTGTTGATGATATTTATAGTTTTATTAAGTAATGAGTGTATGATATGCTTTGTGCAGGATGTGTGTAACCAGACATATGCAAATTGTTTAATCACAAAATGGGAATTATGTTTTTTTTTATAATGTTACTGTAATAATTATTGTCATATTTTTAAATAATAATACTAATAGAGTTATAGGGAGTAGTTTTGATGGTAGTTGCATAGTTAATAGGTGTTACAATAACAGAAAATAGAAATATAACATGTCAAGACATAGGCCTATAAAAACTTTGGAATTTTGTAAATTTTAGGAAATACTGTTAGAATTTTATAAAACAAATGTTGTAATATGGATAGGTTTATAATTAATAGTATACACAGCAAATATGGAATCGAAATAATCAGTTTTAAGTTATTTAAGAAAAATTCAGATAGCAAAAAATGTAACATCAGTATTTCTTAAGCAAAAATAGGCATGTTTGGTGTCTATATGTCAGAAATGTTAAGACCAAAATAATGATGCTATTGGTTTTAAATTCCCAATCAGTACAAAAAAGGTATACTAATTTAAAAGTTTTGACCTAATTCAGACTTTGAAAAAATTAATTTGTATGACAATGTATATCTGGATCAACCAACCAGATTTCAAGTTTTACCTTAACAACCGAAAATTCAGATAAATAAAATAGGGACTTCTTTAACAATGATCATTGAAGACAGACGCGTTATTAAAACGTCTCAGATAATTACATTTTATTTAGAATTAATATTAGGCAATTACCTGTTAACTTCCGTCTTGTGACTTCTTTAGTTTTTTCCTTAAAACAATGCGTTTCGAGAATAAATTCTCATCATCAGGTTTAAAAAACTATAAAAACATCAAATTCACCCAAAAGGGGTCGTCAACTATTTAAAATACACAAACACAAAAACACCACACATAATTAAACACCGACACAGTCCGATGCGCATCGTCTCGCCGCCAACGACCAACTGTTGCACTTTGTCTTATACGACCGTTATCATTGCCCGCTGACCCATCGATATCGATGGCCGTGTTGTACAGCAGATTCGATCGGAACGAAACTTTGTCATTAAGTAGCTGGTCCGTTTGTAACTTAGAAGCCCTGTATATCTCATATTCCTCCACAGCGTTCATGTATGCACCCTTTTTACAATTATGAAGCAGTTTAAAGTTTGTGTGGAAGTCTGAGTACTTATGATTATACAGCATTAAATGCTGAGCGTAACTGGATCTAGTTTTCGAGATATCACTTTTGGGCAGGTGTTCTTTAAAACGTTCGGCTGACGGCCTGCCCATTTGTCCTATATAGAATTTGTCACAGTCATCGCATTCAAGCTTGTACACTCCAGTTTTCTCTTCAGCCGGGATATGAGTTCTTTGTCCCATACGTTTTTTAATGTTATTTGTGGTTTTAATTAGTGAAATTAAAATGTAATTACATTTTAATTAGTGAAAACACATACCAGACTTAGTAAAACGAATTGGTATAGTCAATACAAAATATTATAATAACAAAAGAACATCAAGAATTTGATTCAGAAGAATTTAGATCCGGGGAGAAGAAGCAAAGAAGACTTGGACCCTATCTTCGTCCTGGAAGAATAAAGAAGAGGATCTGGGTGAATTTGAACAATTTATCATCTTATGTGACAACACCTACACTTGTGTACACAACTATTTAGGAATTAAACAATAAATAAAACTACAGACACTATTCAACACCAACACTAAAGAACACTTGAAAATAACACCAATTGAGTATTACACCTTTTTTGAACACCATAAAAACTTTAACGATAACTAATAAGCATCTAAACTGTTCATAACCTATAATAGTGAGTAACACATACACGACTACCAGTTTGCACTATACACATCAAAACCTTGTAATATCCGTATATTGTGAAGTTTGTATTTTGATTTTAAGAATTGTATTATTTGTTTAACCATAATTTCCTAACCAAATATGGCCTGAGATAATTTATTTTAATAGAAATAAAATGAAAAGCATCATTTTGGGTTGGTCGACTTCAGCACAATATTTTAGCTACTACCAACTTATGAATAAAGACACATAATTTTGTCATAATTTGTAATTACAGTAAAGAACAACGAGAAGTAATTAATCAATACTTCGTTTGAATAAAGACTGATAAAAGGAATATATCTGTTTGGTGTTATCTTTGCATTATTATTACTGTTTCAATTAAGAATTACGATAACATAGCACAGCGGACGGAGCGACTGTTGGCAACTCTGAGTGACGTCATTGGGACTGGATGCATAGTGGGAGCAGGCGGCAGAATACAACAGTAGCATAATAATTTATCGTTCAACATAATTATATTTGTTACAATATATATATATATATATATACAGTAGAAGCCCGATATAGCGTGGTCCAATATACCGCGGATTCGGATATAACGCGGTGAAGAGTATGTCGCCCGTTATTAGCGAAAATTCTTACTTGTAGAGAGTGAGTAAATTATGAATTGTTTATCGTGACTTCCGTAGCCACAACATTGGAATGCGTTGCGTTTATTGTAAACAAAGGCTTGTTGTTGGAAACGGCGTTGTAAACAACAGCCAGAATTGCCAGTTCAAGTGTACCTGTAGACAGAAACAATTGCCCGAGCTATTTACAGTCTCTACGTTTCTAATAATTCATGCCAAGGCAAGCAGCCAACTAAATCCCTTCTCTCCCTCATATTACAGTACAGTATAAGATCATACTCTGATATTATCTTATCAAAGTGTATAGTCTTTGTCATAAATTCGCATAGTGTAGAGTTTTGTGATGTCGCAGAAAAGAAAAGCAAATTCTGTGAGATAAACTCAAAATAATTGATCGTGTGAAGAACGGAGAGTCAAAGGCAAGTTTATCACGTGAGTGTGGCATCCCAGAAGGAACAATTAGAGGGTGGATGAAGGAAGAAGATAAACTTAAAAGTTTTGTGAACACAGTTGAAAGTGAAGTGGGGTTGCAAAGAAAAAAGACTAAAGTAGGTAAGGATAGTGAACTAGATGAGTGTCTGTACAGGTGGTTTTTAATAAAACGAAGTGAAGGTGTGCCACTGTCAGGACCAGTTATTAGAGCTCAAGCTGTGAAATTCCATAGTGATTTACATGGCAACAGTGACTTTAATGCATCTGATGTGTGGTTTTCACGATGGAAATCTCGTCATGGTATAAGCCAGATAAGCATTGAAGGGGAAGCACGATCATGTGACAGTGAAGCTGCAGCACTTTTTCCTCAGGCATTAAACAAAGTAATGACTGATAATGATTTAAATGACCATCAAGTGTATAACTGTGATGAAACTGCTCTGTATTTTCGAATGCTTCCTACCAGAACTCTGGATGTGAATAATTCAATAAATAAATCTGGATTAAAAATAAATAAGGATAGAGTTACCCTCCTGTTTGCCACAAATAAATCAGGCAGCCACAAAGTTAAACCTCTCTGTATAGGGAAAAGCCGAAATCCTAGATGCTTTCAACATGTTAACATGACGTCATTACCCATCACATATCGTAATACAAAAAATGCTTGGATGACAAGTGATATTTTCGGTAAATGGTTCCATGAAGAATTTGTTCCATCTGTGAGAAGCCACCTGCGGTCACTCAACCTCGAAGAAAAAGCTGTACTGACCCTTGACCACTGTCCAGCACATCCACCTGCTGATATGCTACAGTCAAGAGATGGGAAAATCGGAGTCATGTGAACTTCTGAGTGCTATAGTGAATTCTGATGAGGAAATGGAAATTTACCTTAAGTCAATAAACCTGAAAACAGTTGCGTATTCAATAGGTCTTGCATGGGAAAGTATTAGTACGGCTTTGATTCAGAATTGCTGGAAGAAATGTTACTTTGAACAAAACATCGCCAATGGAAATTGCTCTGTTGCCGGATTCACTAATAGTGATGTACTGTCTGCGAGTAGTGCTCTGCATTGCAACTTCACTCTAGATGACTTGAATGACTGGGCAGAAGTTGACAACGGTGAGCCTGTTACAGAATGTATAGGAGATAAAGATATCATCGATGCAGTCCGAAATTCAAATTGCGAAGAAAAAGAAGACGATGACGATGATGGAAATGAAAATGGGGTGGAAGTGAAAGAAGTTATTCCAAATGTTAGTGAAGTGATAATACACATAAACAAAGTAATTTCGTGGATGGAGAGGCAAAGTGAATCTAATAATGTTCATCTGCTGCACCTCGCGTTTATAAAATACGCGGAAAAGAAACGCTGTGCATTATCCCGTCAAACAACAATTACGGACTTTTTTAAGACCAACAATTAGGCCTACAGTAGGTCGAGTGAGCAATGTATAAATAGTGTATTTTATATTCCATTGGATTAAAATAGATTAAAATACATATTGGATTACAATACAGTTTTCTTATTTTTTATTTCTACATTTGGTGACGTAATTTACGTACAGTATATAGTAGTGCACTATGCTGTAGCCTTTTTCCCGGTCCTCCCTCCCCATCATTTGTCACTGTACAGGTCACCTTCCGATATACTGCGGTTACGCCTATAATGCGGGGGAAAGTATGTCACCCGACAACCGCGCTATACCGGGCTTCTACTGTATATATATAATATATATATATATATTTTCAAACACTTTTTGCTACAGTCTGTTTTTTGATGTATATATATTTAATATTTATAAAAACTAATATTTACCTGAAACATAAAACACAAAACAAACTAATGCCTGAAAAAATACAAATAAATATAAAACATGACACAATTTTCAAAGCACTCAACATCGAAAATATACAAAATACTAACACATACACCACAATCACACACAATAAAACCAATTTAAAGTACCAGAAGCCAACAGGAAGCCACAATAGTAACCAACCAACACATATGTACTTCACCAGACACAAAATCCGGAAGGCTGAGGATGGGTACAAGATGGTACCCGAAACATGTTCCAAATAAGGAGAAAATATCTTGAGGTAAAGTGATTATAAATATTAAATATATATATATATATATATATATATATATATATATATATTGCAACGTTACAACAATTATACAAATATATTACCATGTACTCAACGCAACTAAATATGTATTACACCGGCCAGGTTGCAGGACTTGTTTCTCTCGTTGCGTTAAGTATATGTAGTTGCACAATAATTAAATAGTTTTTAAAGAGGAGTGATAGATGTTGTTGACATGAAATAAATCATTTAAAATCGTTTCAAATAATCATTCTAAGATTTATTAATTAACAAACAAATATATTTCAATATTAAAATTTCAAACATTAGACACATAAATATATAACTTTATAAGTGTTACAAATATACTTTAACCTGCAATGCTATTCATAACATACCATAAAAATAAACACCCATATAATCTTATTGACTAAACAAACATGTTAAACAAGTTATTTAAATTCTCTTTATTTCTGTGTGTTTGAAATTAACTTAACTTTTAAATACTGATAGCAACTCAGTTACACACAAAATAAGATTAAGTTTCAAGAATGAATTTATTGTTGCTATAAACAAAAATATATTAATCTACCATTTACTTCCAATCTATTATAGACTTATACTGACACACCCAAAAAATACTACAAAAGATTATTATTTCTTTATAGATTTGCTTGTTAACTTACTCTCTTATCTAAGTATTATTTAATCTTAAAACTCTAATTATTATGTTCATATTTAAGTTCTTTTTTGAGAGCTCTCTTCACAATAAAATATAATTGTTTTTGTATCACCTGCGTATATTGCCATTACTGTTGCGTGTGTGTGTCCAGAATCCTGAGAGTATGATAATGTTGATGATGATGATGACTATGCTGATGCAGTGTTTGTTGTCTCTATGGGTTGTTGCTGTTAGTGATGCTCCAGCGTTCCTCCTTACGTCTTGGTGTGAGTGTGGTACAGTGTGTGTGTCGTGGTCGATCTGAAATCAGGCAGCGTAACGTCGTCTGTAGATTTCATGAGTCTGAGCGTGTGGTCGCCCAAAATTGCCAGTGGTATTTATACTGGTGGTGATTTGACACGAACAGTCCTGCTTTCGACAGGTTAGAGATGGTCAGTTCGCTCCAGAGCGTCCTTTTTATTACACTCACTTTTTGGTTAATTATCGCGAACTTATGAACATAGTCATCGCATGAGCGATCTCATTGTTTGCATAATTTTTCTCTGTGAACATGATGTATACCACACATATTAATTACTCTTTAATTACACTAGTAATTAATATTAATTAAATAGCATCATTAATATTGCACCTCTGGAAATACATTTTACATTACCATACTCGTTAAAAATCCCTTAATGTAACGGTGTCTTTATAATTGGCGTAAGTCTTTGCGTACAGGTTTAACACAAGTAATTAGTTTATTATAATCCTATTAAGACCTGGATAATTGGAACAAACAATTCATAGCACATCACCCCATCGCGTCATTCAAAACAGGTCACAGCTGGCTCACACACACATGCTGTATCTTATGCGGCGGCAGGTGTACGTTTTTCGACAGGTCAGATTTTGTCAATTCCTGCATTTTCTTGTACAAAACTGTCTAAAACTGTTCCTTATACTTGCTATGCTAATTACATATTAAACGTACCACCCTGGGCAAATATGCAAATACATGCATTGTTGCAATATATTGTAGCAGGTTTTTGGGTACATCCGTGTATGTGATGTTTATATTGCCGACGTTTCGTTCCGTAATCCCGGAACATATTCAAGGCATACTGATGTTGATTTAACTACAGTGCAGATTTAAATCTTGCTTCCCTTGTGATTTTTGCTGTGGGAGGGTGAGAGCATGGGGGTGAGTGCGTTGTGGCCATATGTTGTTTGTTAATTTTGTGAACTATCACATAATATTATGTCACATATATACATATTATTTTTTGAAGGTAATCCTTGATTCAAGAAGAATCAAAAAAGTAATAAAAAATTATACAATCCACACATACACAAGTACATGTATGTGGAGGGGGAAGGGGGAAGCATGTAGAGGAATTTATTGAAGCACAAGCTGAATATTAGAGGCATTAGAAAGATGAAGATTGTAAGGTTAGTATAAGAAGTTAATTGAAAGGCCACTACAGAGAATGAAAGCTATTGTGTAGTGGATAAAATCTGTTTCCACAAACTAGGGTTACCATACGTCCTCTTTTCCTGGACACGTCCTCTTTTTTAGTGTTAAAAACCTGTCCGGGAGGATTTTTTAAAAAACAGGGAAATGTCCTTTTTTTCGTAAAACTGAAAAATGTAGTCATGCAGTCAGTTATGGTATAAATACTTTAAGGAAAGTCCAACATCATCTTGTTATTCAGAACTTTGGAAAATTCTTGAGAATTTTTACTCCATTCCGAGTAACATCTTATTACAGAACGGATATTTTCTCTGATCAGTTCACAATGGACCAAAGAGAGAAATATGTTAATGGTAGAAAATTTTAAAGGCATAATACGTGTACACTACAACTTAAAGTCTTTCATGTGTTCAGTTCTATGATTATTTATTAAAAAATAGAAAGCTTTGGACGGGAACTGGTTCATCTGATAAATACCAATGGCACCACACAGACACAATTGAACACTTGAACAATTGAACAGACTGTGAATCCGATTCAGACTGATTAGTATTAAATTAATTACTGCTATGATTAAAAATAAATGTAGCAAATACTCTTTTCTTATGTAAGTCCTGCTTCTAACTAATAGTTTTAAGTTTTGTTTGTAAACATTTTCTTGTTATATTACAAAAATTAAGTTGTACATTGTATAAACTCTGTAAAAATGCATAACTTAATCATGAATACCTTCTTATCCACAATGTATAATGTTTTTACTGCCAAAATTTGTTTTTTGTTTGATCCGTAAAGTAACGATCATGCTGTTAAATTTACAGCTTGTCCTCTTTTTTCACCTAGGTCATATGGTAATGGTCAGATATTTTGTTTTCATAACAATAGTTAAACTCACCCTATCTCTACTTCATTATCTCTAATAGAGTGCACTCCCATTACCTGTTTCAAAGTACAATTCACATTGTAATCAGCAATCATAATTAGAGCGTTTTTCTTTCCTGTAGTGTACGGTATATCGTGCAGTTCAGTTCTTATTGGTTTATATACGCATACCGCAAGAATAGAAAGACTATTCACCGCTATTGTTATTTTACTTTGTGCTTATTTCATGTCTTTAACGTTTGTTGGAATTCTTGGATTTCGTTGTCCATGACGTGTCCGTTACTTAACTAAATATCACTATAATATTGACGACTCGGAACACATAGTTTTTTATAAGTAAAAACGTAAAGTTTTACCTTACAGCCTAAACCGGCTTTCACCTATAGAAGGCTTCATCAGAGGCTGTCGTTAGTAGCGCTGCTCGTCTTGTTGTTGGCGACGAGAAAGTGTTTCGAAAGATTGAAGCTGTGTGTGTGTGGTGAGATGTGTTCGAATAATGCGTGCGATTTGAATTGTGTCTGTTCGTTTAGGATGTCGTTTTTATTTGTTTTTGTGTGTTTGTATATTTCTAATTGTTCTAGAGTGTCTAGTTTTCGGCCTTTTGTGTGTACGTGTAGTATGTTCATGTTATTGTCGATGTTTTTATATGTGTATAAGTCTGACACACTAATACACAAAACCTCCAATCACCCAATACAACACAAACTAGCTGCTTTTAGAACCATGATACATAGACTTAACAACATCCCCTTAGATGAAATAGACTACAAAGACGAACTAAACACGATAAAATATCTAGCAGAATCTAACGGTTATGACAGAACAATAGTCAGTAAACTCCTACACAAAACACAAAACAAACAACAGACAAAGACAGAAAACAACAAATTCATAACACTAACATACATCAACAAACAAACAGAAAAAATTGCCCACAAATTCAAAAAAGCAGGATACAGAATCGCTTACAAAACTACTAACAAAACAGAACACACACTATCAAAACGCATGCCCAAAGCACAAAACAAATTCGATCTACCCGGTGTATATAAACTAAATTGTTCAAATTGCAGTAAATTCTACATAGGCCAGACAGGACGTAGCTTCAAACAGAGATACATTGAACACACAAAAGCACTCCACACCACTACAGAATCTACCTTCGCAAACCACCTCATTGAAGCAAACCACACATATAAAAACATCGACAATAACATGAACATACTACACGTACACACAAAAGGCCGAAAACTAGACACTCTAGAACAATTAGAAATATACAAACACACAAAAACAAATAAAAACGACATCCTAAACGAACAGACACAATTCAAATCGCACGCATTATTCGAACACATCTCACCACACACACACAGCTTCAATCTTTCGAAACACTTTCTCGTCGCCAACAACAAGACGAGCAGCGCTACTAACGACAGCCTCTGATGAAGCCTTCTATAGGTGAAAGCCGGTTTAGGCTGTAAGGTAAAACTTTACGTTTTTACTTATAAAAAACTATGTGTTCCGAGTCGTCAATATTATAGTGATATTTAGTTTGTTGGAATATTATTGTGAAGTTTAGGACTGCCTAAAAAATCACCAAAGTGTTGCTTACAACGGGACATTTACAATGCATAAGGACAAGGTCAGTAAACGCTTAATATTTATGCATTGTTGATTACATGAGAATAAATCCTTTTAACTATTTAGTTTTACAATATACAGTCCACTGCTAATAAAAAAGAACCCCACATTTTTGGTCTGTCCAGCCCAGATAGCATCTTTCATTCAGAATCCAGCATGTTGTAAAGCAAGATTTTTATTAATTATTACGCTCTTTATTATTACGTTTATTGAATTATTGTAACACTTAAAAAAAAAAAAACAGTTATTTACTACTGGCAAGTATTGCCAATACTCGGTGCTCTTTTCATTTTGTTATGATTTTTTTCATGTTTTTTCACGCAAGCATAGTTTATTGATTCATTGTGCAGCGTGTGTTATTTCATGTTTTATCTAGCAAGCATAGTTCTAAAGTGTAGTGTGTTTCTTCAAAATCGACCTCTGTATTAGTTTCTATAAAATACAGTAGCCATATTCCTTTATTACCATATTACCATTATTACTGTCATCTACGCTATTGGTATTTTAGAGTGATAAAAAAAAATAAAATAAAAATAAAAATTAAAATTATTTGGACTGGAAATTACTGAATACTGGAAGAACATTGTGAATTACAACTTTTACTTAGAACTCTTTTGTTATTTACATCTGAATCTGTTTTTTAAACCGAGTGTATTAATAAATTACCAAAATGAGATTTTCTTCTTTTGTGAAGCAAAGTGAACTGATTGAGAGTAGGCTTCATAATATTAACAAGCAAATTGTTGCTCTTGAGGTTATTGGTATAGGTAATTTAACTGAACAGCAAACACGAAAAGTTAGTTTGCTTAGTTCCACCGCAGAAAATAAATATGCTGAATTTGAAAGGCTTATAAATAAACTATTTAGTACAACACCTTTACCAGAAGATCTTGATAATGAACAGATTTCAAGATTACAAGATTCTATATCAGACTTAAATATAGCTATACAAAGTTCGTGTGCTCCTTTTCTACCATCGCTACCGCAGGAAACCTTGGATCAGTCTCACACTGGTGCATCACAACTAGTTGCGCCTACTCCCACCGTAAATTTACCTCGCTTAAACTTGGGAACATTTTCTGGACCACCTGAGAAATGGGTAGCCTTTCACAGTCTGTTTGAAAATGCAGTCCACAAAAATGAAACCATTTCTAATGTGGAGAAATTTACATACTTGCTTTCTTGTTTGACTGATGAGCCGCTAAATTTAATTAAATCGTTGCCTGTCACTAATACAAACTATGCCATAGCCTGGCAAACTTTGCTAAAAAGATATCAAAATTCTAGATTGTTGATAACACTTCACGTAAACAATATATTTGATTTACCACAATTGCATAATCCTTTAGTTAAACAATGAGGAATTTTCTGTCGACCTACAATGAAAATTATCAAGCGCTCAAAGCACTAGGACATGATATTGCTAGCGAAAGTTTGTTGTTGAGCTCATATATTTTGCGTAGATTTGACACGGAATTCAGGACCAAACTTGAACGTTCTCGAGATAATTTACAAAATGTTCCTACCATTACAGAAGTAATTACATTCTTAGAAAATGAATGTTCTGGCAAAGAAGCAGCAGGTTTAACTAATATCATCTCAAAAAATGAACCTTCTCTTCAAACCTCTCAAAAAATAAGTGGTTTTAAAATGAATACAAACCAGTTTAAACCACACAAAATAGCGATGGTCACTACTCACACTCAGTATTGTATCTTCTGTTCATCAGATTCACACAACATATATAGATGTGCAGATTTTTCCACACTTACTGTACAAGACAGACAAGCTTTTGTTAAAAATAAGAACTTGTGTCAAAATTGTTTTGGAACACATAAGTTAGTCACCTGTAAGTCCGTCCACACATGCAATGTATGTCATAGGCGTCACCACAGCCTACTAAATTTTTTTGTTCAGAACCGCTCCGCACAACCGCAACAAAAATTGACTCTGTCAAATAGACCTACCTTGTGCCCTTCTGTTGAAACGACGATGCATAAGCAAAACCACTCTGCAGAGTGTCACCAGGATACTACCTTGATAGGTGTTTCTTGCAACCAGAATAACACTGTGTTACTCGCAACCGCTTTGGTGCATATCACATCTGCCAATGGAAATGCAGCAGTTGTACGAGCTGTGCTTGATAGTGCATCCCAAACAATTATTTCAGAAAGTTGTGCAAAGACTTTGTGTTTGTACCGCTCTCAAACAGATGTTCCAGAACTTAGTGGCATCTCTACCACCTCAGTGAAAACAAAGGGACTTACCTTTGTGACATTGTCTTCGCTCAGTGAGAATATTTTAGCAAAATCTCACCCAGTCGTGATTCTTAATAAAATATCATGCAATCTGCCTCGTGTTCAGCTCCCACCAGAAATTAAAGAGCGACTCAAAGGTTATATGCTAGCGGATCCAACTTTTGATGTTCCGGGTCCAGTTGACCTTCTGATTGGAGCAGATTTATTTGCATTGACTCTTAATGGTACCTTTATCAATCTCGGCAAAAATATGCCATACGCTGTCAATACAATCTTTGGCTATGTTGTGCTTGGTCCGACACCTGTTTCACTTAAGTCTAATCCTTACTCAGGCTTAGTGACTCTTTTATCGATGAATGATCGTGATCTGCACGCAACATTGCAACGTTTTTGGTCTATAGAGGAACCACCTCACACTACAAAACTCACTCCACAAGATGAAAAATGTGAAGCTCACTTCGTCTCTACTCATAAGAGAGATGCCTCCGGCAGATGTTTGTCACTTGCCTTTCAGCGGAAACCCTGCTGAACTAGGTGACTCTACAACTTTGGCAAAACGCCTGTTTAATACACTTGAACGCAAATTTGAATCTCAACCTGAGTTTAAACAGAAGTATGTCAATTTTATGAATGACTACTTAGCATGTGGGCACATGAAACTGTGCACATCTGTGCCGTCGCTGAACAAGCCGCATTACTTTTTGCCACATCATGGCATTTTTAAAGATAGGAAAATCCGTTTTGTTTTCAATGCATCAGCACCATCTTCTTCAGGTGTCTCACTGAACCACATTCTACATCAGGGTCCAAAGTTGCACAATGACATTACTGATATAATTCTTCGCTTTCTTCAACATAAATTTGTTTTCTCTTGTGATAGCAAACAAATGTTTAGGCAGATATCCATCCATGAAGATGATAGATCTTTCAGTTAATATACTGGAGAGAAGACACTTCAGTCCCGCTAAAGGTCTACCAATTGACTACTGTCACTTATGGTATGACGTCCTCGCCTTACCTTGCTAATAGAGTAGTACAACAGCTCATTATGGACGAAGGAAAAAATCATCCACTTGCTGCTGTTGGAAAAAAATCATCCAACAGCAAATATATGTTGATGATGCTCTATTAGGGAGCAATTCTCTGGAAGAAGCTCTCCACCTTCAAGAGGATGTTGTTTTATTTTTGAAAAAGGGTGGATTCGAACTGAGCAAGTGGTCTTCAAACCATCCTAAACTCTTAGAAAATGTCATGCAAGATAATCATGAGACACCCCTCATGTTACGCATGTCGGAACAGCCATTTTCAAGTCTTTTAGGGCTAAAATGGATCCCAGATATTGATGTCTTTTCATATATGATGCACACACCTTCAAGTAATTACACAAAAAGAACTTTACTTTCATCAATTGCTCAGATCTATGACCCTTGTGGTTGGATATCCCCAATAGTTTTTTGGTCTAAAGTCTTAATGCAGCATGTATGGATCTTAGGCTTAGATTGGGATTCTCCATTACCTGATCATATTTCCGAGAAGTGGTCACGATTCGTGAAAGAACTTCCAGAAATAGAAAAGCTAAGGATACCATGTTTCATATCCTTAGCAACTGCAGTCAATATCCAGCTTCATGGATTTTCAGATGGAAGTTAATCCGGACATGCAGCTTGTGTCTTCCTGCGCACAGAAGGAATTGTCAACATACGACTGCTGATCGCAAAATCAAGAGTAGCTCCACTGAAGCGTGTGACTATTCCCCGCTTGGAACTTTGTGGTGCGCACATGTTAGCCAAATTGCTACATTACTGTACAGAACAGCTCTCACAACATCCCAAGATTGACAACATTTCAGCATGGTGCGACTCTACAGTAGTTCTATCTTGGATATGCACTCTATTTTTTCATCTCAAGGTGTATGTTGCTAATCGTGTGGCACAAATACAAGACTTAGTTTCACCGCACGTCTGGAAATATGTTTCAACTGTTGACAATCCTGCTGATTGTGCTTCTAGAGGCTTGACACCCACAGTTCTGATGAAACATAGCCAGTGGTGGCTAGGACCACCGTGGCTCGCTAAATCAACACAGACCTGGCCACAATCTATCCTTCATCCAATTTCGGAGGAGTCTATTCCCGAAATGAAACCAAATGTGCTTAATCTTATGACGACCACAAAAGAAGTCCCAACATTTGGATTTCTTACAAAGTTTCCTTCTTGGAAGACTCTTCTTCATGTAATGGCTTATGTCCTTCGCTTTATAACCCGTTTGAAATTTAAAACCACCATAAGTGGATCATTTACAGTAACTGAATTAAATAATGCCTGTAACCGCATTTGCTGGCTCATTCAGAGACTTCACTTTGCAGAAGACATAGATCTACTCTCCAAGAAAAGGACATGCTCAAACTGCATCCAACGTCTAGCACCCTTTATTTATGATGCAGGAATAGTCCGTGTCGGAGGTCGACTGAAGAACTCTGTGCTTACTTACAATGCCAAACATCCTATTCTTCTGCCAAAAAATCATGTCGCTATTCATTTACTCATCGATTACTATCATCGCATGTACCTGCACGCTGGTCCCCAGTTCCTCCAAGCAACACTATCTCAACGCTTTTGGATCCTCTCCGCCCGCAGTGTTATACGCTCAAGAATATTTAAATGCGTACGATGTTTTCGTACAAAATCAACAAACACGTCTCCGCTCATGGGTGATCTACCAGCCGGTCATGTTACCCCTACTCGTTGTTTCAACGCTTCTGGAGTTGATTATGCTGGCCCTTACACGGTCAAGTTTTTTACTCTTCGCAGGATACAGCCTATAAAGGTGTACCTCTGCCTGTCCATCTGTTTTGCAACAAAAGCTGTACACTTGGAAGTGGTTACTGATTTAACTACAGACGCCTTCGTTGCAGCCCTTACGAGATTCATCTCTAGGAGAGGTCTTGTATCAGACCTGTACTCTGATTGTGGGACTAACTTCATAGGAGCTGCTTCTTCGCTGAAAAGATGTTTTCAAGATCTCATGAAGCAACCAGAGATGCAAGATTTTGCTACGAACAACAGTATCACATTCCATTTCATTCCTCCGTGTGCACCTCACCAAGGTGGACTTTGGGAACGTGCCATTAAAGGTGCAAAATATCATCTCACCAGAGTCATAGGTGAACACATTTTAACGTACGAAGAATTTACCACCTTAGTTGTGCGTGTTGAAGCTATCCTTAATTCGAGGCCGATAGCTCCTCTCTCGAATGACCCTTCAGATCTTCAACCTCTTACACCAGGACATTTTCTAACTGGAGGACCTCTTAATGCCCTGATTGAACCTCAACTAACTAATGCACCACTTAATCACATAAAACACTGGAAATTGGTTCAAGCCTTCATACAACATCTCTGGAAGAGATGGCAAATAGAGTACCTCCACACACTTCAAGAACGGTCCAAATGGATCAGACCTCAAGAAAATCTCAAAATAGGAGATTTAGTCGTTATTCATGAAACGAACCTGCCACCCCTCAAGTGGAAGCTCGGGAGAGTCATCTCAGTACCTCCAGGGAATGATGGAGTGGTACGTGTCATCAACATGACTGCCGGTGGAACCTTGACCCGTCCTTCTGTTAAGGTATCCCGTCTTCCCATTTACTAAAATCCTTGACCAGTCAACTGGCTACTGCCCCTTATAATTTAGTTTTATTATACTCTTCCAAAGGATCAAATTTGTTCTTATGTTCTTTTAATGTTTCTTGTTGAACCAGTTGGTTCAAAGGGGCCGGTATGTCAGATATTTTGTTTTCATAACAATAGTTAAACTCACCCTATCTCTACTTCATTATCTCTTAATAGAGTGCACTCCCATTACCTGTTTCAAAGTACAATTCACATTGTAATCAGCAATCATAATTAGAGCGTTTTTCTTTCCTGTAGTGTACGGTATATCGTGCAGTTCAGTTCTTATTGGTTTATACATGCATACCGCAAGAATAGAAAGACTATTCACCGCTATTGTTATTTTACTTTGTGCTTATTTCATGTGTTTATTTTATGTGTTTAACGTTTGTTGGAATATTATTGTGAAGTTTAGGACTGCCTAAAAAATCACCAAAGTGTTGCTTACAACGGGACATTTACAACGTACAAGGACAAGGTCAGTAAACGCTTAATATTTATGCATTGTTGATTACATGAGAATAAATCCTTTTAACTATTTAGTTTTACAATATACAGTCCACTGCTAATAAAAAAGAACCCCACAGTAACCAGTGGCGTAAATAACGCCAATGCAACCGATGCGATGCATTGGGGCGCAGAGCCTGTGGGGGGGCTCAGTGCATAAATGGATATACTGGAAAACATTTCAACCAAATGAAAAAAAAATTTTTTTTAAGAATTATTTATTTATTTATGGTGAGCGTGTTAATCAGGGTTGATTTTGTCACGCTTTCACTTCAAAAGAATTATTTAAATAATTATAATATAAGCAAATACTGTAGATACCAATACGTGCAACTCTTGACATTTTACATACAATCCGGTGGCAACCTATGAAGCAGAGCCATGTAGCGTTGTGCCAACTTAAGACACGGGAGGCGCTAGTGAAAGTTGGACGTATTAATATCTATAGTATTTGCAGTTAGTAATAAACTCAAGACACGGGAGGCGATAGTTGCCACATTTTACCCAAAGTTGGACGTATTTATATCAATAGTATTTGATATAAGGCATTAATTATCATAAATATTTAGCTCGGCTGGGACCTACTGAACTACGAGCAACGAGCCTGAGTTATCGTCGGGTTGGTTATTGTTAGGGTAAACGAGTAACGACTGAAAGTGGGGGACCAAGTGAATCACTCAAAGATTCCAAGAATCGCTTCCACCTGCTACTGTCTACGCCTGTTTACTGTCAAAAGTGGAAATCACTCAGTCCTTGGTATACAAATAACACGATTGTGGGGTTCGGTAGTGCTGTATGTTTTAATAATTTTTGGTTACGGTTACTTGTGTTCAGTTTAAATAATATTTTTTTTATTTCTTTAAATTAATTAATAGTAATTTGTTATTACATTTACCATGGACGGAAACAAATGACCGAGTGGAGCTGAATTTCGGAAAAGGAGAAAACACGAAGAAGAAAAAATAAAAAACTACCAAAAATTTACACTTTTTTTGTTAAAAAATGTGATTTTTCGGGAGGTTCTGCAAGTCAGTCCGATGGAGTTAGTGAGAGAGAGTGTGAAGGTGATAAAAGTTTAGAAGAAAACGACACTTTAAATTTCCTGGGAGATGATTCAAAATCAGAAGTCGACCAAAATGTGAGTACAGACTTAAATACTAATTTTAACGCCCCTTCAACATCATCAACCGTTGTAAATATTATAGTACAAGAAAATTTAGAAAATATCGATAACAGCAATGATGATGCAACAGGAAAATTTAATACAGATATCACCCTTTTTCAGAAGATGAGGTAAAAAAAGATGAGTTTAAATCTCTAATTTTAAACTCTGAACCATGCAGACCTCAAGGGGGTTTTCCTAAAGATCCCAAAACAAATAGGTCTTTTTCAAAAGATTATTATTTTTGTGAAACAAAGACTGGACAGAAAATTGAGCGTTTTTGGCTTTGTTACTCTCCGGTATTAAATGGGGTGTATTGCGAACCCTGTTGGCTGTTCGCTAATAGACTTGATAAAAACTTTAACAAAGCATGGTCCACGGGAAAAATCAATGATTGGGGAAATCTCTCATCAAAAATAAAAGACCACGAATGGAGTAAATGCCATACTAATGCGTGTACGGCTTATGGAATCAGAAAAAGTAACAGACATTAAAGTACTTTTTTATGAAAAAGAAGAAAAAATGCTTGAAGTAATAAAGAGAATCCTTGATGTTATCATAACAATGTCAACTTCTTGCAACTTAGCTTTCAGGGGTCATCGCTCTGAATGCTCTGAAAGCATCAAAAGTATATCCAGTGAGTCAGGGAATTTTCTGAATGTTTTTGATCTCCTCTCTCGATATGAGAGACCCATCTGGAAAACGAAGGTAGCAGAATAAAATATCTAAGCCCTACAATTCAAAACGAATTGATCCATTTAGCATCTCATCAGATTTTGAGTGAAATATTGTCTGAGGTCCAACAATCATCCTTTTTTTCACTCATTTCACTCATACCACACAAGACATTTCAAAAATCGATCAACTATCAATAATCTTGAGGTACGTTTCTTACAAACCGGATATTAATCAACTTAAAATAATTGAATAATTTTTAGGATTTGTGCAAGTTTCAAAACAGTCGGCTGAAGGCCTAGAGGAGCATGTAGTTAAATTTTTGGAAGAAAAGAAAATATCTTTGGATAAGTGCCGAGGCCAGGGTTACAATGGGGCGTCTGTCATGAGTGGAATTTACACAGGGTTGCAGGCTAGAATAAAATCGAAGTCACCTACCGCTGAATATGTGCAGTGTGCTAATCACAATTTAAATTTAGTTTTAAATGACAGTGTGAAATCTATTTTAGAGATTTTAGTGTTCTATGATATAATAAACAGTATACATGTTTTTCAGTCAAAGCCTACCAAGATGGCAATCTTTAGCAGAATCAACCGATCAACCGATACATGCATTATAAACTTGACCTTAAAAAAACTCTGTCCTACAAGGTGGTCTTCGAGATACGACGCTTTACTAGCAATCAATGTTAATTTCGTCCCAGTGATGAAGTGCTTAACCAAAATAATTTTGGCTTCAAACGTGACCAGTGAAGTAGTAGAAGCAACTGGTCTTAGGAAACAAATGGCTTCATTTGATTTTGTTATGTTAGCATTTCATTTGACTATGTGATCTTAGTATAATTAGTATTGAACACGAGAGGTCTCGATGTTTAGATTTAGACAAGTCAGCTAGACAGTTTTTACAGTTAAAAAGCCGTCGGGGTTTCGTTAGGGAGTAGCCTTAAAATGTGAACCCGAGCAGTAGACATCATTTTAAATAGGTTAGTTTATTATTCAATAATCAAAAATGTAAGGCATATAACAAATGTGTTTTGTAATATTATGTAACATTATGTACATATATAAATATCATGTTTCAAGCTTTATAATGTAAGGCATATAACAAATGTGTTTTGTAATATTATGTACATATCAATAAATATCATGTTTCAAAATTTATAAAAATGTAGCAACGAGTATATTTTTATCATCCTGTACCAAACGTGCAGTAGCCTAAATATAAGTAATGCGATTCTCATTTCAGTTATTTTCTAATGGTGTATAAAAATAATATGTAAATTCTCTTTCAAACAAATGTTTGATATACAATTTAAAAATACTTCTTAAAAACGATTTATCTGAATAATTATGCTCTGTTTAGTATGTTTAGGAGGGAGTTTGAAAAATGTTGCGAGGTAAAGTAGTACCTAGGGGGTAAGGATAAAGTTGGTTATTTTTTCTGGAGGGGGGAGGGGCGCACAGGAAAAACGCTTGCATTGGGGCGCAGTCATCCTTAGTTACGCCACTGATGGTAACCCTACATAAACAAACTTTGTTGCTTTGCTGAAGGTCTGAATTATGAACATATGGAAGTGAAAAGTTTGGAAGTGAATGGTTGGTCTCTTCACACCGTGCAAAAGATACCAAAGGACAATGATGATGATGATGACTCTGGGCTGTGCAGAATTTTGCATCAGAGATGATAGGCAATTGAGTAATGGTACTCCCGTGTATTATTGTAGTATATCTGCAAACTGCCAGCGGTTTTGATACCAAAACGCTACACCCTGCAAACTAATTTTCAACACTCAGTAAAACATTATAAATAGGCATACATAGTCAAGGTCACAGGTACCAAAAGTGTACACAATTTGTGGTACGTACCAAATTGTTCCCAGAACTAAACATTACCGTACTTGGCAAAATATAACAGCCCCTTGGACCTCATTTTGTAATTCTGATCTCTCTCACTCATTCTCTCTCTCCTTACAACTCACAGGACGATTTATAATTTACAGTTACTAGAGAAAGACGTTAATTTTTTAAAGCTTAAAAATTTTACCTGCTGCTATCCCGCCGGATATACCGAGTCAAAAAAAGAAAAACTGCTTAAAATTAAAAACCGAAAGGTTTTATTGGAAAGTAGCAAAAATATGGATGGGGTGGGTGAACACGTGGCTAGATTGAGGTTACTTTAATAAAAGCTTATACATCGTAATCATCCGTGCTTAAATTTCCCCAAGCCCGGTGAACGAATTGTTACATCTAAACGTGCAAAACGGCAATTTTACAATCGCGATTCTCTATCATAGAGAATCGCGATTGTAAAATTGCCGTTCTCTATCACAAACCTGAGACGAGGTGGCTTAAGTTCTTGGGTTACGGTGTACACTTCTGCTCCATCAAGCGACTATCTATTTCTGATCGGTTTGAGACGGATGGACTCTGTAGAAACTAAATATCACTATAATCCAAGAGTCTGTAGAAACAAAAGAAGTTAGTTGTAAGAAGAAAAAATATGTCCAACCGTTCGTTCAACAGAATTATGCTCCAACGCGACCGAATTTATAAATATCCGGTCAATCCAAACAGTTAAATAAATCACAGTACTCTACAGTTAATCCACGAAATCTGATTATCCTTTCTGTACAACGAAACGCACCCGTTACGCCCGGAATCGTAAAATCTCTTATGCCTATTTTACTTAACGACTAATGATGTTTATACTCACAATGATGCGATTTCCAGTTGTACACTGATCGATGTGCAAATCAATCGTATAAAATGTGTTCTATAAATCGAGCAAAACTGTACGGTTCCATAAAGCAGCAGCGAGTGACTCATCAACACTGATAAGAAGTGCAAGGAGGCTTCCTAGACATAGACATTAATGTCTGCGCGCACTGTTCTATGTTCAAATATTACACTTTTACTTAAAAAAAAAATAATGTGATAAGCCGATTCTTAACAATTGTCATAAGATTATAGATTGTTCAACTGAGCTCTCGGATTTATTAAATATTTGAGCTTTAAACAATTCAACTGTATTCAATTTGGATGATATACTACTTAATGAAATATAATTTATCCAGTAAAAACCATAATCCACTTACTAGTACAGGCTATAATAATTATTAGTTTTAAATATGAAACCGTAATTCATTTCAGAATATTTATAGGTTTTCTGTGTATATTGTAAAAACTTTATTAATGTAAGCTGTCGAAGTGAAAAAATGCACATTACCCAACAACACATAAGGTAAGCACTAAAAAACACATTAATTAAGCAATAAAACAACTATCGCCACTTCGTATCGTTCGTTTGCGTAAATCATATAACGTTACACTTTCGATTCCATTATATTGATTGATTAATGATTTGATCTGATGTGACTTATCGATTGCTAGTTAATCAAAGCGCATGCGGCAGCGCTGCTGACTGATAGTGCAATTAGTTCGCAGTTCAAATTCGCAGTAAGTCGGTGGTTTTTTGAATTCGCAACCGGTTAGACAATGTTATCGCAAAAAGATCAGCAAGCGGACCCCCAAACCAGGGCGCTTATGCGCAGAGAAGCCCGCAAAGACGCGGATCCCAGAATGTACTACCCCAGTGAGTATTTTTAATGAAATTAATTCTTTTTTATCCCTGTTCTTCGAATTTATCCCTGTTCCGCATAAACATTTCAAACGTTTTACAGTCTATAATTCTAATAAATAATGTTACATTTTTAAAATGCTTCTAAAAAATTAGAAAATTATTACTTATTGATTTAAGAAAAAAAATTACTTTATAATTTGAACATTATTACTAACGTTTGAGAAGTTCAACTTAATTATTTGATTAAACTTAAAAACTTAATTACAACCCAAGTACTAACTCTGGTATTAATTTTCTGTGATTCAATTAGTTAAATAAAGTAAGAAATAAAATATAAAATAAATTTATAATAAAATAATGACAATTTCTACATCACGGAATATTTTAGGAGTTAGGTTCGTTTTGCCTTATGTCAGTCGTCCAGCGTCAGGGGCATATTTACGGGGGGGGGGGGAGAACGAACGGGACCGGACCCCTCCAGAGGGTCGAAAAAAGTTGACTTATTTTGTTAATATCTTAATTTTTAGACTACCGTATTTTATTATTTTTTAGCATTGTACGCTAATATAGTAGTAACTCTTTTTTAAATATACAAACAGGTTTATCGCACAGCATTTGCCTAAACGTTTGAAATATGAGTGTAGGAAAATCAATTCAGTCTTCTAAACAATATTGACGCGTATTTTTATTGCGTTATTACCGTTTAATTTGATGGGCTTGATTTCAGAATATTATCACACGTTTTTCATCCACTTTAAAGGTAATTAGTGTTCACTTGTTTTTTCTTTTGTATGAAGCCGACTCGACCGGAACCCCCCCCCCAGACGAAATTCTCGATACGCCACTGTCCTGCATAGAAGTGTTGCCAGCACTACGTCTCACCCCTGAATAAAATATATTTTTATTTATTTATTTTCCATAAATTTTCGTGTTGAATAAAATAAAACGAACGTGTAAAATCACTTATTTTTAATAGACGAGTTATTTCCCCTTAATAAGTAATTGATTTTAAATAAATTAAAATAAAATTTATTATAGTGTTATTATTATTTTAATTGTTATTAAATACAGTGATACTGAAAATAGTATTGAATTAACAGTTTTTATTTTGTAGAGTCGTGATAGTTAAGTTCTTAATTATTATACAATTTGAGCGTATTTTACACTTCCGGAGAGCGGACACGGATTATGAAATTTTTTAGACTGTAGATTTTAGCTGTTTCTTTGTGTCCGGACAGCTGAGTGTTTCACTCGGAAATGTTCTGCTAAAAGTGTTGGGAAAATTTAAGTTATTTCGACCTTAACGTTTCGTAGCCGTAAAACTATTATTGGCCGCTCGTTCTAGATTTAGTTGGTTTTGTGAAAAATTTTATTCTGTTGTTATTCGTCTGCGGAACATAGCAGAGTCTACGTAAATGCAGGGGGCGTGAAACCCTTCCACAAATCTCTGTTGAGGGGGGTGAATTTACGGGTTTGATACAATCCTTCATATTTTCAATTACCCTAAAATTTGTTCTTTATGTATTTTCTTTCCAATTTTTCTTAATACATTTCTAGGAGTACATAACGTACTAGGAAAAGTGCAATAAGACATTAAATTACTGTAGCCGTGTTTTTCCAAAAAATTTTAACTGAAGTTTCAACCAACGAACTAAAGAATAATAACTGCAGGAAAATATATTAATAAGTAAACAAACACAAGAGGGGGCGGTGGTGGAGTTAAGAAGTCATCAGACAACTCACACTTTATGCAGAAGAACACATCACACCAAAAATTTACGCGGTGCCGGTCAGAGTTGGGTACGAAATTATGCTACGCTCAGTCTATGACTTTTATAGTCATGAAATTATGCCTCTTTTATAGTGGCATCTATCGACAGTCACTCTCGTCAAATTACAGAGTCTGTAAAGGATGTTCGAAATTTGAATGTAAACGAATTAATAGTTAAATAATTAATTAATACAATGAAAGTATCACATAGATAATGCATGTAAATGTTCTCTTCACGTAATAAGCCTAGTTACTAAACAATATATAACTTATTTTTAAAACTTTTTTATCATATTGGGACGAAATGGAGCGGCATTTGAAACATCTCTGAGGTATAAAACCAATATAATGGCAAATTTCACCTTTCCAAAATTTGCCGCCCCTTAAATTTTGCCGCCCTTAGGCGATTGCCTACTTTGCCTCTGCATAAATCCGCCACTGCGTAAAGGTCTAGTCTGCTTTGTACAAACACTCAACAGCGTCCCTTAATTTATATATATATATTAAACAACATATAATTGCACTTAGAAATTATTGAAAAATATTTAAAATTGGTTTAAAATGTCTGATATGTATTTTATTAAGATTATCCGGGCTATTAAAACTTTTAAATTGAAGTTTACGTTTTAATTATTATTAGACGTGGACTTCATAATAATAACAGTCGGTAAACTGAACAAAACCAGACGTTTTGGGGCCTACCACTTCCTTAGTTCAGCGCTGTAAAGTTGGAGAGTGTGACCACTTACGCAGGGTCATAACTGAAGAATGCCGTAGTAGGTTCTGGTTTTTTTGAGTTGTCAGAGTGTATCGACTGTTATTATTATGATTTCCACGCGTAAGGCTAGGGAGGGTGACCGCTACGAGGGGGGTTGCTAACTGTATCGCGCACCACTGAAAAAGTCCGTAGTGGGCTCGGCCGAAACGTCTGGTTTTGTTGTTGAGTTATCAGAGTTTTGTCAACTGTTATTATTATGATTTCCACGCGTAAGGCTAGGGAGTGTGGCCACTTACGCAAGGTTGCTAACTGTATCGCGGCACCACTGAAGAAGTCCGTAGTGGGCTCGGCCGAAACGTCTGGTTTTGTTGTTGAGTTATCAGAGTTTTGTCAACTGTTATTATTATGATTTCCACGCGTAAGGCTAGGGAGTGTGGCCACTTACGCAAGGTTGCTAACTGTATCGCGGCACCACTGAAGAAGTCCGTAGTGGGCTCGGCCGAAACGTCTGGTTTTGTTGTTGAGTTATCAGAGTTTTGTCAACTGTTATTATTATAAATTCTGCCCTTAATAATAATTATAATAATAACTCCAGTTTTAACAGATGTAGACAACTGCTTAACAGGCGGGATGATCTTAACGATTCCGACCGTGAAAGCATACGATCTTTATCTGGTAAAAAATTCTCCTCCTCCACTTGTCTGCCGTGTACGTCAATCCAGGGAATCGTCCACCGCCAATCTGCGTGCTTCCGTGGTCTTACCTCTTCCATCGTCCGTCTTCCGTTTCCACCACACGGCAAAACGCTTTTTCTAATTCCGAGCTACTATGGTCTCAGCCGCTCGCATCCCTCTCCTGTTCTCCGCACTCTCGATACCCCAATGTCAGCAAGCTCCACGATTCAAATCCATAGTTTCACTGCCAGAAGTCGTTTTTCGTGTGTACAGCTTGCCGTACGTTTTCAAGTTACAAAATGTTTATCACGTTGTTATGTTGTTCATCCGATATGGGGAAACTGGATTGACCGATTTATATGAAATAAACCGTGAAACGATTTCCGTTTATCGCGATAGCGTTATCACGATCTATGTTGATTCCGTCCGAAGACAGAACCTCCCCGTCTGTAACGTATCCGTAATTTCGCTCCATCATCAGACGCGTCAGCGTACCACGTCTTCGTCCTACACTTCATCTGCAATCTTTCTACTCTTCATTTCTGCACACAAGATGTAACCAACACAGTTTTTCCTCTTGACATTTACTCTCCTTGTTATCATCTTTCTCCAGTTAATCGTGTCCGTTTTCGTGACAAGCACATTTCTAAGCTTTCTAAATATTCAATTTTTGTTGTTCTCGATGGTCCATGTCTCACATTACATTGGTTCATACGAGAAAATTTCTTTAACTAACTACTGTAAATTCTTCTTTTTCTTCTTCTTTAGCCCTACAGCCGAACATGGACTCCGGCTTCCAACACCAATCTTCTCCAATGTCTCCTATCCGTTGTCTTCTCAGCGTAACCCCTCACCTCCATTCTTCTAAGATTTTCCAGCACACCATCCAACCATTTTATCCTAGGGCGACCCCTCTTTCTGGTTTTAGACACCTGTGTAACTATCGTTAATTAAGGATGAAAAATAATATTAATTGTTGTTAAAAAATTAAATAATTAAACATTTCTCCCCAAACTCTTACAGTCTTCGGGAGCTACTTTAGATATTAATTTTCCAATAAACATATGGTATTTATTTATGATAGATTTAATTCTTTGGGCCATCCTAATGGCAACACTGATTAATTATGACATGACATTAATCAGACAATACGAAATCGAATGAATCATCGATGAGTCTTTTCTTCATTGCTTTGAATCGGTCGTCCTGATGAAGCTCTCATTCGTATAGTGACCGCGATCGCGCTCGTTGGCAGAAGACCGAAACTGAGGGCTTTTTATCTTTCAGATTATTATTTTTAAAATTATAGTTTTTATTCGTACAAGTTAGTGTGTACAGAATACCATGTTGAACGGAGATCTACAAGAAGCGGAGGCGGGCGGATCAGCCTTGCCTAACAACATTTCTGCAGGTACACAGAATTTAATATAATTGCTAATTACAAATAATGTTTAGACATTACTTGAGCGGACGATCAAACGACGCGGCATTACGGGTTTTCAGTCGTGCGGGAAATTTCGGGGGGGGGGGTGACCAACCACCATACTCGAAGATAGATTCAATTTGACTATAAGATGAAGTTATTAATTTCCAGAAACTGTAGTTGATAATTGTTTTATAGATCGTTGGTGTTGATTTTTGTTTAATAAATTAATTTATAGGACTATAATAATTTAATTTGTGGTGTAAGGTTTTTGTCAACACTATTTTATTCATTTTGATTAATTTTTTAAGAAATTAATTACAACAGTTGCGGAACCCCTGTGTATACTCTATTATAGAACTATAAAAATTTATAGGACTATAATAATTTAATTTGTGGTGTAAGTTTTTTGTCAACACTATTTTATTAATTTTGATTCATTTTTTACGAAATTAATTTCAATTGCGCAACCCCTTTGTATATTTTTTTTGTTGGACTATTTTAATATTTTGTATTTTATGTTATGTGTGTGAACACATGAACTATTACACACATAATGGACATCATCATCATCATTATCGTCGTCGTCGATGTTGTCAGCATAACCAATGATGATGTTGTTGCTTTGTAACCAGCTGCTTCAAGAGCCCTCAGGAATGTTTATGATAAGATCATTATGTTTTATTTATGTGTCCTATAAGTTTTACCTTCGTAGATTCCGTTCACCCTATTTTCTTTAATTCTTGAACTAGTTCTTGACGTTTCCGTTATGTGTCTGTATTCAGTAACGTTTTCTTTTTTTACTTCCATGTTCCATAAGGAAATGGAAGTTCCACAAGGAAATGGAAGTATGGTGATGGCGAACAAAAATCGTGTTCGAGGTAAGGGCTAATTTTGATTGTACTACCCTCATTACATGAAGAAAAGTCATTTTCCGAAAACTGTGTGTGTGTGTGGATTTTTTTGCGAACGATAACTGCCGCAAATTAAAACAGAATCAAATAATTTTTTTGGATATGAGTCTGAGATGTAGAGGACTCAAAGTTTTATGATTTTGGTTAAGATCGGTTAAGGGGAAGGGCTAGTTTACCTGCACCGTTTTATGTTATAACAGGAGTAATTTTTCTATGGCAAACGATAACTGCCGCAAATTCAAACAGAGTCAAATAATTTTTTGCATACGTACCTGAGTTGTAGAGGACTCAAGGCCTATTGATTTTGGTGAAGATTGGTTAAGGGGAAGGGGTACTTTACCTGCAACGTTTTATGTTTTAACAAGAGTAAAGTACTTAATTTTGATAAATAAAGTATCCTGAAAAGAAGGTTATAATAAGCCACTGTAGAAAGGTAGATGAAATATCTATAAAGAAAAAGTGTAGTTTAAGGGGGAGGGGATAATTTTTTGTGTACTACGTTATCGGCAACAAAGAAGTAGTTTGTTGTTAAAATTCCTTCCCGGGCTGTTTGGCCGTGGTCCAATGTTTTCTGCAAAACCAGACGTTTCGGCAGTGCCATCGACTGCCATCATCAGTGAAAATCGAGTGCGCTAACGTGAGGTGGTATACGTTAGTGACCACAGTACTGTGGTTAAGGCTGAAGATATTAGTTTCTATGGAAATATTTCATTTCGAAAATGATTTTAAATATAAATCTTAGAACATGGAAATCATGTATGGTTCTCCATATTTCTAGTGTATGAAGCCGACTCGACCGCTTCTAGATATACCCCCCCCCCCCCGACCAAATTCTAAATACGCCACTGCACGTTATCACTAAGTTTAAGAAAAGTCGCTTATTTATCACTATCAGCGTCTTCAGAAGGTGGGAGACAATTAATGTGCCAGTTCCTGGTACAGTTTATTTTATTTAGATTCTAACGAAGGTGTCATCTTTATTGTTTCATGACGTTAAATTTTATACATCTATTTTTGTACCCTTTATGTAATTAAGAACGTAACTTAATTTCCTAATTACAACAAAATGAATAACGAATAACGAGTATTTTCCCTTTAATCACCTCCCCCCCCCCCCCGCCGGATGGGAATCCTGACTTCTACGCCCCTGTCCTTAATGCAGATATATTCTATATTAGTACAGTATTAGTCATCTTTTGTATTCACCAATTTGTTTTCTTACATGCTCGCACGCGCAGGGGCGCACGCACACAAGTATTACTAATAAAGTGTACTGCGTAGTTTATACATGCCGAAGACTGACTAATTGTTGTAATTATTGTTGTCCCTCTGTTGTGGCCGACGTGAGATCATCCTTCGCTCCTGACTCACTTTAGTTTACCAAACATAACACGTAATCATTTTCTTTTGTAAACGGTTTGCCTTTTGGAGAAGGTACGCTTGCTAGCAAATTTTTTGTAATTCCTGCAGCCGAGAATCAACAAATTCCTGTGGCACTGAATCTCCCTCTCACTACCCGTGCGAGCGACCACACTCTCACTCTCTCCCCCCTCTCTCCGCCATATCTCTCTCTCTCTCTCTCTCTCTCTCTCTCGCGCGCACACACACACACACACACACACACACACACACACACACACACATTTTCTCACGATTACTCTTCTTGTACTATAATTATTAAGAATAATAATAATTTTTTATTTTACACAAGAATATTTATTTTTTGTGTTTAATTTGTTTTACAGTGTTTCAACGGTATTTCAACAGTAACCTTCAAAATATACAAACACAATTGAATTCGAATTTCGTTAATTATATTTTTCTATATTTCTGAATATGACGTTTAAAAATACTGTTGAAACATTGTAAAACAAATTATATACAATGAAATATATCTTGTGTAAAATAATTATTATAACTAATAAATAATATTTATGGTATATGCCTTTTTCTTTTAAGTGACTCGTAAATTTCTTGCACGATTCGTATACGAGATATGTATATTCGTGTGTGTGTGTGTGTGTGTGTGTGTGTGTGTGTGTGTGTGTGTGTGTGTGTGTGTGTGTGTGTGTGTGTGTGTGTGTGTGTGTGTGTGTGTGTGTGTGTTTAATTACTTCTGCATATACAATATGTTTATTATGTATCGCTGTATTTCAGCCTGAACGTTGCTTTTATATATTATATATAAAGGTGATTCAAAATTGCACGGGAGTCTCTCGAGGGCTGATTCTATGGCTAAAAGTAAGAAAAAAAGTTCATATAAACATAGGTCCGAAAACGGTTCATTGGCGAGTTATGTCTCGCGAAACATTTCACCCTGATTTCTGCTCCCATGAAGCCATACTGAAATTCTTGGAGTATAAAGTGAATTTAGTGGTTTCTTATGGTAGTTGATCTGCAAAATTGCTTAAAAGTGGTCCCAGAACTCTATCTTAAATGGTTTCTAATATAAACTTTGTAAAACACAAAAAATTGGAGTCGAAAAACACTTTTTTAGATTTTAGGATAAAATAACTTCGTTAATTTGCCAATAAACAAATAAAAATTTTTATCTAAATTTGTAGAGAATTGCACATTTTACTTTAATTAAAAACAAAGCAGACCAAAATGCTCATGAAAACGTGATATTGTGTCAACACAAAATGATAATAATTTTCTTCTACAAGTACACTTTATTATGACACTTCATGCACGTTTCGCAGAAGGAGTCTACATACGTCCTCAGAAATAAAACGACCTGCACTAAACAGAGTTGTTATCAGCGAAAGTTTACGAGCGAGATTTTTTATGTTCATGTTTTATCGTTATTTTTAATAACATTTAAAAATATGAGAAAATTTTGTTTTTTATTTAATTTTTATTCGTTCATTAATTACGAATTACTGTGTGTGGGGGGGGGGCGCTCGTGCACTCGCGCGCGAGTGTGCATATACACAATTGAACAGAAAATTAAAACTTTTTTCAATAAGTATATATTTTGTTTCAACAGTTTTTTGAAACGTTATATATATATATATATATATATATAATTTAAATAAATTTATATTGTTGTTGAAAAGAGTATATTTATTATTAAATGAAGAATACAATACAAGAAATTACTTTGGGACATGCGCGCGCAGACGCACACATATGTGCACGCTCATAAAGATTTTTCCATGTGTATACCCTACGTTTTGTACGTATATTATTAACTTAACATTTTGAATGTCTGGATATCTGTGTTTAATATTTAGAAAGTGCTTAGCTAAATTAGATTTACAGATAAGAGGATTTAAAAACGTTACAAGTGTATACTACGAGGGCTACCTTTTAAGTTTTTACAAAGACAATGAAAGAAAAAACATTTTTTAATACAAATCGTTTTATTTTTTCTCAAAATATTCGCCTTTGAGATTTACACACTTTTGCATGCGTTCGAACCAAGTCTCGAAACATTTTTTCCACTCTGATGTTGGTACCTCAGGTTTTGAAAGGATTCAACAGCTTCTTGAGGTGATGAAAATCGCTGTCCACGCATTTTTTGTTTGACATTCGGGAACAAAAAGAAGTCGTTTGGCGATAAATCAGGTGAATACGGGCAGTGAGACATTAATTCGATGTTTTCCTCCTTCAAATAATCAATTTAATCAATTGTTTGACGTGCTGTGTGAGAGCTGGCATTGTCGTGATGAAGAATGATGCGACGTTTTCGGTTGTGTTTCCTGATTTCATCGATGACTTGTGGCAAACAAATTGTTGTATACCATTCAGCATTAACTGTTCTTCGATCCTCTAAAGCAATGGTCGCGACATGTCCAGTGTAAGCAAAGAAACAAGCGATCATTTTCTTGGAAGTGCTTCGTGAACGAACCACTTTTGTTGGCTTCGGTTCATCTTGGAACACCCAAACAGTTGATTGTTGCTTAGTTTCCGGATCGTACGAATATATCCAAGTTTCGTCTCCTGTTATGCATTTCCTCGGTCGAATTTTTGGATCATTTCCTTACACGAATTGACACGAGCCTGTTTTTCAGTTTCGGCCAAATTATGCGGAATCCATCGGGAACAAATCTTTTTAACAGCTAAATGTTCATGTAAAATCGAATGTACTGCAGTCTTCGATATGCCTAAGGATGCCTCTATCTCACGGTAAGTCACATGCCGATCTTCTTTAATCATGTTGTGCACAGCATCGATGTTTTTGGGAACAACAACCGATTTAGGTCGACCTTCACGAAATTCATCGCTGACTGAAGCACGACCACGGCGAAATTCCGCAAGCCAATTGTAAACAGTCTTTTCTGATGTGATTGAATACCGAAAGTTGTACGAAGCGATTCGAGGCATTGTTGTTGAGTTAGGCCTTTATTAAAATCGTAAAAAATCATCCAACGAAAACCTTTACATGAAATTTCCATTTTTTCACAAACACTTTTGTTTTAAACGCTCACTGTAAACAAACTACTCGGCCAATATCTGAGCTGCAATTGTTTTACAAATAACATATGACATATTTTTCAACAGTGATAATGTCACATCTCACTAGCGCCATCTAGTGGTCGTTTGTAAAGACTTAAAAGGCAGCCTATGTATATGGCGTGTTTTCGGGTTTCTCTGTTTAAGGGTTCACCGCAGATATATCTTCCTCCTCGCCGTCCTTGGTTGGAATTTTGTATATTGTCTTTATAGTAATCTTGACGTTCTCGTAGACTATTGCAGAAATTAAGTTATTATATTATATTAGAACAATAATAATTTTTTTATCAAGCAAATTTTATATTATTACATACCCTAAAATTTTGTAGAGATAACCTGCATCGTCAGAACGATCGACGAATAATCCATCTGTATTTCTCTGCGAAATGTACGTAACGCGTTATAAGGACACAAATATTTACACGTTAAAGAAATTTATTATTGTTCGAAATGCTGTTGAAAAATAATACAGCTGAAGTCCTACATTTTTTTTTTCAGAATAAAACTTGAGCAGCTCATCATTGGTCACATCATGTTGATGATTGCCAGTTCTTTGTCTGTTGCAGACTAGGCCTACAAGCAGTTTTCCTCTTCCGTTTCTTTCCGCAAGCCTATACTTTCCCAATGCAGAGTCCACTTTAACATTGAAGTCGCCCGTTATCATTGGCATATCCTTTCTTCTTCCATACGGTTCGTAAATTCATTACATCTAACACGGACCGTCTGCGCCAATTGTACCACTATAATTACCAAGCCAGGGCCTCTAAGCAGCCCCCTTCCCTTGTCAGTTTTTCGACCTGATCTACCACGAGAATCGATTACCACCGCTTGTGAATATTTTACTCTCTGTAACCAGGCACACCATGTGGGGGGGGGGTGTAAGTGTTCACCCCCTTTGTCGCTGTAACGCTACTGAAGTCTACTGACACACCCCACCGAAACTGCAAGCGTGTATCTGTGCTCGCCAATCGCAGAATAATTAACCTATTTCCGGATAACTTTACCACTGAGGCGATATATTTGTTCGCCTATGAATCCGTCCTTCCACGGCTGGGCATCCCCCCCCCCGTTACTTGGCGCCGCTGAAGTAGCGCTTCCCGCGAATTTGATAGCATCTGATTGGTATTCTGGAGAACACCTTCAAGTGATTTGCTTTTTTTGGAGAATCTAACGTTTAACATTTTGTAAAATGTATTTTACTTTTCCGGATACATACATTTTTACTTTATTTGTAAACTGATTCTTGAAATTTAATTATTAACAATAAGTGGTAATAATCTAATTACGGGTGACAGAAATTGGTTACTATTAAAACCTTGCTTTGCAGTGCAAATAATTAACTAATGTTAACACGAAAGCGTCCAACAGAAATCCGTTGTGTGCATGTCTGAACACAATAGTACACACGCACGCGCGCGCGAGAGAAGTAACATATATATTAGTGTTATTGTTAAAAATAGTATTCATGATTGGAGAAGAACAACCGATTATTATTATCGAAGTGTTTACATCGTTATCGCAACGCAATAAGATCACAAAAGTTTCAAATGAAAGAAAACTATAGTAAAATTATTTGAATTTAATACTATTTTTACTTCCATGTTCCTTAAGGAAATGGAAGTATGGTGATGGCAAAAAAAATCGTGTTCCAGATTATTGCAGATTCTGATTGTACTACACTCAAAACATGAAAAAAAGTCATTTTTCGAAAAGTGTCTTGTGTGTGTGTCTGTCTGTGTGGCTGTCTGTAGCTTTTTTTATGGCAAACGATAACAGCCGCAAATTCAAACAGAATGAAATAATTTTTTGCATACAGTTCTGATGTATAGAGTACTCGAGACCTGTTGTTTTTGGTGAAGATCGGTTAAGGGAAAGGGGTAGTTTACCTGCAACGGTTTTTTTTAATCAAGGGGAATTTTTTTCTATGCCAAACGATAACAGCCGCAAATTGAAACAGAATCAACTACTCTTTTGCACACAGCCCAGAATTGCAGAGATCTCAAGACCTGTTGGTTTTGGTGAAGATCGGTTAAGGGAATAGGGTAGTTTACCTGCCACATTTTATGTTTTATCAAGGGTAATTTTTTTTATGACGAATGATAACTGCCGTACATTAAAACAGAATCAACTACTCTTCTGCATACCTTTTTGAATTATACAGAACTCAAGGTCTGTTGATTTTGTTGAAGATCGGTTAAGGGAAAGGGGTAGTTTACTTGCAACGTTTTATGTTTAACAAGGGTATTTTTTCTATGACGAACGATAACTGCCGTAAATTCAAAGAGAATCGAATAAATTTTTGCATACAGGCCTGAATTGTAGAGTACCCAAGACCTGTCGCTTTTGGTGAAGATCGGTTAAGGGAAAGGGGTAGTTTACCAGCAACGGTTTTTTATCAAGGGTAATTTTTTTCTATGGTAAACGATAACAGCCGCAAATTCAAACAGAATCAAATGATGTTTTGCATACAGCCCTGTATTGTAGAGTTCTCAATACCTATTGGTGTTGGTGAAGATCGGTTAAGGGAATGGGGTAGTTTACCAGCAACATTTTATGTTTTAACAAGGGTAATTTTTTATATGACGAACGATAACTGCCGTAAATTCAAACAGAATCAACTAGGTTTTTGCATACCTTTTTGAACTAAAGAGAACTCAAGGTCTGTTGATTTTGTTGAAGATGGGTTAAGGGAAGGAGTAGTTTATCAGCAACGTTTTATGTTTTAAAAAGGGTAATTTTTTATGACGAACGATAACTGCCGAAAATTCAAAGAGAATCAAATAATTTTTTGCACCCTTTCCTGAGTTGCAGACAGCTCAAGGTCTACTGATTTTGGAGAAGATCGGTTAAGAGAAAGGGGTAGTTTACCTGAAACATTTTATGATTTAACAAGAGTAAAGTACTTAATTTTTATAAACAAAGTATCCTGATAAGAAGCTCATAGTAATCCACTGTAGAAACGTAGATGAAATATCTATAAATGAAGAGGTTAGGTGAACGGGGTGGGGGTAATTTTCTATTATTAAAAATTATAGTTGATGGTGGAGGGGAGAATTTTTTATATGTGTACTACGTTATCGGCAACAAAGAAGTAGGTTTTTGTTAAAATTGCTTCCCGGGCTCTTTAGCCGTAGTCCAATGTTTTCTGCAAAACCAGACTTTTCGGCAGTGCCATCGACTGCCATCATCGGTGAAAATCGAGTGCGAAAACGTGAGGTGGTATACGTTAGTGACCACAGTACTGTGGTTAATGCTGAAGCAATAAGTAGAAAGACGTAGTTTCTATGGAAATATTTCATTTCGAATATGATTTTAAATATAAATCTTAGAACATGGAAGTCATGTATGGTCCTCCATACCGAAATTTTATATGGTAAACGATAATAGCCGCAAATTCAAACAGAATCAAATAATGTTTTGCATACAGCCCTGACTTGTAGAGTTCTCAAGACCTGTTGGTTTTGGTGAAGATCGGTTAAGGGAATAGGGTAGTTTACCTGCAACATTTTATGTTTTAACAAGGGTAATTTTTTACGAACGATAACTGCCGTACATTAAACCAGAATCAACTACTCTTCTGCATACCTTTTTGAATTATACAGAACTCAAGGCCTGTTGATTTTGTTGAAGATCGGTTAAGGGAAAGGGGTAGTTTACCTGCAACGTTTTATTTTTTAACAAGGGTATTTTCCATGGCAAACGGTAACAGCCCCAAATACAAACAGAATCAAATGATTATTTGCATACAGCCCTAAATTGTAGAGTTCTCAAGACTTCTTGTTTTTGGTGATAATGGGTTAAGGGGAAGGGGTAGTTTACCAGAAACGTTTTATGTTTTAACAAGGGTATTTTCTATGGCAAACGATAACAGCCGCAAATTC
The DNA here is from genome assembly GCA_034769895.1 of Magicicada septendecula. Taxonomy (NCBI): domain Eukaryota; kingdom Metazoa; phylum Arthropoda; class Insecta; order Hemiptera; family Cicadidae; genus Magicicada; species Magicicada septendecula. Next base: position 32,358,157 of record CM068376.1, on the reverse strand, counting down.
AAACAGTATCAAATAAATTTTTGCATGCAGCCCTGATTTGTAGAGTACTCAAGATCTATTGTTTTTGGTGAAGATCGGTTAAGGGAAAGGGGTAGTTTACCAGCAACGGTTTTTTATCAAGGGTAATTTTACTTCCATATTCCTTAAGGAATGGAAGTATGGTGATGGCAAAAAAAATCGTGTTCGAGATTATTGCAGATTCTGATTCTACTACACTCAAAACATGAAAAAAGTCGTTTTCCGAAAAGTGTCTGTGTGTGTGTGTGTCTGTCTGTGTGTGTGTCTGTAGATTTTTTTTCTATGGCAAACGATAACTGCCGCAAATTCAAACAGAATCAAATAATTTTTTGCATACAGCCCTGATTTGTAGAGGACTCGCGACCTATTGTTTTTGGTGAAGATCGGTTGAGGGGAAGGGGTAGTTTACCTGCAACGGTTTTTTTTATCAAGGGAAATTTTTTTGTTTGGCAAACGATAACAGCCGCAAATTCAAACAGAATCAAATAATGTTTCGCATACAGCCCTGAATTGTAGAGTTCTCAAGACCTATTGTTTTTGGTGAAGATCGGTTAAGGGAAAGGGGTAGTTTACCTACAACGTTTTTTTAACAAGGGTATTTTATATGGCAAACGATAACAGCCGCAAATTCAAACAGAATCAAATAATTTTCTGCATACAGCCCTGATTTGTAGAGTACTCAAGACCTATTGTTTTTGGTGAAGATCGGTTGAGGGGAAGGGGTAGTTTACCTGCAACGTTTTTTATCAAGCGTATTTTCTATGGCAAACGATAACTGCCGCAAATTCAAACAGAATCAAATAATTTTTTGCATACGTCAGTGAATTGTAGAGGATTCAAGGCCTTTAGATTTTGGTGAAGATCAGTTAAGGGGAAGGGGTAGTTTACCAGCAAACTTTTACGTTTTAACAAGAGTAAAGTACTTGAAAATTCATTTAAACTTTTTCAAACAATGGTAATTGTTGAAAATAAAATAATTTTGTTGCCAGGCAATCTGAAAATTTCAGATTTTGTACCACAAAATCTGAAAAGATTATACGATAGTTTATGAAATGGTTAATAATACGTTAGTGGAAGGTGTAATGAGAAATTAGCAGAAATGGAAACCTGGGGAATGTTAACTGTTCTGTAGGTACAATTTTGTCAGAATGTTTGGAAATGATCATCAACATTGAAGAAAAAGTAAGCACATTAAGAAACATATGTAAGTACTTATTATAAAAAAATAATGTTTGTTTTTTGATAAAGTCATTTTGATTATAAAATATAAATATTTACAACAAGAAAAGAATTTTCAGTTTTCAAAATTTAAATATATTTTTATAAAACAATGGGTTCTTCATTAAGGTGGGGACCATGTCACTCACTCCATCTCAAGCCTCCTCTCCCATTTTGCAGAAAAAGAGGACCCTGTCAAGGCTGATACTTTGACGACAGTGACAGGGCTTTCCACCAAATTCAGCAGAGTGACAGGTAGGCCCAACTCTGATTGGCTCCTCAGATTTCCCCAACGTTAGTAGGTTCTATGAAAATATTTTATTTCAAAAATGATTTTAAATATAAATCTTAGATATGTTTTATAAATCTCATGTTTTATGTTTTAACATGGGTAATTTTTTATATGACGAACCATAACTGCCGTAAATTCAAACAGAATCAAATACTTTTTTACATATGTGCCTGAGCTATAGAGAACTCAATGTCTGTTGATTTTGGTGAAGATCGGTTACGGGGAAAGGGCAGTTTACCTGAAACATTTTTTGTTGTAACATGTGTAAAGTACTTAATTTTGATAAAGTATCCTGATAAGATCTTAATAATCCACTGTAGAAACGTAGATGAAATATCTATAAATGAAGAGGCTAGTTGAATGGGCTGGGGGTAATTTTCTATAAATCAAAATTATAGTTGAAGGGGGAGGGGATAATATTTTTTATATGTGTACTACGTTATTGGCAAGAAAGAGTATTTTTTTGTTAAAATTCCTTCCCTGGCTGTTTGGCTGAAAATGATTTTAAATATAAATCTTAGAATATGGAAGTCATGTATGGTTCTCCATACCGATATTTTTCTATGGTAAACTATAATAGCCGCAAATTCAAACAGAATCAAATGATGTTTTGCATACTGCCCTGAATTGTAGAGTTCTCAAGACCTGTTGGTTTTGGTGAAGATCGGTTAAGGGAAAGGGGTAGTTTACCTGAAACGTTTTATGTTTTAACAAGGGTAATTTTTTATATGACGAACGATAACTGCCGTAAGTTCAAAGAGAATCAAATAATTCTTTGCATACTCTCCTGAATTGTAGAGAACTCAAGGCCTATTGATTTTGGTGAAGATCGGTTAAGGGAAAGGGGTAGTTTACCTGCAATTTTTTATGTTTTAACAAGAGAAATGTTTCCATGACGAACGATTACTGCCGCACATTCAAACAGAATCAAATATTTTTTTGCATGCATCCCTGCATTGTAGAGGACTGAAGTTCTATTGATTTTGGTGAAGATCGGTGTAGAGAAAGGAGTAGTTTACCTGCAACGTTTTATGTTTTAACAAGAGTAAAGTACTTAATTTTGATAAATAAAGTATCCTGATAAGTAGCTCATAATAATCCACTGTAGAAACGTAGATGAAATATCTATAAATGAAGAGTTTAGGTGAACGAGGTGGGGGTAATTTTCTATTAATGAAAATTATAGTTGAAGGGAGTGGGGAGAATTTGTTATATGTGTACTACGTTATCGGCAACAAAGAAGTAGTTCTTTGTTAAAATTCCTTCCCGGGCTGTTTAGCCGTAGTCCAATGTTTTCTGCAAAACCAGACTTTTCGGCAGTGCCATCGACTGCCATCATCAGTGAAAATCGAGTGCAAAAACGTGAGGTGGTATACGTTAGTGACCACATTACTGTGGTTAAGGCTGAAGCAATAAATAGAAAGAAGTAGTTTCTATGGAAATATTTCATTTCGAATATGATTTTAAATATAAATCTTAGAACATGGAAGTCATGTATTGTTCTCCATACCGATATTTTTTTTTGTAGTGATGACTTTGAGGTATTGTTATTTTGCCTTGTAAACGCTAGAAATCTTCAAATTACGTGTTTATATTACTAAATAAACAAGTAATATAAAGTAATGTTTTGATCTAACGTAATGTTTTGACTTACAAAAACCCAAGTTTTGTAAAATGAAATGTCCTTTTACCACAATATTTTTCTTTGGTTCAAATGCCAATATTATTCTATGAGAAAATTATTGCAAATTATAAGGGTATAAGCATATGACAGTAATTTTAGAAGGTGAAATATGTTTTTGGTTTTGTTTAAAAATATGAGATTAGTTAATAAAGTGTACGATATAAAATTCAATATAAACGTTCACCGTCTTCATGATTTTAAATTTAATAAAATTTGTACTTATTTCAAGATGCATAATATAAATTGAATTTATAATTTATATTATCAGTTCAATAATTAACAAAATTATAACTGGGTACTAGTGACATATAGATTATGAGTAGTGTTTTTCGTTGATCAGACATAAAAGATCCTAAATAAGAAATGAAACTATTAATTGAAAGAAAAGTTATATTTTATTATTTGAGTATACATCATACAAGAAAGAATAGTTATTCGGTTTACGTTATATAATTTTAGTAGTTGCCACAACTGTAAGGAGTAGTTAGTATTAAAGAGGGAACAAAACCATGGATTATAGAAGGGTGGGGGGGGGGGGCGAATGTGTCAGAGTTATATGAAAAAACGTCTTTTTTGAAAAATTTAATGTATGATGTATGGAGTGGCGTTTTGGGATCAGGGGATCAATCTCCCCCCTCCCAGAGCTACTACAAATTTGAACGAAATTCCATAATCACTTGACATAAGCCCATTTCTAAGCCAGTCGCGTGTGTTAAAAAAAGCTTTATAAATGATTGTAGAAATAAAATAAATTACAATATTTGTAAATTAACTGATAGTGACAATCTCTCAACAGTTGGTAAATAACGTACCATAATCCATAATACAACCATACCAATCCATACCATAATTACAACGTCTTATTAGGGAATACTTTGTTGAAAATCGTCAGCTTATTTAGAAGATTGTGGGCGGGGCTTAATAGACACAATAGTCTTCACACAATTTTGAAAAGTTTCGAGCGTCATTTTATGTAATTAGCCACTTCACAGCTGCACCAAGAATGTTTTGTAATTCACTAGGCGTTGAGATTGGACTCCTGGTTATGTTGGGGGCCCCAATAACCCACAACAATTAGACCAATAAATGTCATTTTCTTTTTAATAAGCGTCGATGTCATTAAATACATCTTCACCTTTCGTGTGGTGGCGTAACTATTTTTTTCTGGGCTCCCAGCAGGAATCATTTGCGAGCCCCCCTACTACCCACTTACTTAATTCATGCCATTGTCTCCTCGTGAATACTAACACCTCCTTATAGCTGTGGTAACTGCTAAAATTATATAACGTAAAGAGAATACGTTCTCCTCAAATCTGTTTAAAATATCTCTTCTTCAAAGGCTAGTCCACTTTCACCGGCTGTTTCTATACATCCTAAAAAGCTGTCATTAATTTTTAAGTTGGTGCTCCTTCATGCTTCATCTTCAGAAATTGAGACATATCTGTTTGACTCAGTTGACTTTTTTAGTTAAAAAACTGAGCATATTCAATCTGTTTCAAAATAATATTTTCAACTTTTTTAGATAAGTGCTGAACGAGTTCGTTTTGAATTTTTGTACTCATATACTTCTTGCCTGTTCTTGGGACTACTGATTATCTCTTGCAACAATGGATTGTATTTACTCAAAAGATCGATACTTGCCAAAACAATTCTGTTGTTGAGCTGTCCTGTCTTCTCTGTATGGCTTCTAAATACTAAATTTGAAGCTGCCAATGTCAGAGTATCATTTAGTTCTTTGGTCCATTTATTACTTTCCTTATAACGATTAATAATGTAAGCCTGACCGGTGTATTCTTAACTGGAATCGCCGCTCTATTAACCAAACAATGTATACGCCCAGAGTTCTGCAGTAGTACTGGTAAAATAACAATAAAAAATAAATGTATTTGTATTTTACTGAAGTTCCTCGGGTTATACCCATTCTTAAAAAAAATAAGGGAAATATTTGTGCGGCCCCCCCTAGTCCACAGGACCCCCCTTCGCATTGAGGGGCCGGCTGTTCCGTCACTATGTGCTCTGACAATGTAGGTTTCCTTAAATTCTACCGCCTTCCAGATACATCCAGTACCAAGCAAACCATGCAATCAGTGCTTTCTCAACTTGAACAGCAAAATATCGGTATGGAGAACCATACATGACTTCCATGCTCTAAGATTTATATTTAAAATAATTTTCGCAATGAAATATTTCCATAGAAACTACTTCTTTCTACTTCTTTCTTCATCCTTAACCACAGTACTGTGATCACTAACGTATACCACCAGCCCGGGAAGGAATTTTAACAACAAACTACTTTTTTGTTGCCGTTAACGTAGTACACATACAAAAAATTATCACCTCCCCCTTCAACTATAATTTTCATTTATAGAAAGTTACCCCCACCCCGTTCAACTAGCCTCTTCATTTATAGATATTTCATCTATGTTTCTACAGTGGATTATTATGATCTTCTTATCAGGATACATTATTTATCAAAATTAAGTCCTTTACTCTTGTTAAAACATAAAACGTTGCTGGTAAACTACCCCTTTCCCTTAACCGATCTTCACCAAAAGTAATAGGCCTTGAGTTCTCTGCAATTTAGAGAAGTATGCAAAAAATTATTTGATTCTGTTTGAATTTGCGGCTGTTATCGTTTGCCATAGAAAAACTTCTACATACAGACAGACGGATAGATAGACAGACAGACAGACACACAGACACTTTTCGAAAAATGACTTTTTTCATGTTTTGAGGGTAGTACAATCAGAATCAGCCGTTATCTCGAATACGATTTTTTTCGCCATGATCATACTTCCATTTCCTTATGGAACATGGAAGTAAAAATTATCCCCTCCCCCTTCAACTACCATTTTCATTGATAGAAAATTAGCCCCTCCCCTTCATCTACTCTTTTTCATTTATAAATATTACATCTACCTTTCTACAGTGGATTATTATGATCTTCTTTTCAGGATACTTTATTTATCAAATTCAAGTAATTTAGTCTTGTTAAAACAAAAAACGTTGCAGGTAAACTATCACTTTCCCTTAACCGATCTTCACGAAATCAATAGGCTTTGAGCCCTCTACAACTCAGGCACACATGCAAAAAATTATTTGATTCTGTTTGAATTTTCAGCAGTTATCGTTCGCCATAGAAAAAATTCGACGCACACACACACACACACACACTTTTCAAAAAGTTACTTTTCTTCATGTTTTGAGGGTAGTACAATCAGAATCAGCCCTTATCTCGAACACGATTTTTTCGCCATCAGCATACTTCCATTTCGTTATGGAACATGGAAGTAAAATAGTACTATTTACTGCATCCTCAGCATCGTAGACATCCTGAACAATGGTTTAATGTTTTATTTTTATGCCGTTATCGAGGAGCTTGCGTAATACCGCGCGAACAATTGCTTCGTAACTGAAAACAAAGACATTATACAAACAGCACAGATGATTGTTTACAGGTCACTTACATTCACACTTCTATTCGCACAAGCCAGTAAGGAACGCAGACGCCTCTGACAACGACCATAAATAAGTTAGACTGTCCGCAACTCGTCTAACTATGACGTATTTGATTGCGTCATGCCTAAGGGTCGGATTTATGTGACCTAAATGTACGATGACCATATTTTCTCAGTTGCAATCCGGGACATATGACACCATTTTGGCGGTTGAGGGGGGAGGTAGGTTAGGTTAGGTTATGGGGAGGTATGAGGCGTTTTTCGAAACAATGTTGAAAATATATATTCTTTTAGTGGAGGTTATAGTTGGTGTTAGTTATTAACAAGGTGATTTGAAATTTGGTATGGAAGTTCAGGTACATTAGTGCTATAAAAATTGTATTTATTTATATTCATTATTTTCAAAGTAACATTAATTTGTTTAAAATCGCCTGTTGCTAACTATACAAGCGTTTGCGTAAAATCCATTTACCGCATATAATTTTTATAAGTTCAGTTTTATTTGAAATTTTATCCCGAACAATTTTTTATTAAAACTTTTATTGATCCGATTATTACCAGCCGAGATATTTTAAGAAAACCAGAAAAAACATGAGTTTGCAACTAAAATTGTTAATAAAAATATGTTGCCGACCCATTTAGTATTTTGAAACTTAAGAGTGTGTATATACTTTCATGTCCTGAACAAATGGTCAAAAGATGAAAGCCGCTTCATTTCCCGAAGAGAGTATAATTTGCTTCTACTATTTCTACTTAGCATTTTCAATTTATTAACTTACACAGAACTTATGGTATCTATATAATCATATCCAAGTAAAACGCATTAGTAAAAACTAAAGCAGGCCAATACAAAATTTTAAAAAATTACACACATTTCATAAAAACTTAAAACTTTTCACGTTAACTATATTGAACAATAAGCACAATTTTTGCTTTAAAACGATAAATTATTTTAAAGTATAAATCCGGGACTTTTAACGATTTTTCGGGACACCGGGACCTAGATCCGAAATTCGGGACTGTCCCGGAAAAACCGGGACGTATGGTCACCATACCTAAATGTGATATAAAACTCGTAAAGTATGCCTTATAAATAACAAGTAAGCTCTCTGAGCTGCAGAGCTCGCTCACTGTTTTGAACCAAGTAGATCTATTATTAACAAGCTCCTTCTGTATAACACTGATCCGCCCAGTTCTCACCTATGGTTTCGAGACCTGGACCATTTCTAGAAAGTCTGAGCCAAGCCTGCTGGTTCATGAACGCCAAATCCTCCGCAGCATATTTGGCCCAATATGTGTGGGAGGTGAATGGAGGAAAAGGAACAACCAAGAACTGAACACTCTTCTGAATGAGCCAGATATTGTGAAAATTACAAAACATGGTAGACTCAGGTGGGCTGGACATGTGATCAGAATGGTGGAGAATGAAATACCCAGAAAGGCACTCACAGAACAGATCTATGGCACCAGGAGAGTTGGTAGACCCAAAGTACGTTGGGAAGACGGTGTGAACTATGATGCGCGCCATATCCTTGGGACTCAGAACTGGAGAGCAGCTGCACTTGACCGGGACAACTGGCGGAGGCTGTTAAAGGAGGCCTTGACTCAGTAATGGGTTGTTGCGCCGCTGAAGAAGAAGAAGAAGAAGAAGAAGAAGAAGAAGAAGAAGAAGAAGAAGAAGAAGAAGAAGAAGAAGAAGAAGAAGAAGAAGAAGAAGAAGAAGAAGTATTACTGGCTATATTTTGACATCAGATAACTTTTCAATTATCATTAAAATTACAAAAATCTCTATTACTTTGCGTTAATGTCGGATTTGTGTTAAAATTCCATTTAGCCTGACACCCGGCTACATTTTTACAGTTAAAAAAAACTTTAATCCCATTTTTAGGTCCTGTGGTCAAAAAGTTTGGAATATCAAAAACTGCACCTTGTGTTCAGATTTTTGTTAAAATTCTCTTCCATTTCACATCGCACACGGAATTTGCGATTTTGTCCAACTTTTGCCCCTCTTTTTATTGGAACTGGAGTCATAAAATGAAATTTCCAAAACTTAACACTACATTCATATTTTAGTTAAAATTCCCTTTAATTTGATACGCCGTACGAATTTTTGTGATTGTATCAAAATTTTCACCTTTTTGGTTACCAAATTTCTCCCTCCCCAAAATGTTGAAATTTTAATAAATGAAGCTAAATTAATATTCTGGTTAATATTCCATTTGTTTTGATACCCGACATGTACTTGCGATTTTTTCAAAATTTTGACCCCTAAAGTTTTTGTCTCTTGCCTCCCTATATTTTTGGGGGAACAATCTAAAATCTATAGGGTTCTGTGCATAACAGTTTAGACATTTATGCCAAGTTTTACGAAAATTGGTTGATGCGTGAAGGTCAATTGGCATCCAAGTCAGCCGCCTCGGAAACCGTGATTAGTCATTAGAATCAGTGCTGTATTACGACACGCTGCATTTTAAAATCTTCTTGTTTTAAGAACTTCCGATTGCCTGCCAGTAGAACTTTTGCATTTCGAGAAACCCCTTTCTACTTCTCACGAGCCCTGAAAATGTTAAATTGTTTAGGGGGAGGCATTTACCTCTCATTTATTTTCTACGTCTGTGCTCATTTTCCTGAGACACTTTCGAATGTTTTTTTTTTATATATATATCGTCATATTGTACAAATCAGTGACAGAGGTGCCCACAGGGGAGACGGATCGTGGCGCAAGTCGTGCCATAAGAATTCTGGTGGTACTGTAGAGTTTTGGGGGGTATTTAGGGAATATAATAGAGTTTGGGAGCGATGGCAACAAAAATAATAAAATTCTGTTAAAAAGAAAAACTTAAAAACCTAATTCAAATTTACATTTTCGCTAGACAGATTTTAGTCTACGCTAAACGCAAAATAAAATAAAATAAATGTGTAGTTTTATTTATTTTTCTTAAGCTAAAACATCGTAACAGAATTCTGCTTAGTGATTTACTCTCTGGGTTGATCGCAGGTTATATAGCGAACCTGGCTTCCTCGGAAACTTATTGCTTATACCTCAGGTTCGGCCTTCCATCCCGTGTCTAACACATTTCATTACTGAAGAAGGCCTCCGTTGGGTGGCCGAAACGTTTGGATAAAAAAAATGCCTTGCAATCGACCGCTGCCCAACAACCCGGTAGTTTTTGAAACTTTTAATGCTCAACTTCACGTATTGTTGTCAGTTACATAATTTTGAATAGTATTCCACATAGGTCTATATATATTTATGGAAACATACATAAACCAGGGATGCCCACCCCCCTAAACTTGATGACCCCCAAATTTGATAAATACCCTCCCCCAAAGAAAGGTATTTAAAATTAAAAGAAAACTTCATTGTAATAAACGTTTTATTACAAATAAGCTAAAAATAGTACAGTTTGCAAATAAATTCTCATTTGAAATCAAACAAATAAATAAACAAAACTAATGAAATTAATACACGTAAGACAATATTTCAAAGCATAGGAACAATATATCAACAAAACGCAATGTAAAGAAGAACAAATTAAAAAAATAATGGTTCTACAAAGTCCTAGTTGCTTTGGTTTATATTCGGCAGGGTAACTCTTCCTCTGCAATGACGATAAAGGCGTCAATTATTTCTTCATTAAGAATCGACTCTAATTAGCCTTTCTCTGAGGCTTTCATACTTTCCCAACGTTTTTTGCCACCCCCCCCAAATTTCAATGACGCAGTCTGCGTAACGACCCCTGTGGACACCCCTGCATAATCTTAAAAGCTAGTAAACGTTATTTGTCATTTTGGCTTTACGGATATAAGTTTAACTACAAAACCGAGACAGTAGCTTGGAATTTTCGTTTCACAGTTATTATTTTACTACTAAAATTATCCGTATGGAGAACCATACATGACATCCATGTTCTAAGATTTATATTTAAAATCATTTTCGAAATGGTATATTTCCATAGAAACTACTTCTTTTCAGCCTTAACCACAGTACTGTGGTCACTAACGTATACTACCTGAAGTTAGCGCACTCGATTTTCACTGATGATGCCAGTCGATGCCACTTCCGAAACGTCTGGTTTTGCAGAAAACATTGGACCACGGCCAAACAGGCCGGGAAGGAATTTTAACAACAAACTACTTCTTTGTTAACGATAACTTAGTACACATATAAAAAATTATCCCCTCCCCCTTCAACTACCATTTTCATTGATAGAAAATTAGCCCCTCCCCTTCATCTACTCTTTTTCATTTATTAATATTACATCTACGTTTCTACAGTGGATTATTATGATCTTCTTTTCAGGATACTGTATTTATCAAATTCAAGTACCGGTACTTTACTCTTGTTAAAACATAAAACGTTGCAGGTAAACTATCCCTTTCCCTTAACCGATCTTCACCAAAATCAATAGGCTTTGAGCCCTCTACAACTCAGTACATATGCAAGAAAGTATTGGATTCTGTTTGAATTTGCGGCAGTTATCGTTTGCCATAGAAAAATTACACACACACACACACACACACACACACACACACACACACACACACACACACACACACACATTTTTTGGAAAATTACTTTTCTTCGTGTTTTGAGGATAGAACAATCAGAATCATCCTTTATCTCGAACACGATTTTTTCGCCATCACTATACTTCCATTTCCTTATGGAACATGGAAGTAAAAAAGTAATCGAGTTTCGTGATTTTTCTGATAATTGAAAAATTACTGACACTAAAAAATGTAGTAGGCTTATTAAATAATAAATGTATTTTGTTCAAAATAGTGAGCGAGTTCTGTGTAGTTCACTTAACGCAGTACAAGATATAGACCTTAAACGCAGGCGGCACTTCTTTTACGAAAACTAGCTTTTAAATGTGTAAACTACTAAAGTATTTCAGAGGGTATAGATCCTGGTCGTAGTCAGGTATGTTTAACTATGAATGAAGAACTTCATTACTGGGGTTGTTAGTGAGCAGGTTTTTTGTTGTGGATCCCTTCGGCGGTCAGTAGGGGAGTAGTTTGCGGCCGGCGGTCTCGTTGTAAGCACCAAGTAAGTCTATACGTATATTTATTCCGATTGTCTACATACAACAATTTTGTTGCTAAAGGCCCATCAAAAACTTAACCGAGTGTTACAAAGCTATACTTACACGACGATTTTCAATTCTACACCTTAAATCTAATAAACCAGTGCAGTAGTTCGGAATTTTTAACGTCTGTTGTACGATTGTCTGTTTTATAGTTATTTTACTAAAAAAAATATGGTATTCAACATTTGCAAAGGTTGTTAACAGATATTAATTTTTGCCAAATTATTAAAGATACCTAGTTTGATTTTTAAAGAAATTTTTATAAACAAAATTAACACTGTTGCACACCACTATAGAAAAATTATTCCAATTAGCGCTTTCAAGCTTCACAGATCATCATCAGATCAGAAAATGTGATCATATTTTCTGATCTGATGATGAGCTGTGAAGCTTTGAAAGCGCTAATCGGAATAATGTTTCTGTAGTGGTGTGCAACAGTGTTAATTCTGTTTGTGATTATAACCACTAACAGAAATTTATTAATTAGAAATGTTTATATAATTTCGTGTGCACATAGACTTTTACAATTTTTTTTTTCTTTTTAATTTTGACTTCCATTTTTGATCAATGGTGTCACTGAATTAAACAAATTTTCACTGTAAACACAATAACGTGTTCACCAATAATCGTTTTTTTATGGTACCAAATCGTCCGTCGGTCTTTGTTTTATATACCGGTAAACGGTTTATCGTAGGAAATAACATATTCACTATCGCTACTAGTTATGCTTAAATACATATTAAAGTTCGGGTAATTGTAAACCTTAGAACGACGGTTCATTTCAATTTAATCACACGCTTAATGATACCGAAAGGAGTTAAATTTAAAGTTAAAATCTGAATCGGCTGAATTCATAAACTTACGAATTTAATATGCATAGCGCTTCTTGTTGAGACAGCCAACATTCTGACGTGATAAAATAAATATTTCCCTGTAGATTTACAGGCTATGACGTAGCCAATAACCTTATCTATAAATGAACAACACGAAATGTTATTTTACTGGTAGGGGCAAGAAAGTGGGAAAAATAATTTTCTCCGGCAGGGAAAAAGTATTCTTATTATCACCCCAATTCGTATCCTCAATTGACAAGCGTCTGAGGTGCGTTGCCGCATGAAATTGCGGCCAGATAGATTTCGTTTTCAATATCAGAATATATTTTCGTCGGATGTGTTGACTGGGTTAGACAACAAAATCATAAGCGACTTAATCTTTCTTCTCGATGTAATTAAAACAAAATGTGTAAAGTGAATAACTTTTTCTTATTGCGCTGATAATAATTCGATTTGTTAAAATATATTTGTATAATATAAATTTACTCAATGTGTTTTATATATGTACACACATGCGGGCGCGTTTCTTAATTAAACTTAAATAATATTTATTAACTAAATCCTTAAATTCGTAGTGACCGCCAATCAATGAATTTTTTCCGGTAAAGGGTTTGTGAGAATCGGTCAAAAAATATAACACAAATTTTAACTTATTTATGCCGACGTTTCGAGAAGGTTTATTGTCATCATCAGGACCTGTGTATGAATACAAAAGAAATGTCAAACACAACAGGACAATTATTTGAGTGAACGTGTTTGTGTATGTGAGTGCATGTGCGTGTACGTGTGTGTGCGTGTGTATTCATACACAAGGCCTGATGATGGCAATAAACACTGTCGAAACATCGACACATAAAGTTAAAATTTGTGTTATATTTTTTGGCCGATCCTCACAAACCGTTCACCGGAAAAATATCTGTTAACAAATGCTGCGTCGTATAATATAACAATACAGTATTTATATTTTAGATTATTGTGTAAAACAAAAAGTCAACGTGTAGTATACAAGGATATAACTGTAACATTCTGCTACGTTTTGAGCGGGCATTATTTTCTCTCAGTTTGGCAGGGTATTTACGGGGTGGGACGATCGGGAACCCTCAGAGGATGGAAAAAGTGGACGAATTTTATTAATCTCTTAATTTTTAGGCTATTTTATTATTTTTTCATTGTTACATTAACATATTAGTAATTATTTGTTGAATTAACAAACAGATTTCAAGTATTAAATATAGGAAAGTTAATTCAGACAATAAGTATCTTCTAAACAGTGTTTTCAATAACGCGTATTTTTGTTGTGTTATTACAGTTTACTTTAATGGGAGTGTATATCGTGATATTATCACACGTTTTTCAACCACTTTAAAGACGGTAATGTTGATTAGTCTTAACTTGTTTTCCTTTTTGTGTCAAACCGACCCGACCGGACCCCCTGCTCACCAAGACCAAATTCTAGATACGCCACTGGAGTTTAGGAAAACTCTTCTATTTTATACAGACACTTTCAGTCTGAAGACGCCGGTATATGTTAATGTTAAGGGCGTAAGGTTCGATAAAAACTGAGAGGAGAAAAAATTTGGTCTGCAGACATCCACACGCGCGCGCGCGCGCGCGCACATTTAAATTAGACAACGAGTGTGTTAACAGAAATCTAACAGAAATTTCGAAAGATAGCGTGGTCCAACAGCACGCACGGTTTAATTTTTACTTCCATGTAAGGAAATGGAATATATAGCGAAACGTAAGGTGATAGCGAAAAAATTCGTGTTCGAGAAAAGGCTGATTCTGATTGTACTGCCCTCAAAACATGAGAAAAGTCATTTTTCGAAAAGCGTCTGTGCGTCTGTCTATCTGTCCGTCTGTCTGTGTGTCTGTATGTAGAAGTTTTTCTATGGCAAACGATAACTGCCGCAAATTCAAACAGAATCAACTAATGTTTTGCATATATGCCTGAGTTGTAGAGGACTCAAGGCCTGTTGATTTTGGTGAAAATCGGTTAAGGGAAAGGGGTAGTTTACCTGCAGCATTTTATGTTTTAACAAGAGTAAAATACAAGCAGAATGATCACTGTTGCATATATAGTGGTGTGCAACAGTGATTTCAACCACTAACACAACTTTCTTCATTAAAAGAGTAAAATACTTAATTTTGATAAATAAAGTATCCTGAAAAGAAGAGATAATAATCCACTGTAGAAAGGTGATGAAATATATTCATTTCGAAAATGATTTTAAATATAAATCTTAGAGCATGGAAGTCATGTGTGGTTCTCCATACCGATATTTTGTTGTAAAATCGATGAATGTATATAGTTAATAGTTATATATAATAATCTGCAAAATTTATTGTAGCATCAGGACAATTCACCTTTAAGAGGACAGTTCAAAGAACTAATACATCGCGCGCGCGCGCGCGCGCGCGTGTGTGTGTGTGTGCGCGCGTTGCTCGCGACTGTACAGTGATTACATGTACTATAGTTATAATTAAGTTATTCGCATATTCTGTTTAATTGGTTCGTGAAGATCGCGTAATGCTAAGGATTCCGATAACCGGTTATTGACGCTCGTAAACAATACGCCTCGGCGTCACTGTCAATGGGTACGTTTGTGTTCGCTTAAAAAAAAAAGTAATTCATCAAAGTAAATACCGTAGTTACAGCAAATACTTGACTGTTTATTCATCAGCACTGACCAGTTTCAATTGTTCGCTTGCCAGTGTTTATAATCTGTCACTTATCACAAACGTTCTTGGTTGCAGCGATTTCTCAGTTTTAAACAGAATTATCACTGTTGCACACCACTATAGGAAAATTATTCCGATTAGGAATATAGGAATTCCGATCTGACGATGAGCTGAGAAGCTTGAAAGCGCTAATCGGAATAATTTTACTTCCATGTTCCATAAGGAAATGGAAGTATGGTGATGGCGAAAAATATCGTGTTCGAGGTAAGGGCGGATTCTGATTGTACTACTCTCAAAACATGAAGAAGTAATTTTTCGAAAAGTGTGTGTGTGTGTGTGGAATTTTTTCCCATGGCGAACGATAAATGCCGCAAATTCAAACAGACTCAAATAATTTTTTGCATATGTGCCTGAATTGTAGTGGACTCTCAAGGCCTATTGATTTTGGCGAAAATCGGTTAAGGGGTAGTTTACTTGCAGCGTTTTACGTTTTAACAAGAATAAAGTACTTAATTTTGATAAATAAAGTATACTGAAAAGAAGGTCATAATAATCCACTGTAGAAAAGTAGATGAAATATGTATAAATGAAAAGGCTAGTGGGGGTAATTTTCTATAAATGAAAATGATAGTTGAAGGGGAGGGGATAATTTTTTATATGTGTACTATGTTATCAGCAACAAAGAAGTAGTTTGTCGTTGAAATTCCTTCCCGGGATGTTTGCCCGTGGTCCAATATTTTCTGCAAAACCAACGTTTCGGCAGTTTCATCGACTGCCATCATCGGTGAAAATCGAGTGCACTAACTTGAGGTGGTATACGTTAGTGACCACAGTACTGAGGTTAGGATTGAAGAAGGAAATATTTCATTTCGAAAATGATTTTAAATATACATCTTGGAACATGGTAGTCATGTATTGTTCTCCATACTGATATTTTCTATAGTGGTGTGCAACAGTGATAATTCTGTTTGTGATTATAACCACTAACACAACTTTCTTCATTAAACTTCCCACTTTTAACTCGTCCATTTGGAATCTCGCCTGTCTGTCCGTTTGGTGAATGTCTCGCGATAACTTTTGAATACCCTAAAATGTAAGGGGTGGAGGCAAAACTGTGAGGGTAAACATTTTGAAAAAATCGCAAAAACTATGCATAGTATCAAAGTGAAGAGAATTTTAAGAAAAACCTGAATTATTTGTTTGGTAGTGAAAAGTTTCAAAATTTGGGGACATCAGGCCCGGAAAAGTGGAACAGACATTTGTAAAAATTCTACAATTCCATGCCGGCACCAAACTAAAGCAAAATCTTAATGTAGTGATCAGTTTTGCAAAAATTTTTTAAAAGTTTTGTTTTAATTTTGATATCCACATTATTTTTGAGCACCCCTTTGTGAGCCTTTTAAAATCTTCGGATCCTGTTGCTGGATTCTATATTTATATTAATTACATCTAATTTTATGAATTGTAAAGCAGGGAACACTGGTAAATAGATATAATAATGCTGTACTACTGCTTTATCAGCGACTTCCAATAAGTTTTATTGAAAGCTTGAAAGCATTTATCAAAAGTCACTGAAAACAGTTGAGTGCTATAAGTGGTATTCTATATTCGTTTACAAAATGTTAACACAACATTAAATTCTGTGTTCATTGCTAACACTTTTTACAAGACAACTGATTCAGAATTAATTATATGGCCATAGTTTCTGTACGCCTCCGTTAATTGCTTACAAAGAAAGTTATTGTTTACACAGATGATTGCTTTGGGTGATGTTTCTACTGATAACAAATTGGCCAGATCTTAAAAGTAAACATATTTCTTTTTGAGAAGAGAGCTAATGAATCCAGTTCACTGAATAGTTAAATCATATTCTAATAGTTTTTAGTTGAGTAGTAATAGTAGTAGTAGTAGTAGTAGTAGTAGTAGTAGTAGTAGTGGTAGTGGTAGTAAAGTTTTTGTAGTTTTACTGGCATTAATGCTTAAAATTGAATCCAGTTGAATGCAAATTCTAAAAGGCAACACATGTTTATCCAATTTCTTTAATAACTTCTCTAATAATTTTAGGTTCTTTTATTTACGCACTAAATAGGTGCCATAGTTAAAAGCAATAGACCAACACAAATTATATTCACGCATAAAATACTTTTAATGCTAGTTTTGAAAATATTTCTGTGGTTTCCTAAACCATTTCCAAGACTTACCAAATGAAATGTTTCCCAAACTAATTTTATTACTGCAATAATTGCCAATTCATTAAACAGAATCGAGTGTTTCATATTTTAGTTCATTTGCCCTAAAGAATTATTCTTTTCAAGTTTTATAAAATTAAAACTCAACATTCAGGAAAAACCGTATGTTATGCCAGAATATTTGGCGAATAGCAAATTTGAATTTGTAATTAAAAGGGTTTGTTAAAAAGTTATATTCTACGATTTATGACCTTTATATGTTTATTTCTCAATTCCACAGGTATATCTAAACCACCCACGTGCTACGGTGTTCCTTCAAGCACCAATGGGAGGCGTTCTAGGAAGCTCAGAAGATACAAGTTCAATAAAGTTATGCTAGATGAGATAGTGGAGGAAAACGAAATGGCAGAAAGTCCTGATATGCAACATCAGAATGGTTATGCCAGCCCCAGTCTCCAAACACCTAATGGTTGTGCCAATGGAAAGCATAGGGAACAAGAACATGCTGTTAGAATTAGACGCCGTCGCCGTCAGCCATCATTACTGCGGACAGTGATAGGATTCTGGCTGCTGGGCCTTACAAATAATTATGGTTACGTTATTATGATATCTGCATCCTACGATATAATTTCACAACGCTTTGATTCTACTGAGGTAAGATTATAAACCAACTTATTTTTCTTTTCCGTTTTTTAAGCTTCTCCAGCGACATTCCTATACAATCAGAATTAGGTATTTTTTTCATCATTAAATTTGCAAGCCATACTTTAATGTAAGTAGTTATGAAAAGGAAAATAAATTTAAAAATATACCAAATTACATAATGCCAAAAGGGAACAATTTGTACATCATTGTACTTTTTTTAATACTGTCCGTCTGTGTCTGTTAAGTTATCTATCACCTTACACCAGAAATGCAATCATAATATTTTAGTATGTATTGAACAGCACACAGCCAAAACATAGATTTCTGGTTTAAGTGTTTTTAACATGTGTTTGGAAAAGCCCACTTGCGGAAAATATACTTTGAAAAGTAGAAACTTTCAAGAGTAAAATTGTTGTTTTAGTTTGTTTGTGTTAGCTTAAGAATTCCTATAATTAGTATTTGACAGTTCTGTCAAATGGGTTTTATGTCTGATGTTAATACAGAAGAGAATGAGTTTCCATATCGAATCGAACCACATGGGCTTAACCTCCAGTTTGCTCAGCGAATGTTACTATACAGTATTGGCTAATCATGAAATATAATGAATACAAAGAAAATTTTGAAGTTAGTGAAAGTTCTTTCCATCAATTAGAACTGAGAGATTGGAAAAAAAGAGAAAAAACTCCCTTGTACATAAACTAAAACACAATTTTATTTGAGCTATGTAATTTTCATTTATTGTGTTAAAAAGAGCTCTTCCTTTTAGCTTGAGTTCCTCCCTACACCTTTTACTGTGTGTGTGTGTGTGTGTGTGAGTGAGTGAGTGAGTGACTGAGAGAGAGAGAGAGAGAGAGAGAGAGAGAGAGAGAGAGAGAGAGAGAGAGAATCATCATTACCATCTAAGGTTATCCCTTGTTACCACACTGCTTACTTCATACTGGAACAAGTTTCTAAATAACCAGCACAGGAATCAAATTGTCTTCTTCTTCTTCTTCTTCTTCTTCTTATTATTATTATTATTACGTGTTTCCAGATTGTTCTCCGATGATTCCTGTAGATGTTCTCCGCGACTGTCCAATATGAGTTATCGTTCAATATTGCGTCCATATTTGTTTTCAGTCTTAGCACTCCTGGGATATCTGTCTGGCATCCACTAATATGTGCTGTAAGGTCTCCTCATGCTGATGACACAGTAGACAGGTAGCAGTTTGGGTGATGTTGAATTTCCACTATTATGACTGGGTTACGATATGGCCAAGTCTTCCTCTGGAGCTGAAAGTTTAAACACTTCTTGGGACGTTTCCATATATGGAGATATCTTGTGTACTGACGTGCTGTTTGTGTGTTGAACCATGGGCGCAACTTGGGGCCTAACTTTGGGGGGCAGGGTAAAGCTTCATAAATTCAAGTGTGTAGTGAGACCATCTATATTATAAAATTAATAAAATATATTATATACAAAATTAGAAAGTTCAGTAATAATTCTTAGTTAGTAAACGAGGGGCAATTTCATTTTTTAATGATCAACAAACCTTTCTTCATAAGTTGTAGTTCCAGTTATGTTTACCTAGAACAAATATACTGTAGGCCCATAAACATAAACAATTTCAGTTCTTCTAATTCTTATACCCAGTTTTCGTAAACGCATCCTAGCTGCACTTATTATTTCATTACGGTGTTCCAAAAAAGTCTTTGTTTGTGTAAAAGGCGTGCATTGTATTCCAGTTAATTAGGTCTCTAGTGTTTTTTTTCGAACAGAAATATTATTTTGAAGTATATCATTCATATCTGTCAAACATTCCCCTTACAAGTTTCTTCAAAAGAAATAAGAATAATAAATTTATGGCAACTAGTCGTCTGATAACAGTACAGACATTGATAAATAGTGCTTACTGTGCTCGCAAGCATAGAAACTGTCTCCTGTTTGACTATTTGTTAGTTTTTATTTAATAACTGGAAACAAAATTTTATAATGCTCAGAACATTGGGGGGGGGGGGGAGTGCCCCTTGCCTCTCCCGAGTTACGCCTATGTGTTGAACCTTTGGTGGAATTCAAAAATGCATCCTTCCATGTCTCTGTGAGTCTTCTGTTGAAATCCGAAGTGGCAGCCAGTAGTGATATTACACTTTCCTCTATTGTTGCGCCCTTAGCTATCTCATCTGGTTTTTTATTACCAGTAATATTTATGTGGCTGGGCATCCATTGTAAAGTTAACTCAATTTTGTTTCTTTCCAGTTTTTTGATTATGTGGAATATGTGGACTGTTATAAAGTAGTATGCTGATGGTTTGTATTGCTGTAGTAATAGTAGTGCAGCCTGTGAGTCTGTGAAGATACATATTTTTTGTTGTTTAAGGTGAGGCAGTAGGTCAGTGCTGCATTGATTGCCAGAAGCTCAGTGTCAACACTTGAACAGGAGTTAGCTGGTACAAGGAACGATTCTTGCGTAGAATTTTAATGTACCAAGTCTGCTCGCATCATGTCATACAGAGAAATAGTTGTAGGGGTAATTTTTCAGCTGTCTTGAGCAGTGTATGTATTAAGCTTGAGCTTGTGTTGTCATTTGTAACAGATGGCACTGCTGTACGGTAGGGACAAACAGGTGGTAGGGAATGTTACTTGTCACTGATCTCTCATTCACAGGTAACACTACATGCTGTTCTTATTTTGATATCTTCTAAACGTACTTCTCTAGGTCTTCTTTGTCCTTTTCTTCATAAGGTCTTGGCTTCCTGAATGTCACTACATATTATGGTAACTTCCTAGATTCTATTTCTTCACTTCCCTTAACATCTGTAAATTTCTCTTCCATCTAGTCCAACTGGCACTTGTCACTTTGTATTCCATTCATATTCATACTGCTTTCAGACTGATCTCATTCTGACCTGCAAGCACCCATCCAATTCTTTTCTATAAAACAATGTTCTGGTTTCTAAAATTCTTCTTACCTTTATGTTCATGCACTTATTTGTTAACAGTTATTTTTCTGTTTATAAATACATGTTTCACAGGCACTATTCTTTGTTCTCTACTTTGAAGGTCTATTGTATTCAGAAATTGTACTCCCAAGGTAGCATATTTCATTTATTTATTTTGTATCTTAACCATTGTTTTGTTTTCTTCTCTGTTTCTTCTCGCAACTAACAACTAATAATTCTTTGTTTATTTTCAATTTTATTTGCTTGCTTACGACTTTCAAAGAACATTTATAGTATTTCTGTATCTGGTTGTCTGTCTATCAATCTGTCCACCTATCCCCCCACATAAATAGAATATGGTTATTGTTATTATTTGCCCACTACAAAGTAAATGCCTACCAGTCAGACACCAATGATTTATTTCCCAAAGATGTTGCCCAATTCATTATACCACAACTAAATTGTCCACCCATTTTGAAAATACTGACACCATGGTCTCTCTTAGCTGTTATCAGTATGGCAATCTTCACAAATTTTTTCTGTTGTATACTGTTCCAGCATTTATTTTAAATTATGTCATATATAATGTGGTTACATATCCATTGAATTATTTTCCTGTTACTGTTTATTAAACTTTTAATGCTTTTCTTTGCAATTCACAATTTTTATATCACTTTAATGCTTATTGATCATGTTTATGAAGAGTAAGTCGTTACAGAACATACATATTATGCAGATGTTTAAAACAGGGCAGTTTATTTTAGTCATAATATTGACAATCTTTCCAAAATCGACACATCCAATTCTTATTTGACTGATAGGGAACTTTCCTTATTAAGTTAATTAATCGTTTCATTTTATTTAATACCTTAATAATGGAGTGTATCATTTTATTTCATCACATGGTCTTAGTATATCAATGTTGAAAGATGTATTTCACATTTTTAGATCTCTGCCAGCTGGTTGTCAATCAAAATGATGCTGACACTTTTTTAGATTTATATCAGTGAATAATTACAAATTTTAATAGTTCAGAGGCTAAAAGACAAAGTGTCCATCACAGAAAGAAAGATCTGATCACATACTATGGTATATTAACCTGGACCAGATTTGCTGAGTACAGACCAGTGAGGCATGAGAATCACTTGGCAAAAAATTACTAATGACACACACACACACACACACACACACACACACACACACACACACACACACTTAGTGTCTGCTCCTACCACTGGTTTAATATCTTGGCAAGCACAAACATCGTAACTTTCTCACAGATGAGTTTTATGATATTAGTCACGTCAGTGTGAAACTGGTCCTGATGCCTGCTCTGTGCTCAGAGCAGGAAGCAGTGTTGGGATATTTGAAATGTTTGATGGAATGTGTATTAAGTATTTAAAAAAGAATGATAACATAAAGCAAGTAATACAAAAATTCACAGACATAACTATAGTGTATATATAAATATATTTGTATGTCGATATAAAAAAATATTATAAAGTGTAAAAAAGTATAAAAATTGTAAGTCAGTCTTGAAAACATACGCAGGTTAGCAGTGCTAATTTTACTCTGAGTGGGACTTCAGTGAATTTGAAATGCAGTGAAGCCAGAGACTGCAACTATCTGTCAACCGGGTCTATCCTGATAGCGGATATTCTCCCAGGATTACTGGTCAAGTCAATTTCCTGGCTTTTCCCGCTGGCAATAAAGTAAGTAGAAAAAAGTGTACACATTATTCTAAATAATTCTTAAAAGATTTGTGTTTCAATGTTTGTTTTAAAGTGGTATTCAAGGGGCCAGTTTTTGTTCAAATTGACGTGTACAATTAGTCACATGGCTGAGTTGGTTAGGAACAGATGACCAATCATTCTATTGAATTGATTTTATTTTATTTCGCATCGGCCATCTAAGGACCACATGCCAATTTCAATTCTTTACTCTTTGTTCTTTTCGTTTTTTTCCCAATATTCTTTCATCTTCTCACTGTGTCTCTTCTTCCTGTCTTCAGTCCACACTGAACCTGCGTTTTTATCTCTCCTACCCTGGACTCCCTCCATTTTCAACACTTTTCCCTGAAAAACCTTTCCGTCAATTGCTTCTTCTGCATGTATATTATTTTTTTCTAAATCCTGTTGGACTTCTTTAATCCAACTTGATGTTGACTTCTTCCCCTACAGACATCTGAAGATTTGCTATGTCAATCTATTGTCGTCCATTCTATATATAGATGTCCAAAAAATAGTAGTCTCCTTTTTCTAATTGTTTCTGTTATATTTTCTATGCTTTGATATATTTCATCATTACTTCTTAATTTCCAACCTTCTGAAGTTTTTCGTGGGCCTAATATTTTCCTAATAATTCGTCTTTCCAATATTTCTAGTTTGTCTAAATTATAATTTAATGCTAGACATTTACTTGCATATAGGCATTCTGGCTTCACTACTGTACTGTAATGCCTTATTTTCGCATTTTTAGATATGCACTTTTTATTGTAAATATCTTTAGTTACACCATATGCCCTTTTCATCTTATGAATCCTTTCTTCTATAGCAGATTTTTCCAAGCCATTCTCTTGATTTATCTCTGCTAGATACTTAAATTTTCGAACCCTCTCTATTCGACCGATATCTGTTACTAGGAATTTTGGCGCGTTTTTAATGTTTGTGAGAAATTTGGTTTTTCTGCAGAAATTCTTAAGCCTGTTCTACTGGCTATATCCTCTAAAAAATTAATTTTATTTTGTTCTTTATATTTTTTGTTTTGTTTAAATTTATTTTTGGATTTTGGTTGTCCATGATGTGTCCGTTGATTAACTAATTATAAGTATAACACTACCGACTCAGAACACACTTGTTTGTATATAACACAATTTATTGTGTCCCGAGTTGGTAGTGTTATACTTATAATTGTTTAAATTTACTTCAGCTTATTTGTAGAGTACAAATTTGTTCAAACTAGTATGTTATCAATAAATGTGTATGAATTGTAAACATTCTTGATCATCTATGAACAAGGTGAAATCCAAATTTTTCAGTGGCATATGTTCCATGTGCATCACGCACAGATTATTCACTTTACCACACCAGATTTTTGGAAACTATTGTCACCAATCTGGTAATAATTTTGTATGTGTCAACAGTACAGTAAGCAAGGTTTAAGAAGTAACTTAATTCTCATGAACATCTTTTGGAATAAAACACTATTAAATACAATGAACCATGTAAGATGTTCCAAATCTGTTGCAGTAGGAACAACAATTCTTTTTATTCAAAAGATTTCCCCACCTTTTTTTTAATCGATTATTACATTAAACTCAAGAATACTGTAAATCAGTCCATTTTAAAGTTTGATGGTGCCATTTTGAAAGACAGAGGAAAAGAGAATGTTAATGAAATAATGAAGTGTGTTCAGAAAAGGAAAGCCGATTGTTTAGGACACGTTTCGAGGAGATATTGCCTCAGTGGAAATACAATAAGAGGGACTGTGTGGAGGCACGTAAGTTTTGGACTTATTGCAAGATAGGAGGCTCTAATTGAAAACTGAATAGTGACTATGAAAATTACACAGGCCTGCAAACTTTAGCTTCATTAAAATCATTTCTTAAATTGTTTCTATATTTTCTTAAACATTTTCTGTAGCTGTGGCTCTGCTAGCTATAATTTATTGCTTATTTTAGCAGAAGTTTAGTGGCTGAATTTGTACTGCAGGAAGATGGCTCACAATTTCTGCACATTCAAGCAATAATTTACTGCTGGTCTCTGCTATGGGCCAGCTCCACCTTACTGAATGCCTTCAGATTTATTGTGGACTCAAAACAGAATGTCCTGAGCATTGGCCAAGAGAAGATACAATTTTCCATGGCAAAAATCATGGGATAATCATTGGATCAAGCAAGTGAGGGTGGCTAAAAAAAGAAGTCAAAAGGGACAGAGAAGAGGAATTCTTGGGTTTGGATAAGGAAATGGAAGAAAAACTAGTAGATGAAGGGCCAATTTTTGTGGTGACAGAAGTGGTGACTGCAAAACCTACTGTGATCAATGAGGAAAGTCTCGTGTTTGTTCACAATTTAAAGTAAATGCCAGAGGCAAGAAGCCGCTGAGGAGGTTATGCAAGAGGTTGGTGACAAGAGCCAAACTACTTGGGAAGGCCCTTACACTGTGAAAAAGGGAAACGATGACACTGTTCAAGGTTGTCCACTAGGGTGTATCGAAAAAATTTTTTTTTCGAAATCCGGTTACGGCTAGTGCGGATTTTTGGCCAAATGACATTAATAAAACGTATAAAAAATCCCAGCTCGATCAGACAACTCCTTCTGCTGCTGAGTAGAGGTCAAATATTAGAAAAATCACCAAAAAAATCACTTTTTTATTGATATCTTCAAAAAATTATTTTTGATATTTTTTATATTTTTTGGTGGTTTAAGTCATTGAACTAGCAAGGTAAAAGACTAATAAATACATAAAACATTTTTATTAGGGTTCTTTCTG
Organism: Magicicada septendecula; assembly: GCA_034769895.1. NCBI lineage: Eukaryota > Metazoa > Arthropoda > Insecta > Hemiptera > Cicadidae > Magicicada > Magicicada septendecula. The sequence continues at coordinate 32,332,637 of CM068376.1, read as the reverse complement.
TGCACCACAAGCCTAAAAACCTAGTGAATATTTCGTAAAAAAGCAATGATTTTCCTGCCTGACAAACGTTACAAAATATGAGCGTTATAATTACTTTATCACTTTTATTAAAACAAAAAGGTTTTAGTATGCGACTAAAAGGAATTCTGCAGCTCCTCGTTTATTTCCACTTGCTGAGAACAAGTTTTGGAAATAATCCAGGACTCACCACGTGGAGGTGGCTGCAGGTCGAGTCCCGCCCATCCGCCCGCCCGCGGGGGTTTTTTGTTTAGGTACTTGTCTTGTAGGAAGACTTGGTGACAAATTTCGGCATTTGCTTCCGTGACTTCAGAGTAGCAAAGACGAATTTGTGCCGTTCTTCAGGTCCGCAAATAGCCGATGCAGCCTCAGTGACGAGTTGACCATTCGTTCAACACTTTATGTGTGACAAGGAAAGTCTTTTAGGTCCTCATTTGCAAAGGCAGAACTTCTAATATTCTCATGCAGAACTTCAGTGCTGATATGCTTTGTCAGTGGTGGCTCCGTTAATTTACAGTTTGACCAATCGATGACTTCTACATATGATGGGGCATCAAGTTGAATTTCCAGAGGAACAGAAAATTCTCGAACAGCATTGGTTCGATGTAATGTTGTTCTAGCTTTGAGTATTCTTCTACAACCTAATTGCCTTTTGTCAGCATCAGGATCCGAAATCATTGACAAGAGCAGATTCTTGGGATGGCTAAACCAGGCATTTCTCTTGATGACGGGGTCAATAATTTTTTTGTAACTTTGTCCAGACAGCAAGAAGACAACATCAACTTCCACAGATGGCATGGTCCTTCCACGATAGATGGTTTGATCTTAATTGAAAACCAAATGAATGCGTAGACTTTCATGATGTAGACAACTAGGCGCACAAGATTGTCGGATGGCTTACTAGTTGATACATAAAGACGCAATGTTCTATTTGCAAGGGTCAATCACCTTGCTTGATGTAGTTTTCCCAGACTTCTGTCTGCTAAACCTTGAGGACAATCTCCTGAAGATATCACCTTGCAAATATAGAGAAGATACTGTTGATCACTGCTTAGACTGCTGCTTTCTTCCAGCTGCAAATCAGAGATCCAAGGTACTGGATTGGGGTCAAAACGTTTGATGGCGAGAGTTTCACAATTTTGGAGCAATGTTCCAATTGGACCCGCATAGGTATTTGGTCCTGTACTCTTTCCGTCGAGGGACTGGAATAAATGTCGAAGTGGAAGTTCGTTGGTGTGGAACATGCATATAACTCTTTGGAGAGCCCTGTTCAAAGAATTTTCACAAAGGGACATAGCACCATTCTTGAGGCCAGAGTTTATTGGGGTACCATCACCGCCAATAACACTGAGATTTGTGAGATGAATGTCCTTTTCGCGGCAATAATTGAGCATTCCTTTTTGAATGCAGTCTCCCGATCCAGACTCTGGAGTGACGTGCCCAAGATACTCTGATCCAGGCTCTTCAACTAACACTACATGCTCCTCTTTTTTCACAACACGACTAACACTTTTTTTATTCTTTTCTAAGGTTAAAGTGTGGTCCTGTCTTCCGTCAAAATACAAAGCTCTTAATTTTTTTTCTTTGAGAGCTGCATCTGTGTCAGCTAAAATGGTTGTCGCCAAAACATTTTTTTTCTCTGAATTTTGCTGGCATCGATCACATTTTCTGTATTTTCTGAGGTGACCATCCCAACGTCTTCTAGGAGGGAAGAGGCTAGAAGGGGCGCGTGTCTAGTTGATGTCTTAGTCCTGTATACTGCAGTACAAAAGGCGGGTAGTTGCAATCTCATCTGCTGAACAGGTTCCGGCGATGTTTTCAAATGTTTTGGTGGCTGGTACTCCTCATCTGAACTTGAGGCCTTGTCTTCCTCCACTTTTTTGACGTATTCCACTTCTTCTGGATCAAAGCTTTGAGCCGACTGTCCTTGATCCGTCTTCTTAGCTCTTGAACTCTCCCGCTGAAGGTCTCGTCCTAACCTCTTGATGCGTCGTTTGGTTTCCTGACGATCCAAGTTTCCTATAAACATTTTTTTAGTTGTTCTTTGATCTAGAAGAAAAGGCACTTCTAGTACTGGCACTTTTCTTTGTTTTTCGCAATTGCAGGCAACAGGATCTGAACACTTACAAAATGCTATATCAAATAAAGTCTTTTTGGCAGACTCTTGAAAATCAGCAATTCGTTGTGCACAAATTTGGAAACCGGTCTTCGCTGACTTTTGCAAGTCACGAACACTATCATGGTACTTCAATATCTTTGCAACAATCCGTCTGACACTGAGAATTGCTTCACCGCTGATTGAGGCGTAATCCCAAATTTCTACAACCTTACTGGCGACGATAGAAGATAAATCCTTTGTTGCAGGCTCCTTCCGGGATCCCAAAATTCTCATTTTTTTCTTCTCGTTCCCATACGTATTGTTTCAACACATCTTCAACGGTCGGTAGCTGTGTTAGGCCGAATTCCTTAGGTGTCCCAATTATGTTATTGCTAACGTCAGACCGTAACAAACTTGTCGAAGCCATAACTTCAGCGTAACTGTCACCCTCTTACGAATAAAAGGCACTTAACACAACTACAACACTGTCCTCACTTCTACACACAGCACTTCACACGAAAACACAATTATTTTCAATTGAAAATCACTGCAGCACTAAGAAAAAACTCGAGCAGCAACAAGCGCGTTCGATGCAGCTGGTTGACAGGCGACTGACACAATTGAACCTGTCCGCTGGGCGAGTCGAAGTGACGCGGCGCTTGGGGAGGAGTGGGCGGGAGGCAACAGTGTGATAAGCAGATGCAGAAGAGATTGTGAGCAAATTATTTATATTATTACTGCTCATACAACTTAGCATTAAAGGGTTTTGTTCGTTATTCAAGAGGCTTCAATATTTTTATATTATGTCACCGGACAAAAGGCTTGCCGCATGACAAATGGCGCCAACCGTACACTCTAGTGTTTTTGGTGGCCGTAAAAAGGACCTTGTGGCGAGAATGCTGATGTTGGTTGTGCCGCGCTAAGATGTTCGGCGGCTGTGCCTGCTGTTCGTGGCGTACTACAGTCCTCCTCTTCTCTCGGCACCAGTTGTAGAGTCGGCTGCCGGCCCAGCGAAATCCATCGCTGGCGCGGAACGGGAGTGCGAAGACGCAAGAATGGCGGCGGTTCTATTCTTCGGCTGTTCCTTCCGGCTGACTCCGCCTCGATGTCGTCCGAGAGAGGAGAGGAGATGAAGCCCGTCCGATGGCGTGGCGATGAAGTGTGCCAAAATTTTCTGCCGGCCCGGGTTTTATTAACTAACCGGGATCGCTGATTCGCTAGCTCCAAACACGCAGTTGGTCACGTCTCGGCGGCTGCTGATGCCGGATTGGCTCGCCTCATCCACCGCTGGTACCGGAAAGCAGATGTTCGCATACCGCTGCCGTCACAATTAATATTTAATTGTACGTCACGCCGGAAAATCAGTGCTTTTTTACGAAATATTCACTAGGTTTTTAGGCTTGTGGTGCACAGAAAGAGCCCTAATAAAAATGTTTTATGTACTTATTAGTCTTTTCCCTTGCTATTTCAATTACTTAAACCACCAAAAAATATAAAAAATATCAAAAATGATTTTTTGAAGATATCAATAAAAAAATGATTTTTTGGTGATTTTTCTAATATTTGACCTCTACTCGGCAGCAGAAGGCGTTGTCTGATCGAGCTGGGATTTTTTATACGTTTTATTAATGCCATTTGGCCAAAAATCCGCACTAGCCATAACCGGATTTAGAAAAAAATGTTTTTTCGATACACCCTATTGTCCACCTAGACCTCCTGGCCAAGTATCACTGCTTGTTAGAATACACAAATGGTCATCATATTACACACGAGGTCACAGCACATTCAATGCACTCATCATGATGGCAAACTTACAGTAAAGTTCTGTTATGTTAAATTGTTTGGGAGGCTACAACTACAACTTTCCCTTAGGTATGCCTATGATGCACTACTTATGACTTATTAAGCATTAACACCTGTAAAAAGATATTTGCTTGCAAAACAAACTCTTTAAGTTACCTTAAAGCAGTAGTAGACAGTTGTGTTATATAACACATGTTGCAGCACAGGTGACCTGTTTGTCCTTAGAGCTGTACAATGTTTCTTCTATACAACTGTCAAACTTTTTAACTATATTTATAGTTGCAAAAAGCATTAGCTTTTTAAGATTTTTTATATAAGAGGCAGGAGACTAATGGATTTTAATACTGACAATTAAATTATTTATGTTTGCAAAAGCAGGTTTTGTCCATTTGTCTTCACACCAAAATAAAAGACACAGAAAACTAAATAGTGACTTTCTATTTCACATTCACATAACGATTCATTTTCTGCATAACATTCAGTTGTGCAAAACCTATATAAATTATTATCTTATACTACATCTATCTCATATTTTAAATGATATTTAGACTTACAGTAGTCTGCCTAGTTTTTTTTTTGTATATTTCAATTGTTCTTTGAATGACATTTCATTAAAGGAATTCATGATCCAATTAGAAACACGGTTCATTTTTAATATATCGGTATGGAGAACAATACAGGACTTCTGTGGTCTAAGATTTATATTTAAAATAATTTTCAAAATGAAATATTTCCATACAAACTACTTCTTTCATCAGCCTCAACCACAGTACTGTGGTCACTAACATATACTTAATCAAAATTAAGTACTTTACTCTTGTTAAAACATAAAATGTTGCAGGTAAACTACTTACCCCTTCTCCTTAACCGATCTTCACCAAAATTAATAGGCCTTGAGTCCTCTACAACTCAGGCACATATGTTAGAAATTATTTGATTCTGTTTGAATTTGCGGCAGTTATTGTTCACCAAAAAAAAAAATTCTACACACAGACACTTATCAGAAAATGACTTTTTTCACCTTTTGAGGGTAGTACAATCAGAATCACCCCTTATCTCGAACACAATTTTTTTTTGCCATCACCATACTTCCATTTCCTTATGGAACATGGAAGTAAAAAACAATCACAACAAATAAGAATCCAGTCAATACTTACCCAATATACAGGTCATAAAATAGACAAATTTTTACCACACAAAAATAATAAATATAATTTCAGTTAAATGTGTAACCTGACACTACTCATGCGTGTGACCTTGTGACAGTTGTAAAACAGATTACCATGTGAATGCTGTAGATGAATACAGTGTGCCAATGGCAGAAAAGAGAATATGTAAGCCAAAACATGTCGCAACAAACCATGCCTATTGTCCTGGCAATGGGGAAACTGGAATGAACATTTCATATGTATGAGTATTCAAAATATCTGCCAGGCTGTTTGGCCGTGGTCCAAGGTTTGCATTCAAACCAAAAGTTTCACCAGCACACCGGCTCCCATCTTCAGTGGATATACGAGTCAACCTAACACGGGGTGTCGTACATCAGGCCCACAGTACTGTGGTGAAGGCTGACCACACTGTCACCACAGTACTGTGGGCTTGATGTACGACACCCCATGTTAGGTTGACTCGTATATGCACTGAAGATAGCAGCCAGTGTACTGGTGAAACGTTTGGTTTGACTGTAAACCTTGGACCACAGCGAAACAGCCTGGTAGATATTTCAAATACAACTGACACCAGCCGTGAAAGCCTTGGAACATTTCATATACAGTAGAGTCCTGACTATCCGGCCTAATGTGGCGGAAGGGCAGGCCTGATAACAAAAAAGCCGGATAGGCCGGAGTTCTATAATTACTCACTTCCTGCCCCACCCTAAAAACACATTTTTTATACCAAAACCCGGCAAGTATGTCCCTAACTCGAATGTGACTAACCTGTTCACTGTAAACTGTGCAGATAAAATTATACTTGGCTCAAAGTAAAATTATCCGGCACTTAAGTTCAAAAATAGGCCGGATAGTAGCGAGCCGGATAGTCGATAGTCTACTGTATTACAGTTAAAGTGGTTGTTGCACCATTCCTGAGTGGGAATTATGACTTAGCTGTCTACAGTCCGCTGATATTGTGAGGATATTTAATTTAAACAATAATAATGATTGTTTGTTAGAAATACTTGTAAATTAACATTTAATTTTCTTGAAATAATTAGGCATTGTGTAACACTGCAGCAAGGGTACCAGACACCACTAGGAATATATAATCTTTGCTGCACTTCAGCATGATTGTATTGTTCAAATAAATAACACATGTCATGTTTCAGCAACAACTACCTTGAACATTTACTTGTAAGAAAGAAAGTAGGCCTACATATTGTAGTTTCTTTTTTTAAATGCACTATACAACTGAGTTGTTCTTTGGTCCTGAAAATGGCCATTACTTAATGATCTTGTACAACCCTATGTGACTATCTGAGTCCTGCTCAGGGGTCTCTACTGGTTACCCAGTAGTCTGACTTAGTCTGACTTGTTCTTGGATCTGACTTAGTAGGATACCAAGAAAACTATAACACACATGTAAATATGCATATAATTTATAATATATTGTCCTTAAATTAGTAGTGACCATCAATCAATAAATGACGAAAGGTTTAGCGAGGAACAGTTAATTAGTAGACACAAGTGATGTAAAAATTGTACCTATACTTACTGACCAACCCCTGCTAAACCTTGCATCATTTATTGTATATAGTGTATAATGCATATAATCTATCATCTTTTTGTAGTGCTCGAATGGGTCTTGTTGCTACTATGTCTGCATTGGGTTTCACTTTAGTAGGATATTCAAGACACTTTTGGGTTGCCATTCTTGGTGTTATAATGACTGCGATTTCATCAGGTTTAGGTGAAGCATCATTATTACCTTATATGGCATTCTTTAAAGACAGGTAAGTATGTCAGTAACTAATTGCGTATTTAAACTCGTGTTAATACTTTGATGTTGTTGGACGTCAATTGATGTCCTTTGAAAACTTCTAAGAATGCTGATGGATGTCAGTTAATGTTTTCCAGCTTCATTGTATCTAATAGAACTGTGTGTAAAAATACATCTTTGGAGCCTTTTTAAACAGAACGTGTTCTTATAGTATGCAAATCATCTGATGGATTGCATTGCATTTGGTTTCATAACAACAGCTGATAAAAACTGAGCACATTTCATTGTGATTAGAGCCAATTATTTCACTAAAAAATTAATACAATTTTAACTTTATAAAATTGACTATACTAAAAACATTGTGTAATATGTTTATAACAAACAATATCATGAGTTTTCAGTAACTACATTTGGTATGCCTCAGCAAACTTTTTATTTCCTTTAAAATATCAACTTCCTAGAAACCAATTACAGGCAACATAGACACTAAATCATATACAGCAAGCAATATTTTAAATAAGACATTTAGATCTTCATAGAAATTTAGGTAATGCTCACTTTTAGTGGATGGTTTAGAAGCTACAGCACTTTAAATGAATGCAAAAAAGCCTGTCCTGGGAGATGGGCAGTTATTTTAAGGGTATGGCGTCAAAGTCTTAATTGAAACAATTATATATTTTACTATACTTAAATGAATAACTTATTTGTACTACAAGTCTGTGTATGTTGTGTATTATAGTACTTGTGAATTTAGCAACAAATAGCAGGAGGTAATGATTAATGCCCTCTAAGTTTGTATAAAGTACAAATTGATAAAGCTTGCAAGATGAGAATGGTAGAAAAAGTCAATTTAAATTTTTTGTTCCCTCATTCAGGTTATGTGACTAAATCTGCAAAAAAATTAATTTGTATATTATAATACTTCAACTATTACAACATATAAGATAATTTAAATTTGTATTTTAGTATTATTACAGTCTCATAGTAACAACAAATTGTATTTTGCTGTAGACGTGTAATCTCATCATGGTCATCTGGTACAGGAGCAGCTGGATTTCTAGGCTCGCTGTCGTATATTGTTTTGATTTCCTGTGGATTCTCTATGGAGTTGACTCTTTACATCCTCAATATAATCCCATGCATCATGATAGTAACGTATGTACAAATGCATTTAACATCATTAATATTATTTCAAACACTGGCAGTATCAACTTTGTTTAAATAAACACCTGACAAACAACCAATGTTTTTAACAAAGTTTGAGAGCGGTCCTTATATTAATATCAGTAAGAAATACCTACTTTAAATAATATATAACATATAAAATTGTTAACATTAATACACATTAATTCACTTATTTAAGAGATGAACAATCAAGACAACATTAATCACATTTTTATATGGCTAATAATAATGTTGCAAATTAATGTAATGTATTAGACTCCAACTTCGTCGTGTTTATTTGCTAACCTGCTAAATGTCATGTTCTGGACGAGGCCTTTCAGTGTTTCCACCATTTTCAAGTCCTAAATCACATCCTAAATTTGGTCATGATCTAGGACTTGAAAATGGTGGAAACACTGAAAGGCCTCGTCCAGAACATGGCATTTAGCAGGTTAGCAAATAAGCACGACGAAGCTGGCATTACAGAGACTGCTAATTCAAATAACAAGATTAATAATGTATTAGATATCTTTTATTATACACAAAACATACCTTTCACTGTAAATAAGATACATACCCTTTATTATTGTAAATAAATGTGATTGATTAAATATTGTAAATTTCTTATATGCATGTGTGTGTGTGTGTGTGTGTGTGTTTAATTGAATTACAGTAGGTATAAAATTCTTTACACATGCACAGGAAGTATGTACTTCTTGTCAATGCAGAACTCCACAGTTGTCAGTCTACCCACTAGAATCTTTGTCCTTAAGCATACCTTTTATGCTAAACCCGCACCCCTAATTAATGCTAGGCATTGTACAATGTGCAATTATGCTAATTTATGCGAATCCAATTAATCAATTATCCAATTAGATTAAATGTGTCAAAATTGCTTTATTTACGTGAATATATTAATTACTCTGATATAATTAACTGTATTAATTAACTATTAGCATAATCACTGAGACTCTTTAGTACTTACTTACTTACTACTTACTAGCCAACGCCCACCCTTGACTGTTGGGCCATTAGGCGGCGCGCTGACCAGTAGAGACGTGAGAGCCTTGCCGTACCATCTTCGTCTTGGACTTCCGTGTCTGAGATCAAGGCTGGACATGCAATTAGGTGATCCGCATTCATGGAAGCGTATCTACAGAGAACACATTCAGGAGACGACAACACGCCAATGCGGTGCAGGTGGGAGGCCAGGTAGTCATGACCGGTTGTAGTTCTAAAAAGAGCAACACTAGTTGCTCGGGGTAGAGTTCTGTTGATGGGGCCGTCCGTAACCAATGTTGCCCATCTTTTTCCCTCACAGGCTCTTAATTGTTTTTCTTTTAGCCATAGGCTTATTGAGGAATTTATTCGTGCTTTCGCAGATGCATATGAGCTGGGGGTCTCCGGCTGAGGTAGTGCTGCGCCCATTTTGGCGAGGATGTCGGCTTTTTCATTTCCCATGATGTTGACATGGCTGGGTACCCATTGCAGTTCAATCTGCCAGCCTAACTGTACAAGGTTCTGCAGTTCTCACCTACACTCAATTGTCAGGGAGCAGTTTGTATCACCATTTGAGGTCACGTTTTGAATTGCTGCAGTCGAATCTATGAGGAAGACGGCTTTGTTAGGTGGTGAGATCTTGGCAAGCTCAATAGATGCTGCCTTTATGGCTGCTACCTCTCCGTCATAGTTGCTTAGCCGGCCTCCTACAGCAAGGTGGCCTTCAAATAGAGAGCTGTAGAACCCAGCCCCTGTTGCCCCTGTAGATGGTATAGAGGATCCGTCTGTGTAGATTCATATCCACTGCTCAGCGGGAAAATGTTTTTGTACAGTGTGTAAGGCTGCTTGACGAAGCTCGGCTTCATTCGACTCAGTTTTGGTCTTATTATGGTCGAAGAGTTTCAAGTTAGCATTTGGGAGTTGGCTAAAGAATTCACGGTGATGTATAAATGGTGCTGCCTCATTTGGTTCTATGTCATATTTGCGTTGGAGTTCTTCATAGATCGCAATCGGGCATTTCTGAGTTTTCAGCCTTTCTGTCGCTGTTTTATAGTTATTCCACCGTTGTTGGTAGGCTCTTTTACATCTCTCCCAGGATATGAGGCACAGCTTTTCCCGTCTTACTTGGATAGGTTCGACTTGCAGTTGTGACTCCATGGCAAGTATAGGAGTTGATTTTGGCGCACCAGTTATCGTTCTAAGGGCTGCATTTTGGACCAAGTGAAGTTTCTGGCATGCTGCATTGGAGGCAGTAATAGTTGCTTCTGCGCCATATTCCAATAGCGGCCGAATGTAGCTCTTATATACAGTTGTCAGAACATCTTGATTTGCTCCCCATGTAGTCGCAGTGAGTCGTTTAAGTAGCCGGCAGCGCCTGGACGCACTGTTCGCGGACTGTTCTATATGGTGCTTCCACGTCATTCTGGTGTCTATATTAACACCCAGGTATTTAGACATGTTCACCTCTTCGAGTTCCGATCCACAATAGCGCAGATTGACCGTAGGCCGCCTTGTTGATAGAGAGAAAAGTTGGTATGTCGTCTTGGTGGTATTTACCGTCATGGCATTTAGTTTGGCCCACTCTTCTAGTTTAACAAGTGCACTATTAATAGTTGCTTCAAGACCCATGATATGGCTGCTAGTTGCCCAGATGATAAGGTCATCGGCATACAGGAGCGCTTGTACTCCCGGCACACACCGAACAGCCACCAGAATGTCATTGACCATAAGGTTAAATAGGCTGCAGCTGATAACGGCACCTTGGGGTAGCCCTTGGCGTTGAATTCGGTACTCTGAAAGGCAATCATTATAGCGGACACGAATTTGTCTTTGACTCAGGAAGGACGCTATCCAGTTAAAAAGGTTACCTGCGACGCCACTCAAAGCAAGTTTGTGAAGCAACATGGGTCTCCAGACTGTGTCGTACGCGTTTTTTAGGTCAACCATTACTGCCAGGGAGGACATTTTCTTGTGGTACCCATCCTTAACACTTTGTGCAAAGTAGACGACTTGGTCCATGGTGCATCGGTGCGCTCGGAAACCTGCTTGGCATTCATCAATAACCGCATTCATTTCAAAGAACTGGTTCAGACGCCGCACAACCATTCTTTCGGCAACCTTGCAGCAAGCACTTGTTAATGTGATGGGGCGGTAGCCCTCAGGTGTATCACTTGGCTTTCCTTTCTTGGTAATAGGTATAATCTCCCCTTTCCTCCATTGCTGGGGGACGCGTGTTTTCCACGTTAGATTAATGAGATTGAGCAAGGCTAGTTTCGCTGTGTTACCAAGATTTTTTAGGAGTTCTGGGTAGATTGCGTCGGCTCCTGCTGCCTCCTTGCCCTTTGTGTATAATAGTGCAAATTCAAGTTCGGAGAGGCTAAAATCACTTGGGCAAATTTTTTGTTCGGTTTTGTTGAGGCACTGCATTAGAGGTTTTTTATTCAGGTGTCTGTGTTCGTTTCTTGTCTTTCGGGTTCGGCTTATATTTGCGTAGTACTTGCAAAAGGTGTTAGCTATTTTTTTGGGATCTGTGATAAGATTGAGTCCGTTTTTGAAAGGTTGTTGTCCTCTGGCTTCAGTGTCATTATTTAGCCTTGAGACAAAACGGTGTGCTTTTGCTCCATCGCGCCGGAAATCCAGCTCCGATAAGAAGGTTTTGAAGGCCGATCTTTTAGATTGTTTAATTTCTTTACGTAGCATGGCCTGGGATTTTCGGAGTTGGATACAGTCAGATAGTTCTTTAGATTTCTCTGCTTTCCTTCTCAGAGAGTCTCTTGTTTTCTTGAGGGATGAAAGTCTTTTATTCCAGAACGGTCGAAAACCCTTTACTTGACCCCTTGGTACACATAATAGAGCAGATTTCAGTATAGCATCGTTCAGGGACTCTATAGCTGTTTCAGGTGATTTCCAATTTATTTCGTGTGGTATAATATCATTTGTTATCCTGCCGTATTCGCTCCAGTCGGCTTTTCTAAAGTTCCACCGGGGGGCACGTTTGTTAATGTATGTGGCTTTTCCTGTCATACATTTGATGAGAATGGAGCGGTGTCCACAGCTTCCTGCGTCATCCATCAAGTGAACTTTTGTCCTCTGTGCGATGTTAGGGTGCGCAAGGACGAGATCTGGTCGGGAAGTCTGTCCAGCAAATGACAGGAAGGTTGGTGGCGTGTCTTTCAGGTCAAGAAAATTTTCGTCGATGAAAAGTTCTATGCGTCTTCCTGCGGGTGTTAACCTGTCATATCCCCATCTCGGTGATTGGCTGTTAAAATCACCTATGATTATGCTATTTGCTTGGATCATTGATTCAATTGCATCAAGGGATGGAATATTGCCAGGAGGGTTGTATAATCCTATGACTGTGAAATGTTTGTTATTTTTCCATATATGGGCTAGAATTATTTCCACTTTGTCATCGTCTTGCATCTCATGGATTATCACAAATTTAGAGCAGAGATTATTTTTAATTCCAACAATTATCCCCGAGGCGACTTGTCGTGATCGAGGTAAAATATGGCTGCAGTATCCGGTAGTTTGGTAAAATTCAGAGAATTCAGTCGCAGCGCCTGCTTCTACTATAACATATAGATCCACATCAATTTGGCAGATGCTTCGTTTAAATTGTAAAAATTTATCGTTGCTAAGACCTCCGGCATTCCAATACAGGATACTTAGGTCCGTGTCAAGGCCCTGAAAAGGGCCGTTGGTGTTTTTGGCAAGGTTCTTTTGTATCATTTTGGTCAGCGTGCTTTAGGCGAACCTTTGTTGATCGTTTAGTTTATGCAGGGGGCACCACGTGCAGGCGATCAACTTCACCCCCCACTGAGACTCTTTAGTGTTGTTTAAATGATATTAGAAAATTTATTACAAATAATTTAATTAACGTTAGTGTTTCGTTACTGAGGTAGTGACAATAATGAACGCATGAATACTTAACAAATAAATACTTATTTATTAAACATCATTCAAATAAACTTTTGAGACATAAATATAAATTATGACCTGTAAATACAGTTAAGAAAACATACATGAATATAAATCACAATATATATATATCCGTTTCGTCGCTTGCTGTAAAACATAACATACAATACAATAGACATACATAAACATAGACATCAAATATTATTTATCCTACACTAATGCGTTCATTTTGCCTCAGATGAATAGCTTTTTATGTTTAATATTATCATAGTAATTGTTAAATTCTCAAAGTGTGATTTCTTTGAAAAGAGACAGAGCAGTAGTTTTTATTATAATATTAATAACATGAGGATTTTACTTGAGATAGTGAATATCCATAATTCCATCGGTGAGAATCCCTGTTCACTGATGATCCATGTAAGTAGAAGTTCCGTAGATTTTGTGTTGTCATCACTTTGCACTCGTGGGTAAGATTCACTCCCGTTGGTGTTGTTGTTAATAATGAAAGTTTATAGAGTCTTGTGTTGCATACGTGTATTCATTATTAGTAGTTGTATACAGATAATTGTCTGTCGTTGAACTGCTTCGTGTTTTATGTATGTTTAATTTAGTTGTATCATGACTGTGTGCAATATTAAGCACGAGTGTTATGATCGCTAAGTCACTTATTGTTTCTGAGTTTGCATGACTGAGGTAGTGATACCTAAATCATAGTGTGTTCTGATATCGATCACTGTGTTCGGAATTGTCGCGCCAAATTTCTAATATCGAGTCGTTCGCTCACTTATTAATGTTTAATTTGCATGTCGGAATGCTCTTAAAGTTTAAAGTACCAAATTCAGATTCTAGCGATACTTATATCACTTCACACTTCGCATTACTGCGGTAGACTTCTGTAACTTAGTGAAATACAATTAACTGATTGAAAAACCGCATGACTGTCTGAGAACTATTGAGTATCCGAGGAAACTGCGTAACTGACTGACTTTTGAATAACTGAGTAATACTGAGAGACTGCGTACCTTGTAAACAGTTTTTATTAAGCGTCTTCTACCAGAATGCAACTTTCTGTCGAACACGCCTCTGGTCATCCTCGATAGGTCTAATATTTCCTTCCACTCTGGACATCTGTGTTTCTCGGCACCCTGATTCGCTGTTCTGGTTGTCACCATGACGACAATCCTCTTCACCTGCTTCTTTGGAAGATGCTAGACTCTGGTTGGTTATCGAACCTCCCCTAAAGTACACAGCGAAAGGGCTTCACACTACTTCTTAGAATGTAGAGTAATTGCTCGCCTGTCCGTCAAACCTTTGTTCTTCTGACTCTCCCAAGGTCTGCTGTTATTCCCTTACTAACAATACGTAGCGCCTCGTTCATTGTTTGACTTCCCTTCGTCTTTTTTCTGTCAATTAACAGCTTCTTGCTCGTCGTCACCCCAAGATGCCTCCACGGTCTGTCGTCATAAATATCGGTTGTCATCCTAACGTTGCCTCATGCTGTGTGACACCCTTGACTGTATTCTTTTGGTGTACGTTGTTTTGTCTTCATACTGGGTAAAACCTTTCTAATCCTTTGTGAGTGAGTATCCTTTTCATAAAGGCTCGCACGCTCCAATTTAACCCTACAGCATGTGCTTACTTCAATTTCTACGTATCCGTGCCACTATACTCTGCTTTTGTTCAGTTTGTTGTGGTGCTGTAAATCTGAGCTGAGCTTGGTCTGTCACAGTCGATCCTATTTCCCTTTTGTTGTGTTATGTTAGGCGTTCTCTCATTGTCTTGTAGCTGGCGTCGGGTTGACGTGTTGTTAAATTGTTCTTATTTATTACTCTGGCTTGGGTTGGTGACTTGACCTGTGCAAATGTACTTCTCGATCATAAAATTATGAAATTAAAAATTTTTTTGATCGCTATAATTGATTTGCAGGGGGTAGGTCTCAGCTAAAGCTCTTACTCTGGTTTGATAGAATTTTTAGGCATGATATATAGGCATCTTACTGTAAAACCATTGGTTTTGCTAGAGACTCATCATAGCCTTTCCATATGCCAGAGTTTGTTAATCACAGTTGGAGTATTCCATATGTCAGGTTGTGGGAATATTGGCTTGCATGTCACCGAAGTGGGATACGTTCCATGTCCTCTGTTACTTGATGACAATGTGATCAACTTAAATTCTGCTTATGTACAAATTTTTCAAAATAAGCTCAAAAGCATTCGTGCCCTGACAAGAGTTGTGTTAGCTAAGATAACCTCTCCATTTAATCTGTTTACTCATTTCTACATTTGGCATGAGGCAATGTACATGAGGCTCTTACCCTTATGTGGATTGACCAAGTCCAAAGGTATGCTTCCTCTGTGAGGAGACACAGCATTGCTAGGAGCCTATGTTCTCGAATGCTACTCAGATATCCTTTGTGCTCTGCTGTATTCCAGTGATGATGCATGCTGCATCGTCTGACATAGCGCAAAATTTGACAGACTCTGAGAGTTCTAAACCCCTATTACGGCATCCGTCTTCTTTCTGTGTGCATCAACCTTCAATGCATCTGACCAGATAGTTGCATTGACTAAGGTAAGCAGTAATCTCGAGTGTTATCTTGGCCCTCCAACTTGGGCAAATACAGACTTATTGCTAATATGCCCAGTATGACTCTTGAAGGTCACTCATTACTTTGAGATAGAACATGTAAGGCTGAGACTTAATTGCCAACTTTAAGTGTATTACAAAGTTTTTAAAAAATATACAAACACTTAGTAGGTTTCACAGTTTATTATTTACCTCTGACAGCTGTTTCAGCTTATTAAGCTACTTTCAAAGAGATCAAGGAAAAACTAAACAAAGAATGTAAGGGTGGTGAACATGTGTATAGAGTGTGTATCCGGACATGTGTGTGGGGCATGTATGATGGAGGGGGGTGGAGGAACTAGTAAGGGAAGGTCAGGTGTCTGTATAAAGTAAGTATAATCGAAAGACAAACGATAAAAATAAACTAAACTAAATAACAACTTTTAATAAAGGGGATACACAGAATTCAGTTTGTTCATTTGTTAAATTTTTGATACTTTTGATTGCTTTTCTAATTTCTAGAATTTCTAATAAATCCATTTTCTTGCCTTTTTCTATATTGTGGAATAGTGTTATGTTTTTTGTATCTATGAAGTGATTGTGTTGTAAGCAATGATCTGTAAAACCTGTATTGGCTGTATTAGTTAAAATACTTTCTTATGTTCAGAAATGCGATGTTTCAGAGCATGGTCACATTGTCCGATATAAATTACATTGCTGCACAGTGTATTTTATAAACTCGAGTATTTTTGTATGTATTTTTCTCGAGTATGTTTGATTTTTCTTTATTGTTTACTAGTAATGAAAAAAGATTGTTTGTTTACTGATATCATGTTAAGACCACATTTTATAACCTATTATTGATCCTATCTGTTACAAATGGAATGTAATTTGTTAAATGAAATTTTTTGTTACCTCTTTGGAATAAAATTCTTTTAAAATAAAAAGAGTCTATTAAATTTAAAATATATATTCTTTTAAAAGAGTCTATTATTCTTATGTCATAACCATTATTTTCTGCTATGGTTTTTATAATATCAACTTCTTTATAAAAATTTTCTTCGGATAAAGGAACTATGATTAGATGATTAACCATTGCATAAAAACTGCTTAATTTTATGTGACATGATGTTAGTGACTGTTTATGTATAACGGTATCTGTAAAAGTAGAATCGGTAATTGTATCTGTAATTGTATCGATCGGTAATCGCGTGGTGCACCACGACAACAGTGTTATTCATGTTTTTGAACATTAATTATTGACAATGAGTTTACATATGTGTGTTTTTATTTTAATTGGATTTTAATATATGACGACCTCTTTTCGAGCAAGTGTCTGAGGATGGGTCAGATGACCTGAAACGCGTTACGCTAATATTATTCTAAAGATAAAAGTCACAAGACAGATCTAACAAAGGTAAGAAAATAAGAAATGTAAAAGTAGGTTTCCTATATATCTGAAAACTAAGATTATTTTGTTACCTAGATCCAACTAATTTAAACTTTTCATATTTTCTGTTTCAATTGTAAATCGCACAGTACTATAAAAGTTCCTGCACCCCCTTCATCATACACACCCTACACACATCCGGATACACACCCTAAACACACGTTCACCACCCTTACATGTTTGTTTAGTTGTTCCTTGATCTCTCTGAGAATAGTTTATTAAGCTGAAACAGCTGTCAGAGGTAAATAATAAACTGTGAAACTTAGCAAGTGTTTGTATATTTTTCAAAAACCACTGTATTAATATGTTTCATCAAGTGCCCAACGAGTCATCAATCAATATTGTTAAGTGTATTAGACCTCATCTTCTTCCTACCGGTTATTTGAACTGCCTCTGTTTAGTATTTGGCCATCACTTGGCTAACTGATCTCATTCAGTGATGCCAACACTCACAGCTTCACCAAAAAGATGAGTTATTTCTTTTGGTTACTGTGTGACAATTACTGTGGTGTCATCTGGAAATACTTCTAGCAAAACATGCTCAGAAAGCACCAGCCTCAGTAGCCCATCGTACATGATATTCATTCCACAACAATGGGCCAAGTACCAAAACCTGTGGATGTCGTTATGTCTTTTAAGACAATTCTCTCTACTGCATATGAGGACCCAGAACCTGAGGTAGTTGTACTCAACAATCTCCTTGAAATACTGCAGCATACTCGAGCCATTCAGTGAATCCCAAATGCAGTTCCATCCGGCTGAATTGAAGGTGTTCCAAACATCCAGTCTTACAATGACACAGTATTTCTTTGTACCTTCTTTCTAATGCTTAAATGATATTGACACCCTAGAAATGTTGGCCACCATATTAGCTGAGTCAAGTGTTAAATGACCCTTTCCGAAACCAAACTCATGATCTTCTTACAGATAAGAGTCCATTGCTTCCTCCAATCTGCTGTAAACAGTACACTCTAAGACCTAAACACTGGTGTCCAGCATATATTATGGACGATAAAAGGATGATTGTCATGAGGCTTTGAGCTCTTTGTATGGGCATATCTTGCCTTTACCATGCCCTCGCCAAGACATGCATTGTACATGTCAGTAAACACTTCAGGGACAGCACCAATGGCTGTCTTAAGAGTGATATTAGGGATTTCATATATATGTGTGTGTGTGTGTGTGTGTGTGTGTGTGTGTACAGGAAATCACTGATGAAATAAAAAAAGTCCGGGATATAACTTTAGAATATGATGTTCTGGTATCATCAAATGATGTTGTTATTAACAACCACTTTTGGTTTTATACATATATATGCCTTATTTCCTTTAAATAAAACACAATTTTACTACATTGTTTTAGTAACAGTGATTACATTAATAAAGATAAGTGATGTTGTTTATTCCATAACTTAAATCCATAACTTTGAACTTAATCACAAAAGAACTGTGATGCATACCATACATTGTATTGTTTTGTATTCTTTGTTTTATTAATAAATTCAATTTCCGTTCAGTTACTTTTAAAAGTGTGTAATTTGATTTTGAAACAAAAACTATTGCAAAGCAAGAAGTTCATGTTGGCAGGTTTTCTCCAAAATTGGTGTTGCCATCTTAAGTGGGAGTGTTCAGAGAAATTCAGTATTGCACAAATCAGTGTTTCTCAACCTGTGGGCCACAACCCACTGCTGGGTCTTGAGGGGGCATTTGGTGGGTCACAAGACGAATATTTATTTACGGTATCTTAAAAACCTATTACATTTAAATTACTAAGATGTATTGTCTTAACGATTTAAATACAACCCATTTTGTATGTAGTCTGAACTCTACATTTCTGTTATTTGCGTTCTACCATTGCTTTATACTGGTGTCTCTCTGATGTCTAACTCAAGGTATCAGATGTACGTCATTTTGGTTTCAGCAATGAGTTCTTAATTATCTGTGTGTCAAATTCACTTTGACTTCATGTGTTGCTTGATATTTCTGCTTGCCTCTGTGTGTGTGTGTGTGTGTGCGCGCGCGCGCGCGTGCACGGGTGCACAGTTGCTGATGAGGGTCAACTGTCATCATTCCACATTGCTATCAAGAGTGCTTATTTTAGATTCAGACTTAATGAAGAGGCAAGTGTCCTGAAGTTTTGTATGACGCATTAAAGTTGCTCATGCCGTACTCAACCTCATATTTGTGTGAAAAGGGATTTTCATCTATGATTCAAGTGAAAAGCAAGTACAGAAATATATTTTGACACACACTCCAATTTACAACTTAAGTTAGCCACCCTTGAATCCATCATACTCCAGTTTATCCTGAAAAGGCAGCCCCAACCATCAGTTAATTCAATGAGTAAAAAATTTTGTTTTTAAATTTCAGAATGTGTTTAGTTAGAGTAAATTCATTTTTTTAATTACATATTTATTTTTATAGAATTAAATATGTATAATTTGTTTAAGCATAAAAGAGGGCTTAATGTACTCAATGTTAGGGAAAATATGATTATAAACTGGATGCACAATCCTACAAGTAATTCTGCCAGCCAGTGGCGGCTGGTGGTTCCAAATTTTGGTGGTTGCGGTAGTTGGTTGAGTTGGTGGGGGAGGGGTTAAAAGACATTATACTATCATAATCACAGTTATACAAAGTTAATTTTACTATAATTTTATAAGGACGCACTACAACACTACTAGTAGAGCATTGCGGAAGCTTTGCAACCACCAAGCTCACATATGGAACATAGGGCAATTGTTAAGAATAGCGAACATCCTCCCATACATTTGTGTAGTAAGCTTTGCTATTTACTGTTGAAGTTGGAAGCGGCCTATAACCACCAGCCTGTGCGCCACTTTAAATTGTACAATAAACTTTGCTGCATAGAAACTAATATGCTTTCTATTGAAATTGATGACACTTTTAACTACCTAATGTTTTTTTATATTATTTTATGGTTTAGTTATTCTATATCGGTGGTTGTGCAATGCTGTAACCATAACACCAGCCACCTGCTGCCAGCGCCTATTCTTATGGGCCCCATGAACTGTAATAACCTTGAAGATATATGCATGACAGTGGTTGTAATTCTGGAGGAAGCATCTACCACAATGAAAGATATTAAACACCAAAAATAGTCATTGCAAGATATGTTAGTTCCAGCCTTTGGATCCACGTGCTCATATCTGTTCATATATTTTTGATATTGGTATTTGACAATATCTGAAATTCAATAATGATCTAAAATTAGAAGCCAAACAAGTAGGCTTAAAGATAAGTAACAAAAAGGCCAAGGAGATGCGTATTAACAACAGAAATAATTCTGTTTTGTTACTAGACGGAAGAGTAATAGAAAGGATAGATGAATTTTGCTATCTGGGTAGCATGGTTAGTCAAGATGGAGGTGCTCTTAGGGATGTGATAAGTCGTATAAATAAACCAAAAGGAGCACTGCACAGTTACAATCAGTATGGAGATCATCCCATATATGCAGGAAGACAAAACTCAGAATAATTTACTCAAATGTCGAATCAGTGTTGCTGTATTGATGTGAGATCTGGAAAATGACAAAGGACATCACCACAAGGTTACAGACTTTCATAAACCATTGTCTGAGGTACATAATGAGAATCTGGTGGCCCAAGACCATCTCGAACAGGAATCTATGGAGGTGGATGGTGGGTCTCAGGATGTGCTCTGAGAAGACCACCAGAAAATATCGCTAGAAAGGCACTGAATTGGAAAATCTGCAAGGTAGCCGCAGATGTGGAAGACCAAGGAACACCTGGAAGGGGACTATGGAAAGGGAGCTGGCTGGTGTCAACAAGATATGGAGGGAGGTGAAGGCCCTGGCAATGGACAAAACATGCTGGAGAAATTTCATTGAGGCCCCTATGTTCCACCTAGGAATTTAAGGACTTAAGTGAAGTGAAGTGAAATTCAATATTCCAACTGTGCTCCATTCTGTGCTTTGTTTTCTGTTGCATATTTAAGATGTCAATAATCAGACAAATGTTCAGGCAGAGTGTGAAATGTCAACAGCAGTTTGATTCTGAGTTTAAGAAGTTGGTGATCTGTGAATGTATACCATTGTAGAGTTCATGAAGATGATTTTTTTTTTTTTTTTTTTAATGTGATGAACTAGGAAAGTTTATAAATAAGTGTGGGTCAGTTTACTGAAAGGTTGACCAAAGGTTTTGGAAGACCAAAAGGTTGTTTAAAATGCATTCTGTCCGGCCAAAATTCATCTGCCAACCATGATGTGCTGTGAACAACAATAGTATAGATGAAATAAGTTGATGAAAATATTTATAATAACACAAACCATTTCTGTAAGTGTCATGTTTCTTTCTTGAATTTTGTTTTAGATAAAAATCAAATATCTGGTTGCATTTCAGAGCGACTGACTCAGTTACAAAGGTGGAACATAAACACAGACATTGCAAAAATAGACAGGGAGACAGCAAATAGCCCTAATGAGTATAGATTTTGTTAAATAAGCATTCTTCAAGTTATGTAATATGTTAAACACATTACACAACAAACATTTAAAAAAAATATGAAGTCCTTATAACCTGTTAATAATATGTGGAAACATTTGTTTGTCTCAAACAGCTACAATAGGTCAGTTTATACTGTGTTATTGACACTGTGGTCTTCACTTTGGTTTTTCAGTTTCTGGGGTCTTATGAAACATCCAATGATTAATGACCAAGGCTCTGTTAGTGTCTTGGACCAAATGGCAGGTGGTCCAATCAATTATCATGTAGGTGAGGATGTGGAGCTCGGATCCAGAATTTACCAGGATAATGGCTTCTTGCGGAAAACTACCTCAGATTCCATGTGGGAAAAAATAATATATATTCCAAAGTTATTGCCTTATATGCTTCCAATTGGACTTGTTTACTTCTTTGAGTATTTTATCAATCAAGCTTTGGTGAGTACACACACAAAACTTGGTTTATGTTACGTTATTTAGTGTAAAAACGTAGTATCAGCCATATTAAATCATTTGTATCTCCTCTGCATTTTTAAATTCATACGTAAAAATGAAACCTATATTTCATTCATGCTAGTGAGCATTTTATATTGCATAATTATTTGATAAACTTTATGATAATTACTGCTAATGAGTCCATCACTTGGCTGTCACTCATATTTGGATTCTTTAAATCAGTTAGTTTACTTTTATTAAATAAATAAAGTAAACGTGTTTTTCCAACTTTGTTGTGTTTACTTGCTAAACTGCTACTTGTCCTGTTCCAGATGAGGCCCTTCGGTGTTCCCACCATTTTCAAGTCCTGAATTACAACAGAATGGTGGAAACATTGAAAGGCCTTGTCCGGAACATGACAAGTAGCAGTTTAGCAAGTAAACACAACAAATTTGGAATTACAGAGGCTACTATTTCAAATAACAAGATGAACAATAAACATGTTTTAATTAAAGGTATTAACATACGTACAATTCTTTCAATTTAAAAATATCATTAATTGACAATCACAAATTTAGTCATTTTAATAATCATTAACCATTTTGGTTTTTGGGCTTGTTAGTCACATTAAAAAAATAATGAAATTAAGAGCAGAGCTTATGTTTCTTTTTAAATTTCATATAGTTACAATTACATCTTTTGAGCATAATCAGCCTCTTTGTTAAGAAATGACATTATTCTTAAAAACAGCTTATTTGTACAGGCTGTACAATATAAAAAAATACAAGTGATTTATCCAAACTATTCAGTCTCTCAGTGTCTTTGAGAATGACGTCCGTTTTGTTGTCCAAGGCATCTTACCTTATTATATGATAATTTCTCACTATAATACTGTGTTAATGATATAGTCAACCAAAAATAAAACTTAACTTTACAGAATAATTAACTGTATAATATTATATTTTACATGAGAATACAGTCAACAAAAATCAGTTTTACTAAAAACAAAGAAAGCGATGGGGGAGGGGGACAAAAGAAATTAATATGATGATAACAGTCTAATAAAAAGTTTTAAAATAGATTAAGCAATAGAATCTTATACTATAACTTAACGTAGACAGTACTGAATCCACTGTAAATTAATTATTATTGTTAACTCTGAAACTTAAAGAATTTGTTATTAAAAATTTCTGAATTATAGAATTTTAGAACTTTCTAGATGAGAAAATAATTAGATTAGATAATTGTAATAAGAAGACTTGAAAAAGTTCTTAAAATGTACATTGTTTAACAAGAAATATGTCATAATATAATTTGCCAGTTACTTTAAAAATAAGATTTACAATAAATACGCTATAAGAAGGTGCCATTGTATAAACCAGATGAAGGTCAAACATAGAGCTGTAGAAGAAATGGAATGTCAGGTATGTACAACCATCAATACTGGCAAGTATTCTTCTGGAACAGTAGAACACTAATCAGATTTAGAGTTACTTTGGACGACAATGTTCTAAAGGATATCAGAGTAGGCTTATAATACTAAAAGTGTCTATTCACTTTAGAAGCAGAATTTTGATAAAAATTCTAAAGTTACTATGTACAAAACCTTTATTAGGTACAGTAGAACCCCGCTAGTCCGATCTAATTGGGACCGGGGCCGGTTCGGATTGGCAAAAATTCGGATTATCCGAAATAATTATTATTAAATAATTATAATTATTTATTTGATTTAAATATGGTCTTTAACTTATATGTAACTCATATATGCCTGTTTTTTATTCAACAAATGCATTTTACGGTTTATAAGAGTTGAATATTTCATAAAATATTACGTAGTACAGTACTGTAATACAGTACAGATAAGGTGAACAGTATTGACACTGACGTTCGGTGGCTTTCTAGTGCGGTATTGTTGTTTACTATCACGGGCGCGCCAGGGCGTCAATGACTCATGCCAGTTTCTTAGTAATCCCACTTCCCCCACTCTTGTTTGTTTCTTCTCGTGGCCTTGCTTTCAGTAGTGAGACACCTGTCAGTCTGAGACATTGTGTGTGCATTCCAACTTACATACGTTTTCAGTGTTGTTTTTTAAGTGCGTATTGTATAAAAATGGTTGGTAAGCGGAAACATAGTTTGTGTGCACTAAAAGATAAACTTGAATTGTTGAAACATTTGGGCAAGGGTGAAAGTGGAACGAAATTAACAGTCAAATTTGGTGTGGGTAAAGCAACAATAAGTGACTGGAAGAAAAACCGGTCCAAGATTGAACAGTTTTGTGCGACAACATCCGAGAAGACTCTCGAGGAGCGTCATACATCAAAAGTGTCACAATTTGACAAAATTGATGAAGCCCTTTTCATATGGTTTTCACAAGAAAGGCAGAGAGGTACTCCACTGAGTGGTCCCCTAATCCAAGAAAAAGCAGTTCACCTCAATAAACTGATGAATGGTGATCCTAAATTCATTGCGAGTAACGGCTGGCTGGACTGGTGGAAAAAAAGACACAGAATACGACAGTTATCCATTACCGGTGAATCACTATCAGCAAATCACCAGGTTGCACAAGAGTACATCGCTGAATTCGCAGACATAGTTTCATCGCAAAATTACTCGCCTCAAGAAATATACAATTGCGATGAAACTGGGTTAAATTTTAAGGCATTGCCAAACAAAAGCCTCGCCGCCAAACAAGAACTTAATGCACCTGGTTTCAAAATGTGCAAGGAACGTGTGACTGTTTTAGCATGCAGTAATGCAGCTGGGACTAATAAGTTGCCACTAATGGTTATTGGCAAATCAAAAAACCCAAGAGCATTTAAGAACATCAATGTGAACTCGCTTCCTGTATTCTACAGGCATCAAAAAAAGGCATGGATGACCAATGCTTTATTTAAGGAATGGTTTCATGTCCAGTTTATTCCTTCAGTAAAAAAGTTCAGTGAAAAAAATGGTCTGGCACCCCGGGCATTACTTGTCATTGACAACGCTCCATCACATGCTTTGACAGAAGAACTTGTTAATGGAGATATAAAAGCTATTTTTCTCCCTCCAAATGTAACACCTTTGTTACAACCCATGGACCAAGAGGTGCTACGAAACATGAAATGTGTGTATAAAAAAATTCTTCTAAGGTCCCTTCTTGAAAATGAAGACAGTTCACAAACCATTCTCCAAAGTCTTAAGAAAATCAACATCAAAGATGTTATCTATTGGTTAGGTGAAGCATGGGACAATCTCAAAGAACAGCTGCTGAGAAAGTCGTGGAAAAAATTATGGCCAAGTCTCTCTTACATCGATAGTCCGGAACAAGGTGATGACAGGACTGAAGTTTTACAGCTCATGCATCAAATTCCAGGCTGTGAAGAAGCAGACGAAACAGATGTGAACGAGTGGGTGGCAGCTGACATGGAAGACCACCAAGTTTTGACAGATACGGAAATTGTTTCCCTGATCAGACAAGACTTCGATGAAGATTCTGATGTGATGGATGAAGCCAATGATTCAGAACATCTCATTTCACATTTAGAAGCAGCAAAGGCGCTGGAAATATCCCTGCAGTATGTGGAGCAGCATGCCAACACTACAGCGGCGGACATCATGTTCATGAGACGCTGGTGGAATATTGCGTCGTCTGCTAGATTCACGTCTTTACGCCAGCAGAGAATAACTGATTTTGTGCAACCAGTGAATAAGTGAAGTGTTAGTATTGCAGTCTTTATTTGGAAATTCTGTTAATAAAGTATAGAAACTGTAATCTAAGTACTGTACAGTACAATAATTGAATTCTGTTTTTGTAGTTTGTAGTTCTTGTAGTTTTGTTTAAGAATTTTATTCCAGTAATTGTAGGCCTACTGATTAATACGTATTACAGTGGTTAGTATTATTTTCTACTGATTTTGCAAAATGTAACCATTTTATTAGAAATGTAATGAAATCATTTGTCACTTCATGAAATCTGCAGTTGTTTTTATAGCTTTCCTTGCCTATTTGGTTCCTGGAGGTGGTTCGGATTGTCTGGAATTTTGGACTAACGGGGTTCTACTGTATATGCCAGTCAGACTCAACTAATGTCATAAAAAGATTCAAGCATGTTAAGTATATTGTTACGACGGTCTCACTGATTGTCTTATGGTACAGTTGAAAAACAAAATCCAGACACCAAAGAAGTCACTAATAACCAGCTTTAATTAATCATAAATAACAATTTGTAATCAACTCGTACAATAATTAAAGTTAAATTTGTCCACATGCAATAATAATGTCAACTATTAGAGTTCCACACTAATTATAATACAATAATCACTTCACCATAATACTTCGAAACACACTTCAATAAATCACCACTTATAACTGACTTCTGTGCGGCAGCTGTTACCTATTTAAAGTCCTGAGATGTTCCATAATTTGTGTCAACAAGCACTCAAAAAGACTAGAGCATACACTAGAGTGTGGCCTTGGCGCGCGTGCGTGCACGCGCGCACACACACACACCTGCTTGGCTGGCCATGAAACATGTAGAACGACACTGTCCATTGTATGAGAATGTTATGTCTTTGCAATATTTTAAAAGAATGTCTTGAGGCTAATCTTAGGTACTACTTGTGGGAAGAGCTCACCAAAGATCAAAATTATAAAGTAACAAGTACCGTGAATATTTAATTAAGAAAGTTGTGTTAGTGATTATAATCACAAACACAATTATCACTGTTGCACACCACTATAGAAAAATTATTCCGATTAGCGCTTCCAAGCTTCACAACTCATCGTCAGGTAAATAAAATTATGGTGTAAAATCAAGGAGGAGAATTAAGGAAAAAAAGGTAGAACCATACTAAGACGGGTAAGCTGAGCTGACTACATCTAAAGGAGCTTTGGCAAAAATGGTTGAAGGTAACATAATCAAAGGTGTCTTGGAAGAGGCCAAGGCTCCATGGCTCATCACAGCTAAAGGCTAAGGGTCATCTTAGAAACATTATATCTTAATCTATGATAGGTGTTTTAGTTATGAAGTTGAGATCAAGTAAAGTTTACCTTGTGCAAAATTATGTTGAAATTATTATTAGATTTCTGTTTAATACAGGACTTTGTGTTGTTTTACAGTTTGAGCTGGTGTACTTTGAGAAAAAAGGATTTGTTCCTGACCATTCCCAGCAGTTTCGAGTATACCAATTAACATACCAACTGTCGGTGTTAATTTCTAGATCCTCGTATAACTATATAAAAATAAAGAATATTAAAGGATTCGCTGTTGTACAGGTTAGTTTAAGTTAAACAAAAACATCAAATTTCTAATTTTTATTCTGTTATCTCGAATTCTACTTATATTCGGTATGTAATATTAAACACACAAAAATGTTTGACTACTGTATAAGAAATTAATTAAAAATAAAATTTTTTATAAAATCATATGCAAAACCAGAGAAGACAGAGAGAGGTGGTATGAGAGAGCATGTGCTTGTGCAAACCAATGCACATTAGGACTTGACTAATTTGAGCTTACATAATTCAGATTTGTGGACAAATTACCTTTCATCATGACCCTTTAATATTCCATTTAAAACCATGCAGAACACTGTCTGTAATTAAAACTTTCTCTTTGAGTAATGTGAAAAAAAATTTTTTCCAGTCTACAAAAAATCGTGGGGTTTAGCATGGACTAGGCCATAGGCCATACAGCATTAAGAAACACAATAGACATTGACCTTTGTGAACAAATAATGCTTGTATCAAATTTACAGAATTGGCTATGCTAACTTCTCATGATGACCACGTCAATATCGAGGTCACCTGGTGATTGAAATAAACACCATTTCTGACAATTCACTATTACAGCCAGGTGACCAAATTATCTTTCAGTGTCAAAAAACAAAGTGTGCTTTACATATTGGTGGAGGTAGTGGAAGTACATAAATTATTTATCTAAGAAGCAACAAAAACTGAGGCGAATGAAAGGAAATATGCACATAATTTTACTCAGGGCTTGATTTCAGGGGAAACTCGCAGGAACGGCGTTTCAGAACCTTTTGGATCCAAAAATAAATTATCGAAAAAATATATGAAAAGGAAAACCTAATTATTACACAAATTTACTACTACTTTTTAAATGGTGCCCCTCATCAGCCCTACCAAAAAACTAAACATTTGTCAAAATGAAACACCAGCACTAATCTTTAACTTAACTACAATCGTTCATTTTTTTATGTGTTCAGGCACCTATAATTTTAGAAAACAACCACTGATTTTACTTAGTTATAACGTTCAAAGATGAGATGTGTATTTTAAAATCAAAACGTTCACCTGTTCGATGATAGACGATTTGAGGCAAATGCTTTAGCTCATGTTCTTCCTCATTTAAAATTTTACAAGCAGTAATAAGAATTTTGTTTTACCACGTGCCACTAATTGGCAGTTATACTGCAGGTTGGTCACCACTAGTCTCATCCTGTTGTACCATTTACAAGTCGGCCTTAGACCATGTAAAGCATATAAAAGATGTGACTTTAATTTAACTAAGGGGCAAAAAATTTACCAGTATGTCACTATAATATAAACCCTGTAATATGTGTCTTATTTATAAAAAAAGTGCTTTGGAAAATATGAATACAGCAGAACTTGGCCAATTTAAAGGTTAGTTAACCTTAAAGTCATATATTTAAGGTCACATAACCTTAAAGTAACAGGTTAGTTAACAGGTGACATTAACCAAACATTGGAATTAGTGAAGTTGTATTTGGTAGTGTCCTGAATTTTGTATTGTATTTGGTAGTGTCCTGAATTTTGTATTCAGATTTCTTTCTTTTCTTTACTCTTTTCTTCAGAACTTACAAATAACAGCAATATTTTTGGCTGATTTCAATGACTTGTTTTGAGTCCACATTCCCAATTGGTTTTGCAAGAGCCATGATGAACACATATAACTGCATGATAAAGGAAAAACACATTAGTCTGTATAAAGAATATAAATATATTTAATATTTATAGGAATTTTACCTGAAGATGTTTTTCTTTATTTGGAACATGTTTCGGGACATCCAGTGTTCCCATCCTCAGCCTTCTTAATTTTGGATCTTGTGTAGTACTTGTGTGTTGGTTGGTTGTTGTTATGGTTTCCTGTTGGTTTTTGGTATTTTAAATTGGTATTATTGTGTGTGATTGTGGTGTATATGGATGTCCTGAAACATGTTCCAAATAATGAAAAAAATCTTGAAGTAAAGTTACTATAAATATTAAATATATTAGATACATCAAGGAATAGACTGTAGCAGAAAGTCTTTGACATATATAAATATAAATATATAAGTAATAAATATATAAATATATGTAAATAAATATAAATATAAAGAATATAAATATGCGGAATGCGGACACAGTAGAAATGCTAAACCATGCTCATAAATATTAGTAGACTGAACAGTGAGAGTGGCTGACTGACATGCCATGGAACAGACTGTAATACTGTCTCAGCCAAAAGGATGGCAGTCAGAAGGTTTCAGTGTAATAATGTGTAAAACCATGACACTATCTCTATGCACCAATCAGATTGTCTTATTACTCAAATGACTTTATCGCTTTTGGTTCATGTGGCCTCAGTGTTGCCACAATTAGTATTCATCAACTGCAGAATAACATCGTCAATGAATCTGACCAGTCATGTTATCATCATTCTGATGTCAGTGTAGCTGTTGTTTAATAGTGTGTAGACAAATGTAAACAATTTAACCACACTGATGTGAGGTAATAAATTAATACAACTAATAATAGTTGCTTTGATTGCCGACTTTAATGTAACAACATGCCATGTACTAACAACAGTAGTGTGACATCCATGTAACCGCTGTTGCCAACGGCAACAGTACTGGAAATAAGAGCAAATAATATTAATTATATCACAGAATAAATACTTTAGTTATTGAATGTTATCTTACTAACTCTTTACCACTTTTTTAATTAATAATAAAACACACTTCACTTACCGTTTACAGGCCAGAGTCATTCACATGAACCTATGGACTATAAACGTGATTTAGGGTTACGTATTTCAATAACTACGCTCATTTACAGTTAACTCATTCAAATTTTATTAAACACATTTTCTTTAGTTTTCATGAATTACTTCCTTCAGCATTTAATACCAAACAAATTTCAATATTGAGGCCATGTAACAAGTCCAAACAAAATTTAATATTCTCTTTTATTATATTGAACACAAATAATTACTTAACTTAATTATTAATAAAAGCAACCCAGCATCTTACCCATTCTCTCATTCATACACATTTAAGTTTTCCCCCGTGATATAGAGCTCTTTTAATTTAAATTTGTTACATAGTGACTTGGTTGTCAGTTACTTAACTTAACGGCGTCTCTGCAGATCACTTGTTGATCTCCACAAGTTTTTTTGTTCACTAGTTGTCTGAATTATTCTCGCATTGTTCAATTTCATGTCAATACATTAAACTGTTAAATTTTGCACTGTTTTACTCGAGTTATTTCACAATTTCTACCGGTTTTATGAAATTTTTGGCTCATGAGCCTTTATGCTGAACTGCCCGCGAGCCGCCGCTATGAGACAACAGACGCCAACTGTGTTTTCAAGGTGGCCAGCCGTTCTTCATCTGTATCAACTTGCTTGTCTCATTCCCCAAAAGGCACCACGTCACATGGTAATTAGTTAATTTTCCGAGAGCGAGTTTACCGTAGTTGGCTGAACAACAGACGACCTGGGGCTCGCTAAAAAGTTCGTGCTTATTCAAACGTGCGAGCAAGCAGGTGCGCTCTTGAGACATTCCAGAGTACCTGCAAATGGTACTTGTTGACAGATTTTCTGGACCAACATGCAGATGGGCGTTCCCTACAGGAATTTCTATTGTTACAGATTGAGGCCTTGTATGGGTAACTACACTGCGTCGTATTCACAATTAAAGTTAAACCTATCATCCCATTCTCTCCCGTTATAATAATTTGAAATCCAAACAATATTTGTAGGGAAACTTGAAGAAAAGCGTAGCATTGCTTTCGAACTGCTGGGCACTTGCACCATCTTTTGTTGCCAGCTCAGACATCGGCAATGACTGCTTATGGTCATTGACCTCGTATTAGTTGTCACTTACAAACTGTGGAGGGGTTGACACACTCATCCGTCCAATTTGTTGCTGCTATATAAACCAGCGAAACGCTTGTTCGTTTTTGGAACTGATGTGCAGCAGATACTACCTACATATTTGTGTTTCATTCGTTTAGTCATGTGTTTCTCTGTTTATCTTTATTATTTTTAATTCGATTATTTGTGTTCTGATTTATTCTGTGTAAGTATAATGAGAGTCAGATACCGTTTAAGCGGGACCCTCTTTTTCTCTAAAAAGAACACTGAGTTAGAAAATGCTCTAAAAAGAACAGTTGGTACAAGAAAAAATTTGAATTAATTTTTATGTTAAGTTTTAGGCCTATCACAACCGGTAACAGGTGTTATGTACCCACACCGTGCCACTGACTAACAAGTATTGGTTTTGAGTTAATTCCAAAGAAATTTATACAAAAGGTATCTTGTTAACAAATAATTACTTATTTAAAACCTATAGCATATTTATTTTATTTTATTGAAAAGATTTTCCTTAATTGAGCCATGTATTACAGCATAAAACCATTTGAAACAACTGTCTACTTGAGTTTTGCCATTTCACTGGCAGTGGCTGGAGTGTCTTTTAACCTATCCAACACCAAAATAGAGTTAACCTGAAAGGCTATCCAGGTCATATTCTGACAAAGAAAATCTATCTTTGAGTCATGTTTATTAACGCTACTGCATAAATTGTTTTCTTGGATATATTTTGTATACCTGTCTCCCTTTGGAACTAATTTGTTTTTTGTAACTACCATTCCTTCATTACTGGACTTCCCCTTGATTACTTTTGTTTCCTAGAGCTTCAAAAGTAGCTTTTCACTCGCAGTCATCAGAGTTTGGAGCTGAATGGAACACAAAACTTTAATTAGTCCTTGTAAATATGTCTAATAACTTAGTTATGTTCACAGTTTATTTCGTGTTTCCTGATGTAACGTAGTGTAGACATTTTCTTTTCTTTTATTTTATTTTTTAATTTGCCAGCCAAGAAACAGTAGGTGTTACTAGATAGTGATCTGGATAGTCACTCCTCAATATAATTTATTGTCTCCTATATTCTCACAAGGCCGGTGTACATTCTATATTTGAAGTCTTCTTCAAGTATGAACCATGTTGTAAATGTCTCATAAGCCGTGTCAATAATTCTTATGAGACTTTTTCAACATGGTTCATACCAGAAGAAGACTTCAAATACAGGATAATTGTTCCCTGTACTTCTTGATAATGAGGATATAATATGTCAATGAGAAGAGTTTCTTGTGCACCATACACGGTCACTGATATCTTTCTTCTTGTATAAATTCTTGTTATATCTTTCTTCTATTATCATCAACATCATCATCATCTTCTTCTTCCCTTGAGCATTAGGTCTGTGTTGCCCGTTAGCTCACACTATACCACCACAAATAGAATTAGTTTGTCTAATTATAAATATAACACTACCAACTAGGAACACAAAGATTTTTATTGGTAAAAATGTAAAATTTTTACCTTATACCATAAGCCAGTTTTCACTTATTATAAGCTTCGTCAGAAGCTCAGATCCTTAAAGCCTCTGATGAAGCTTATAATAAGCGAAAACTGGTTCAGGCTATAATGTAAAAATTTTACATTTTTACCAGTCAAAAACTTTGTGTTCCGAGTCGGTAGTGTTATACTTATAATTAGTTAATTAATGGACACATCATGGACAACAAAATCTAAGAAGTAATTTGTATCTAACCATATGGGTGTTTGTGTGCAGGTTGTCACATTGTTACTGAACAAGGTCCATTTATCTCAGCCAGGCTGTTGGCTATTGTTTTTCCCCAAAAACACAGTAGGTAGATGGGGTTAGACTGACTTAACTTTCAAACCCACAGAACAGTATAAAACCATGCAAAGAATCTCTATTCTATTAAGCTATTCTTACATAGTGTTCGTGTTGTGACGATTTCATTAATAAAAATATGTTCATTAATTAAGTTGATAATATATAAGCGGTGAAATTTTAAATTCTTAATAAAATCTCACATTGTAAACTAAATCTTATGGCAATAATTTAATAATAATAATATTTAATATAAGTCTAATAATAAAATTAAAAGGGAATTGAATTGTACAGAAAGGGTAAAGCTTATTAATTATTCCTGCATAAACAGGCGCTGACCAGAATTAACTTGTTTTCTGACCCCTAAATAAACTAAGTATTATTGTAAATTTGTTATTATTTAAATAATTAAATAAGACCATTGTTACGTACTTTGATAACTTCTGCAACTAAGAATATCACGATTTAATTAGTTAATCAACCGTAGTCCTTTAATTAAAATTAGAAAAACGGAACTACTTTTATGTTGCCTAGTAATTGTCTTGAGATTACTACGCTCCCCTTAACTATTTTCTGCCACTTGGAATGGAGCGCTCACGCCGTAAGCAGCGTAAAGCGTTGTTTCGCTACGTGTATATAAAAATGTGAAAATCTTGATACAATGACTATTTAAATAAGTAAATTTGTGTGGTGATGACATCTCTCTATATTATAAAATAACGGACTATGTAAATAATACAGTATTACAACCAAGAAGGTGATAGTAAACTAATCTATCATCATGTGAAGTGTATAACAGTGAAACAAACTTTCTATCTATGTATTCTAACTACAAGAATTACTAAGAATAACTACAGTCGCCTGAGATGAATGTACCACACCAGGAATGATTTCACATACTTCTAGAACTTCACCACCACAGTATGATAATGTAACGACTGAACTTCAAGAAACATCAGGAGGACCGAAGAACTAATTCTGCAGCTACTTCAGGAAACACACAGGTGACATGGAGGCTTGTCTTCCATGGTTAAGAGTTACAAAATTATAAACCCCAAAAGACAATTTAAATTATCATATTAAAGACTTTAAAAATTATGCTTTAAATGTAATAACATTAAAGACTTTAGAAAACTGACATTATAGGTAACATGTAATCTAATATTTGTTGTTTTAGAAGATTAATAAAAAACCATTCTTCAAATGGTTAGAGTTTCAATATTGTACATGGCAAGGTGACCATTATTCATTTAATATATTTGATCCCGGATCCGTGGAATTAATTAAAAAGGATGTACATCATATTTTGAGGCCCCCCTTTGTAAAGTAGTAATTTATATATTTAATCATATAGTAAACTATATTGTTTGAGAACAGTTCAATAGAGAACTTAATCACCAAATGTAATAAAGAGATGTCATCTAAGTACCGAGTAAACTGAGTGCATAAATCAACAGTCTTCCCTTCCTAATATCCTGGTATAAGAATTGTTTTTATTTGTTGTGATTATTTTCAGTGCTTCACAACGAAGGCAGCCTGTATAATTGGCACATCCAATTATTACTGGTTCCCTAAGTTATAACTCAAGAGAAGAGGTTATAAGTTGCGCAACTCTGCTATTTTGCTATTCTGCTGCTATTTGCTTATTTTGCGAATTTGCTAATTTTGCGTAAGAGAAAAGAAAGAAGTAATTGCGTCCCGATATCCCACGCACAAAAGCTGTTGATCTATTCACTCATGTATTTCAATATGTGTCAGAGTTTTAATAAGATAAAAATAATAATTAATATTATAGTAATATAGTATAAATATATACTATAAATAACTTATATAGTATAAATAACTTTATTAGTAAATATAATATGTGTAAAGTAATATTAACATATAATCCCATGTAAACAAACCATGTCGGTACTTGTTAAAAGTCCCCTTCATAAACGTGCCACATTCTCGACAATCTCGGACGTGTAAGTTTCCTGTTGCTGTTTGTTTAAAATTGTCATTGTTTAGTTGAGTATGACAATAAGCCACCCTCCTTGTGTGGTCTATTGTTATAAGAAGCGTGTCTGTTCATGTGTTAGTAACCGAAGGGGGAATCTTTTGTCGTACGCATATTCATGCCTGTGTGAAATTTCTCTCTCTCTCTCAAAGTAAAACGATAAAGGTTGTCATAACATTTTAAGTGTCTATTTGTAAAAAAAAAAAGGAAGGAGTAAGAACACGATTGATTAATATTTTTATATTTTTTGTGTAAAAGAAAAAGGAAGCGTTGTATAGCATTTAATGCACATAGTAGAATAATTAGTTATATCCGTCCACGTTACGAAAATGGCTGAATTTAATCCTGATCTATTATTAAAAGATGAGCTATGCTACGAAGCACTTTTACGAGGTCTAAAACACGTGAATGTAACCGTGTCGGAATTACGAAAATCATTACGCCAAACCGGATCAGATACACCCTCGCAGTTAGATAGATTGCGTGAACTCGATTATGACGGCGAACGAGAAACCTGTTATGCGAAATATAGGGAATTGATAGTATTATCTCAGAACCTTGAGGACAAGAAATCACCTACGGAATTTTTGCGCGTTATGCAACGTATAGAACATTTAACCCGCCGGTTAAATAATTTATTAAGCTGGCCCGACGTCACCATAATCCCCCCCGATGTGCAGAAATTTGCGGAGGAGGCATTAAGCCAATTACCCATAATTATCAACGACTTACGACGAAAATCAGACTCATCGATAATGGAGGAAATTGAGCACTACTTACAAAAATTATATATCTCCCCAGTTCAATCCCCTACTTTAGAACACCCTTTCTCCACCTCGAACCCCGAATCACCCACCGTATCGAAGATACCACAGAGTCATGAACAATTACCTAGTAGAGAATTAAATACCCACACTATGTCAGAACCCCCACCGCCAAATGTTCAGCATACTCGCACTAGTAAATATGCGATTACAAATCCTAATGCAAACACCAATCTTTCGAAAAGTATACCTAACGTATGTTTTAATGTAGAGCTCTACGGAAAGATTTCCCACCCAGTAGAGAAAATAATTAATGAAATTCCTTACACCGATGGCTTAAGCATCACGACTCTATTGACTTTTATCAGATATCTACTGCAAATAAAAGATCTACAACTATTGAGCGATTGGCAAATACTGCAGGTCATCTTACCCAAATGTAAACCACCTTTACGAGATCGCGTGCTAGAAGCATTAAACTCGACTCTTCCGGTAGAAGAACTTCATACAAATATAATAAAATATTTTATCCCCACTGGAATATATGAGGAGATAAAAAGGAATACTGTACTTCGAGTACAAAGAGCTCAAGAAAGACTGGCCCACTATATCGCAGACATCAGAGAATCTTCACGTCTACTGCAAGTCGACTGGACTGAAAAACAATTGGTCGATACTATATTGGCAGGCTTATCTCCTGAAGAACGCTCCCATTTAGCTCTAATAAGTAGACCTCTTACTTTCGCTGACCTTGAACAATGTAGTGTGCACTCTTCAAATGTGTGGTATGCAGATCAGCATCGACATGCACCGGTATCCACAACACCACATAGAAAGGAAACACAAGCCCTATCCTCAGATACAAGAAGTCTACGAGAACGACGACCATTTCGGCGACCAACCTATGTTCATGGCCACGGTAAGTCCAAAGAGGCACCACCTAGACACGAAACCAGTGAGACCCCGCGTAAAGAATATATATGCTATAACTGCGGAAAACCTGGACACCTCAGTAGAAACTGTAAACGGAAACAGTATCATCAGAAAACCGATTATCCAAAAAACATGTAAGGCAGGGAGATCCGAAACCCTGTGTCTTCCGCAGCATCGTGAAAACAGGTAAACCCCTGAGAAACCACAAATTAAAACAAAATACTAATAATAATAACAAAAGAAAATTAGACCTCTATGTTAGGAAATTTATCGATAAATGTAACTCTATTAGTAAATGTGATTACAATAGGTGTGAATTACCTTATATACAAGTTGACATTGGTGTTACATCCACCCTCGGATTAATTGATTCCGGATCCACGCGAAGTTTAATTAGTCAAGAGCTAGCCAATCAATTATTTAAACACAATTTAGTTAAACGCAGTCAATCAGTAAATATTAGATGCGCTACAGCTAATAAGCAAAACTTAATGATAAAGCTTATCATCACTTTTAAAGTAAAAATTAAAAATCTAACGTGGTATTTTCCAATGTTGGTATGCGACGAATTAGGACCCGAATTAATATTGGGAGCTGATTTTATCAGTAAAACAGGAATAATTTTAGACATTCACGAGAAGATATTTTACTTTGGATTCGATCGTTCACGGAAATATAACTTGCATGATAATGTAAATAATAGAGAAAGTACTAGCACCACTTCTACACATATAAAGCATCACAAATCTGAATTAAGTCATCTAGGAAGTAAAGATAGACGGAACATACAGACTTTAATAAAACAATTCTCCAACGTCCTCACCCCAAAGTTAGGACTGACGAATCTGATAGAGTACAAAATAAATCTGAGCGACAACAAAGTAATTCGTTTAGCCCCATACAAATTATCACCACCGAAAATGGAAGTGATGAGGAACCAAATTAATAAATTGTTAGAACAAGGAGTCATCGAACCCTCTACGTCATCTTATTCATCACCCGCGTTTTTAGTACCCAAAAGTAACGACAAACATAGATTAGTGGTGGACTACAGACAACTAAATAAACGGATAGAATTTGAATCTATACCACTTCCCGACATTCACAGTGCATTTCATTATTTTACTAAAGCAAAAATCTTTACCATTATGGATTTAAATCAGGCATTTCATCAGATACCCCTTTCGGAAGAATCAAAACGTCTTACCGCCTTTGCCGTCCCTTTCAACCTGTACCAATTTACAAGGGTACCTTTTGGTATATCCCAAGGTAGTTCTGTATGTAGCAGATTATTAGAAAAGTTATTTCATGACATAAAATTTAAATATGTGTATCACTACTTAGATGACATTGTTATCTACAGTGAGTCAATTGAGCAACATCTTAATCATCTACGTGAAGTACTAACCCAATTGGAGAAAGCTGGATTAACCGTAAATCCCAGTAAAGTAAATTTTGCTGTGACACAATTCTCATTTTTAGGTCACATCGTAAAAGCCAACGGAAAGGTAAGCATAGACCCAGAGCGAACCCGTGCCATCAGAGAATTTTTACCGCCGCGGGATGCGAAAGGAATAGCCCGATTTTTGGGAATGATAAATTATTTCCATAAGTACATCCCACATCTAGCCGAAATTGCAGCACCGCTAAATACCTTAAGAAAGAAGGGAATTAAATTTGAATGGAATGAGCAACACCAAACCGCATTCGAGAAATTAAAAGAAAGCATAATATCACCCCCCGTACTACAATTAGCCGACTTTACAAAACCATTTGTAGTGCAGACTGACAGTTCTAGTGTCGCACTAGGTGCAGTAATATATCAGGAAGTAGATAACTCAAGGTTACCTATTAGTTACGCTTCTCGCACCCTGACTGAGCAAGAAAAGAAATACTCCGCATACGAATTAGAATGTTTAGCAATAGTTTTCGCTTTTGAGAAGTTCAAACCATTTTTAGAACATAAGGAGTTTTTATTAGAAACAGATAATCAAGCGTTATCCTGGCTACTAAATCACCCAAAACAGTTAGGTCGTATCAGAAGATGGGTATTAAGATTAAATTGTTTTAAATTCAAAGTACAACATATTAGAGGCACCCAAAACGTAGTTGCCGATACACTGTCACGTATGTTCCAGCCTAGTAGTAATACTTACGAAAACAAGAGTAGAGAAACGCCGATTATTAATACTTTAATTACCACATTTCCTCTTGCATTTACGGATTTAGCCCAGTATCAAATACAAGACCCACGTTTGAGTCCAATTATTGAACAACTTGAAAAAGGAAATAAGTCAGAGAAATACATATTAAGTAGGAGAGTATTATGTTGTAAAATAGCGAACGGAAAATATCTACGAATAATTGCCCCTGATATTATTAAACCTATGCTGATGGAATATTATCACTCTTCCACCATTGGAGCACATATGGGAATAAATAAAACTATACACCGAATTCGTAAAGAATATCACTGGGAAAATATGAACAGTGAGATCGCCAATTTTGTAAAAAAGTGTAAGTTGTGTGCACTCAGCAAACCAGCGAGAAACAGCCAAATAAGTCAATTAATCTCGGAGATTCCTGCTACCCCGTTCTCCAAAATTTATTTAGACTTTTCAGGACCCTACCCGCGTTCCAAATCAGGAAATACAATGTTACTAATTTGTGTAGACTCTTTTAGCAAATTCGTCTGGATGTACCCCATGCCGCGAGCCTTAGCTACAACCACAGTAAATATTTTACAGCATAGATTATTTAAAGAATTCGGAATTCCTGTCCATCTAGTGTCGGATAACGGACCACAGTTTAAGTCCAAGGAATTCAGGAACATGTGTTTCAAACTAGGTATAAACCATATTACCACTACAGAGTATCGTCCGCAAGGTAATATAGCTGAGAGGTATTTGCGAAACCTAAAATCTGCTTTAATTGCCTACCATGCTAACGACCATACTTCTTGGGACCAGAACTTATCCTGGATACAGTTCGCCTTTAATTCTGCATATCATGAAGGACATAAGTCGACCCCATTTGAATTATTGTTCAAATATAAACCTAACCACCCATTATCCGCTAAGTGGAAAATACATGAATTGTTACCCCTTGAAATTAGGGATAAAAATATTAAGAAAATATGGAATGAAGCGCGCGCTAATTTACGAACAAACTTAGCGAAATCAAGGAAATATCACGAGCGAAATAAAAATAACGAAGTAAAGTACCAAATCGGTAACTTAGTTATGCGTAAAACACATCCTACGAGTAGTGCAATCGATAAGACCACTTCCAAGCTATCATACCGATGGTGCAGTCCTTATCAAATTCACAAATATTTAACTCCAGTAACCGTAGCACTGTATGAACCCTCTACTCAAAAATATGTACGAAGGACACATATTTCTCAGATAAAACATTATCACGAAGAAGGTAATGGTAGAGTGCAAGTTAAATAAATGTAAAGAAAAAGAAAGGTATATGTTTTGTACTCAACTGCAAAGGAGTACTAGAGAAACGTTTAGCTAGCTAATTGTATAGATAGGTACGAGGCCTGATCACCCTTGAATCCTATTCTTCGAAAGTAGAGCAAAGTAAGAAGTCAGCTGACAGCAAATATGAGGAATAATTAAGTAACAAATTACTTAATGAGTAATTCTATCACTAGAATAACTCCCAACTAAAGAAAAACCCGGTAGTAGTCATAAGTAGTAGTGTTAAGAAAATTTAGAATGTTAACTATATGTTTTATAATGTGTGAATTTTATGTACTATTAGAATTAGTCTGTAAAGTATGATATGTAGATAGTAAGAATAAACAATTCGAGACTGACGTGTGTAACTCATAATTACATACAGAGAGAAACTGGTGAGAGAAATTACACACGGAAATCCCTAAACATACTCTCGGTATATTCAAAAAAAAAAAAATTATACCGGAGTCTGTGGCTAAAGCGGCGGAGTATGTGACGATTTCATTAATAAAAATATGTTCATTAATTAAGTTGATAATATATAAGCGGAGAAATTTTAAATTCTTAATAAAATCTCACATTGTAAACTAAATCTTATGGCAATAATTTAATAATAATAATATTTAATATAAGTCTAATAATAAAATTAAAAGGGAATTGAATTGTACAGAAAGGGTAAAGCTTATTAATTATTCCTGCATAAACAGGCGCTGACCAGAATTAACTTGTTTTCTGACCCCTAAATAAACTAAGTATTATTGTAAATTTGTTATTATTTAAATAATTAAATAAGACCATTGTTACGTACTTTGATAACTTCTGCAACTAAGAATATCACGATTTAATTAGTTAATCAACCGTAGTCCTTTAATTAAAATTAGAAAAACGGAACTACTTTTATGTTGCCTAGTAATTGTCTTGAGATTACTACGCTCCCCTTAACTATTTTCTGCCACTTGGAATGGAGCGCTCACGCCGTAAGCAGCGTAAAGCGTTGTTTCGCTACGTGTATATAAAAATGTGAAAATCTTGATACAATGACTATTTAAATAAGTAAATTTGTGTGGTGATGACATCTCTCTATATTATAAAATAACGGACTATGTAAATAATACAGTATTACAACCAAGAAGGTGATAGTAAACTAATCTATCATCATGTGAAGTGTATAACAGTGAAACAAACTTTCTATCTATGTATTCTAACTACAAGAATTACTAAGAATAACTACAGTCGCCTGAGATGAATGTACCACACCAGGAATGATTTCACATACTTCTAGAACTTCACCACCACAGTATGATAATGTAACGACTGAACTTCAAGAAACATCAGGAGGACCGAAGAACTAATTCTGCAGCTACTTCAGGAAACACACAGGTGACATGGAGGCTTGTCTTCCATGGTTAAGAGTTACAAAATTATAAACCCCAAAAGACAATTTAAATTATCATATTAAAGACTTTAAAAATTATGCTTTAAATGTAATAACATTAAAGACTTTAGAAAACTGACATTATAGGTAACATGTAATTTAATATTTGTTGTTTTAGAAGATTAATAAAAAACCATTCTTCAAATGGTTAGAGTTTCAATATTGTACATGGCAAGGTGACCATTATTCATTTAATATATTTGATCCCGGATCCGTGGAATTAATTAAAAAGGATGTACATCATATTTTGAGGCCCCCCTTTGTAAAGTAGTAATTTATATATTTAATCATATAGTAAACTATATTGTTTGAGAACAGTTCAATAGAGAACTTAATCACCAAATGTAATAAAGAGATGTCATCTAAGTACCGAGTAAACTGAGTGCATAAATCAACAGTCTTCCCTTCCTAATATCCTGGTATAAGAATTGTTTTTATTTGTTGTGATTATTTTCAGTGCTTCACAACGAAGGCAGCCTGTATAATTGGCACATCCAATTATTACTGGTTCCCTAAGTTATAACTCAAGAGAAGAGGTTATAGTGTATGCAATTATAAATTTCCAATTCTCATAGATAATGTGATTTGTCATTTATAACAGGTGTTTCAAATATTCACACTGTTTAAGTGTCTGTTTGTTTAAACATTTTTTAGTGTTATTGTCAACGGTTATCTAATAGTTTATTACACAGTACCAACAACTTTATCTCATTGCCGGTATACAATAATATTATATTGAGTACCGTATAGCAATGTCAGCAATACTGGAATAATTTTTTATAATTTGTTTTTTAAATAAATTTTTATTATATTCATTTTAATTAACAGTCATATTTATTACACCAAGATACTTCAGATCTGAACAGTATGTATCATTATTAGTGATAAACTGTACTTTCACTAGTGAACACTTACGTTTCTTATTTGCCTCGAATGTTTCGGTGTGGTGTACACCTTCCTCAGCGAGGTTTAAATACAAAATCAAAATACTTTCTGGAGGTAAAACAAAATTCTTATTACTGCTTGTAAAATTTTAAATGAGGAAGAACATGAGCTAAAGCATTTGCCTCAAATCATCTATCATCGAACAGGTGAACGTTTTGATTTTAAAATATACATCTCATCTTTGAACGTTATAACTAAGTAAAATCAGTGGTTGATTTCTAAAATTATAGGTGCCTGAACGCATAAAAAAATGAACGATTGTAGTTAAGATAAAGATTAGTGCCGGTGTTTCATTTTGACAAATGTTTAGTTTTGTAGTAGGGATGATGAGGGGCACCATTTAAAAAGTAGTAGTAAATTTGTGTAACAATTAGGTTTTCCTTTTCATATATTTTTTCGATAATTTATTTTTGGATCCAAGAGGTTCTGGAACGCCGTTCCTGCGAGTTTCCCCTGAAATCAAGCCCTGAGTAAAATTATCTGCATATTTCCTTTCATTCGCCTCAGTTTTTGTCTGCTTCTTAGATAACCAATTTATGTACTTCCACTACCTCCACCAATATGTAAAGCACACTTTGTTTTTTGACACTGAAAGATAATTTGGTCACCTGGCTGTAATAGTGAATTGTCAGAAATGGTGTTTATTTCAATCACCAGGTGACCTCGATATTGACGTGGTCATCATGAGAAGTTAGCATAGCCAATTCTGTAAATTTGATACAAGCATTTGTTCACAAAGGTCA
The DNA here is from genome assembly GCA_034769895.1 of Magicicada septendecula. Classification (NCBI taxonomy): domain Eukaryota; kingdom Metazoa; phylum Arthropoda; class Insecta; order Hemiptera; family Cicadidae; genus Magicicada; species Magicicada septendecula. Next base: position 32,289,551 of record CM068376.1, on the reverse strand, counting down.
ATGTCTATTGTGTTTCTTAATGCTGTATGGCCTATGGCCTAGTCCATGCTAAGCCACATGATTTTTTGTAGACTGGAGAAAATTTTTTTTCTCATTACTCAAAGAGAAAGTTTTAATTACAGACAGTGTTCTGCATGGTTTTAGATGGAATATTAAAGGGTCATGATGAAAGGTAATTTGTCCACAAATCTGAATTATGTAAGCTTAAATTAGTCACCCTAATATGCATTGGTGAGTAGTGAGTAGTGAGTAGTCACCTCTCTCATACCAATAATTCTTTTATAATTAAAATAAACTATTATATTCACTTTAATTAACAGTCATATTTATTACACCAAGATACTTCAGACCTGAACAGTATGTATCATTATTAGTGATAAACTGTTCTTTCACTAGTGAACACTTACGTTTCTTATTTGCCTCGAACGTTTCGGTGTGGTGTACACCTTCCTCAGTAAGGTTTAAATACAGAAAGTATTTTGATTCTATATTTAAACCTCGCTGAGGAAGGTGTACACCACACGAAACGTTCGAGGCAAATAAGAAACGTAAGTGTTCACTAGTGAAAGTACAGTTTATCACTAATATTAAGTGCGAGAATGAAGAGGATAAAATATCAAAACAACAGTATGTATCATAATACAAAGTTACAGATATTTATAGATACTGGTATTATTCCTTTTAAATACACTTAGTTCCAAAAAACTACTTTGTCATTTCTTCAGATAATTATCAAATCCACCTTATTAATTTTCAGTTCCATATTCATTCAATATTGCAGTTCTCATACAATCTAGTACACCAATCATTTTTTTTTTCTTTATAAGTTTTTGGTATTCAAGCCATTTCGATTGATAAACTATTGTAATACACTTTTAATAGGCCTTACTACTATTTCACGTTACAACTTTTCATACTACTTGGCCTATGAGCATGTATAAAGTAAGAGTTTATCAAGCTAAATTACTCAATGACAATATTAATATTTATCACATACTAATTCTCAGCAACAGGATGTCACACTTACTTTAGTGTACAGACTCTTAAGAAATATCCCAGGGCACCAGTAATAAATAAACACAATTTGATTGTTATTAATTAAGTTTTTAATAATGATTTGGATTCACATATTACAAAATTTATAAGTCAGTACTTTAATAAATTTACTATAAAATTTGTTCGTGTTCGTGCTTATTTCTTGGCAATGGATTCTTAGACTTATTGAGTCACCAAATTTGATTGACATACATTTAAAATTAATAAGTAATAGTAAAATGAGTGTTCATTTTATTATTTACGTGTATGTTGAATTCACTCTACGATGCGATGTCATCAATTCTGTGGGTTCCAGGCTGGTCGTCCGACGTTGCCCGTTGAACAGTTACCCTTGTTAGTTTGCACTATTTACACTGGTTTCACAGGTATTACACAATTCACTTAATTAACTTAGTGGCAATTACACAGGTGCCGTATACTAATACACTTGTTGAATACTCAGTATATCCTTATTAAAGCTAAGTGCGTCCAACACCGGATTGATAACTACTCTCGACTGACTGTCCCGTACTATGATGTTTGACACATTAAATTTCGCTATGTATTTCAACATTCAACGATTGATGTTGTACTAAGTAAAACTTGGATATATTACTCGATTTTAATTTATCTTCTCTAGTTACTCCGAAAATTATTCTTGTCAACGCTTATTAAGTGTTTATGATACGTAACTTCCATAAGGCTTAATATTGCGTTACCGTAACTGACCCTTTCGTTGCGCTTGAAATATACTTATTTAATTTACTGACAAATTTCTTAATACACTAATTACGAGTCTTTGAATTGTAATCTCCCCGTAGACTAACTTAACTTCCTACACTTCGTTTTTTATACATTGCTACGAACTACCCTCACCAACTATCTACAAAATACATGCCGATTGGTCTGACATACCGCTAATTTCAAATTTACCCAATCTGGCTAGTGAACACATCCCACGTAAAAAATGACGCTTTCGTTATTCGTCAACTATTTGCGTGTGAAAATGAGGTGGGAACCCATAGCGTCTCTCTCCATCTCGCTCTTATCGCTCTCTGTCTAACCTAATGGTTCTTTCGTTAGATGCACTTAACTTTTTACAATCTTAGGGAAGTTTTCTGACACCCTTGAAAATAATACAGTTTTATGACGGTTCGTCCGCTATGTTACTTTTCATAGTTTTAGCCGACTTACGGGCGTCAACTCAATGTCATCTTTATGAACAACTACTGCGCCTTACTACAACATTTTAATATTTTTTACTTTGAAGTACCACTGCTCTAATCGATAGTTTTAGTTTTATTTTCTCCCGGCTTTTTACGAATCTATATTTCTCCCTGGGTACAACATGACTTTGTCCCCGTAAAATTGTTGAGAGTGCAATTTTTACGTTATATCGTCCCCCAATAGAATTATGTCAGATTTTATTAAAATTTGGAATTGATTCTATTGATGCGTCCCTAATGCCATTCTAATTATATTTTACTATCAATTATTAGTCTAACATTTTGCTAGAATATACATTTGTTTATACATCACCTTATATTAAGTACTTCTAATTCATATTACACAACATTGTAACATTATCTACTGACTATTTGTCGTTGTACCCTAAGTGTCAACGGCATTTCAATGTTTGTTTACAAACAGACTCTCCGCCCCTCCCTTGACAACTGGTCAAACTACTAAACTAAGATATTCTGTCCCACTTTCACTTTCATCCTAACACAATGTTACACAATGGCATTCTACCCTAAGGTTTTTTTACGTTCTAGTTTCCCTTAACCCATTTTATAATGTAGTAAATCTATAACAACTATGCTAATACCTTTTGGAATTCTTATACAGTTGAGTAATTAACAAAGATCATCCTATTCCTTACAACGGTATTATAATCTTACAATTATTAGATACATAGACGTTTGTGTGCTATTACAATCTGTTTTAGTAGCTGTGTAGTGTCAGTGTTCGTGTGTGTAGCAATGGGTCATTGCTCATAATAAGGTTTTAATTGCCGTACATTAAAATTTCCCCGGATACATCCTGGTAGTCGCGTGTCTTCTAGCTGGTAGGTTGCTGTTCCGAGTTCCTTCGTTATTTTATATGGTCCCTCAAATAAATTGCAAAACTTCCCTATTATTTTCTTATTGAGATCGGATATTGGATACGCATGTAGCAACACCGTATCTCCTATTTGGAACTTTGTGTGATTTGATGGGCAGCGTTGATTTGATTGGTCATTTTCTCTCCTTTTTCTTTCATGCGCAAGTAAATATTGTGGTAGTTAATTGGCTGGCTTGTCGGCATCATTTCCCTGTCAAGATACTTGGTCCAATCACGCTCCGGTTTTCTTCCCCACTGTGCCTTGTACAGGGTGGTTTCATTAGTTTTGTGGTATGTTTGATTAATACATGCTTCAATTAGATTGAGAAATTGTGCCCATTTTGTGTGTTTTTCGGATGTCAATGCCCTAAACATATTGCCTAATTGTCTATTGATCCTTTCGGCCAAATTAGTGCATGGATTGCGAACAGCAGTATATTTTGGTTTAATACTCATCTCCGTCAATGCTGTGATCCATCGTTGACTGGTGAATTGGGTACCGTTGTCAGTTAAAATTGCTGATGGCTTTCCCATTTCTTCACAATACAATTTAATTTTATTTATAGTGGCGGTCATGGTGGCTTGCCTTAATTTATATAATTTTACATATTTGGTTAAGTTGTTGATCATAGTTAGTATGTACCTGACCTTGCCCGTAGACACCAGTAATGGTCCATAGTAGTCAATGCTAATTAGTTCGCCCCTGTTTTGGGGTATTACATGTTGCGTTTCGCCTACCATTCGTTTAAAATGATCCTTGCTTTTCTGGCAAGTTTGACAAGTTCTTGTAATTAATTTCATGATCTTGTTAATTGAGTTCCCCATGAATTTTCCTTGAATAGGTGATATGTACACCGATTCCCCACATGACTGTATGCCTGATGTAGTTCATAAATCATGTTGTGGCATAGTTCCTTGGTCAACATGAGTTTCCATATCCCCTTTTCCTTTCGGTATAACTTCTCATTGTGACAACTGTATTGTTTTGGCAAGTTTATGTTGCTTATTTACTTGTATTAAGTCGATAATTCGCTTCAATTTCGTGTCAGCTAGTTGATAACCTTTTATGTTCTTGAGCTGCTCCTTGGCCTCCTTACTAATACGGATGTTGATAAGACTTATCTCTAATTCCTTGGTTCGATCGATTGATTGTTCCTCGTCCATGTCTTCAGGATGTCTGCTCAGAATATCTGCCACGATGTTATCTCACCCCTTGCAGTGAATGATGTCGAAATCATATTCCTGTATTGCGAGAATCCATCACGTTATGCGGGAATTATTTAGGTGACATTTCTTTATGAAAATTAATGGCTTGTTGTCAGTGATTATCGTTAGAGGCTTACCCAGTACGTAGGTCCTAAATTTTTGCAAACAGTGGACGACACTCAGTAGCTCTAATTTTGTAGTGAAGTAATTATGCTCAGCTCCCCGTACCACGCGGCTTGTAAATGCGACCACTCCAATGTCGTTATTCTCGTCTAGTTGGTAAAGCTGTCCTCCCAGTGCATAGCGACTCGCATCCGTTTGTAGGTAAAAACGCTTGCTGGGGTCAGGATGCTTAAGAACCACTGCTTCGATAAATAATTCCTTGACCTTCTCAAAATTCTGATCCATTTTCTTTGTCCATTTAAACGTGGTATCCTTTTTTAATAGGTTTAGTAACGGTTGCGTAGCCTCAGCGTATTTATTTGTGAATCTGTTATAAAAGTTGGTTAAGCCCAGAAATGCTTGGAGTTGTTTTTTATTCTTTGGCTTCCGAAACTCCTGAATGGCTCTAATCTTATCCAGTGCGGCGGGACCCTCTGTTGTTAAGCGATATCCCAAATAATCAATCTCTTTACGAAATAGTTGTGATTTGTTAAAGTTGACAGTTAAATTGGCTTGTTTTATATCACATAATAACAATTTTAAGTGTCGTAGGTGCTCTTCCACGCTATCCGAGATACATAGGCAGTCATCTACATATAAGATAGTAAATGCCTTCACTTCTTCTGATAACACCCGGTCCAAACCACGCGTTAAACTTGCTAGACTAGTCTTCAATCCGAACGGCGTCACCGTGTACCGATAGCATTTGCCCTCATACAAAAACCCAGTAAAATCTCTACATTCCTGATGCAATGGGATTTGCCAAAATGAGCTACGGAGGTCAATTGTGGACATGACTTTAATGTTCCCACATTTTGCCAGTATCTCATTAATTGGAATGGCTCCCTCATGGTCCGGAATTGTTACTGAATTTAATTTACGGGTGTCCAAACATAATCTAACCGTCTGGTCTTTCTTTATGACAGTAACCATAGGGTTGATGTATGGGCTCTGGGCCCTTTCAATGATACCATGCGCCTCCATCTTCTAGATTTCTGCCTTCACTGCCTCCTTGTATCTCATCGGAATTGGCCATCCTCTCTGACAGTATGGTGTCCGATCGGTAACTTCGAATCTATGCTGATATGAGTTAATTCTACCTGGCGTATCTCGGAATACCATTTTATTTACCATTAAAATATGTTGTAGCTCACTCCGTTCAGCATCGGTTATCTCTCTGATAGCTTGCAGCTTCTGTTCAATCAATTCTTCGATATCTTCATCGGCAGATGAGAGTTCTACTCGTAGTATCTCTGCTGTAGTTCCTTCCTGGTTTTGATCTCCCTGAATCGTTAATCGTTTGTTGTTCAGGTCGATCACGCACCCATTTTCTTCCAATAATCCCACGCCTAAGATACAGTCTTTTATTAATTCAGGTACAACTACAAAGACATTATCGACTTTTAAACGTTCGATCTGGACAGTTAACAAGATTTGTTGTGTGACCCTTTTTGACTTATTACTGGTTGCACCCTTAATTACGGTATTTGACAATTTTAACATTTCTAAATTCCCCAACTCCATCTTATTGTTTTTAAACCACTGTTCCGAAATGGCGTTTACCTGGCTCCCAGTGTCTACCAAGACATAAGTAGGCACTCCATTCAACGTGATTCTTACTTCCCGACATTTATTAACTCGACATATTACGTTGACATCATCATTGACCATTAAATCATCTCTTAAATCTAGAAAGGTAGTGTTAATATATTTATTAATAGTACTTAAGTCTATTTCATATTTACATAACTTATCTAGTTTTTTGGCATAGCGGTATTAATTTTGTTACCGTTTGCACTGCTAGTCGACGGAATAGAGTCATTTTCATTCTTAAACCTGTTTTGCCGTTTGTCAATTAAACCTCGTGTCAATTCTCAAACTCATAAATTCTAATAATACTTGCTCAAATTCATCGATTGTAACTACACCACGAGTAATTATTGCAACTTGTATTTCATGTGGATAATGTTTAGAGATTTTCCTAATTAAATATTTATCTGGTATTGGCAGAATTAATTGGCGGTTTTCTAATAGTTTACGCTCTAAGTACTGGATCATGTTCATTCCATTCTCTGCGTGATACCTTCCAAACTCCAGTTCATTTCTTACTCTCTCTTGAATGACATCATTCCAATATTTATTTATAAATGCGTCAGTGAAAGCAACGAAGTTGGTAACGCTATCTTTTACTAATCTCCACCACACTGCTGGCTCTCCTTCAAGATGTCTTGCTATCCAGTTGATGTTTCCGATGTTTCCAGCATCTTGATAATGTTCTCTGAATATTTCGTTCAATTTTTAATAAATTCCATCGGGAAATCACCCGTACCATTATATTTTATGTCCTTAATTTGTTCATTTGTCATGCCCCAACTACATGGTGTGTTGCTTATTGACGCTAGTTTAGTTCTGACTTCCCGTTGTATTTGTTGTAACTTAAGATGTGTCTCATCAGACTTGCTATCAATTTTAGTTTCCAACTCTTTTAGTTTTTCGACCTTCAATTCATTTATAGCTGCCGTGTTATCTGCACATTTTTATTGTTTACACTTACTGTTTCAGTAATTATTTTAAAGTTATTATTGTACTTTTCATCAAGCTCATTAATCTGTTGTTTTGTATTGGCACTAATCTCGGTATTAATCTTATCACAATTTTCTTGGATCTTATTATCAGTGTCTAGTCTAAACTTCTGGAGAAAATTTTGGTTATTTGCTTTTTCTTGATTGAGTTGCGCGGTTACTTTGTTTCTTAGTTCCATATTTTGTTTTTGTATCTGTTCTGATATTTGTTGTATCTGTTGTAACGCTTGTTCTAATTTTTGTTCGTGTTGTTTTTGTTGTGTTGCTTGCTGTGCTATCTGTCGTGCTGTTTTTTCCGCCTGTTCTTTTGTTTCTTTCGATTGTTGTAACAGTTGTTGGAGTATTGTATATATATATATCGGTGTCTTTGTCTGTCTCTGGTAATGTCTGATATGCCGTCCTCTCTCTAACCTCGACTAGTGTTTCTTGTGTAATCTGTTGTGTCTCTGCATTTTCGTCGTTCTGTCCCCGCATCCCTGACTCTTGATTCCCCATTGAAATGTGTGCAAGCATCTGAGGATCTCCTAGCTGATTGTTTATATTGAATTCCATTTCGTTATCGTGGGCTGTTGTTTCTGTATTCTTGTTATTGTCTACTTCGTGCGTGTTGTTCTGTGTGTTTTTGTTTTTCCTACTCTTACTCCGCGTAATCATACAACTATGTCTTATATTATTGTTATTCTTAATTCTATTTTATTCTTACTTTACTATTCTATTAGTGACTCATTAGTCCCACGTTCTGGGTGCCATAATGTAATACACTTTTAATAGGCCTTACTACTATTTCACGTTACAACTTTTCATACTACTTGGCCTACGAACATGTATAACATAAGAGTTTATCAAGCTAAATTACTCAATGACAATATTAATATTTATCACATACTAATTCTCAGCAACAGGATGTCACACTTACTTTAGTGTACCGACTCTTAAGAATTATCCCAGGTCGCCAGTAATAAATAAACACAATTTGATTGTTGTTATTAATTAAGTTTTTAATAATGATTTGGATTCACATATTACAAAATTTATAAGTCAGTACTTTAATAAATTTACTATAAAATTTGTTCGTGTTCGTGCTTATTTCTTGGCAATGGATTCTTAGACTTATTGAGTCACCAAATATGACTGACATACATTTAAAATTAATAAGTAATAGTAAAATGAGTGTTCATTTTATTATTTACGTGTATGTTGAATTCACTCTGCGATGCGATGTCATCAATTCTGTGGGTTCCAGGCTGGTCGTCCGACGTTGCCTGTTGAACAGTTACCCTTGTTAGTTTGCACTATTTACACTGGTTTCACAGGTATTACACAATTCACTTAATTAACTTAGTGGCAATTACACAGGTGCCGTATACTAATACACTTGTTGAATACTCAGTATATCCTTATTAAAGCTAAGTGCGTCCAACACCGGATTGATAACTACTCTTGACCGACTGTCCCTTACTATGATGTTTGACACATTAAATTTCGCTATGTATTTCGACATTCAACGATTGATGTTGTACTAAGTAAAACTTGGATATATTACTCGATTTTAATTTATCTTCTCTAGTTACTCCGAAAATTATTCTTGTCAACGCTTATTAAGTGTTTATGATACGTAACTTCCATAAGGCTTAATATTGCGTTACCGTAACTGACCCTTTCGTTGCGCTTGAAATATACTTATTTAATTTACTGACAAATTTCTTAATACACTAATTACGAGTCTTTGAATTGTAATCTCCCCGTAGACTAACTTAACTTCCTACACTTCGTTTTTTATACATTGCTACGAACTACCCTCACCAACTATCTACAAAATACATGCCGATTGGTCTGACATACCGCTAATTTCAAATTTACCCAATCTGGCTAGTGAACACATCCCACGTAAAAAATGACGCTTTCGTTATTCGTCAACTATTTGCGTGTGAAAATGAGGTGGGAACCCATAGCGTCTCTCTCCATCTCGCTCTTATCGCTCTCTGTCTAACCTAATGGTTCTTTCGTTAGATGCACTTAACTTTTTACAATCTTAGGGAAGTTTTCTGACACCCTTGAAAATAATACAGTTTTATGACGGTTCGTCCGCTATGTTACTTTTCATAGTTTTAGCCGACTTACGGGCGTCAACTCAATGTCGTCTTTATGAACAACTACTGCTCCTTACTACAACATTTTAATATTTTTTACTTTGAAGTACCACTGTTCTAATCGGTAGTTTTAGTTTTATTTTCTCCCGGCTTTCTACGAATTTATATTTCTCCCTGGGTACCACATGACTTTGTCCCCGTAAAATTGTTGAGAGTGCAATTTTTACGTTATACTATATTTATTTGTTTATTTAAAAATTATTTTTTCTTAATCAAGAAAGATGCTTATATAATTTTAAAAATGTTTAATTTTTATTTTATTTATTTTTTAGGGAGTTATTGCCATTTTATTTTTGGTTGGTGCTATTTACTCTGCTTTCCCAGGATTTTCTGTTGTGTTAATTGTTATTTTTATTGAAGGACTGATAGGTGGAGCAGCATATGTAAACACTTTCCAGAAGATAAATGTAGAGGTAAGAGCGAACGATTCCGTTCAACATAAGTGAACATATTATATTATAATGTATCCTTTATCCTGAAGTAAATATCAAGGAAATTATTTGATTAACTTAGTTTGTTTTTTTTGTTAGAGTGTTGTATCTTATTTCGTCTGTATTTTTAACTACTTATCAATTTCTTCCTCTTCCCTTTTTTCAAACACAACATGTGTCTCAATTTATACTTAGTTAAATTTTTACTCAGTTACTAATACAAAATCTGGGCAAATTTACAATACAATGCTATGTTATGTTGAACACATTTTTCACTAAAAAAGCACAGTGTTGACAAATTAAATTCCATTGACTATTATGTAGTGTAAATCGAATCTCTAACACACACACACACACACACACACACACACACACACACACACACACACACACACACACACACACACACACACACACACACACACACACACACACACACACACACACACACACACACAAAGTATTATCCAATATATTAATGAATTTTTAATATTTTAAAGAAATAATACTGAGTAACTACTTTTCTTGGCATTCAGGATATTTAGATAACACTTGTAAGTAATAAAAACAGAAAAGTACGGTAAAAACAGATAATTCATTTAGTATTTTCCTCATCTGATCTATGATTTATTTTACGATCACAACTTTCATACATCAGATATTTTCAACTACCTGGCACCAGGCTGTTTACAGAGCTGCAACCGGGAATAATGCATATTATGTAACACTGACAAAGTTATAATTCTATGTAATACAATAAAGAAAGAATGATATAAATATTAGAAAGTGTAAATTGTGTTGCAGGTTGAAAGTGACAAGCGTGAGTTCGCATTGGCTATATCATCGTTGGCAGATGCCATTGGTATAACATTGGCCGGAATCTTGGCTATTCCAGCGCATAATTACATATGTTCACTGCCTGTGATGCACTTAGAAAGTTCAGATATGTAGTTGGATATACAAATTACAGTATTAACAAGAGATTTAACAGTTCAGAAAATATATTAAATAATTAGTTGCAAAAAAGGCAACATAAAATAAACATATAACAATGTTAGCTAATTCCAGTTTGTTTTTTTACAATTTGCTGAACGATTTCAGCAGTCTATAATATATTTTTGAGATTTTATATACCAATTTAAAAATTATCTACCATATAATATATATGGTTGTTGCTCCTTTAACAACTCAGCTGGTTTAGGTTATTACAAATTGCATCTTTCACTATGAAGACATTTGTATAATTTTTCTGTATTTACAAATAACACACACACACACACACACACACACACACACACACACACACACACACACACACACACACACACACACACACACACACACACACACACACACACACACACACACACACACACACACACACACACACACACACACACACACACACACACACACACACACACACACACACACTTGTTTGATAAAAGTAATTTTAAACAGTAATGTGGAGAGCACATGGTGTACATTTTATATTGTGTTCATTGTTTTAATGTGATATTTTTTTGTATTTTAATATTTTATGTGTAGTTTAAGTAGAAGACGAGATGTTTTTATTATAAAAATTATATTATAGAATGTTTGCAATAATAGATACAATGCATTTATATGAAATAAATGATAATTTTATATGAAATATTTCATCAGTGTATTATAGGCCTATACAATTATATAATTCACAATTCACACTTATCATGTGAGCAAGCACCGAACAATATTTGACAGCAAACAAGAATATATATCTTAAAAAACATTAACTAATCATAGTTTTCAACCTGAGGGAAAATGTAATAGTTGAACAAAATTTAACAAGTTAAATCCAATTTAAAACAAACACAACTTACATCAATAAATTTATTTTGTTGTGCCTTAAACGAGTAGATGTCATTGTTGGCAGATGTCCCTGGTTATTCCAGGTCACAACTACATGAGCTGTCTTCCAATGAAGGACTTGTTCATAAAACAATAATAGCCAGTTCCTATTTGTTAGTACAATTTAACTGAATGGTTTCAGTAATTTGTGTCGTATATTTAAAACTGTGTATTCCAATTTGAAAAATTTGTATTCTTTGTTTAGGGGTATGTAGAGTCAAGTAGTACAGTTAAGAATTCTGTAACATTTCTCAAAATAAGGTGAAGTAAAATAAATATTGGTGATATATAAGGTGATCATCAACTTGAAAAAAATACACATACAAAATTACATAAGAAATAATAAGAATTTGTTTAAAAGAAACTGTAGTCACATCTACACTTTATATTTTTTAAATTGTGGTGGGTTGCACCGGACACCTTAATAAAAGTAAGTTATTATAAAAAAAAACACACACACACACAAAATATACAGCTGTCAAACAACTGTAATATTTTAGTATTAAGACTATCTTAAACACATTATAATGAATTGGGGTAATTATTTTTAACATATAAACTAATTTCACAAGTAAAATTTAGTTTGCATAGTTCTTTTCCTGCACAGTGTGAGCTCACGTTTTGCATTTCTCACACTGAATCCAATGTTTCTTCACAAGACAGTCAAGGAAATGTTGCGGTAGCTCCTGTTCTGGTTGATGCCTATGAAACTATTCCTTGACGGGGACTAGAACATGACGCAGGTTCTATTGTAGCCCTAATTGAATGTTACCCTTCAAAATTCAGAACTTCGGAACACTTCCTTCTAATTTTTATATTTTTTGTAACACAGGCTTTCTTTGAGAGTTCTCCAAGGGCTAATTATATGGCGTGGATGTTAATGTTTCATTCTTTACCGTGCATCTTTTTGTTTTCTTTAATATTTTCAGATTGTCTCAAACTAAACTGGTGGCAGTTTAGTCTGGAGACCTAGGTTATTAAAGTCAGGTCTAAGATCCAGATTAATAGGCTGTCTTCTAGCAATCACTTTCTACATGCTTAGGCCTACTGTATTTTGTACTCTTGTAATATGATTTTAAGGGTGCTGGTAATTGGCAGCTGGAAGACTTTTGAAAGACTTTAGGATTTTACCTCCCTCTTCTCTTTGTTTCTGCCTGATGGAGCAGATATGTCAACATTCTTCCTACATTTTATAGCAGTTGTATGGTCATGAAGCATGCTTTTTTGCACATCAAATATTAAACATGCTTCTCTAACACTTAAAGTACCCGGCAATACAATATCCATTGCCTTTTTTCAGCCCCCTCACTTTCAGCCTTCCCTTTCAGCCCCCCTCTTTTTGTTTGCTTCTTTAGACACAGAGATGTTCTCACTTTGAGCAATGTTACCTGTAAAATAAAAACCACTTGGTTGAATTTAAGTACGAGTTACGTCTGGTGCTACCCGACTACCCCTGTGTCCGATACTAACCAACTGTTCTTCAGTATAAAAAATGTTAATATTTTTTAGAATGTACACCCTTTTAAACATGTTTTGTTAGTTAACTTAACTAATATGTAGTTAAAAAAGTACATTAAATAATCGAAGCATAAACTCACCAGAAAAAAGGTTACAAGATGACAGATATTAGAAAATGGTGTGAAAATACAAAAATAAATTTACAGGCAACACAGACTGAATGACACCCATCAACCACAGTCTGTTGACCATCATATAAGTTATACAAGTACACTACAGAGTAGAATGGTGGTGCTACCTAGTGTAGAATTTCATGTAATAGTTCTGGTCCAGGGTTAGCCGACTCTCCCTATATGTAAGGAAGGAAGTTCCTTTAACAAGTCAGTATATTCAGGTAAAAACAAATAAAATTTCATCTTTTACAATGAAGACGTTAATTAATTACTAAGCATTTATAAATACCACACACATTCAAGTTATAAAAAGAGGTAAAAAAAAGTAATGGACAATAAACTGTGTACATTTTATATTGTATTTATTGTTTTACAGTGCCCTATTTTTGTATTTTAATATTGTTTGTGTAGTTTAATTAGAATCTCAGTAGGTTTTGTCTTTATACAAAATAATATTATAGAGTGTTTGTAATTATAGATAGATTGTGTTTACATGACACATATAATAATGTTAGATAAAATATTTCATCAGTGTAATATACAGTGAAACTTTGATATTATACTCTTCTGCGGACCAACCAAAAAGTACTTTATATTGAGAATCACTTTATATAAAGGTTTCAAGCTTAACTTGAGAAATGTAAAGAAATTTCTTAAAAAATTTTGTTTACGTCAAGTAGTGTCTTCGTGATACTTGGCAACCTGAACTTCATAATTATTTGAGTTAGTCTGGGATGATTTCTTCTAAGAATTCCTATAAAGCTGGCTCCTTGCAAACCATGTTATGTAAAAAAAAAAATATATATGTTGTAAATCACAGAGAACCTGTTATTCAAAAACTAAATTTAGGGATGAGAAAATGAAAAATGGGGGAAACAATTGTCAACATTTATTCAGTATTCTTTAATTACAGTAAATAAGCAGTGTACAGAGAATAACAAAAGTGCCTTGAGCTTTATTCCACAGACAGTAGATTAGAAAGGCTTTGAGATACTTTAAAAAGTTAAGATTGGGTGGATGAAAAACATACGTGCTTTGATGTGAAACATAAAACATATATGATGATGTGATTTGCTACAACTGATTGTGCCGCCCGTGTTGCAGTGCATACCTTGCACCACTGTTTACGACGGCCCTGGACTCTGGAACAAATGAAAGGCGTTATGACTTCCAAAAATTCCTTTCCGTCCACTGGCAAAAATAGCGGTACATCAAGGGTGGATACCCCAACTGGGGTGCAATATCAAGGTTTATTTTGCATTATTTATATGGGGAATTTACCGGGACCGTGAAAAATGAGCGTTACATAAAGGGTCGCTTTGTATCGCAGAGGCGTTATATCGAGGTTCCACTATATACTATTATATAATTCATGTAGATACATACATTTGTATACTATGTGTATAGTACAATTTGAGGTTGTGAGGCAGTATAATTTAAATAACGTTGTAGCGTACTGTGTATATACAAGAAGTGAGCACTTTTACCCAGTTTACTCAGGTTAAATAAACATTGCATCTTTTATTGTTAAGATGTTCATGTCATTGTCAGCATTTACACACACACACACACACACACACACACACACACACACACACACACACACACACACACACACACACACACACACACACACACACACACACACACACACACACATGTTATAAAAAATAATTTAAATAGTTGTACATTGTGTATGTATTATGTTATATTCATTGTTTTAATTTGCTATTTTTTGTATTTAAAGAATTTATGTATTAAATAAATAATTACCTTATTTTATCCACTAAGTGATCTTCATTTTCCTTTTTAATTACTACATGTTTCAGGGCTTATATCCCTATCTTCAGGTAAAAACAAAATCTAAAAACATTAATCTCAGTAACAACACATCTATCAAAAACAACATCGACCTAGTCAGGAAAACTGAACACATCCACATCCCACATAACTCAGCTCTGGCATCTTTTGATATAACCAATCTATACACTAATGTCCCCATCAAAGAAACCATCCAAACACTAGAACAACTACTCAGACAAAACAACACACCTGAAACACACATACAAGAGATCATCACACTTACCAAAATAATAACTGAACAAAATTACTTTACATACAATAACAAGATATACACACAAACAGAAGGTCTCCCGATGGGATCCCCCATATCAGGAATACTAGCAGAAATATATATACACAACATAGAGCAGAACCACATAATAAACAACAACAAATACACTAACAAAATTATATACTGGCACAGGTGTGTAGATGATATATTACTTTTATTCAAAGGCAACACAAGACAAGTTGAAAACTTCCACAAATACATAAACACTATACACCACAAATTAAAATTTATACTGGAAATTGAACAAAACAATAGTATACATTTTCTAGACCTAACAATTAACAAAACTAACAATACACACACGTACAAAATATACAGGAAACCAACCACAACTGACATGGTTATACACAACACATCAAACCACCCAACACAACATAAACATGCGGTCTTCAACCATATGCTCCATAGACTAACTAAAATACCCTTAAATAAACAAGATTACACCGACGGACTCAACACAATAAAATACATAGCAATCAAAAACGGTTACAACCCTAATTTAATAAACACACTACACAAACGCATCAAAAACAAAAACAACAAAACACAAAATACCATCAACACACAGCACAATAAATACATCACACTCACATACCACAACTCCTACACACACAAAATCGCCAACACATTCAGAAAACACAAATACAAAATAGCATACAGAACAACCAATACCATCAAAAAACACATCAATAATAAATACAAACATAGACACAGACAAATATAACAAAACTGGTGTTTACAAATTAAATTGTAATGACTGCAATAGTTTCTACATAGGCCAGACGGGAAGATCTTTTTCATCCCGTTATTCTGAACACTTAAAATCTTTAACCAACAACAATATACACCTCCGCATTTGCCACACACATACACACAGAAAACCACAGTTACACCAACATAGACACTAATCTTGAAATTTTACATTACTTACCCAAAGGTCGAAAACTCAACACAACTGAACAATACGAAATATATAAACACCACACAACACAACCAAACAACATACTTAACGATCAATTACAATATAAATCACATACACTTTTGAAACAATTATACAAAAAACAAACATTAAGTTGAATCCCCGCGCCAATCCCCTTCCTCCACGCACCACCCCCACTACACCTTCCACACAACAACCGTTACCAAATGATGGCTGTCTGTCTCTAAGCTGAAGAAGGCGAATACGTACGCAGAAACGCGTTCGACGAGAAGAGAATAAACAGTAAGTTCACAAGAAAAAGTTTCCTTTTTAGATAAGTGTTAGTGCTGTGAAAGAAGAGATGAATAATCAAGACAACTACTAATTAATATTCATCCACAAGCAACCATCGTTATGTCATTGTGGTGGGGTAAGTGCGAGTTTGTTACCCTAAAGGTAAGGAGACGTACGCGGAAGTGTAGGCTTGGGACCGTAACTCCGTAGTTGTGTTTCCGTCAATCATACTGAAGTAGTTTGCAGTCATGTTTAATATATTTCTACGACGCTCACTCGATCTGCGCCTCAACAGAGACGGTGAGCCAGGTACTGAGCATAAAGTGCGCCTCGAACCCAAAAGAATCCCGCGAGGGACAGCATGATGTGCGCCTCAAGCGGCTTACCGCTTATAAACAACTAGTTCCTGGAAAATTTGGTAAAGGAGAAAACATCTGTCTCCTAGTACCCTCCAAAGTATCTACAAGAAACATAAGGATGAAATTATATAGGCGGTCTTACAAAAACATTTGTATTTTTGTATTTAGTCAATAGATAGCTATAGTATTTACAGAAAGTTAAACAGTCAACATTTTACCGTGTGTGAATATCAGGTATTTAACCAGTTTTGTGGGTTAGTCTGTTGCCACTAATTCTTGAAATGCGAATTACAAAGAGGTGCATAGTCGTGAAACAAGGAGGTTGTTGAACTCCTCCGATAGTCAGAAACAAATATTTCAGCTACCTGCTATGTACGAGGCGCAGATCGTGCTAAGCATTATTAGACCCTTTTCGAACCTTTCGCCGGCCACAAAAATGAGGCGCAGATCGAGCTTGCCCTTTCTACGAAGGAAACAATTCTCCGAAAGAAAGATTCGATAAACACCTCGCAATTATTTTTGCACGGAGACAGTCTGGCATACTGATTTGTGTGTCTGGTGCGGATTGATCAATGAAGTTTGCGCGCGCGCACCAGCCTTGAGCCGCCATCCTCGCTTACGCACTGCTTATTTATATAATTAACGTAATCGTAACGCATCCACCCCCCACCCCATCTCCGAGCTTTTGCGTTTCTCTTTTCAAATGCCCAACTTTTACAACTGTATTGGAACAAATTTTTACCATATATTTTTTTTGTTGTATTGGGACTCTTGAAATGACGACGTAAACATCGCGTGGCAACAAAATGCATGTCATGATTACGCGTTCGTGTAATGCACCAATTCTCGATGGAAATGTTATTTTTTATATTCAGAGAAAATTTGTGGCGACGTTTTCTGTGGATAAAAAAGAGAGAACGAGAGAGTGAGAGAGTCTTCCTCCTGAATTCCCGTCCCCGTCTGTACTGGTATCAATTACATAAATTACGTGCAATTCTAACAAAACACTACATAGCCGTATAAGAGAACAATGGGATTTCTAACGAGTGTAGTTTTTCTTTTGAAAATTTTAACTTTACGGCAAAATAGACTTAATAGATTTAAGGGTGGACCTTACATCCTTCTCGCCCATGTTATTTTTAGTGTTGTTATGTACCTTTTTCTCAGAAACTGTACGGTTATTTGTGCTTATGGAAGCAGAATTATACTTGAGTGATTTCAAAGAAAAGTTTTAATTTTTTTAAAAAGTGTCCAACAAATTAGCTTTTTTTTAAGAGTTTACAATTTTTTAATTTTTTTTTGTAGAGTACGTTTCATCATAATTCTGGTTCTACACATGTAATCTCATGAAATTTAGCTACAGTAAAAATTTCAAGTCTCTGTCTTTTATAGTTCCTGAGAAAAAGGTACATGTGTGAAATAAAAACACAATTTTTATTTGTGTACCTTCTTTATCTTAAAGAAGATATATTTAATGCATTTCTGATAAAACGGTGGGCAACTAACACTTCAGAACAGTAATAACATTACAACAAATTTTGTTGTCGTTTTTGTTATTATTCCTGCATTCTTTTTCCTTTATTTCTTCAGTCCACGTATTCTTCTTCTAAGCTTGGGATTTTCTTAAATCCTGGTGTGGTTCAAGTTTCCTCTTCAGAGTATCACGTTCCTGGATGTCTTTACGCGTTATCTCCACTTCTTGCAAATTCCCTTACGTCTCGGCGAACCAGCCACATGCTTCTTCTTCTACAACCGGTGTCAGACGGAGAGAAGACGCTCCACTTCCCTTACGTTGCCACTTGCTCGCGATCCGGACGGTGAAGTACGAATTTCAGGTAACGATCGCGTAACCGTATTTGGTAAGGAAAAACCGGATACTTTGGGAAATGGAGAAAACTTTGTCAATGCAATATATGCAGTATCAAGGAAGATATCAATTTTTGCCGTGTGTCTTCTGCATCGTTCTGTGATTTTTGTCGTCACGTTGTTTTTTGTCATCATTTGATGACTCTTATTAATGTTGGCTAATTAAAGGCTAGGCTTCGATTTTATTTTTTTCAGACTTTTTTGATTCTGTTTGTGTAAGCCTGAGATTTGTGGACCACAACGACAATGACGCGTACCAACTCAGGAGCAGGATAAAGATCCAGAGAACGCAGAATAGGCATACTTGGGTAGTCGGTTTAGGCGCCGAAAGAAAACCGCTGACTTTGGTGAATGCAGACAACAATTCTTTTCCCACGTCTTCATAAAACGGTAAGCCTATAAGACGGTATTATACGTTAAACCTGTCTACAGGCTCTAAAGTGGAATATCATCCTTTGTAAAATTGAAAGGCGTCGTACGTAAATCGTGTGTTGGATTGGGTGTCTGTCGTTGGTGCCGTCATGTTCACCACACTGCTGGATGTTGTCTCCTTTTCGAGGGCCTTGGCTTGCCACCTGCTCCTCTCAATATACTTTTGTTATCTCTACTTTGCCACGTTATTTAATTTTATTTTATTAGAATTCTGTTCAGATATGGATAGTAAAATTGAGAAAATGTGAATACACTCTGCAAAAACTATTATCTGTGCATTCATAAGATAGGCCTGTAGGTGAAAGATATCACGGATCTTTTAAAAAATATTTGGCTCAGAGATTATATAACGCTGTAGAAAAATCGAGGGCCAGTTTTCTCACCTTTATCGACACTGAACAAATCGATTGCCATATGTATCCAATATCAGGGGCGGATCCACAGAGGGGGGAATGGAGGAAATCCCCCCCGCACTAAAACGGGCACTTCAGACGAAATTTTTTTCGTCGTTTTGTGATAGTGAACAATATATGAAACTCATATCACGTTTTGTGAGTTCATGGTTTTACTATAAAATTACATTAAATTGAAATTGTGCCGTACCAGCATGTTACTTTTTGATTTGAAACATACCTTAAATGAATAGTGTGTATTTTAGACTGTAAGTGAATATTATTAAAATAACAATGGACTGACAAATGTAGATGTGATTGTATACTTTTACGTTAATAAACTTATAGCGTTGATAATAACAAACTGTAATTTTATCTTCACTCGTTACTATCATTTATACTTTAGGTCTTTGAAGAATGGTCCAACTTTTCATGATTTCCCCGCCAAAGTCAACTCTTCCCCTCCCACCAAATTGCCTCCTTGATCCGCCACCGTTCAATATTCTATTGTTTAAGTTGAACCACAAACGTTTACAACTTCATTTCGTCAGTTTTGCGCATAGTTGTACTTTCATTCTCCCTTTTCTCATCACACGCGGTCTTTCTGCAACGCCAGATCTTTACTTCGGTTATACTTTTAATGAAATCAATGAACTGAGCCATCCGTCTGTTTCCCTTGTGATACCCTGTTTGTCCTTAATGGAAAGCATTCTCCATCCTGTAGCCTCTACCCTGAGGCCGTTGCCTCCGCCCGCTTATCCACTCTCCGAAGAAACAGTTGGGACTCGATACGGGGTTCCCCATGGGATACCCTGTTTATCCTTAACGGAATGCATTCTCCGTCTCCCCAGCTAGCTACTACCCTGAGGCAATTGCCTGCACCCGCTTATCCGCTCTCCGAAGAGACAGTTGGCAGTCGCTACGGGCTAACCAGTCACCGTTCGGTGCCCGTCCTTTACCACAAGAAGGTGCAGTTGGATGAAGTGTGACATCTCAAGGACATTGCTCATCCGTCACAGTATTTTGAGCGACTCGCTTTCACTGCTCTTAGCCAACAAGTTTTTCTACTCATTACTTAAATTCTGTTTTTAAATTTGTTTGTTTGTTTAAACTTAAAACCCGACAATCTTCTCGTTTTTCTATCAGAAATTCTGATAATATCACGATTTAAACGGAATAAAAATACGGCAAGTCTAGTAAGAATTTCACCGCTAGACTGGGTCCAAAAGCCAGACCGTACTTGGAAGGGTGACCGACAGATTTCCGTTACTGGTCACTGGTTTCAAACTGCTGTAGTTTGGAATACACGTTGACAATCCTAAAGGCGCTCGTTCGCAAACAAAACTCGTAAATAATAGTTACGTGCATTATCGGGTAGGTACTTCATAGTTTGTTTTATAAAGATTACAGATACCGTATCTATAACTCACATAAAAAGACCATTTGTATGTAGCGAAGTGTTAGTGGCTCATTTGTGGTGGACCAACCACTACTGATTTGACAAGCGCTTCGGGTTTTCACACCACCTTCTGGTCAGAAACCAACCTAGCCTCTGGCCTCCTAGCGTGTCAGATCAGAGCCTGTGGTCTCGTTTCTGGCCAAGAAACGGTGTGAAAATTAAACGCACTTGTCAAATCAAGACGTATCTAGGGGCAGGAGCGGATCCATAAAGCAATTTTGGGGGGGGGGGGAATAGTTGATTTGGGGAGGATATGAAAATTTAGACCATTTTTTAATAGTCTAAAGTATAAATGATAGGAATGAGTGAAGATGAAATGACAGTGTGTTATTATTAATAAAATAACTTTATTAACGTACAAGTATGAAATCATATCTATATTTGTCAGTTCATAGTTCTTTTAATAATGTTCACTTACAGTTTAAAATACACAATACTCGTTTAAGTTATATATTAAACAAAAGCTAACGTGTGGTGGTAAGGTACATTTATAATTTAAAGTAATTTTATAGTAAAACCACCAACTGACATAACGTGATATGAATGGTGTGTCACATTCACAATCAGAAAACCATTCTACAGTCAAAAGACGACAAAAAATTTAGTCTGAAGGCACCGTTTGGCTAGAGGGGGAAATCCCCCCCCCCCCCCCAGGATCGGCGCCTGTCTAGTGGTTGGTACATTAGAAGACTGTGGAGAAACAAAACCATCGTACAGGATACTCATATGAAAACCGAAACAAAAGCAGACGGTGACACACTGAGGCGTGTTGAAACAAAAGATAAACTTGAAACAACAGACACTGAGGCAATGTTAATAGCAACTCGATAAAGCTTTGGCACAGTTCTCACAGTGGTCCAAGGTAGAACGTTCTTTCTTCGCTAGTTTCTTTCTGTGAGCGCGCGCCTTTGATATTATTTTACGGCTATCAAAATCTCTTGTGTGGCCAAGGTTGGAGCCTGAGGGCAGAGCCATGGCGGCGAGAGGGAATGGAGCCAACCTCTGCTATATGCTTCCTGCACACAGGCGCGGGGGTGAACCGTCATTTCGGCTGGATTGGGGCTGATGACAAGGTCTACGTACTATACTGTTGCGGACGTTAGCCAACTTTGCTGGATTGGGGCTGATGACAAGATCTACGTACTATACTGTTGCGGACGTTAGCCAACTTTGCTGGATTGGGGCTGGTGACAAGGTCTACGTACTATACTGTTGCGGACGTTAGCCAACTTTGCTGGATTGGGGCTGATGACAAGGTCTACGTACTATACTGTTGCGGACGTTAGCCAACTTTGCTGGATTGGGGCTGATGACAAGGTCTACGTACTATACTGTTGCGGACGTTAGCCAACTTTGCTGGATTGGGGCTGATGACAAGGTCTACGTACTATACTGTTGCGGACTTTAGCCAACTTTGCTGGATTGGGGCTGATGACAAGGTCTACGTACTATACTATTGCGGACATTAGCCAACTTTGCTGGATTGGGGCTGATGACAAGGTCTACGTACTATACTGTTGCGGACATTAGCCAACTTTGCTGGATTGGGGCTGATGACAAGGTCTACGTACTATACTGTTGCGGACATTAGCCAACTTTGCTGGATTGGGGCTGATGACAAGGTCTACGTACTATACTGTTGCGGACATTAGCCAACTTTGCTGGATTGGGGCTGATGACAAGGTCTACGTACTATACTGTTGCGGACATTAGCCAACTTTGCTGGATTGGGGCTGATGACAAGGTCTACGTACTATACTGTTGCGGACATTAGCCAACTTTGCTGGATTGGGGCTGATGACAAGGTCTACGTACTATACTGTTGCGGAGATTAGCCAACTTTGCTGGATTGGGGCTGATGACAAGGTCTACGTACTATACTGTTGCGGACATTAGCCAACTTTGCTGGATTGGGGCTGATGACAAGGTCTACGTACTATACTGTTGCGGACATTAGCCAACTTTGCTGGATTGGAGCTGATGACAAGGTCTACGTACTATACTGTTGCGGAGATTAGCCAACTTTGCTGGATTGGGGCTGATGACAAGGTCTACGTACTATACTGTTGCGGACATTAGCCAACTTTGCTGGATTGGGGCTGATGACAAGGTCTACGTACTATACTGTTGCGGACATTAGCCAACTTTGCTGGATTGGGGCTGATGACAAGGTCTACGTACTATACTGTTGCGGACATTAGCCAACTTTGCTGGATTGGGGCTGATGACAAGGTCTACGTACTATACTGTTGCGGACATTAGCCAACTTTGCTGGATTGGGGCTGATGACAAGGTCTACGTACTATACTGTTGCGGACATTAGCCAACTTTGCTGGATTGGGGCTGATGACAAGGTCTACGTACTATACTGTTGCGGACATTAGCCAACTTTGCTGGATTGGGGCTGATGACAAGGTCTACGTACTATACTGTTGCGGACATTAGCCAACTTTGCTGGATTGGGGCTGATGACAAGGTCTACGTACTATACTGTTGCGGACATTAGCCAACTTTTCAAAAACAATTCTGAACACAACGTTTCGACCTTTAAAAATCTGACGTCGTCTTCAGGTGTAAATACATTTTTACATCACATCTATCAATAGATATCATCATAACATAGCAAAAAGATTATTAAGTAATAGAAACAATAAACAAGCAATACTTACCAAGAAAGCTGTCTTTCTTTATACTTATTAATTTATAAGGTCGCTGCAAGAACATCGGTCATTAGCGACCACAAAAATTATGAAAATGATTTTGTAAATCATACAGAAATTCTCATACAGATGCAGTAACATAAATATATTAAACTAGAAGGTGCTTACTGAAGACAAACGTTGCAACAAAGTACACAGGAAATGATACGATTTAAAAACTACATTAAATATTTGTTTAAATACCAAATAATGCAAATAAATGAGATAAATAAAAATATTTGTGTATCTACACATCATGCAGTTATATAACATAAATATAATATAATAAATATAACATGTAATAAGATATGCAACGACAAACAATATATGTAACAACAAATCGTATATATAATAAATAAAACAGTAATAACAATCTCGACCACATATCAATACATTAATTTAAACGTCCCAGAAATTACACAATTTTTAATGTATCTTATAAATTTAATAGTCCGTACCTATATTGTTGCTATCAACTGAATCTCCTTTATGAGGAGAAGTATTCCGGCGGCTGCAGTCTTGTCATTTAAACTTCTTCTAACATCTGAAGGGATATTAAATTTGGTTCGCAGATGATGGGCACTCTGAAACGAGATGGAAAGCTGACGAAACCATGCCACAATGATTGCATCAAGCAGGAGGCTCGTTCGTGAAGATGTGCTTGTGAGTTAGCAGCGTGTGGCCGATGCGGAGTCTTGTTATGACCACTTGATTTCTTGTGGAGTCTGTAGCAAGTATGGGTTGCTCGTAAATATTTTTCCTCACTCTGAATAGCTTGGCGGGTGGTGACTTAAGCCATTCATCACTCCAGTGTTCCAGAAGTGCCAGAAAAAGCCGTCTCACTGAGTTCACCGTCTCGGTTTCATCTCTGTTCACAAAATAAAATAAAACGACAAGGAAACTAGAACTTCTGCTTTGGTTTGTTTGAGCGAGATGACTATGCACCCGTGGCAGGATCGCAGCCCAACGGCTGCCAGAAGATAGCCTAGGGATACGACGGCGGGAGAAAGAAAACTTTTACTGCTGCTGGAACCAATTCAGGCGACAGGCGCCGCCTGTTTCAGGCCCAGCAAGCAAACGCCACGAGGCGTCGGTCACTCTCCGCGAAGCAAAGAGCCTCCGTGCCGGTGACAACGACAAGCAGCGTCCACAGTGTACTAGGATGAAACAGTCTGAGGACGGAAGGAAAGGACAATTTTCGAAGGTCAGATCTTACACTATGAACAGAAGTTACCGCGAGGGTGGCTTTATTGTGGGTCATCAAGAATCGCCCGATAGCGTTTGACTCGGATCGGGGGTGGTGCTGATGATCTTCAGGAATGGGAAAGATGAGGTCGGAGCTGCCGCAACAGACTCACAGCTAACGACCGGACACAAGCAGACTGGGTAAGAACTCGAAGAACTTCTCGTATTACATAATTTCTGAGAAACCAAGGAGATCCCAACAAGGAACGGAAGGTTTTCGATTGGAATCCTTCCAGTCTATACCCTTTGATGGTTGGCAGAATTGACGACCATGCGGGAACCTCATAAGTCGGTAGAGACCTGAGAAACAGAAGACAAACGGCAACTTTCGTGCTCAGAGCCAGGCGGATGCGACACGAGAGAAATGGGAATAATTTGGCTCGAAAGCCGCGAGCCTTATCGAGGGTTTCGGTCTCGTGGGTCTTGAAGCATAGGCGCCGGTCATGTCGAACGCCTACGCAATTCACCGTCTCCTTGCAGGTGATGAATCTGCCTTCTAGAGAGAGCGACTGCAATCGGGAAATGGACTTACGTGTGAAACAGACCGCCTCGGATTTCTCCGTGTTGATCGTCACCCACCACTTCCGTAGCCAATCCGAACGCAAGTCCAGCTGACGCTGCAGCTTTGTACTCGCAAATCGCGAGGACAGCGAGCTGTAATGATACACAGTGTCGTCGGCGAAGAGGACCAACATGGACAAAACTGGCAGATCGTTCGTGTACACAAGGTACAGACCGGGGCCGAGTGCAGAACCCTGCGGGACGCCGACGGCGGCGGATCGGACTGTAGAACAGTAACTGGGACAAAAGCCTCCTGTTTTACATACAGTGTAACTCGCGAAAAACGAGCTCGCTTATAACGAGAACTCGGATGTAACGAGCAAAAGTACGAGACTTGTTTGGTTTTGTACCTTAGTAATGATAATTAAACTCGCTTTTAACGAGTAGGAATGCATTAGAGACTTGGTTATAACGAGCATTTTATCGCAGACTTGTTCATGGGTTAAGGTCTAAAAAAGTTCGTTAGACATTTGTTTAAAATAGTTAACGCAATTTAGTGAAAACTAATAATGTAAGTGATGAATTCGTGGAATATTTAAATAAATTACGAAACTGTTTTGATATCTACACATACAAAATTACAGACTTTTTAAGGTTAATTAAGTTGTGTGTGCGAAATATAATTTGGACGATTCCATTTAGAATAAAGTTCAAAAAGACAAGTAAATTAGGGTGAATTTTCTTGTAATTTAAAAATAAATGTTGTACATGTGGCATGGAAAGTTTTGCGTTTTTTGCCTGATAACCGGCTGATTTTTGGTAAATATTTACTACACAGTTACTTTTACTATACTTTGCGAATGCACTATACGCCAATATTCAGCACAGAAAGTTAGCGTCTAAAAATGTTTAAAGTATACATTTCACTTTTATGCGTAGAATGTAAAACATGTCAAAATTGTATTGTGTAAACATGTCAAAATTGTCTTCTATAGTAGACTTTTTTGTTGTGTGTTCGATAATCACGGTATACAAATTTAGGCTTGCGAGTCGACAACTCGGATGTAGCGAGCACCCAGTTTTTACGAGCAGATTTGTCCGGTCGTTACAACCAAGTTCCACTGTAGGCCTACTTCCCAAGCAGTGGGGAGGCGAGGCAACACATCACCTCCCACCTTGCGGTGAATAAGACCCGGTCCCTTCTACTCATTTTTTGCGGCTACTCAAACATTCTCGAAGGTTCTTACGCAAATCGTGAAAATACAATTCTCGCTCGCCTGACTAATACAATTATTTTCAACCGAGATAAAATACGCCTCCACAATTTTTGTTTTCGACAAATCACTTTCCCTCCCAATAATTTCTGTGTGGTCCCACAATACCTTGCGGTGTTCCTCTCACACATGTTCCAATAATTTTGACCAATTACATTTAAGTAGTCTCACATTTTTTCTATTTTCGTCCAGGCGAACTCCCAGAGGTCTTCCGGTTTCTATCAGGTACCGCTTCCTACATTCACAGGGGAGACTGTACATAATATTGCAACGTTACAACAATTATACAAATATATTATCATATTCTCAACGCAAATATAATATGTATTACACCGGCCAGGTCGCAGGATTTTGTTTCTCGTTGCGTCAAGTATATGTGGTTGCACAATAATTATATAATTTTTAAAGAGGAGTGAGATGTTGTTGACATGAAATAATAATTTAAACCGTTTCAAAATAATCATTTTTAAGATTTATTAATTTTAGAAAAATATTCAAATATTAAAATTTCAAACGTTACACAAATAAATATTCACCTTTATAGGGTTTACAAATCTGTAACCTGCTATGCTATTCATAACATACAACAAAAATAAACACCCATATAATCTTACTAACTAACCAAACATGTTAAACAAGTTTATTTAAAGTCTTTTTATTTGTGTGTCTGAAATTAACTCAAATTTTAATTAATGATAGCAACTCATTTACCAACAAAATAATATTAAGATTCAAGAATGAATTTATTGTTGCTATAAACAAATAAAAATGATATTACATTTACTTCCAATCTATTATTGATTTATACTGACACACCCAAAAATACAACAAAAGATTAGCATTTCTTTTCTACATTTTGTTATTAAATTACACTCTCTTATCTAACTACTATTAACTTTAAAAACTCTAATTATTATCTGTTCATATTTAAGTTATTTTCGAGAGCTCTCTTCACAATAAAAAAATATAATTGTTTTTGTATCACCTGCGTATATCTGCCGTTACCGTTGTGTGTGTGTGTGTGTGTGTGTGTGTGTGTGTGTGTGTGTGTGTGTGTGTGTGTCCAGAATCCTGAGAGTATGCTGATGATGATGATGATGATGACTATGCTGATGCGGTGTTTGTTGTCTCTATGGGTTGTTGCTGTTGGTGATGCTCCAGTGTTCCTCCTTACGTCTTGGTGTGAGTGTGGTACAGCGTGTGTGTCCTGGTCGATCTGCAATCGGGCAGCGTGACGTCGTGTGTAGATTTCTTGAGTCTGAGTGTGTGATCGCCCAAAATTGCCAGTGGTATTTATACTGGTGGCGATTTGACAGATACAGGCCTGTGTTCGACAAGCTAGAGATTGCCAGTTCGCGCCAAAGCGTCCTTTTTATTACACTCTCTTTTTGGTTAATTATCGCGAACTCATGAACATACACGTCACCTGAGCGATATTATTGTTTGCGTAATTTTTTTCTGGTCACTCACATATACCACACATATTAATTACTCTTCAATTACACTAGTAATTAATATTAATTAGTTAGCATCTTTAATATTGCACCTTTGGAAATAAATTTTACATCACCATACTCATTAAAAATCCCTTAATGTAATGGTGTCTTTATAATTGGTATAAGTCTTTGTTTATAGGTTTAACACAAGTAATTAGTTTATTATAATCCTGTTAAGACCTGATTAATTAACAAACAATCCGTACGCGTCATCCCATATTCTTGTCGCAGCTGGCTTCACACACACAAACACACACACGCCGTATTTTTAACTATCGAAGCAGGTGCACTCTCGACAAGCCAGAGCCTGCATTATCCTGCACAAAATTGTATAAAACTGTTCCTTATTCTATTTACACTAATTATAATATTTAAACCTACCGCCCTGGGCAAATATGCAAATACTGTATATGTATAGTTGCAATATATGTGGATTGCAACTTGGAATGCTTGGGCCTGCGCTAGGTGACCACTCCTATTAACGGTGGCCCTCGCTAACTTTAAAGCGTAGTAACATAGCCTGGGAGTGCCGTTCAATGTACGTCGCTGCGTAGCTGTCTGACCTGCTGTTCTGTTAGGTGGGAATGAAGGTCCGTTGATGCCAGTGGTCGTATTCTACGGGCCCTGGAGCATGGACCCTTAGGGGCGCGAGTGTAACCCGATTTCCGAGCTTCACCAAAATCAATAGACCTTTAGTCCTCTACAACTCAGGCACATATGCAAAAATTATATGATTCTGTTTAAATTTGTGGCAGCTATCGTTCGCCAAAGAAAAAATTCTGCACACACACACACACACACACACACACACACACACACACACACACACACACACACACACACACACACACACACACACACACACACACACACACACACACACACACACACACACACACACACACACACAGAGGCGCTTTTCGGAAAATGAATTTTCTTCATGTTTTGAGTGTAATACAATCAGAATCAGTCCTTATCTCGAATACGATTTTTTTTGCCATCACCATACTTCCATTTCCTTATGGAACATGGTAGTAAAAACCGTTATAAGACCCACGACCTAGTGTGGGTCTTAGCCTGCTCAATGTTTTTCTTCCATTCCGTTCTCTGACCACACAACCTCGTCCAGCTTCTCGCATTCAGATCATCCTCTACATCATCTATCCATCTTTTCCTAGGCCATCATCATCATCATCATCACCCCAGGGACTAGGCCTTAGACCTATTCCAGAACCCATCTACTCCTCGGTCTACCGACATCTCTCTTCCCAGTAGGGTGATAACCCAAGGCAGCCACAGGTAGACGGATATCTACCTGTATTTCAAGGCACGTAATTCAAGTGTTCACTCCATCTCCTTCTGTGCTCTTTAATCTTCTGGTGCAACGATACACTGTTTAAATCGCGTCTAATATTCTCGTTCCTTCTCCGATCCAAGAGAGAACAATCTTGCGTCCCTCTTAGAAATTTCATTTCGGGTGAATGAATCCTCTGCACGTCCCTTTTACCAAGACTCCATGTCTCACTAGCACAGGAATGTGGGGAGAGCCACAGTTTTATGAAATTTAATTCAGGTATCCTTTCGTGTTTTACTTTTCAGGTACCTATGAATCGTTCCACAAATATCTCATACGAGCCTCGGAAATCTTTTTCTAGGTCTTCCTCTAATTCTTCTGTCTGGTTGTTTCTAGTCTGCGGTTCTTTTAGTTATTCCACTATCACCCTTTCGTCTTACATGACCAAGTCGTTCTGATCTATTCACGATGAACCTGACTATGTTAGCACCGTATATTATTCATCCAGTTCATAATTCATTCGTACCTTCCAGGACCTGACTTCACTTTGCCGAAGCCCAAAGATCTTTCGCAAGATTTTACGCTCAGATATTCTAATCTGTTGTTCATATCCGGATCAGTTATCGTTCAGGCAGAACTATTGGTCGAATAAGACGACTAACCGGCTAACTATTTAACTTGAGGTAATTCGTATAATGAGATGATTACTATAATATACTGGAATGCGCATTGATAAAGCGAGGCCAATATTAACTCTTGCATGGATAATATTAACTTTGGCTAATATAAAAAAATGAGTCACCTTCTCAAACTCTTCCTCAATATTATCCACAAGAGAATATACAAAATCTGTGAAGAACGAGTGTCAGCCACACATTTTGGTTTCAGAGATGTAGTAGGTACACGAGAGGCTCTATTCAGTATTCAGGTGCTATTCCAACTATGTAGAGATGTAAACTGTGATGTTTTTGCATGTTTCATCGATTATTAGAAGGCTTTTGACCGAGTCCAGCATCAAAAAATGATGGACATCCTGAAAATATTGGATTAGATGGAAAATACCTAAGGATAATAGCTACACTGTATTGGAACCAATCTGCAGTGGTTAGAGTAGATACAGAGAAAACTCAAGAGATACAGATTCTGTGTGGAGTAAGACAAGGATGTATACTATCTCCGATTTTATTCAACATCTACTCGGAAGGTATTTTTAGAGAAGCTTTAGATGAATGTGATGTGGGAATCTCTCTGAACGGTGAAAGAATAAATAACATACGTTATGCGTATGATACCGTCATATTCGCAGATGGCTTAGAGGGGCTGCAACAACTAATGAATAGAGTGACAGAAAGCAGCCGTAGATATGGTCTAGACATCAATGTTAATGAAACGAAGCTAATGATTGTATCTAAGAACAAGTTCACAAACTGCACCCTTAATATATAAACCAAAGGCCAGTTGAACGTGTAAGCAAATTTACATATCTTGGTACTACAGTCAGTGAACAATGGGACCATCTCAAAAAATAAAGAGCAGAATTGAAAAGGCAAGAGCAGTGTACACTAGAATGAGCAGTTTATTCAAAAGTCACAATTTCACAGTAAACACAAAGATGAGAGTTTTACGCTGCTACGTATTCTCGGTCCTCTTCTACGGTGTAGTATCTTCGACTGTGACTGAAGCCACAACTAAAAATTGAAATCTTTCGAAATGTGGCTTTACCGTAGAATACTGAGCATTTCATGGACAGCATATATAACTAATGTTGAAGTTCTTAGAAAGATGAAGAAAGAAAGGGAAGTTATTGACACAGTGAAGATAAGAATGCTTCAGTATCTGGGACATCTCATGAGAAATGAATAGAGATTTTACTTATTGCAGTCCATACTACAGGAAAAATTACTTGGAAAGAGAGGAGTTGGGCGACCGAGAATATCATGGCTGAGAAATATAAGGACCTGGTTTGGCATGAATGCAACTGACTTATTCCGTGCAGCAGTACAGAAAGTTAAAATAGTCTGTATGATATCCAACATCCGAAACGGATAGAAACTATCAGAAGAAGAATATAAAAAATGCATTGAAATACACGTGCAAAGTGAAACTTGTGTACGGCGCAAAATATTTGTAAAATCGAGAAAACAAATATCGGAAGACTGTAATGTGCGTCTGTTATGACGCAGGTACTGTACGCACACCAGTTTTGCTGCCGAGACGCCTGAGGAGCGGGGGGTCTACTGAATGATAGTGCGTGCTTGTGTTGGTGGGATATTACTGGCTCTGAAAACATTGTTCAGACATTCAAAAGACGAATTTAGTTGTAATTTTGTGTGCGTATCAGATTGAACGTTCGTACGTTATATGTAAGTGCAATTTATTGAATAATTTGTTAAAGTGTGTTTTTTGTTCGCTACAAGAAATACCTTGTGAGAGACAGTCAAGTCACACCGAAACTGTGTTAAACGTATTTTAAATGTGTAGTATTACAGTGATGCGTGCAGTGGAATGGCATACGTCACCACATTCCTCGTTCGGTAGCAAAGGTGAACTGCTGATAGTAGCTGAGCAATCCTTATTTTGGGATTTCCGTGTTACCCTCTGTTTTCCTCGACACTTAGTGCGCCTGATGTAATAACAACGAACTTCGTGCCGCTGGAAGTTAAATAACAGTAAGTGTATGCAGTTGGGTATCTCGAAACAAAACCACTGACGGTTGCCACCGAATGAAACAGCCATTCACGGTTAGACAACATCGGCCTTATTCCACCCACGGTCAGGGAACATCAACGGCTGTTATTACAACATTATTTCATGCAAGAAAGAAAACACAATATTAAATTGTATTCTTTATTTAGTTGTTCATCTCATCAGCTTGAAAAACAGGCTGCCTGTTCCGCCTTCAAAAATCCTCCAGCCATCTCTTCCTGGGTCTACCCGCACATCTGTGATCTATGGGTTTGTATTTCCAGACTTGTTTGGCCGGTCTGGAATCTGACATTCTTTCTAAGCGTTCTTTCCACCGTTGTTTGTAATCTTTTAATTTTTCGTTTAATTTAAAAACTTGCAACTCTTCTCTTATGGCCTAGTTTCTGATACGGTCAAGTTCAGAACACCTTTTAACTCCTCTTAAGAATGCCATTTCCGAGGGTGTTGGGCCATCAAAGGCTAGAGGAAGACAACCCTTAATAAAAATCACCGGGAGTCATTGTCCGTAAGGAGACAGCCTCTCCACATGAATTGCCCACCTATATCCTATAATGGGGATTTAATTTAATTTACTCGCAACTTTCAAAGAACACAGCTGGACGGAGATAATGGCAAACGACTGCAATTTAAAATATCGGTATGGAGAACCATACATGACTTCCATGTTCTAAGATTTATTTAAAATCATATTCGAAATGAAATATTTCCATAGAAACTACGTCTTTCTACTTATTGCTTCAGCATTAACCACAGTACTGTGGTCACTAACGTATACCACCTCACGTTTTCGCACTCGATTTTCACTGATGATGGCAGTCGATGGCACTGCCGAAAAGTCTGGTTTTGCAGAAAAAATTGGACTACGGCTAAAAAGCCCGGGAAGCAATTTTAACAAAAAACTACTTCTTTGTTGCCGATAACGTAGTACACATATAAAACATTCTCCCCTCCACCTTCAACTATAATTTTTAATTATAGAAAATTACCCCCACCCCGTTCACCTAACCTCTTCATTTATAGATATTTCATCTACGTTTCTACAGTGGATTATTATGACCTTCTTATCAGGATACTTTATTTATAAAAATTAAGTACTTTATTCTTGTTAAATCATAAAATGTTTCAGGTAAACTACCCCTTTCTCGTAACCGATCTTCTCCAAAATCAATAGACCTTCCGTCCTCTACAATTCAGGGATGTATGCAAAAAAATATTTGATTCTGTTTTAATGTGCGGCAGTTATCGTTCGTCATGGAAACATTTCTCTTGTTACAACACAAAATGTTGCAGGTAAACTACCCCTTTCCCTTAACCGAGCTTCACCAAAATCAACAGACCTTGAGCTCTCTGCAACTCAGGAAAGTGTGCAAAAAATTATTTGATTCTCTTTGAATTTTCGGCAGTTATCGTTCGTCATAAAAAATTACCCTTTTTAAAACATAAAACGTTGCTGATAAACTGCCCCTTCCCTTAACCTATCTTCAACAAAATCAACAGACTTTGAGTTCTCTTTAGTTCAAAAAGGTATGCAAAAACCTAGTTGATTCTGTTTGAATTTACGGCAGTTATCGTTCGTCATATAAAAAATTACCCTTGTTAAAACATAAAATGTTGCAGGTAAACTATCCCTTTCCCTTAACCGATCTTCACCAACACCAATAAGTATTGAGAACTCTACAATACAGGGTTGTATGCAAAACATCATTTGATTCTGTTTGAATTTGCGGCTGTTATCGTTTACCATAGAAAAAAATTACCCTTGATAAAAAACTGCTGTAGGTAAACTATCCCTTTCCCTTAACCGATCTTCACCAAAAACGACAGATCTTGAGTACTCTACAATTCAGGCCGGTATGCAAACAATTATTTGATTCTGTTTGAATTTGCGGCTCTTATCGTTCGCCATAGAAAACACCCTTGATAAAACATAAAACGTTGCTGGTAAACTACCCTATTCTATTAACTAATCTACACAAAAAACAATAGGTCTTGAGAACTCTACAATTCAGGGCTGTATGCAAAATATTATATGATTCTGTTTGAATTTGCGGCTGTTATCGTTTGCCATAGAAAATACCCTTGATAAAACAAAAAACGTGACTGGTAAACTACCCCTTTCCCTTTACCGATCTTCACCAAAAACAAAAGGTATTTAGTACTCAACAAAACAGGGCTGTATGCTAAAAATTATTTGATTCTGTTTGAATTTGCGGCTCTTATCGTTTGCCATAGAAAATACCCTTTTAAAACATAAAACGTTGCCGGTAAACTACCCCTTTCCCTTCACCGATCTTCACCAACACCAACAGGTATTGAGAACTCTACAATACAGGGCTGTATGAAAAACATCATTTGATTCTGTTTGAATTTGCGGCTGTTATCGTTTACCATAAAAAAAAATTACCCTTGATAAAAAACCGTTGCTGGTAAACTACCCCTTTCGCTTAACCGATCTTCACCAAAAACGATAGGTCTTGAGAATTCTACAATTCAGGGCTGTATGTAAAATATTATATGATTCTGTTTGAATTTGCGGCTGTTATCGTTTGCCATACAAAATACCCTTGATAAAACAGAAAACGTGGCAGGTAAACTACCCCTTTCCCTTAACCGATCTTCACCAAAAACAATAGGTCTTTAGTACTCAACAAGTCAGGCCTGTATGCAAAAACGTATTTGATTCTGTTTAAATTTGCGGCTCTTATCGTTTGCCATAGAAAATACACTTTTAAAACATAAAACGTTGCTGGTAAACTACCCCTTTCCCTTAACCGATCTTCACCAAAAACAACAGGTCTTGAGAACTCTACAATTCAGGGCAGTCTGCAAAAAATTATTTGATTATGTTTGAATTTGCGTCTGTTATCGTTTGCCATAGAAAATACCCTTGTTAAAACATAAAATGTTGCTGGTAAACTACCCCTTTCCCTTAACCGATCTTCACCAAAAACAACAGGTCTTGAGAACTCTACAATTCAGGGCAGTATGCAAAAAATGTTTTGATTATGTTTGAATTTGCGGCTGTTATCGTTTGCCATAGAAAAAAACCTAAAGACACACAGACAGACAGACAGACAGACACTTTTCGAAAAACGACTTTTTTTCGTGTTTTGAGTGTAGTACAATCAGAATCTGCAATAATCTCGAACACGATTTTTTGCCATCACCATACTTCCATTTCCTTAAGGAACATGGAAGTAAAAATCTACACACAGACAGACACACACACAGACAGACACACAGACAGACAGACAGGCACACACACACACACACACACACACACACACTTTTCAAAAAATGACTTTTTTTCATGTTTTGAGGGTAGTACAATCAGAATCTGCAATTATCTCGAACACATTTTTTTTCGTTTTTCGCCATCACCATACTTCCGTTTCCTTATGGAACATAGAAGTAAAAGGACAAGCTAATTAGAATTAATATTAGGCATTACCTGTATTAACTTCCCGTCTTGTGACTTATCTGTTTTAATTTCTAAAACGACGCGTTTCGAGGATAAATCCTCATCTTCAGGTTTTAATATTACAAAAACATCAAATTCACCCGAACGGGGTCGTCAATTACTTAAAACACATAAAACCACCACACATAATTTTACATTGATATAGTCTCGGCACAGTCCGATGCGCATCGTCTCGTTGCCAACGATTAACTGTCGTACTTTATCCTGTATGACCGTTATCATTGCCCGTGGACACATCGATATCGATGGCTGTGTTGTACAGTAGATTAAATCGAAACGAAACTTTATCATTAAGTAGTTGGTCCGCTTGTAACTTAGAAGCCTTGTATATCTCATATTCCTCCACAGCGTTCATGTATGCACCTTTTTTGCAATTATGTAGCAGTTTAAAGTTTGTGTGGAAGTCTGAGTACTTATGATTATACAGCATTAAATGTTGAGCGTAACTAGATCTTGTTTTCGAGATATCACTTTTGGGTAGGTGTTCCTTAAAACGTTCGGCTTATTGTCTGCCCGTTTGTCCTATATAAAATTTGTCGCAGTCATCTCATTCAAGCTTGTATACTCTAGTTTTCTCTTCATCCGGGGTGTGAGTTCTTTGCCCCAAACGTTTTTTGATGTTATTTGTGGTTTTGAAAGCCACTGTTATTTTACGTTTTTTTAACTCATTCTTTACAATGACTGGTAGTACATTCGTGTACTCAGTTACTATAAACTGAGTATCTTTTTTAGCTGGGCCGGTTAATCTGCTTTTACTATTGATTTTTACTGAGTGTTTTCTTACTAGCTTGTCTACGATTTCACCGTTATACCCATTAGCGATAGCTATACTTTTGATGACATTAGTCTCTTCTACTCTGTCTTTTTGCTCAAGGGGAATAGCAAGCATTCTATGAACAAACGCGTTGAAGGCTGCCATTTTTTGGGAATATGGATGGTACGATTCAGCATGAATAGTGATATTCTTAGTGGTGGGCTTTCTATAAATTTTGAATCTAAATTGGTCATTATATTTGCTAATAGTGAGATCAAGGAAGTTCAGGCAGTTATTGTTCTCCATTTCCAGGGTAAATTGGATTTTCATGTTTATATTGTTCATATATCCTTTCAAATTTTCTATTTGTCTACTCGTTCCATTGAATATCATGGAATAATGTCTAGTTTTAATAAACAGCGAGATAAAATTAAATTTTACGTACGTTACGTTGATGACACTTTTATGATATTAGGGAAACTTGAAGAAAAGCGTAGCATTGCTGGGCACTTGCACCGTCTTGTGTTGCCCCCTCAGACATCGGCAATGTTTTATTGCGTACGGTCATTGACCTCGTAGCAGTTGTTACTGTAAATACTGTGAAGGGGGACACATGCGTCCACCCAATGTGTTGCCTCTGTATAAGCTGACAAAACACTCAGCAACTATGTTCGTTTTCGGAATTGATGTGCAGCAGATACTACGTACCTATTTGTCTTTTGTTCGTTTAGTCATGTGTTTCTCTGTTTGTTTTTATTATTTTTAATTCGTTTATTTGTGTTCTGATTTATTCTGTGTAAGTATAATGAGAGTCAGATCCCGTTGAACTGGGACCCTATTCTTCTCCCAGCGAGTGATAGAAAGAAAATGCTCTAAAAAAAACACTTGGTAATAAAAAAAATTCGAATTAATTTTTAGTTCAAGTTTTAGCCTATCATAACCGGCAACAGGCGTTATGTGCCCATGCCACGCCACCGCATTAGACGATTACCTGGTCGTCCGTAAAGATCAAGTATTCTCTATTATTTATT
This sequence comes from Magicicada septendecula, assembly GCA_034769895.1. Classification (NCBI taxonomy): domain Eukaryota; kingdom Metazoa; phylum Arthropoda; class Insecta; order Hemiptera; family Cicadidae; genus Magicicada; species Magicicada septendecula. Next base: position 32,252,025 of record CM068376.1, on the reverse strand, counting down.
TTAAATCCTGGGTTCACTCTTAATTTAAACTGTCTATAGTAATTAAGAGTAAACCCAAGAATAAAATAAAATATAAAACTAAAAAAATAATAAATAATTTAAAAATTTTATAATGTATTGGTCGCGCCAGTGTTGTTTTATGGCTCTGAAACTTGGGTTCAGGTGAAGTTGTATCTTAGTAGAGTACAAGCACCGGAAGTGAGGTTCTTATGATATGTTACAGGGTGCAGACGAAAAAACAGAGTTTACAATGAAGACACCGAAAGAGCTGGAGACGTTTAATATCCAAGATCGCTTTACCGAAAACGAAGAGAGATGGACTGATGGACTGAATAGGATGCCGGCAGCAGGTTGCCCATGGAAGTTTAGCAATACAAACCTATCGGCAAAGAAGTATAGGAAGACGGAGGGGTGTTGGTGCCGTGGACGTATATCCTACGAACAGGAACAGGCGATTCGCTGATGGAAGAAAAAGGTAGAAGTATAGATAACGTTAACGCTGATATTGAACTTGGCTCTATTTTGTCTGGTAATTTTAAGAAATGTTACAAATAAATTCTCATAGCAACACATTTACGACCGTTCCCCCTCGCAAAGCAATGGCAAACCAGCCAGAGGTATCCTGCCTAGTATAAACCCTCCCATCTATGCCGTTCGGATCCGGCGTTAAACTGTAGGTCCCATATACCTGTGAGAAACTCCGTAACACACGTACCACGGATACACGCGCAGTCGGGGAGAGTACAAAATAGTCGAAAGACTGAATGACCCAATCAATCACATTTACTAATATTCTACGAATATACGAATATTACTAATATATACTAATATTACTAATATATGAATATTCTACTAAAACCGAACAACTGACCATTAAAATTAAAACTGTCTGAAAACAAATAAATATAGTTAGACACATACGCTATGTTGACTTTAAAAATGTACATAACTTAAAATTTATGTAAAACTATTGAAGACCGAAATTTTCACTAGTTTTTATCTACTTATTTTTGTAGTATTTACACATTTTATATCACAAATTGTATCATAAATATATAATACCTTTGTATCATAGCGTTTGCATCGTAAAATAATTAAATTTTATTCTTCGTATTGTTTAAATTAGCAGCCATCCTTACTATTTCTTTTATGAATTTGCTAACTGCTATAATTTTTTTTTCTTTTTTTTTCGACTAAGCTTTTCGTCATTACTGACATCTTCAGGTTGTTTAAGACCTGAAGATGTCAGTAATGACGAAAAGCTTAGTCGAACAATAAAAAAAAAAAATAAAAATAAAATAAAAATAAAATTATAGCAGTTAGCAAATTCATAAAAGAAATAGAAAAAAAAATTAAATTTTAGGTGAATAACACAAATTCCAAAACATCAATTGCAAACTTATCATTATTATTATTATTATTTCGTGTCTCCGGATTGTTCTCCGATGACACAAAGTCTCCTGTAGATGTTCTCCGCCACTGTCCAATATGAGTTGTCGTTCAATATTGCGTCCATATTTGTTTACAGTCTTGGCACTCCTGGGATGTCTGTCTGGCAATCCACTTATATGTGCTGTAAGGTCTCCTCATGCTGATGACACAGTAGACAGGTAGCAGTTTGGGTCAAGTTGAATTTGTACAAGTATGACTGGGTTACGATATGGCCAAGTCTTCCTCTGGAGTCAAAAGTTTGAACACTTCTAGGGACGTTTCTATATATGGAGATATCTTGTGTACTGACGTGCTGTTTGTATGGAACCTTTGGTGGAATTCAAAAACGCATCCTTCCATGTCTTTGTGAGTCTTCTGTTGATATCCGAAGTGGCAGCCAGTAGTGATGTTACACTTTCCTCTATTGGGGATAGCATAGTTGCGACCTTAGCTATCTCATCTGATTTTTCGTTAAACATTAATATTTACGTGGCTGGGAATCCATTGTAAAGTTAACTCAATTTCGTTTCTTTCCAGTTTTTTGATTATGTGGAATATGTGGACTGTTCTAAAGTAGTATGCTAATGGTTTGTATTGCTGTAGTAATAGTAGTGCAGCCTGTGAGTCTGTAAAGATACATATTTTGTTGTATTTGTTGTTGATTAAGGTGAGGCAGTAGCTCAGTGCTGCATTGATTGCCAGAAGCTCTGTGTCAACACTTGAGCAGGAGTTAAACGGTACAAGGAAGGATTCTTGCGTACTAGTAATAAAGTATCCTGCCCCCGACTTTTTTCTTTGTATATCCAGTGATCCATCTGTATAGATGTGTGGACATATTGGTTGTAGTTTTCTGCTATTATTTGTTGTGCTATAACGCGCAGAATTAATGGCTCAGTGTTTTCTTTTGTTACGCTGTCTTCAAGTGTAGTTTTTATTGTTGGTTGTATCCACTGCCAAAGGAGTGTTTCATTTACTGAAGGGATTTTTTGAGGTTGTGTGCCGGGATTTGAATTTTCCCGACGTGATTTGAACCATCTGTGCCGCCAAAGCGCGTGGCCGCTGGGTGGCACAGCTAACGTGTGACGATTTAAATAAAAGAAATAATCAAGAAAATAAAAATTTTTAAAAATTAAGGTTGCGAGCTCTTAAGCCATTTAAATCTCACTGTATTAATATAAAATACCTGTATGTACTCAGTATGAGAGGAAGCAGTAATTAGTTAGTTAGAAGATACTCTAATAAAAAGATAAATTGTAAAGAGTTATTAATATCGTATTTAACCCTTTGCTTGTGAGCAGGCGCTGTCCTGTTGATTCCAGACTCGACATGTTTTCCGAGTCTTGTGTAAGTTAGAATAAGATAAAAAAAACTAATGTTAATAATTAAAAATCTGAAGACATAAATAGTCGCTAAAACAACTGATTTAAATTATGTATATTTGTTTAGGGATAGTTTGTATAAATAAAAATGTTAACTTAAATATAGTTAGGAACTATATTCTCGCGCGGAAATTGCCCCACTAACTTTTGCCCAGTACCAGGCGAAGGGAGCAGAATTTCTCTCTCTTGCAATGGTGACTTCGTACAGTATAGACGTAGGAGCTGTGCTCTTAAAATATGTTAACTATACTTTGTTTCACCTTAAGATGGTGTACCAGATGTAGCTGTTTAAAGCATCTGGATGTGTTAACTAATATAGTCATGTAAATAGACAAGAAATTTAAAGTAAAAAAAATCGAAACGTAAAAAAGGAGTGTAACACAAGATGACTTCGTGCTTCAACAAATAACACCAATTCCAAAGTCATACCTGGAGATGTGAACTATCAGAACCCACAAACTCTACTGCACGTGACAGAATATGCAGATCAGGACATCCGAGAATCTACAAGATCATCATAGATATCTACACAACATATTGTTCAACCTGCGAACTTTGGAGCGCTTTACTGAGGAAGACCTGACCGAGATGACGACGTAGCTGTTCCTGTTTCCCAAGACGGATACCCCAGGACGAGTCTTCAGCATACCAATTAAAAGGTGACTCGATAGCCTGTCTATCGAGGGTTACTAATATTTGTTACACAACACATCTTGAAAGAGACTTTTCAGAAACTATTAACTTTGTAAAGACTTATAAATTAAATCTAAGAATTTCATGTAACTATTCTAACTTCATACGTTGTAACAATTTATATGCTAATGTAGAGTAATATAATTCAAGCCATAATACCATTCTTCCAATGGTTGAATAAAAGAAAGTCTTGCAAGCTAATATCATGAAATGAGTATAATTGAAAGTCTTAACTACAGAAATACAGAAAGTTGACCCGGATCCGAGGTATAGCTATATAGAATCAAGTTTGATCCCAAAGTTTAAAGAAACCTTTCAAATAATTTAATAATTGAATTAGTAATGTCATGGGATCTGTCAGTAAATGTTTTAAATGTTAAATAAAGAGAAGTCTTCTTGTTACACACATATGAGGAGTGCTTAAATCAATTGTATACCTTGCCATTGTTTCCTTACACAGTTAGTAAGTAATTTGTTATATTAATTATTTGTGATCAATTCTGTTACAACGTAGGCAGCCCATCTAATTAACGGAGTTTAATTACGAGGGGTTCCCTGGATTTGTAACGCGGCGAAAGGACGTTACAAAAGTGCGCCACTCTGCTAATTTTTATAAAAGTTGTTTTAAGCATCGCGACGCAAACAAAATTGCGTCACTCAAAAAAAGGGAAACAAAGGAAAGAGTTTTAATTGTGTATAGAGTGTCACAAACAAAATTGCATTCACTATGCGTGGATAAATTGTATGATCAATAACTAAATATATAATATTGATATATGCACTCAGAAAGTTACTTTACTAAATGTAATGTTCAAAATATATTTAATAGTGTATTAAGTTACGTAGATGGTAGTAGGTATAAGTAAAATATCCTTAGCGTCATACAATGCATGTAGCTTTTGCATTCTATAGGCCAGTAGGAACCTGCATAATTCGATATAATTACTTGCATACATGAATTGTGACCAAACATAACAATTTTGGTCAACCGAACAATCTGTAACAGGTTTGTTTACGACAATCTATGACCTGTTGTTTCCTGAATCATTCTGCACAGTGTATGTCCAACTATCTAGCTTACATACACTAGTATGTGTTATAAAAAAAAAAAAATTTTGATTAAAAATAACTTTGTTAATAATAATAAAGTAATTGAGTAGAAGTTCGTGATTTAAAACTTGTGAACAAAATAAGTAATTATTTAATTGAGAAAAGTTTATGAATGAACGGAGCCAAAGTGTTGTCTAAGCGGAATAATAATAATAGAATCTAGCGTCTGCGCTCCCCTTCTCTTGTTTAAACCGGTATACAGTAGTTGTGTTATTCAGTCGCATTGTGGAGAACAATAAGAGTAAAACCCCCTTTCTCACTGACACGCTCAACCCTCCTTTGTTAACTAAATATGTAGGCCACCCTCTGACCTACATTCCAGTAAACAGCTGATCGGCTATTTAACCTTGAAAAATATGTGTGTGTGATTTCTGTCTCTCCCTTAGAAGAGAAATTGTTCTTTTATAATTTGTGTAAATTGATTACTTATGAATTTATTATATGTATATGTAATATATGTGTAATATACTAGTATTAATTTTAAGTACGTGCTAATGTGTTAGAACAAAATGGCCCAATTTAACCCGGATTTGTTATTAAAAGACGAGCTGTCTTACGAAGCCCTTTTGCGTGGACTACCCCATGCTGATGTAACAGTCGCGGAATTACGAAGTTCAATTCGCGAATGTGGATTTGATGCGCCCGTGCAATTAAACAATCTAAGCCAACTCGATTATGAAAGCGAGAAAGAAATTTGTAATGCCAAGTATAGTGAACTATACTTATTGTCTCAAACACTCCAAGACGAGAAATCTCCGGCAAAAAATTTTGCGGACTACCCAGAGAATAGAGCATTTAACCAGGCGAATAAAAAATTTGTCGATCTGGCCGAATCTCACCGAAATACCCGTTGATGTACAAAAGCTAGCAGACGAAGCTCTACGCCGCTTACCTTCAATTATCAACAATTTAAGACGAAAATCCGACTCATTCAGGATGGACGAAATAGAGAAATCATTAATGAAATTACACATCTCCCCAGTACAATCCCCCACCACTGGTTTACCTCCGCCTAACTCGGATCGGAACTCACCTATCGTATCGCAAGTGCAAGCGAACCAAGAACAAAAAACTGATACAGATGTAAATGTCCCTCCTCCCGAGCATTTTCAGTTTCGTCCCGGAAATAATGAATTGACCAACACCCCCAATGAATCTAATCGCCCTCATCGAGGAATTACCCCTATGAACTATAACGCAATCTATACGGAAAAATGACTCACCCTGTGGAGAAGATTTTAACCGAAATCCCCTATACAGATGGTTTAAATGTTTCCAAGTTACTAACATTTATTAGTTATCTTCTTCAGATAAAGGATCTACAGCAGCTGAATGACTGGCAAATTTTACAAGTTCTGTTACCAAAGTGTAAACCCCCGTTAAAAAATCGTGTGCTAGAAGCCCTAACCTCTACTTTCCCAGTAGAAGAGCTACATAGCTCTTTAATAAAATACTTTATTCCCACCGGCATCTATGAGGAAATAAAAAGGAAGACAGTACTCCGAGTACAAGGACATCAGGAGAGATTAGCTCACTACATCTCCGATATTAGGGAGTCCTCTCGACTACTACGTGTAAGCTGGAATGAAACACAACTGGTGGACACCATTTTAGTAGGCGTGTCACCTGAAGAAAGATCTCGACTATCATTGATGAATAGACCCAATACAATTGCTGATCTAGAACAGTGCAGTATCCATTCTTCAAATGTATGGTACTCAGATCAAAATAGAGAAGCAATGAAAACCTCTGGAACTAATAGACATCAATTGCGAGCACTACTGCCTGATGTAACAACCTCGTATGAAAGACAAGTTTCTAGTAGACCTCACCATGTGCGCAAAGCGGGTAAGTTAACTGTAAACCCAGATAAAGCGGAAACCAAGTACCCACCTCGCAGAAAACCCACCTGTTATAATTGTGGCAAATATGGGCACATAAGAAGAGAGTGCAAAAGTAAGCCATTGGAACGGAATAACCCCAATTCAAAAAACATGTAAGGCAGGGAGACCCGAAAACCTGTGTCTTCCGCAGCTACTCAAAATTGGGTAAACTAAAAGAAACCAGTAATAATAATAAGAATGAATTATTCTGTAACCAAGTGAAAAACAAAAAAGGTGCGAAAGAAATCGACCCCTATGTGCGAGAATTTCGTGAAAAGTGTAATGCAATTAATAGATGTAAATGAAAAAAAAACTACTACCATTAATACAAGTCGACTTAGGCGTTACATTCCCCATCGCCTTAATTGATTCGGGATCTAGTAGAAGCTTAATCAGCCAAGAATTAGCGGACATGTTAGCTAAACATCATCTAGTAAAACGGAACCAACCTGTGAATATAAAGTGTGCTACCGCTGATAAACGTAAAATAAATATAAACCTGAGCATTACCGTTAAGGTTAAAATAAAAAACCTAAGTTGGATGTTTACAATGTTAGTATGTAAAGAATTAGGACCTGATTTAATATTAGGTGCAGATTTTATTAGTAAGACAGAAATGATTCTTGACATCTACGAGCGAGAATTTTATTTCAGATTTGACCGTGCAAGAAAACATAAATTTGATAGTAATGAAGATAAACGTTGTTCATCTACTGCACATGTAATACACCAAGATTCAGATTTATCTCACCTAGAACGAAGAGATAGAGTCAAAATAGTAAAACTAATAAAAGAATTTTCCTCGGTTCTTACACCAAAACTAGGACTTACGGACCTAATAGAGTATAAAATTAATCTGAGTGATCAGAAAGTAATACGACTACCTCCGTACAAGCTGTCGCCTCCCAAGATGGAAGTCATGCGAAACCATATCAATAAGTTATTGGACCAAGGAGTCATAGAACCCTCTACGTCCCCATATTCTTCACCCTCCTTTTTAGTACCGAAAGGATCAGATAAACACCGACTAGTTGTAGACTACAGGCAATTAAATAAAAGAATAGAATTTGAATCAATCCCTCTTCCAGACATCCATAGTGCGTTTCATTATTTTACTAAAGCTATGGTTTTTACGGTAATGGATCTAAATCAAGCTTTTCACCAAATACCTCTTTCAGAAGTATCCAAACGTCTAACCGCGTTTGCAGTTCCTTTTAACTTGTACCAATTTACTAGGGTACCCTTTGGAATATCTCAAGGAAGTTCCGTATGTAGTAGACTATTGGAGAAGATATTTCACGACATTAAATTTAAATATGTGTACCACTATTTGGACGACATCGTAATATACAGTGAATCAATGGAACAACATCTCAGACATTTGCGTGAAGTGTTATCTCGTTTACTAAGAGCAGGATTAACGGTGAACCCAAATAAGGTAAGTTTTGCTGTCCCTCAGTTTTCTTTCTTAGGACACATCGTGAAAGCGAATGGAAAGGTAAGCATTGACCCCGAACGTACCCGTGCTATTAGAGAATTTGCACCCCCACGAGATGCAAAAGGTATAGCCCGATTTTTAGGTATGGTGAATTATTTCCACAACTATATTCCCCATCTTGCCGAAATAGCAGCACCCCTAAACTCCTTACGAAAGAAGGGAACGAAGTTCGAATGGAGCTCAATACATCAAAACGCGTTTGAGCAACTTAAAGAAAGCATTATATCTCCCCCAGTTTTGCAATTAGCTGATTTCACAAAACCATTCGTCGTGCAAACCGACAGTTCCAGTGTAGCGTTAGGTGCAGTGATATACCAAGAGGTAGATAACTGTAGACTACCAATTAGTTATGCATCACGAACACTGAGCGATCAAGAAAGAAAGTATTCTGCATATGAATTGTAATGTTTAGCAATTGTTTTTGCATTCGAAAAGTTTAAACCCTTCCTAGAACATAAAGAATTTCTTTTGGAAACCGACAATCAGGCGTTATCATGGTTATTGAATCACCCTAAACAATTAGGACGAATTGGCAGATGGATATTGAAATTAAACTGCTACAAATTCAGAGTGCAGCATATTAAAGGTACTCAAAATGTAGTCGCCGATACCCTGTCCCGTATGTTCCAGTCACCCACTAAAACTTCCGAAAACATAGTGAAGCCGGAAATAGCAAGTGCGAACGCTGTAATTACTGAATTCCCCCTTGCCTTTACAAACATTGCCCTGTATCAACAACAAGACCCCTTACTGAAGCCTATTATAGAACAACTTACCCAAGGTATTAAATCCGAGAAGTACGTATTGAGTAAGAATGTACTGTGTCTCAAAATAAGAGACGGAAAGGAATTAAGAATAATAGCCCCGGATGTAATTAAGCCCATGCTAATGGAATACTTCCATTCATCTACCATAGGAGCCCATATGGGAATCAATAAGACGATACATCGTATTCGAAAGGAATATCATTGGAACAATATGAACTGCGAAATAGCTACCTTCGTAAAGAAATGTTCATTATGCGCCCTTAGCAAACCCGCCAGAAATACTCAAGTTAGCCAATTGATATCAGAAATCCCAAAGACCCCTTTTTCGAAACTTTATCTAGATTTCTCAGGTCCGTATCCACGATCCAAATCAGGAAATACCATGTTACTGATATGTGTAGATTCGTTCACCAAATTTGTTTGGATGTATCCCATGCGACGAGCATTAGCGTCGACAACAGTTAAAATGCTACAGGAAAGATTATTTAAAGATTACGGTACTCCAGTACGTATGGTATCTGATAACGGTCCGCAGTTTAAAGCAAAAGAATTTAAGAATATGTGTTTCAAGTTAGGGATAGACCATATAACCACTACAGAGTATCGACCGCAAGGCAATATTGCTGAAAGGTATCTACGAAACCTCAAATCTGCGCTAATCGCCTATCATGCGAACGATCACACGTCGTGGGACCAAAATCTATCCTGGATTCAATACGCCTTTAATTCAGCTTACCACGAAGGTCACAAGTCGACCCCGTTCGAGTTACTATACAACTATCGACCAAACCACCCTTTGTCCACAAGATGGAATATACACGATCTGCTGCCTCCGCAAATAACGGATAAGCAGATAAAGCGAATATGGAACAAAGCCCGCTCTAACTTAAGAGCAAGCTTGGAAAAATCCAGAAGATACCACGAGAAAGGTAATCATAGCAACTCAGTCAGGTACCAAGTAGGTGATTTAGTAATGTACAAGACTCACCCCATTAGTAGTGCGATTGATAAGACCACCTCGAAACTATCATTCAGATGGTGTGGCCCTTACCAAATCCAAAAGTACCTAACTCCGGTTACAGTAGCCCTGTGCGAACCTGCAACTCAGAAATATGTGCGGAGAACGCATATTTCGCAACTAAAGTTGTATAAGAAGAAGTGACGGTATAGTATACCCCAAAAAAGAAAAGGGAATACTAGGCAGTAAAGAAAATTATATTTCTGAAACCACGTGAAAAATGTAAAACGTAGAGTTTGGAAACGAGGCCTGATCAACCTGAGTTCCAGTTCTGCGAAGCATGCATTAATGAATAATCATTAACTAGATGGGTACTAACACTCATTAACTACATGAGTTATATAGGACTCACAGAAGAAAAGATAGAATTCTAAATAGTAAAGATTTAGAAAGTTACTCTATAGAAGAGAGAGTAAGACAATCAGAAAAACCGGTAGTAAAATTAAGTGATAGAGATAAGAAAGAGTTTTGTGTTTTAATTGTGTAAATATTTAGTGTAAATAGTATGTAAAAAAAAAAGGTAGTTCATAAGAATATAAAGTGTACTGTGTTGTAACTATAGGTAATAACTATGTGGACAACGTTGTAAAGTGTACAACAACTATGTGAAAGAAATTACACACACTAACCCCATTCAATATCCCAGTGCCCAATAGTGAGTTAGACTCAAAGAAGCTTAACCGTAGCGTGCAATTTAAGCGGTGGAGTATGTGACGATTTAAATAAAAGAAATAATCAAGAAAATAAAAATTTTTAAAAATTAAGGTTGCGAGCTCTTAAGCCATTTAAATCTCACTGTATTAATATAAAATACCTGTATGTACTCAGTATGAGAGGAAGCAGTAATTAGTTAGTTAGAAGATACTCTAATAAAAAGATAAATTGTAAAGAGTTATTAATATCGTATTTAACCCTTTGCTTGTGAGCAGGCGCTGTCCTGTTGATTCCAGACTCGACATGTTTTCCGAGTCTTGTGTAAGTTAGAATAAGATAAAAAAAACTAATGTTAATAATTAAAAATCTGAAGACATAAATAGTCGCTAAAACAACTGATTTAAATTATGTATATTTGTTTAGGGATAGTTTGTATAAATAAAAATGTTAACTTAAATATAGTTAGGAACTATATTCTCGCGCGGAAATTGCCCCACTAACTTTTGCCCAGTACCAGGCGAAGGGAGCAGAATTTCTCTCTCTTGCAATGGTGACTTCGTACAGTATAGACGTAGGAGCTGTGCTCTTAAAATATGTTAACTATACTTTGTTTCACCTTAAGATGGTGTACCAGATGTAGCTGTTTAAAGCATCTGGATGTGTTAACTAATATAGTCATGTAAATAGACAAGAAATTTAAAGTAAAAAAAATCGAAACGTAAAAAAGGAGTGTAACACAAGATGACTTCGTGCTTCAACAAATAACACCAATTCCAAAGTCATACCTGGAGATGTGAACTATCAGAACCCACAAACTCTACTGCACGTGACAGAATATGCAGATCAGGACATCCGAGAATCTACAAGATCATCATAGATATCTACACAACATATTGTTCAACCTGCGAACTTTGGAGCGCTTTACTGAGGAAGACCTGACCGAGATGACGACGTAGCTGTTCCTGTTTCCCAAGACGGATACCCCAGGACGAGTCTTCAGCATACCAATTAAAAGGTGACTCGATAGCCTGTCTATCGAGGGTTACTAATATTTGTTACACAACACATCTTGAAAGAGACTTTTCAGAAACTATTAACTTTGTAAAGACTTATAAATTAAATCTAAGAATTTCATGTAACTATTCTAACTTCATACGTTGTAACAATTTATATGCTAATGTAGAGTAATATAATTCAAGCCATAATACCATTCTTCCAATGGTTGAATAAAAGAAAGTCTTGCAAGCTAATATCATGAAATGAGTATAATTGAAAGTCTTAACTACAGAAATACAGAAAGTTGACCCGGATCCGAGGTATAGCTATATAGAATCAAGTTTGATCCCAAAGTTTAAAGAAACCTTTCAAATAATTTAATAATTGAATTAGTAATGTCATGGGATCTGTCAGTAAATGTTTTAAATGTTAAATAAAGAGAAGTCTTCTTGTTACACACATATGAGGAGTGCTTAAATCAATTGTATACCTTGCCATTGTTTCCATACACAGTTAGTAAGTAATTTGTTATATTAATTATTTGTGATCAATTCTGTTACAACGTAGGCAGCCCATCTAATTAACGGAGTTTAATTACGAGGGGTTCCCTGGATTTGTAACGCGGCGAAAGGACGTTACAAACGTGATTAGTAGGGAACGGATTTTCATGTAAAATAAAAAGCCAAATATGTGTATATATATGTTATTATTTTTTCACAAATATGTAACAAAAAATTAGAAATATTTAAGAAAAAAAGCTTGAAAGTTGCTGAAAATTAAAAAAAAAATGCATATTTAAGAAAAAAAAGCACAAAAGTTACTAAAAAAATTAACATTTAAAATTATTACTAATCACATGATATTTTAAATTTTCAAATGTGAAATGTCGCCGATCAAGTCTAAGAATAATTTTGTATCGGCTGAAAGAACGTTCTATATCTACCAATGTAATAGGAGCATATTTGAAAGACGCTATGTCCATTGGAGTCAAATTGACATCAAATTGTCCGTTGACCTCATTTCCGGCATGGATGTCTGCGATGAGTTTCACATCCTTCCACCCAGGGTTTTTCTCCAGACAGTCATTCATTTTTTTTCTTTATTTGATTTCCATTTTCGCCCTTTGTTTCTTCTAACTTTTTGATTGCATCCTTGACAATAAAAACGCTGTCCACTAATGATACGTTCTGAGCCTCCAGTTGTGTTATTGTAAGTGCTAAAAAAACAGCGTTTGTAGAAATATAGGCCAAATCGTTTTTCAAGCCATGTTTATCCATTAAATATGTCGCTATTTGTATTGGTTTAGCTGAATCAGGATCAAGTTTAGAAACAACGTCTTTTATTTCATTAAAATTGTCACAATAATACTGGGCTGCTTCCAACCAAGTGCCCTATCGTGTAATTACTGGTTGAGGGGGTAAACATAATTCTGGATAATTTTGCTTTAAAACTGCAACTCGGCTCGGAGCTTTTAAAAATATTTTTTTAACAGTTGATATCAGTAAATCGACATCAGGGTACATCGATCTCACAGTTTCAGCAACTCTATGCATTGCATGGGCCAAGCAGGTTAGATGTATCATTTTTGGGTAAAACACCCGCAGTGCATTACCCGCTTACACCATGTAAGGTGCAGCGTCCGACAAAAATAGTTAAAATTTGTCATGTAAGACACCATTTGGCCAAAGAAGACCCATGGAGTCATTAAAAAATCGTGATATGGTTGCATGGTTACATTTTTCCAAAACTTCACAATTTAAGAGAAATGGTGTTGACGGTGTGTCAGACCATAGTTTTCCAACAATTATATATTTGCAATATATCTGCCTTCAACATCTGTCGTTTCATCAATCGAAACCCAAACAGTCCCAGTTTTAATGTTATCTCGAATTTTATTAAGAGTTTCCATGTAAATATTTTTTAAATAGATTTTTCTCAGTGTGCTTTCATCAGGCATTTTTTATTAAAATATTTTTCTAAAAAACTCTTGAAATCAGGATTGTTGATTTTGTGAATTGGTATATCTGCTCTGATTAAAGGTCGGCACAGATCTGTAGTAAAAGTTGACTTACCACTGCCTGTGGAATCAGTGGAAGAAGCTGTTATAAAAGTTCGTTTCAGCCTTGATTTTCTCTCTTTGTGCTTCGCGGTAGTGATATGTTGTGTCACTTGAAACCGTTGCGATACGGAAACCACCCTCTCACAACACGAACAGTATAAAAGGTTTGCATCACTTACAAATGTTTCGTTCGGAAACTCGCGGAGGTATTTGTCCACTAGGTCTCTTGATTTTGCTGCTGTTTTTGGCATGTTGTAGCTGTAGCCGAATGACATTACACTTAAGGAGCTAAACCGTAACTGAACTGAAGCGAGTCAGTGAAGGGAAGGGGAAGGGACAAGAGTGATCGTGAGACAGAAATGGAAAAGTAAAGAGAGGGAAATGTCTGGAAATCAGAAATGACTCACTCCGACTGGTAGAACTGAAAAACACGTGTCACTTTTTACAAAGACGTTTCGCGGAATCTCAAAGAACGGGCAGTTCAAAGAATGAGTAGATCACGGGTAAACAACAGAAGTATTTTATTGTTTTACTGGTTAAATAATATCTTTCTCAAAACTCATAAGTTCGACTTTTTGAGGTTTGCAATTCCACATAACTGTAAATACGTATGCATTTCTAGTAAAAAAAATTTATAATACAATAAAAACAATGAAATATGATAAAAAACAGTGATAGGGCGAATATATAAAAATATGTATTTATACTAGAAATATGTAAAATAAAAATGGGTTTAAATGATTCAGAATGCCATAAAACGTCTAAATCGAGCTTTTAAATGCCAATCCTTAGCTCAGAAAAAAATATGTAAATACATATAAATCTGTTCCCTAGTGATTAGTAAGGCCGTGTCTGCGCCACGGCGACGCGATCTAGTAAGCCAGTCAACCTGGTCAGCTGATTGCGGGACGTAACTGTTAGAATACAGTTTGCCAAAGGTTAGCTTCTGCAATCCGCAACAGGTAGAATTTCTGTACCATGGTGGGTTCGCAGAATGAGTGGTTCTCTCTCATTTCGTCTTCAACCTTCCAACAGGGTGTGCTGGTCTGACGGTCCAGGGGAGCACCTAGTTTATATTTACCTAGTTGCATTTTAGTATGACTTCGTGATCTAGTAAAGGGTTTTCAGGGTCCCCGCACAGCCGGGAGAGAGGGGGTTGGCGAAGATGGTGACACCGACATCTGTCACCGTCTGCAGAGCAGTGTAGCACGAAGCTCCCCGAAGCCGTCAGGTACAGAAATACTACGCCTATAGAGCCCAAGAGACATCTGCCCAGAATGAACTAGCTGGAACTTCTGGACTCTTCAAGCACCACCACCAACACGAATCGCAGACTGGTCTACGGGATATCATGTCAGTTCTTCAAAAGTACAGGTGGGAGCATTCCAATTACTAAACCAGTCGACAACAACTCCACCGGTTTTAGATCAAGTCTAGCTGACATTTTATATCAATGTAAAGACATGGTCTTAAGGGTACCAGAAGCCCAGTTAAACTTTTGACATAATTTAAATTTGTAATGTAAATCAAACTAGAGTTAAATCTTTAAAAGGCTGTAATTAAACCTTTGACATAATTTAAATTTGTAATATAAATCAAACTAGAGTTCAGTCTTTTGAAGGCTGTAACTAAAATAGCACTAATAAAAATTGTTACTGGTTACAAGAGTATTTTATTGCAAGTCCTGTCACTCTGGGCTCCAGCACATTTTTCGCTTCGTCTAGGCCAAGTGGTCTAGTTTTAAATTTTACGTAACGGCCTAAGTGGCCATTACAGTTGGTTATTTCCACCTAAAAGGAGGATTTTGCTTTTGTATAAAAAGGATGTTTTTTGATTTGATGCTGGATTAATTTTCTGTAATGGATGCTCTGTGGTTATTGTTCTGAACTTTAAACTAAATTTACCTATTCTTTTGTTAATGTATTGTGACGGCAGCGGTATGCGAACATCTGCTCTCCGGTACCAGCGGCGGACACAGCGAGCCAATCAGGGATCAGCAGCCGAGACGTGACAACTAACGTGCTCGGAGCGAACCAATCAGCGGTCCCGGTTAGTGCATAAAACCCGGGCCGGCAGAAAATTTTAGAATTTTTTCTAAAGACCCCCCCCCCCCGCCAACTCTACCCTACCCATCAGCAGGCCTAGCCCAGTACGCAGACGATACAGCTTACTGGGTTTCAGCAGGCGCACACTGGCAAGTCACCACCAAATTACAACAAATCCTCGAGCCTTTCTTCGCCTACTGTAACACTTGGCGAATAAATGTAAACGCGGACAAAACCCAACTCTGTGTTTTCAATTCTACCGGATGCAACATGACTCATTTCTATAATACACCAGTCCGCGTTGGCCCATCATCAGTAAGCCCGAAGCCAATATCTGGGAGTCACGCTTGACTCCAAACTTACCTGGCGACCACATATCAAAAGAACAACTACCATCGCCCGTACCCGCCTCCGTTCTCTCAGAACACTCAGCCGACTAAACCACTGCTCCAGCGACTTACTAGGCCGCATCTACACCACCTGCATCCGTCCCATCATCACGTATGCCCACCCAGTTCTCCTTACCGCCTCCCCTTCCTATCTAGATCTCCACCGAGTCACAGAACGACGAGCCCTAAGACTAATATACCGCCGACCACGCCTCACGAAGACCTCCAACGCAGCCCTGTATGCGCTAAACACCCGCTTCCCAGACCTAGATTCCTTCCTCGTTAAGCTAAACTGGAAGTATTCCCGAACAGCCTCCCGCCGCACTTCCATACAATCAATAGTCCCTTCAATTAATAGAAACACCCGCAACACAAGCAAACCTTCCTACTTACTAAATCGCCTCCTTACAATAGCCAATGGTCCTCCCCCTCGCCACCCACCCCGCCGGCGTCAAAAACACAGACATACTTAAACAATGCATACCATTTCCCCGCCAATGACTCATCTCTCCCCGGCGGTAGCGACCTGACACACTAAAGCAGCCTAAATACTCAACACACTACTAAATTCCCCCACACTATAAAACTCTAAGCCCTATCTTCACTTCACCACATGAAAACACACACTCTAGTTCCCCACACTTTCGTACCCGCTTATAATCCTCAAATCTGTTCCTTCCGCCTCCCTTGACGGCACCCTGTCGCCACCTAACAGCTTTGGCGACCTGCGTCACACATCCCTGTTTGCCCCCCCCCCCAAAAGAACGTCTAAGAAGAAATAAACAAAACAAAATGAATGAATAAAGATACCACAAAACAACTATAATGGCCACATCCATCTACCTCTCCCGCTCGCGTATGGCTACCCACTACACTCGCATACAATATAACTCACAAACAATACTCTCCCAACTATGTGCCTCCACCTTCTCAACGGCCCGGTCAGCTGGCGTACGTCTCCCCTAAAATCCCTTACCCACACGGCTGAAGGGAGCTAGTCTCCAAAACAGCCCGAGTCCGACCATATTGGTTGGTCTCAAACAACGAAAAAAAAAATTGAGAGCACTTCATCGCCACGCCATCGGACGCACTTCATCTCTCCTCTCTAGGACGACATCGGCGCGGAGTCAGCCGGAAGGAACGGCCGAAGAATGGAACCGGCGTTCTTGCGTCTTCGCCCTCCAGTTCCGCGCCAGCGATAGGACGTCGCTGGGCCGGCAGCCGACTCTACAACAGATGCCGAAAGAAGAGGAGGACTGCAGTACGCCACGAACAGCGGGCGGAGCAGCCGAAAATCTCAGCGCGGCACAACTAACATCAGCCTTCTCGCCACACGGTCCTTTTTAGGGCCACCAAAAACACTAGAGTGTACAATTGGCGCTATTTGTCATGCGGCAAGCATTTTGTCCGGTGACAGTATACATCCATTGGTTCTATATTCAGTTCAGCCTCCATAGCTTCTATTGGTGAGGTCTTTCGGCAACCTAGGCAAATTCGCAGGGCACAGTTCTGGAGTTCTGGAGTACATTTTTTTTTTCATATGAATGTTAGCTAAGCATCCCTATACTTCACAGGAATATGTCATTTTGGGTCGTATGTGTCCTAGGTAGAATTGTCGTAAGATAGTTGTGTCTGCTCTCCAATTTCTGTTTGAGAAAAACTTGTTCGTTTCATGGTGCTGTTCAGTATAGTCTTTATGTGTTGGTTCCATAAGAGTTTTGGATTCAGGATTGTACCTAGTATTTTGGGGTATTTGTTATATTTTATATTCTGTTCAGAGAGGGGAAGCTTCAATTTGAATGTTTTTAAGGAGTGTCTGGTAGTAAAGGCACAGCATTCAGTTTTTTCTATTGATATTTTAGGCCCCACTTGTTTGTCCGTGTTGCTGTTTCATTTATTGCTTCATGAAGGTTAGTGTTTGCTCTATAAGGGTCTTCGTGAGCTGTCGATACAGTTCAATTGCAATTGCGTGAGTTGTCCATACAATTTCAAACTATTGAACCATCAATGGCAAAAACGTTGAATATAGGATGTTTACCATCGACGTTTTCAACCGTCACCACAAATGGTTATCCTATTATACTGCTCATCTAAATAGACACCAAACTCCGCGTCTGATCTGAAATCGTTTTTTTTTAGTTACGGTTATCTTGGAAAATGATACTGCGCTCCCAGCAACAGCGTGCCGTCGTAGGTTAGACGGTAAGGCTTATGAGCGATTTGAGTCGATTGAAATCATGATTGATATAACTGAGTGACAACAGAGAATCATTTTTGACACAAACCAAGCACATATATTAATTTATTATGGATCTCACAGTCTGATGATCAAAATGTCAGTTACAATACTAAAAGTAGTATTTGGTAATTTTCAACAATCAAAATAAATTTTTGTTGATTTGTTCATCGGAAATTCTTTTACAGTACCTTTACACCTATGTCGATGTCGTTTCCAATATTTATTACGGTTAGATTTTTGTCTCGCTTTTGACCTGAAATCGTTTTTTACTTCCATGTTCCATAAGAAAATGGAAGTATGGTGATTGAGGAAAAATCGTGTTCGAGATAAGGGCTGATTCTGATTGTACGACCCTCAAAACACGAAGAAAAGTCATTTTCTGAAAAGTGTGTGTGTGTCTGTGTGTCTACGTGTAGAATTTTTTCTATGGCGAACGATAACTGCCGCAAGTTCAAACAGAATCAAATAATTATTTGCATATGTGCTCTAGTTGTAGAGGACTGACTCAAGGCTTATTGATTTTGGTGAAGAGCGGTTTAGGGGAAGGTGTAGTTTACCTGCAACGTTTTATGTTTAACAGGAGTAAAGTACTTAATTTTGATAAATAAAGTATTCAGAAAAGAAAGTCGTTAACACAAAGATGAGACTTTTACGGCGCTACGTATTCTCGTTCCTCTTCTACGGTGTAGAATCTTGGACTTTGACTGAAGCCACAACTAAAAAATTGGAATCTTTCTAAATCTGCCTTTACCGTAGAATACTGAGCATTTCATGGACAGCGCATATAACTAATGTTGAAGTTCTTAGAAAGATAGGGAAGTTATTAACAGTGAAGATAAGAAAGCTTCAGTATCTGGGACATCTCATGAGAAAGGAACAGAGATTTTACTTATTGTAGTCCATACTACAGGGAAAAGTACTTGGAAAGAGAGGAGTTTGGCGACCGAGAATCTCATGGCTGAGAAATTTAAGGACCTGGTTTGGCAGAACACAACTGACTTATTCCGTCCAGCATTACAGAAAGTTAAAATAGTCTGTATGATATCCAACATCCGAAACGGACAGGAACTATCAGAAGAAGATATTTATTGACAGTATAATTTTATAATAAAATACGCTAAGAGAATTTAAGAGAATACATCAATGCTTGATTGCGTCGAACGTTAGTTTTCTTAGTAAAATGCGTACTTAGTAAAATATCTCAGGAAAGGTACCGTCAACAATTTCCAGACACGTGAACAACACGATCCGGGTGAGACTGTATATAGGGTAACACCGTATCGTTATGCAATGAAGCACAATAAAACCTAGGTTTTATGGACAACAGCGGGCGAGGCCGGTCCACAAAACGAAGGTAAAAATTTTAACGCAGTTTATTAGATTTTTCATAGCATAGTGTAATGAAAAAAACCCTGACGAACAATTAATCTTAATTATATTTATCGACTGTACGATTTCATAATAAAATATTGTTACGACGGTGTACTTATCCTCTTATGGTGCAGTGGAAAACAAAATACAAGACACCAATTACGTCACTAATCACCAGCTTTAATTATCACAATTAAACAGTTTGTAATTAACAAGATAGTCTCTTACAACAAATCAAATAAAATTGTTCACACGCAATAAAATGTCAACTAATATAAAACACAATTGTATTACAATTACACCGCCCGATTATAAAATACAATACTTCACTAATAACCACTTGAACGCACAGAGTAATCGCCGACAAAATACTCAACTAAGGCCGCTGACGCCTTGTATTTATACCCCGCTCACAGACCAGAACATTCCACAACTACGAGTTATCTCTACACTACGACGTAACTAATTGCGGCCTTGACACAGTCAGCGAGGCTGGCGGCGCCGGCGTCTAGAAAAGTCTCGCAAGCGCATGTTGAAATCACGTACGCCACAACGTACACCTTCCAATGGAGCGTTCGAGAAACACGTAGATTGTTCTGTTATGTCGTAACAATATGTTAAGAAAATCTGCGAGACAATATCAACGCTAGAGTGCGTCGAACACTGCTTTTCTTAAATACGGAAATTCGTAAAAAATACAGGTAAAAAAATATCATAAATTAAGGAGCAATGTTGTAGTTTTTTTATACGAACAGGCCAGCCGAGGACCACGCGAATATCATTTGCTTTTCTTCTCCTGCCAGAAGGCCCTCATTTGATCACTATGCGTCGTCTTCCTTTCCACTACCCACCCCTTTCTCGTCGTCTTCTCACCGCAGAGATACTCAAGATTTTGAATTTTGTTTCTGTATGTATTTCTATCCACACAGTCGTTCAAAGAGATACCCAGTTTCATTATTTCCTCCTTGAGTTGTTTGGTGTATCCATTCAGACAGGAAAGTTGTCAAATATAGTTGAAAATTTGTTTGTTTAATCTGGACCGATCCATCCGTCCAAGGAATCTCAGTCTTTTACTTCGGAAAGCCGTTTCGAGATCTTCCAGATCTCTGACCAGCTCTTCTTTCGGTCTATGCCTGTACCCATCTTCGGTTTTCTTGCGGCCATAAATTTTCCGAAGAATTCTTCGTTCAATTTTAAAAAGAGGTTCCAAATTTTGAAAGCACATTGTTTCCACTCCATATATGATCACCGGCCTGACCACAGTACTATAATGGAGGACTTTCGCACTTCTGGAAAGGGTTTTCTTTCCGTACAGTTGCCGAGTTAGAGTAAAAACCTTTGGTAATTTGAGCTTCATTATCTTAAAGGATTCTTTGTCTGAGGCGCTTCGGGATATGTTTTCCCCAAGATATTTAAAATTGTTAGTAGCCTATATTTTATTTCTCCATACGTAGTGTCCAGGCACGTTTTAATGTTGTAGTTTACATTTAAAATTTAGACTTTTTAATTAGTCTAATCTTTGTCGTTGTCAAATACAAGCGTTGACAGATACGTAGGATTAACATTTGTTAATTGAGACCTTCATGGTCTTGGTCGAAGAAACTGCTTATTTGCATGGCGAAACGTCTGTTTTTTTTTATATTTATTTATTTATAAGGTCATTGCAACAGGATCTGTCATTAGCGACAACAAAAATTATAAAAATGAATTTGAAGATCATACAGAAATTCTCATAAAGATACAGTAAAAATATATTAAACTAGAAGGTGCTTAGTGAAGACAAACATTGCAACAAAATACACTGGTACTGGTACGATTTAAAACCCATATTAGATATTTGTTTAAATACCAGCAATAATGCAAAATAAAATGATAAATATTGCCCCGAACAACACAAACATTATAAATACACAGCATGGAGATATATAATAATTAATTAATAACATATTAAGCGTATAATATGTTATAATAAATATAACGCGCAATAACATATGCAACGACAAACAATGTGTAACAATAAATGCAACAACAAATAGTATATATATATATATATATATATAAAATAAACAGTAATAACCATCTCGACCACATATCAATCCATTAACTTAAACGTCCTAGAAGTTACACAAATTTTAATGTTCTTATAAATTTAATAGTCCGTACCTATATTGTTGCTATCAATCTCCTTTATGAGGAGAAGTATTCCGGTGGCTGAAGTCTTGTCATTTAAACTTCTTCTAACATCTGAAGGGATATTAAATTTGGTTCGCAGATGATGGAGAGCAGGACCCTCTGAAACGAGATGGAAAGTTGTCAAAACCGTGTCACAGTGATTGCCTCTTGCAGGAGGCTCGTTCGTGAAGAGGTGCTTGTGAGTTAGCAGCGTGTGGCCGATACGGAGTCTTGTTATGACCACTTGATTCCTTCTGGAGTCTGTAGCAAGTGAGGGTTGACCGTATATATTTTTTCTCACTCGGAATAGCTTGACGGGTGGTGACTTAAGCCATTCATATTGACTCGACGTAGCTGTTTTTGCAGCTTTATAAGTTATTTCGTTGCCCTTAATTCCGATGTGTGCTGGTATCCAACTGAAAATAATTTCCTTGCACTGTCTAGTTGAGTTATCAAGAGTGCGTCTGGTTTTTGTTTATTGTGAATCTATCTTGTTATATATTTTGTGCATAGCTTTGTCATCATGGACCAACACTGCGACCACGGCTTAACAATCCGACAATTGTTTACCAGAGTTTATTTTGTAGCAGACAATACTGCTGACTTCCAATGTGGTAACAGTATTCGCGCCTGAACTTCTCCTACAGCAGAAAGTTTTTGTTTCAGATCTACTACAACAAACCCCCTCCAGCAACAGGCAGGAAACAGCTTCTACTTCTACTGCCGTTCCAACCCAGTATGGGTTTTAGCCTCTTCAACGATTTTTCTCCATTCGGCCCTCTCATTGCACCGAACATTATAAAAAATAAAATGCCAAATGTGAGGCTACTGATACCAAATTGTTTTCATTCAAAATAAGGATCCATTTTTTTTTTATATGTTTGATTGATTTTTTGGCCCTGGCGTCTTAAGATTATTAAACTTCCGAAACGTTACACTATATCGAGATTTTTGTTCAAATGCCCTTTAATTTGATATCCCACAATGATTTTTTGTGATTTTTTTCAAAATTTGTGCACACTTTTTGGATTACGCCGCCCAAAAATTTTGAATTTTTTAAAAATGTATGGTGTATTAGTCTTCTCCATCGTCTTATCCTATATTCCTCACACCTTCGGATGCTTAGAATATCACCGTCTTATTTTTCCGGTGGACATTGAGAGACTTCATACGGGAGATCATGGTATCGTTTCCTGCAACAAGAAACGCCCTGCACGGTGACGCTATCTTTATTTTAAAGACAAAGAAGATTCCGAAAGAGTTTAAGCGAGTCCGCCGGACGAAGAAAGGAAACTTTTCTCAATAGGAAACAAGTGTTACTACCGTGTAAGATGTCTTCACAGCAGATTATTTTTGTACGGTGACTGATAAATGTGTTCCTGTTGTGTCAAATGAAATTGAAGATGTCACTAAATTGAAGAAATCATAAAATTTTGAAGTAAAGCAATAAAGTTTCCGAAATGTATTACTAAGAGCCGACTGAAAACGTTTTAGTAATGCGTTTCAAAGTCATAAAATAATAATACGCTAATGGGAGAAGACTAGCGAAAAGTCAATAATGTTATTTTATTGCGTTAGTCTTCAGCAGTGCTATCGCAGATACGATTAATATTTTACCACATTCGCGATAGTTTTTAGGTTTTATCTTAAACCTTTTTCTGTTCAACAGTCAAATTTATATCATAAATTTATTTACAGTTTTTGTAGGAGGCATCGTTCATAATTAAAAATCACGGCAGAATATTTTTAGAAAGTGAGATCGTTACCTTCGTTATGAAATGAGCAATTAGAGGCTTTAAACATTTCGAAACTGAAACCAAGAAATAAACAATAAGATTTCATCGGTTTTATACCGAGTAATCACTCATGCCACGGGAGCGATACCTCTCCGCATTTCCATTCCTTTAAATAAGTCACACGTCTGATGTTCTTTTCCCTTACAAAGAATAATTTACAGCCCGAAAGGTCCTGTATCCTTGGAATAAACTAAAGCGTATATTTTGCTGAAAATGAGAGCAATATTCTTTTTTCTCTGATTCATTAAAAATTATAACGCACATGAGAAAAACCGAAAACCGATTATGTAAGCAGTAAACCAGTAACAATGTGTTTTATTTTCACGGTGAAAAGTATTAATACATCAACATAGTTTCGTATTAAGGAAAACAGGCGCGCGAGCATATTCAATAATTAACACAGAGTGGATCATAAACTTTTCAATTAACGCACACGGTAATAATGTTTTTGTTAAGAACATGTCAACCTAGTAACGACTTTTTAATAGTGTCGTTATCGCCTACTGCATTCGTAGTAAAGTGTGCAATATTATAAAATATTTTCTGCGGGAATAAAGGCGTGCGCCGTGGGTATATATACGTTTGTGCGGGCAACACTGTCCGTTGATCAATTTGAAGCGCGTCGCGAAGGCGTGTTAGCCCAGCTCCTTATTGAGCTGAGTACAGACCCGTTCTGCTGACGCGCCCCAACTCGACGTTTTTTTTTTCTTAAATTAAATTAATATATATGTTATTTTAATACTGTTCGTTTACACGATGGATGTTTCGCTAACCATGTACCTTATAATTTTGATAACCGTTTTCACGCCTTTCGTGGCGACCACAGAAGATACAGGAAATACAGGTATGCCTTGCTTTAAGTTCAATTTCTCTCTATACAGCCTGACGACTAACGCATAGACTCACCTGCTATACACGGCTGTTCTCTACGCGTCAATTCAATTTAATTTAGCAAATTAATATGAAAAGTGATTTCTGTTCGCACAAATACAGGAACCAGTTCCATTTTAAAGCCTATTTTGACTTTCTTTGTTCTGAAATTAAGGTCACATTTCTCTTGTTGTCCACGAAGAGAATTCATTTAGTTTTACCATCGTTTTTTCTTATTACAAATACAAAATACTTGCTTTTTGAAATACTCACTAGAAATGTTTTAAAATAGCGTTCAAAAATTTAGTTAATGCTGTTTATTTTAGTATATTTAAGGTTCAGGGTAGCTAAAACGTTTTTGAAATGCAGCATTTTATATTTTCTTCTGAAAGTTGTGAAATATTTAAAAAAAAGACAGTTTATGATAAATAGGCAGTAATACTTGGTGTTATGTTAAAGTGTTATGTTATTGTAATTCCGCAGACCAAGACATGATTGTGTTGCAATGACAGTCATGTATTATGCTGGAATACACAATTAATTACTGAAATTGGTTATATTGGCACAGAATGTGTCGCCTTAAAAATTTCATTTTGGTGATGCATCTGTATTGGCTTTTAATTTTGACTCTGTGAATACTTATAGTTAATAAGTAACATCAAAGGGATGTCCTGTGCAATATTACAGCTGTATGATAAAAAATAACAATTAATAACATACTACAGTATGTATGCAGCTTGAACTTAAAACATTTACCTTACTTTGAGTTTAAGGAGAATTACAGTACAACATATATTATGTTGACATACTTAATGCTTTGTAACTCTACAATTTTTAATATAATAACCAGTATTGTTTACAAGCGTGGACCGGTATTGTGTATCAATACGTGGCATTTCAATTTTAACATTTTGGGAATTTTTTTTTATTTCAATGTTGGCAGTACATAAGACCTTTAAATTGAGTACTCAATAAAGTGGGTATGATATGTTTCATGAAATGTTCAGCTCGAGTATTTTAGCCTAACTGAACCGTTAAATATTTAAATTGGAAAATTGCATCATTTTTGTGAACAGTTTTGTCGGTCTCACCAAACTGCCCTTGGCTAGTCAAATTTGAATTTACGTTTTTAATGCGTCAATTCATTGGTTGAATTACTTACAGCGAATAGGCATAACAAAAAATATTTTTTTCATATTACTAAAGCTTGTAGGGTCTTCTGCCATTTACCACACACATAGTAGTGATAATATTTGCATAATGACATCACGTGTAAGCAAGTGGTGTACCAAAGCTATAATTTCCTTTCTGACTACTGTGAAATGGTGTGTGTGTGTGTGTGCGCACGCGCGCGCGTGCGAGTGATTACATTTCTATCCAGAAAGGATAGCTCATAAGAATTAGCTAGACTAAAAGGCAGCAGATTGATAGAGTGAGAAAAACTGGGGCGGAGAGAGAAAGAGAGAGTGATGAGGGGGGTCAGTAGTGTAAGAATGCGTGGGTGGAGTACATTGGTAGCAGGTGTAATAAGAAGACAGACAGACATACATAACCAAGCAGTTTCACAGAAAATACTCCATTCTGTTCAATTCTTAATGCCTTGAATACATGCATTTTTAAGTTGCATTTTTTTAGAATATGCATGATTTTTCATATATTTCAAATTTTTTCTGTAAAAACAAGTTTAAAATTTACTAAAAGTTTCATATATCAAATAAAAATTCAGTCCTTCCTTTTCCAGAATGACATAGACAAATTTACAAAACTTATTTTTAATATATTCCATTAGCCTACTTTAAAAAATGCAATTCTTACATCTAAAAAACGTTTTACAGCAGTCTGTGTCAGTTTGCAGTTATAAAATTTTACACAAAATCTAATCATATTTAAATATTTGTTACAAACTAGCCACCAGACAAATATAAAATCTATATTTATTAATAATAACTTCAAACTTGTTGGAGACAATATTAACAGTAATTTGCCTCGAAACATGTTGTGGAAACACATGATTCTTATTTGCTAAAGAAGAAAAGTAAATGAGACAAAAGTGCTGCAATCTGTATTTTTTTCATGAACTAAAGGTGTGAGAGATTATGTTCCAGGTCACACATTCACAGATTTTTATGCAACTAAAGTTCTATATAAACAAATAGAGACATGCTCGCAGAATACACGGGTAGTGTACACGGCAAAGAAAACATTTGGTTGCAGATGTTAATACTCCAAGTGGAGTATTAACACAAACAAAGTGTTAATACTCCATTAGGCCTATTACTTTTACATGCACTTTTTCTGAAACATTTTGAAACATTTTCTTCATTTTCCTTCATATTGACATACAAACTATCAGGATAATAACATACTTCGCCAACTCCTGAGTTGGGAATAACTATTCACATGCATTTATATATTCCACTAATTTATAACACACTAAGCAGAAATAGGATTTCACATGCAAAATTAAATTCTTGGATTTCGTTGTCCATGACGTTTCCGTTACTTAACTAAATATAATTATTTCACTACCGACTCGGAACACAAGGTTTTTTATGGGTAAAAACGTATCAGTTTTAATGATCTGTTGATATTACAACAGATATATAAATCAAAAGATTTGTTGGGTGGTTTGCTATGTTAATTATTTAAAGTTTAATATGTTATTTAGATCTCCATGCATGTCACACATATATATCAAAATGCATTTGATTTTGAAGTTACTATTTCAGTATAAATAATTCAAACAACAATTTTTTAATTTTTTTACATGTTTATTTTTGTTAGAAACACAAAGAATAATATTAAAAATTGTATTTCATGATCAGAGGACACAAATAAAATGTATGTATAGAGCGACCCCTAAGCAAAGAAACATATTTCTCATATCATTATTCACTTACGACTTTTCTGGTAGTAAGCATTCACTTCATGAACCGCTGTTAATTTTTCTCCTGCAATAAGTGAGGATGTACAAATTAACTTTATTTAATGGAACAATATTTACTGACTACATCATGGGGTGGTAAATCTACCCAGTCCACTCATGAGAATTTACAAAAAACTGAAATTAAAGGTTTTCGAGTGCAATGATAAATCATAAAACTGATTTTAAGGTTAATTTTTATTATTAATAGAGTTTTTTATTGATTAAAGAGCTGTTAAAAAATAAAAAGAGTGCATACAAAATGTAACTTTTAAACATCTTGAAACATCATAAAAACTTGAACTTGGGTAGTTTTACCCTGGATGTAATATAATTTGTTCTGCCAACACACAGTTAATACTGGGAAAAACAAACAGACATTGAATTACAGTTAAAGAAAAAGAGAGACATGATTATTAATTGAATCGTTTATTTTGAAAACAGCATATGTCCATGTTTCTGTATTTTTTTAATTTCTTAATTTATGGTCTCCTCTATGCTTTTTGCATGCTATGTTTGAAAACTACACATCTCCTATCAACAGTTGCTTAGGTATCACAACATATGATTTAGTGTTTCGTTTGAAAACAGCACGAGTCCAGGACTAGTGCAGTTGTCAAACCAAATGAACTTTTAGTTCGTGGATTCGCCAGTAGAGGTGTTAGTGTCTGAGTGAGGTGAACTTATGCCATATTGTTGTGCTTTGTGAGTGAAATAATTTCTAATAATATTATTGTTTGTTTACGTAATAGTTATTGTTTTATTTTATTAAAATGGCTTCAAGTGATGAAGATACTTACAACTCAAATTCAAGAAAAAGGGGACAGAGAAATGCAGATGCTTACAAGCAACGTGTTATAAAGATGGCGAAAGTTAAAGGTTATGACTACACAAACTATGCTGGAAAACCTATTCCAAAACGAACTACAAGAGATGACTGTAATTGTCCTTTAAAATGTTTCAGTAAATATAATGATAATGAAAAATCAGAGATCATAGAAAATATTAACAAAATGAAAAACAAAAATGAACAAGACGTTTACCTACAAGGCCTAATGTATAGCTATCTTGTAAAACGAAAAAGGTCTCGAAAAGATGATCCAAAACGTCGAGATATGTCTTTTACTTATTTTGTCAAGATTGCTAATAAACGAGAGAAAGTCTGTAAAAAGGCATTTGTTAGTCTGCACGGTGTAAGTGCTGGAAGAGTTCGACGTTTAGGTGTCCTTCTCAGTAAAAGTGAAACTCCTTCAGACAAAAGTGGTAGAGCTCCTACCAGTCGGCGTACTTTGCCCTCTAGTATTTATAATGTGGTTATAAATCACATAAATACTTTTGAATTAAAATATCCCATTTTTCTGGAAAGAAATTTAAATACTTGAATGCTAACCTAACTGTAAGGGTAATGGACTCATTGTTTGTGACAAAGTATCCTGAATTGAATGTGAAATACAATTTTTACTATAAAGTATTCAAAGAACATTTCAATCTTAGTTTCGGAAGGCCTCAGGTTGATGTCTGTGGGAAATGCGAAGAATTGAGCCAAAAACTAAAAAATCTGCAACTAAACGATAATGCCAAAAGAGTTGCTGCAGTAGAGAAGATGATACATATAAGAAAAAGTAAGAAATTTTATGCAAAAATAAAAGAAATCGAAGTAAAGGCTAAGGAAAATGACCACATTTTAGGAATTTCTGTTGACTACATGCAAAACCTTCCTTTGCCAAACATACCGGTGCAGGAAGTGTTCTATTATCGACAATTATGGGTAAATGTTTTTGGAATTAAGAATTTCAAGACTGGGAAATCACATTTCTATGTTTATCACGAAGGCACTGCTAAGAAAAGTCCAAACGAAGTATGCAGTTTAATTCATCGCCACTTATCAGCTGAAGTTCCCAACAGTGTCAAAGAAGTACATATTTTTTCAGACGGTTGCCCGGGGCAAAATCGAAACAACACAGTGGTAAGGTTTTTATCAAATTTGACATCTGCCGGGAAGTTTGATAAAATATGTCACTACGTTCCGATTAGGGGCCATAGTTTTCTAGCTTGTGACAGAGATTTCTCTGTTATCAAAAGAAAAATCAAACGCTGTGACAGAGTTTACACTCTGTGTGAACATGCGATGTGTGTGTGATGAGTATGCGAGGCTGATAGCAGAGTCGAGTCAGTTGGGAAATTTTACAGTAGAGCTCTTGGAAACTAACTTTTCAGCCGATTTCAAAAGTTGGTGGCCAAAATATTATAAGAAGACTGTTGTGTCGATTGAAACTTCTGCGTGAAGTGTTCCTCGTTCGCAAAAAGTTTTATTTAATGTGTCTACATTTTTTATGTTTGTATATGACAGCCAGAATAAAGGAGTCGTTCAAGCCATGCCTACTATTGACTCATTTCTAACTCATCACTTTAGACTATTAACGAATGCAACCACCATTCCAGAATTACCTGCGATTGAGGCACACGGAAAATGTCCAATAAATTACAAAAAGATTAAAGATATTGAAAAGTTGATGAAGTATATTCCTGAAAACTATACACTTTTCTATCAAGAAGTCCTCAATTGCCCAACAAACTTGTGTCTATTTCAGAAGAGGAATCCGACTATAGAGTTCTGTGCACAGTATTATCGTAATCAAAACTTTCTTAAAACAATTTTTAGTTATTCTTTGTTTTCATTATGTCATTATCTGTATATGTTTATAATACTGTAATCATATCTGTAAATGTTTATAATATGTGAAATAAAATCATTGAAATACAAGTGTGGGCTACATAAAAGTAAAAATTAATGTGTTTGAATTACTTTTTTTTTTTAAAAAGTACATAAGTCCAAACAATGTTTTAATAAATTTTAATGTTATCAATATACTTAAGACAATCGAAACTATGACAAAGGAAGAGGATTATCATGGGAATGCCAGGTATGAGAAAATCTCTAATTTATTAGTCTTGAAATAACATATTATTTTATTTTTGTGTCTCCTGTAAAATTTGCTTTTTTGGACTTGTGCAGTTTCCAAAATAAATGATTCAATTATTCTTGAGTTTATTACGTATGATGTCCCCCGTGTCAAATACATAATGCACATATTTTACTTCAAAACACTGATGTTTAATCAAATTTTATGCAACATTTACCTGTGCTACAGAAAGTTACATTACACAATGTTACTGATGAATAGGCCAGAAAATATTAAGTAATAGTGGTGGCTGTCAATGCTGATATTTGGAATTCTTATTCGCTAAACATTGTTCATGGAATTAAATTCTTTTAGAAAATTCTATATTTTTCTGTAATCTCTGCCTGTGATATTTACCTAAACATAAAACCGCAAATGTAAAAAATAATCTTTTAGTGCTCTTAATGAAAACTTTTTGTGAACTCATTATGATTCAGTACCATAGGTTTTTATGGCTCAATGCAGAGTCTATGTGACATCCATATTGACTCATGTTGAATGTCAGTAATAATTATGTAGATAGACATGCGCAAATAAGTTTAATAGTCATTAGTCATTAATTAATTACTCATTTTTCAATTGTAAATGTAGAGATGGAGCTGTTAAAACAAAGACACAATTCTGTAATGAATGAAACCTTTGGAAAACAAGTTGTAACATATTTTAGGGAGACAATTTAAACAAGATTGTAGTGTGCTGGAGTTAATTTGATAATGCAGGAACAATTGTAACTATTTTTGATTACACGAATGCTTAATATAATCTCGGTAGTACAAACACCTCAACAAACATGTCAGAATGAATTAAAGTACTTAATCTTCTCCTGTAGATAGTGCCTTAATGAATGTAATAGATCACTGAATGTCAACTGTATGATGAATTCCTCACACACACACACACACACACACACACACACACACACACACACACACACACTGAAATTAAATTTCTTTATTTATTCTCTTCAGTTCATGTAATGTGTAACTTATGAAATGTTTTGTAATATAACTTGTTATACGTTGTGAGGAAACAATTTCAAGCATAAAAATGCCTTAATTTGTGTGTGTGTGTGTGTGTGTGTGTGTGTGTGTGTGTGTGTGGTTTTTTGTTTTTCTTAGAGTTTTTACAAATAATTTGGCACATGCTGGAATAGATTTGAATTATTGAATTATAAATAACAGAATAATTTATGAATCAGAATACAAACAAGTATACATTTAATATACAAGAAATGTTTGAGTTTGTTGTAGGAGGGGCAGAGAGAGAGAGAGAGAGAGTTTTGATCTTTCTTTCGGTGAATTGTTTCCATATATAGTATTCATCATCCCCCATGTAATATATAGTTTCAAATTATTCCCCATGTAATACTGCAACTAAATAAGGAAATGGATTAACAATATACACATTGTTATCGTATAATGCAGCTCCATTTTTCATTTTAAGTCTCAAAGGCTGAATCACTGTTCATTGCATGTGATCAATACTTGATAGCCTTCAGAATAGTTTGTGTGACTCTAAAAGCTACATTTCACAGTTTGTTGCTGTTGTGGTACACAGTCAATTTAAAAGTTTAGAAGTCTGTTCACTTGTGTTCTGTTCTGTTTATTATTATTTGATACCACACAATTATTTATTAGATAACCTAGCAATAGGTTTAACAACAGAATACAATTTTGTATTAACAAACTACTAATCATATATAAGAAAATGTTAAATACTATGTAGCACGTTATTTCTTAATTTTTCATTTATATTTTATGTTATACTTTGGAACTCACTGATTCATACAGGTTTTAATAAGTCAATTCCATAAACATATTTTACAAAAATATGTGACTGTATATATTATAAGAAAAAGGTTAAAACATTTTGGCTATTTAAAAAACTTAACCTTCAATGCGAACTGGTTTTCATTTTGTCACACATATTTGACATGTTTGTTTTAGACGTATATCAAGAAATGACAATAGAACATCTTCTATCCTCTACTATCATCTACTATCCTTATATTTCAAGTTTTCTGATCACACAGCTGTTTGGAGGTTGAAGGTATAGTCTAATAATAGATGGAGAATATGCGACATAGCATTTAATTGTTAAAAACAAACACAGCCCATGATAGGTTACTATTACAAATTAAGTTTAGTTTTCATTTATCAACTGGGAGCAGCCATGACATTAGAAAGGACAGGCTCAGTGGTATTACAATATGTATTATGTAGATGTTCATTACTTCATAACCTCGTTAGTCTGTAAATCATTGTTTGGTTTAGCCAATACGTTTGAACTTTATGTATCATCTGGTTTGTTTGTTTGGCCTCCTTTCTCCAGTCATTAGTGTTTAAAAATTGTAGCAGAAAAAATGGAAAATATAATTATTAACTTAATTCCAATATAAATGAGACAGCTTAAAAAAGACTACTGTTGGATAGGAATCAAATTGACTAAATCTCAGACAAATAACAAATTCTTGGTTTTTTGTCCATGACGTGCCCATTGATTAACAAACTGTAAGTATAATACTACTGACTCGGAACACTAAGTTAGTTATTGGTAAAAATTTTTAAATGTTTACCTTATATCCTGACCAGTTTTCACTTATTATAAGCTTCATCAGAGGATACCACTAGGAGCACTGTCCATCTTGTTCTTCGTGACGGCGTCATCGTTTGAAAGATCAATGTTGCGCACGTGTGTGTGTGTGTGTGTGATATGTTCGAATAATACATGTAATTTGAACACACACAATTCAAATCACATTTATTATTTGAAAATATCACACCGTACACACACAACATTGATCTGTCAAATGACGGCGCCGTCACGAAGAACAAGACGGACAGTGCTCCTAGAGGCAGCCTCTGACAAAGCTCATAATAAGTGAAAACTGGTTCAGGCTATAAGATAAAAATGTTACATTTATACCAATAAATAACTTAGTGTTCCGAGTCAGTAGTATTATACTTATAGTTGGTTAAATAAAAAAAATAATATATTCACGTTTATACTAGGGAACATTCACTACTAACTAGCATAGGGAATGACGACTGGTCAGAAACAACTGTAAATCGACAAGATTTTCTGTTGAATTGATGAATTTTATGACTATCTGTGTAATTTACAAGTATTTGGATACACAATTTTACACTCATTGTAGAGTGTATGAAAATGAAATTATTGTATGTCTGAGTGTTGTTATAAATGTGAGACACCTCTCGAATCATCGCTTTACTCTGTACAACAATTATGTTAATGTAAGTAATAAAGAGTAAAATTTATAATTTGTTTTGGCAAATGGCGTCCTACTTTTCATATTTGTAAAACCAGATTCTGTATAAGACATTACAATCATCATTTAAAGTTTTTACTGTTACACAGTCATGTAAAGTAACACCTGTGAGTGTTGAATGTTATTCAGTTCATAGTTACTGGCCGCAAAATGTTCTACACCAGCACAAAACTGGTGTCCTTTTGCACATTATTAAATGTGGGTAATTACTGTAACATGGAAGCCATCAAATTTGGAAAACGAGTAGACTTCCTAAACAACATCATAAAATTAAAGGACACACCCAGTTCAGTGGTACGTGTGAGCGTATGTGTTTGCATGCATCCATACCTATGTCATTATCCATTATTTGTATAAAAATTTTAAAAATAATTTTTCTGATCTCCTGGCAACATGTATAATTAATGTGGGAATTGATTTAACTTGTTTGATTTTTTCTTTTCGTAAGCATGCATGTAATTTCCTCCTATTTTCAGTATTCACAAGTCTATGAAAATTCTTTGAAAGTTTATGAAATAAATATTGCTTCTCACTAATACTTAGTATCCACTCTTGTGTATCCAAATAAGATATATCAAATTAATACCATACATGTAATTATGATTACAACTGATTTTATTCTTGTAGCCTACACACAGAGAGAAACATTGGGTATACAGACACCACTAATTCTTCCTATATTACTAATTTACTAATATATCCCAGTTAAGACTGCTGTTTCTGTAACCATTATATTTTTCATAATAAAAATGCTTTCTCTAATTTGTGTTACATATCCTGTATAAACAATATGATTATGATGTATATACATATATGATTGATTGCTGGACCCACTGTGTGATTTCTTCCCAATCAGTAACTACATTTTCCCAAGTTTTGCTTTTGGAATTTCCTTAGATTCTTTGGCACATAACTGTTGATGTTTCTTTTTTATATTCTTTCCAAGAATAGTTTTTGCAGTTATAACACAAGGTATGTGTATTGCCATGTCATATGTTGCTTCATTACCAGTAATTCCAACGTGTGAAGGGATCCATTGTAGTACCACATGTTTAAGTTTCTGCACTATGTGTATAAGTTGATGAATATCCTACAGAACTTTGTGTTGAAGTGCATAACATACCTTGGATTGCTGATTTAGAGTCTGTTGATACGACTAATTTTTTTTTCTATCCCACTTTAATGGAGTCAGGAAAATGTACGCAACAGCTTGGCATCATCATTTTGGAAGAAATAAAACTCAAAAGCTTAGAACTTTAAAAACCTAGAACAGTAATAACAATAATAATAATAATAATAATAATAATAACAATTAATAATTAAATGCACTTTCACTTGTGAAAAAACTTACTTTTTGTTATATCCTCATACCCACGTTTCGGAGTAGTTTGCTCCTTCACCAGTGAGGTATAAATGCGTATGAGGATATAACAAAGAGTAAGTTTTTTCACAAGTGAAAGTAAATTTAATTATTAATTGTTAAAGTGCTGTGAAAGAAGTGATGATCATTCAAAATAGTAATAATAGTGAAAGTAATAGTTAAAACCATAAACTTACATGTTGACTTACATGAAATTACAGTTAGCAGGCCTATTGCATCGTTATTGCATTATTGCAGCTTTGCATTATTAACACACACACACACACACACACACATTAGGTGCAGAATTTTCCATCTTGGGGGACTCTTTCTAGATACTAGACCAACGCAAGTCAGTGTTGTTTCATGCAATACTAGCCCTGAACTATACTTCACTATTTTAGCATTTATTCTTCTCACAGTACCTATTTTAAATGCATTTCATTTGAATTTTTGTGTTGGTCTGATCTGCCATGGTTGTCAATCTGTGAATCAGACAATCCATTTCTAGGTAATTTGGATGTAGCTGTGCTTACTGAAATTTTGCTAATTAACACTAACCTGAATTCTAGGATTTTGTTGTCCATGATGTCTCCGTTGATTAACTAATTGTAAGTATAACACTACTGACTCAGAACACAAAATTTTTTACTTATAAAAATGTAAAATTTTTACCTTATAGCCAGAACCAGTTTTCGCTTATTATAAACTTTGTCAGAGGTTCAGGCTATAAGGTAAACATTTTACATTTTTATCAAAAAATTCCAAATTGGGGCATCACGAGTTTAAATCTATTTCAGACTGAATGGATGTCTAGCCAGACTGTTCTAATGGCCAACTAGTTCCATCACCTGGAAAGGGTAAAAGGTAATCGTTGCCTAAGCCTAAACTGATGCATAAGCTTAAATGGAATTATCCTGGCCTAATAGTCCTGAGCCCTATCAACACCCTAATATTTACAATGAGACTGATGCTAACTGCACCACAGTTTTTAAAGAAAAAATTCATGCTAAATAAATTAACATAATATGGATAAAATAAATAAGGTATATGAACTCAATTCAATAAAATAGTATTTGGTGATGTAAGGATGCATTAAGAAGTAATGTATTGACAAACAATTCTACTAGTTAGAAATTATGGTGTGTGTGTGTGTGTGTGTGAGAGAGAGAGAGAGAGAGAGAGAGAGAGAGAGAGAGAGAGAGAGAGAGAGAGAGAGAGAGAGATAGTTTCACACAAAGGGAACAATCAAAAGGTGATTTTTCCTACTAAATATACAAACACAACCCAACAAAATACTCAATGACCAATTACAATTTAAATCAAACACACTATTTGACACAGTAATAAACAACACCACAACGATTCAAACTCCTGTGCCAACCCCTCCACCTCCACCCACACACAACCTGTTAACCAATACCGTTATACATAGAATTACCGACAGCTTGCACATTCTGTATCCAAAAAACTCACTGACGAAGGAGCACACCACTCCGAAACGACCGTTTGAGTGAAAACAACAAGTAAGTTTACAAGTGAAAGTTCCATCAACACTAATAATTACTAAATTTTTTGCTAAACAGAACACACAAATATATTCAGTAGTACACAAAAAAAATCACTTTGAGATGGTTTTTATATTCGAAAAATAATAATACCAACAACATTATATAGCTTTCTTTAAGCATGTGCTAAGTGCTGATAGGACATACTGGATCTAGCATGTCTCCTAGCTTTATCATGAAGTGCTTGAGTAAAGAAAATTACCTATTAGATTAGAGAGATCAAAATTATGTTCTACGGTGAATGTGTATCATAGGAAACCGAAAGTAATGAATTAGTTCAAGCTTATTACCATTAGTTTAGGTACATAAACATTAACAAAAACTCTTCCATGCTTCACTTTCTCCCCTTTTACCGTACCTTTCCAGTTCTGCTAACAAACCAGGCCTGTCATTTGTTAAACAAGCAAAAAACCATCTTCACAGAGTAAAAAGAAAGGAAAAGGGAAATACAGGTTACCTGACAAAGCATGACCTGTACTGGAAGCAAACAAATGGCACTCCACAGAAATATAAAAACTTCACATTAAGAAACAGAAATCATCCAGAAATCAGATTTTAATACAAAACAGTATGGGATAAAATTCAAAGTAAGAAAAACATGAAATTTTGTGTTAGTGCCAAATGAAAAATAAAGTAAAATATTACAGTGTTATGGATGTATAAATCAAAAAGTTAAAAATGAAGAAATTGTTATTTCCTAAAGTCTGGATGTGGATTAGTACAAATAACTAAATAATATTGTCTTCCCAGTGTCAAGGAATAAGAAAAATTGTTAACCGATAAAAGAATATTGGTGTCAAGGTAAATTCTGTGTAACACAAATTTTGATTTAACCCTGTGTGCAACAACACATACGTATTCACACGGTTAACATAGTCACATGGTTAATGTTGAGGTTATGGTTGTCATTCATCTGGGTTTCCTGGAAATGTCCACTTTTGCATGTGAGAGTGGAAATGGGTGGGGGGTTATTGTACAGGTTTCAAAAATCCCCTAGAATGGAAATGAATGTAAGTATCAGTAAAACGAAGTATGAAACATATGCACTTAATGGAAAACCAGTTTAAATTTTTGTATACTTTTATTTTTGTATTTCTATACAATATACATTTCTTTTTCATTTTTCTCACATTTTTTCCATCTGACTGCTTTCTGTACTTCTTTTTGTAGCACTCTTAATTGCTCATAGAATTCATATTTTATTACAAAATTTTTAAATATATTGAAATGTTTTTGTGAAGTAGGTTTAATTGACTAAAATGTGATGTCATAGGAAATAGAATTTAATTTATTTTTCATGACCTGATCACCTTTACAACATAAGTTTCCATTCTTAGATACGAGTATGATTTTGAGTAGCCTTGTCTCCTCCATCCATTTACATGCTGTTACCAGTTATTTTCATTTTGCTCTGTTTTGCCATTGGTATTGTAGATTCAAATTCTCTCCAAACATCTTCACTGATAGTTGTCTTGTTTGTTCATCATCTTTTTTTCACAGCACTACACTTTATATAAAAATGAAACTTTCTCTTGTGAACTTACTTGTCTTTTTCCGTAGAACGCGTTTCAGCATCGTGTTCGCCTTCGTCAGCTTTGAAACAGACTGCCAGTACTTTGTAACGGTTATTGCTTGGAAGGTATAGTGGGGGTGGTGTGTAGAGGAAGGGGTCTCCTTTGTGTAGAAGATTATTTGGTCTCCTTTGGATTCTTGATCCGTCTCCTTTGTTTGCCATACAACACTGTTGGAGCTACTTCTACTGTATTAAACTTCATTGTTGTGCCTCTGTGTTACTAAATATATGTATGTTACTAATTTATGAACCATAAATATAATAATATACTAAATGTTACTATATACACTATATTTACTCCATTCTCCATTCTCTAGACTCACTAGGTTTTTCATAGCTAGTACAATATTTGTTACTAGCACTATTATAGAAAACTGTTGGAGAAACTTTTATCAAACTTCCTAGAAAAGTCTTCAATATACTGTGGCACACTCTGGTGTTATCTAGTGAGATATGATAATGAACACTCCCCAAAATTCAACAGTAAACTTCTGCAAAACTAATTTATCCCATTGTCTTAATTATTTTTAATTGTCTAGTAATGAATGTATGTAATCTATGAAGGACACGCTGCACAGATGTGTGCTGCACATAATGTGATGCACGCATTCAGCACATGGTTAGTTCATTCACATACGCTAACAGTTTAGCACAATCATGCACTGATGTCTGTTACCTAGCTCTAGCTTGAGTATGATTAGTGAGTAAACAGAAATTTATTTCTTTATACTTACTGTGTGATAATAAATTTAAAAAAGTGAAGAATTCCCAAACATTTATATTTTACTTATACACAATTTGAATAATGTAAAAATGAGTTCCAAAAATAATTTACAACCGATAATTTTCTTTAAATTCAATTATTTATATAATCAGCTCCCTTTATATTCATGGACTGTAAGAATAATGTCTTTAGTTATAAAAAAAATTTGTTCCAGTTCTTTCTATACCGGTAGCGCAAGCTTCTTTGTTTCCCACATTGTTTTACATTTTTCTTGATATTTTCAGTCAGTGCACTGTTCCATGTCTCCGCTGGGTTTTTGTAATTTCTTTGGGTCTGTCTGTTGATGTTTATATGTTGACATTACTTGCAAAAACTGATGCACCATAATCCATAATTCACAGACTGCTTTGACAGTGTTTAGGCCATTATTCCAAAGACCATCCTCCAATGAAGTGAAATACAAAATGTCTATTTGTATAAAATTGAATAATAAAAAGTTAATTTCAATTTACTGCCAGGTGGCACCAAGTAGAAACTAGTCTGTTGCTCTATATGTAACATGTTGAGCAGGGAAGGAAATGTCATGACAGCTGGAGGAGGATAGGAGCTTACCTGTATGATAGGTGGAAGAATTTTAAATAAAAATGCACAACAAACAATTGCTTTTATATGTTTAATATTCCTAATTGAACATGTATTTATAGATACTTAGATATAGCGGTATAAAACTTTCTGGACTTTTAGACCTTTAGTATTGATTCAAAGATGAGGCCAGAAGCTGTGCTATGACTGACCAAAATGTGGGCTGATCAGAAGCCAATACTGGGTTTGAAGTTTGTATGGGAAAGTTGTCTCCACCAGCTAGGAGGTTGTCGATCCCTGCTTTGACTTACTATATGGACACTACGATGTTGTCTAGTATGTCACTGACGTTGGCTGACAGAAGCACTGTCAAATTGTTTGGGAGAATAAATATAATAACTGACTACAGCCTTGAAAATTATACACAGTGACTCTGGTCATAAGGCTTTGTTAATTAAAGATACTTAGAACTGAAATGCTTTGTTTTAAAAGAAGAAATAATTACATAGTGTATTACATGAAACAAATTATTATTTATCAGTATTAATTTTTGTAATGCTGAAAAATATCTTACAGTAAATAAATTAGAAAAAAGTAGAAAAAAACTTTAACAAATTTTTTTAATATTGAAATATTAGTAAGTATTATTTTAATATTTAATCATTTTTACTTATTTGTACAATTATCAATTTGTACTTGTCTGTTTTATACTTATCTGTTTTAAATGTTTTGGTGATAATATGAAACAAATTAACCCATTTAAATTCATTAAATAATAATCTTTGTAGTTAAAATCAATTTTTTTTTGTAAGTAGTGTTTCCTTAAAAAGCTGACTGTAGGTGGTTATATCACTAAATACACTCCTCAGTTACTACATTATTTCCTGATAGTGACTTGTATATATTCTGCAAACATGAACAGACTGCATGTACTAGATCAATGTTGCGATGTAGCTTTTGTAATTAATTGTAAACCTGCTCGAAAATTGTGTTTGTTCGTTATATTGTGCATAAAAATGGGATACCTTGGTGACAGCAGTTGTAGGTATCCTA
This sequence comes from Magicicada septendecula, assembly GCA_034769895.1. Classification (NCBI taxonomy): domain Eukaryota; kingdom Metazoa; phylum Arthropoda; class Insecta; order Hemiptera; family Cicadidae; genus Magicicada; species Magicicada septendecula. The sequence continues at coordinate 32,211,620 of CM068376.1, read as the reverse complement.
CAACTTCACTGAAAGCAGGATATCTGGTCACTTTAACTGTAGGAATAGCCATAGTGTAGTTGTAGGGGCTGCAACTGGTTTTGTTTTATTTCATCCTCCCTTTCAAAGATGATTACAGACAAATAATAGATACCTGTGCATAATAAAACCTCTCTAACATGTCATACTGGTTCATTTGAATCATTTGTAAACTGTAGATTCCACATAACTGTGAGAGAAAACGTGTAATAGGTAGATGGCAAACAGTAAAATGTGTGTGTGTGTGTGTGTGTGTGTGTGTGTGTGTGTGTGCGTGTGTGTGTGTGTGTGTGTGTGTGTGTGTGTGAGAGAGAGAGATGGGTGTTTATTTTGTATGTAAAAAACCTGTGAGCACATACAAAATAAGTAACAGTAAATAATAAACTGTAATAATATATTTGTCCAGTATATTATTCAAATTGCTTTGTGGCAATAGAACAGTATAGTTGAAAGTACAATACATTTCTTTTAAAGCTTGTTGACACATTTGGTCGGTTAATTTTTGATTAGATATTTTTTGTGCACACACTTGCAAACACACAAATGATGAAAACAATTGCTTGATGGTACAGTGCAGCCAGTCTTGTACAATCATTTCATTTTGTAAGGTCTCAATACTGCTAACAGTTTTGTGCAAATAATTTTATGGATTTATAAATTTTTGTCCTGTATTTTTACGTTTTCATGGTTTCTTTTTTTTAAGATAGAATTTCTTATTTATAACATTTTCCATCAGACACCATTTTACTTTACGGGTGGGAAAGGATTCTGCGAACTTTATGAGTAAGATTCTGTCCTTTATAGCATGTGTGTGTGTGTGTGTGTGTGTGTGTGTGTGTGTGTGTGTGTGTGTGTGTGTGTGTGTGTGTGTGTGTGTGTGTGTGTGTGTGTGTGTGTGAATTAGTGTAGATCAAAATTAATACATACCGTATTCACACAACATCACATATGATCTTAAATATACTCTATACAAATTCACATGTACATTTTATTCTGAAAGCATGTATATATATTTATAGTAATATTAGATTTATGAAAATATATATATTTTTATACACACACAAAAAAATCAAAGTATTATATTATTTATATTAAAATAATAATATAGCATAATATATAATAATGATAATATACAACATCAGAAGCTTGAATATCAGCTGACTATTTTCAGATGCGAGACATTTGATGGTCAGGAGAGTGAGCTAGCTATAAGCAAAAACAACATAATATAATATAATAATAATACGAACTATATTATTCATACAGTATATTATTATTATTATATTTCATTTGCAAATCTCTTATTAATGTGGTAATAATGTATATGTAATAGTAATAATTATTATTCTTGATCTAAAACGTGCGTGTGCATGCACACACACACACACACACACACAACTCATGATTCATGTATTAGTTATTTCTGTATTGTTCACATATATGAGTCATGATGATGACAATACATTTTGTCTAAACACCACTACAAATGTTTTCAAATTTTGTCAATAGTTAAATGATAAACATCCCAAAAGTTAAAATCATTTATTAAGTCACTCTCTCATCTAATACATTCACATGTAGATAAAATTAGTTTTCACTTTTATTTCTGTGCTGCCAAGTAACCTGGTAACACTTATGTTTCTTACAACTACTCAGGACCAGTAACCTGCCTCAGCATAAACTATGTACTAGTACACACAAGAGAAACATAGTACAATTAGGGGTAAATCCTATACTTGGATTGCTTCCATCATAATATTTTGCTTGTTCGACGTTCGATCCTTAGAATCTGGGATTGTCCTCAGAAGCTGTGAGTGGTGGTTGAAAGACCCTGTTGTTGTGAAAAATATTATGATAGTAGCAGTCCGAGTAGAGGATTTACCCGTAAGAAATCGCCCATCGTTTACAGGTTTTAAAGAATAGTATAATTAGAGATACAAAGAGACCTGGTATAATCTTCTAGTTCAAACATGAGACAGAGTTAATAAATACATGATAATGAGAGCTTAAATATGATACAGTATTATAAATTGAAGTCCTTTCCCTGCTACAATGTAGGCTTCAATTAAGATATATTTAATCTTCTTGGATTTTGTTGCCCATGACGTGTCCGTTGATTAACTAATTATAAGTATACTACCAACATGGAACACAAAGTTTTATATTGATAAAAATGTAAAATTTTTACCTTATAGCCTGATACAGTTTTTGCTTAGTATAAGCTTCGTCAGAGGCTGCCACTGGGAGCGCTGCCTGTCTTGTTCTTGACGATGGTGCCGTTTTTTGAAAGATCGATGTTTAGTGTGTGTGGGGTGTGATATGTTCGAATAGTACATGTGATTTGAATTGTGTCTGTTCGTTTAGGATATTGTTTTTATGTGTTTTTGTGTGTTTGTATATTTCTAGTTCTTCAAGAGTGTATAGTTTTCAGCGTTTTGTCTGTATGCGTAGAATATCCATGTTGCTATTGATGTCTGTGTATGTCAAAAGCAACATGGATATTATACATGTACACAGACACAATTCAAATCACATGTACTATTCGAACTGGTACTGGTACTATTAAAATAAGCGAAAACTGGTTCAGGCTATAAGGTAAAAATTTTACATTATTACCAATATAAAACTTTGGTGTTTTATATAATTACCAAAGTCGGTAGTGTTATACTTATAATTAGTAAAAAATTACAAACAGTTAAATAGGAGACAGTTTCCAGTTACTAGCTTACAACAGGATTTGTTCTGCAAAAATGTTTTTTCCTTATTTATTTTGAAATCTCTTGTAAGGCGAATGTTCGATAGGTTTGAATGCAATACTATAAAATAATTGCTCTGTAAAAATAGCACTAACCCTGATATCCAGACAGGAATATAGCACACATTGTAAATATACAAAGATTTTTTTGTGTACGTATTTCACTGTCATGTCAACAAAGGCACTTCCCCTGATCTTATGTATTTATTCTAGTAAACATAACAGCAAGTACAACTTAGAAAGAAAGGGTATGTTTGTAATTAAAAAGGAATTTCCCTCTTTTTCTGACTGATAATTATTACTGAACTTTTTAAATTTTTACAAAACACATTTTATTACACAGATGGTCTCATTATAAATTTTATAGTCATAAATCTTCACTCTGACCCCCTCCAACCCTCCAAAGTTAAACCGCAAGTTACACCCACAAATTCGGCTATTTTGAAAAGATATAAATCTTGAAATTTCATGTTATGATTATGAAATGTATTTTTTTTTTTAACTATAGTACGGAACTTTCCATTATAAGCTTCGAGGTTACGCAATAGTGAAAGCTCTTCCCCGCCCCTCGCCCAACAGCGTTGTCGCACGTTACACTCGGTTATGCGTAATCAAAGGTGGGGAGGGGAGGTCTGTTGCTAACACTGGCAATACCGCAGTCGCTTCGAAGCTTATAATGATACGTCTCACATAATAGCTATATAGAAGCCTCAAAGCATAAATATTTTTTTAATACAATATAGTCATATGGTACTGAGTATACCAAATAATTATTTTGTCCCATATACTTTAAATTTTCAGATACAGTATATAAAACTATTACTTAATTATACAAATAGTGTATCAAATATAAATCTAAAGTTTATAATGTTGAAACTATTTTTTTGACAATTTGTTTAATAACTGTTTGTGTCAAATTTAATTACCATTAATTATCTACAAAACCTTTAAACTTGTTGGAAATACCATAAAGAATCTACCAGATCAACAAGAACTAAATTTAATGTAGAGCTCAGTTTTAAGTACATATACTGTAAAAATATACTACATATAGTTTTATTATTTAATATTTCTAAAGTGTAAGTCATTTGAACTGTCTTGATACAATTACTGAGGATTAAGTTGCTGATATAGGCCTACACAATTTGTGATTCCCTTAGTCCATATTGTGCTTACTGTTGATCAGCTGAGTTTGTCTTAGTCAGCTGACTTCGTTGATACCTTCTGAATGTCTCATGGAATCTCTTCTTGCATTTCTTCATTCAGTGGCTTTTAATAATGCTTAGTACATATGCAAAATAAAATTATCGTTTTCTATAGGTTTTGTTCAGGACTTGAAGTATGGTAAGAAGAATTAATAGTAATAGGAATATATATATATATATATATATATATATATATATATATATATTAGTATCTATATTTATTTAACAAACATCATTAAAAGACAATTTAAATTAGTAATGACATAAGATGTCGTTAATTTATAAAATTCTTTTCAAAAAAATATAGAAGCTAATTCAGCAAAAAAAAAGTTTTTTACATGTTACTCTTGAAAATATCTAATTATATAGTATACATCACCGCCACAGACAATGGCATTTAAAAATGTAACAATGCCTGATATAAGAAGTCTGCCTAGGCCTTGCTCTGAATACCCACTGATAAGGATTACACCTGTTACGAGGTTCAGAATTGTGGCGCTGCCACTAATCAGAAGCATCTGAAACAAAACAAAATTAGAATCAGATCACCTATTGGCATAATTAAATTAATGTTTATAAATATTTTGCTAAATTTTATTAACAGTCATATAATATATAAGGTGTGTGTGTGTGTGTGTGTGTGTGTGTGTGTGTGTGTGTGTGTGTGTGTGTGTGTGTGTGTGTGTGTGTGTGTGTGTGTGTGTGTGTGTGTGTGTGTGTGTGTGTGTGTGTGTGTGTGTGTGTCTTAATACTTACAAATCATAACGGTTGCTCCTTTCACTTGCTATTTATTTTTTTATTTATTAGAAACTGCCTGTATAAATAAATTTCCTTGAACAGTAGACTATATGTTTCTATTAAATATAAAAATTGTGTAGCCCGACTTGTACCTAAAATTATATAGTTTGTAACAATATATAAATTTAATATTTTAGAATACAGTTATAAATAAAAACATTTTTAGTTTTCACTATTGTAATTGTTCATCATCATTGTTGTCCTCATCATCACTACTATCATCTATTATGTCATGATGGTGACTATATTGTATCGGCCATCTAAGGACCAATTTCAATTCTTTATTCTTTGTTCTTTTCTTTTTCTCCAATATTCTTTCATCTTTTCACAGTGTCTCTTCTTCCTGTCTTAAGTCCACTTAGAACCTGCTTTTTTCTCTCTCCTACCCTGGACTCTTTCCATTTTTAACACTTTTGCCTGAAAAACTTCTCTTTCAATTGCTTCTTCTGTGTGTATATTATTTTTTTCTAAATTCTTTTGGACTTTTTTAATCCAACTTGATGTTGACTTCTTCTTCCACAGGTATTTGAAGATCTCCTTTGATGATGACCATTATTATTTATTCCTTCCTTGCTCTTTTGTTCAACCAACTGCAGGCTGTGATTTCACAACTTCCTTCACATTCCTCCTTTGCCAGTATTCCTTCATTCTCTCGCTCGCTTCTGCTCGTTCTTCTTCCGATAACATCCTATTGGCAATCCTTACCTCCACAATTTTCATGCTGAACACTTCACTGTTTCCTATATCTTCTTCCCTGATTCCACATTTTACTAGATCCCGATGGACTTCTTTGACTCACAGTACATATGCCTTTCTGTTCTAGTGGAAGTTTAGTGTCTTGTTTAGTATTCTTTATGGTTCCATTCTTCTAATGTGGTCACAAAAAAATCATTCATTGTTTTCTTAATCGTGGTAAAGATTTTTCATACACCTCTTGGTTTGTTTTCAAAATAAATTTTGAGTAATCTGTTGGGAGACTTTCCTGGGTCCTATGATTTTCCTTAGAAATTTTATCTATTTGTTTTATATTTTTTTGAGTCGTTTACTAGCCATTGTCTCCTGTTTGACTGCTACACTGTTGTGTCTGAATTTGGCCTGGTGTGATCGTGATTTGGATGATGATGGTTATTATTATTATTATTTACTAAACAATAAGCTTTTCCGACGTTTGAACTCTACATTTTTAGTAGTATCAAAAACTATATGCTGACTCTGTAACGAAATCACATAGTCCATATTCTCCAAAGTGGCACACTTGCGTTCATCATCAACAATGGTAATAATTATTACTATTCTTATTGTTGTTTCTTCTGATAGTTTCTATCCGTTTCGGATGTTGGATATCATACAGACTGTTTTAACTTTCTGTACTGGTGTATGGAATAAGACAATTGTATTCATGCCAAACCAGGTCCTTAAATTTCTCAGCCATGACATTCTCGGTCGCCCAACTCCTCTCTTTCCAAGTACTTTTCCCTGTAGTATGGACTGCAATAAGTAAAATCTCTGTTCATTTCTCATGAGATGTCTCAGATACTGAAGCTTTCTTATCCTCACTGTGTTAATGACTTCCCTATCTTTCTTCATCTTTCTAAGATCTTATTGTTGTTAATTGATTTAATTAAAAGAATTAAACAGTTGATAATAATCAGCCGATTTAACTGGGTGCATTAGCTATTAGAAATTCGCTTTCTGTACATACACGTTGATTTTTAACTCATGAGTTAGAGATTTTAGTGATGAACAAGGTGAAACGTTTTACTCAGATGTAAACCAGGGACAGTGGAAGAAGAATATGATTGTTTCATGACGCCAGGAAAAAACTAAAGAACAGTATTGTTCCGACTGGGTCTACTTGATCATTGATCGTCTTAGGTACAGTGGAAACAAAATACAAAACACCAATTAAGTCACTAATTACCAGCTTTAATTTTCACAGTTAACAGTTCGTAATTGACAACACAGTCTCTTACAACAAGTCAAATAAAAATTGTTCACACACAATAAAATGTCAAATAATATTAAACACAATTGTATTACAATATACCGCCCGATTACAAAACACAACACTTAACTAATAACCACTTGAACGCACAGAGTAATATCGCCCGATAATAACTCGAACCGCAAGTAATACATTGCAACTATAACTGAAAAACTAAGGCCGCTGACGCCTTGTATTTACACAACGCTCGCAGACTAGAATATTCCAAAATGCGCGTTAGCGCCAGTGTGTACGACGTAATTAATTGCGGCCTTGACACAGTCTGCGCGGCTGGCGGCTTCCAGAAAAGTCTCGCGAATGCGTCAAGAATCACGTAGGCCTACGCCACACAGATTCCGCTGGATTCATCTGGAACATTCGATAAACACGTAGATTGTTCTGTGATGTCGTAACAGTATCTACACCGGCAAGTGCTGCTTTGACAAGGTATTGGTATACCACTACCGACTCGCAACACTAAGTTTTATATTGGTAAAAATGTAGAATTTTTACCTTATAGCCTGAACCAGTTTTCGCTTATTTTAAGCTTCGTCAGAGGCTGCTACAGGGAGCACTATCCGACTTGTTCTTGATGACGTCGCCGTCTTTTGAAAGATCGATGTTGTGTGTGTGGGCTGTGTCTGTTCGTTCAGGATATCGTTTTTATGTGTTTCTGAGTGATGTAAAAAAAACGACATCCTAAATGAACAGGCACAATTCAAATCACACGTATTATTCGAACATATCACACCACACACACACACAACATCGATCTTTCAAAAGACGGCACCGTCGTCAAGAACAAGAGGGACAGCGCTCTCAGTAGCAGCCTCTGACGAAGCTTATAATAAGCGAAAACTGGTTCAAGCTGTAAGGTAAAAATTTTACATTTTTACCAATATAAAACTTTGTGTTGCGAGTCGGTAATGTTATACTTATAATTAGTTAATCAACGGACACGTCATGGACAACAAAATCCAAGAGAAAATTTTACTTCTTTGGGGTCCTCGGTAATCTGGAACAATGGCAATTGGAATAACCAGAGCAGCAAAGAAGGCCTACCACGGGTTTTAAATCGCTGTGAAAGTAGACTTTTAAATACAAGTACAAAACTTGTTACCTGCAAAGCCTTGGTAAAACCATACTAACGTATACCTCTGATATTTTGACAATATCAAAAAGGACTGCCTATCAGATTAACGTGTTTGAAAGGAAGATGTTGAGGTGAATTTTAAGAACTACGTGTGAGAATTGTCTATAGCGGAGGCGTTTTGGTATGAAACACAAAGGAACCAACGGCACCCGGGCTGAGAATAGCGTCCAGAAAGCCATAGGCAAACCCAAACTAAAGTGGATTTGTAGATGATCCGAGTGTCTGACATTGGATAATGTTAACAAAAAAAGGATTATTGTTTTACGCTGTACGAGATACAGACTGAATGGAAACAGCTGAGAATCAAGCAAAAGAATCTTCCAACCATAAGAAGAAACACTGTACAAAAACCAACGTGAGAATTATTTGTAGCCAAAAATATTTAGACCTACGAATTTTTCATCTGTGACTGCAGTATTTTTGAATATGACCTTAACAAATGCAGGAGAACACAAACACGGTTACAAACTTGTAATGTCAAGAAATGTCGGCCAGATGACTAATGTTCATAAGAGTGTATTACGTTTCGGTACAGTGCCGAGTGTTTGTCCATATCACTGCTGATTACAAACCAGCTGGGCAATTTGTCATTTTACTTCCCTTTTCCATAAGGAAATGGAAGTATGATGATGGAGAAAAAATCGTGTTCGAGATAAGGTCTGATTCTGATTGTACTACCCTCAAAACATGAAGAAATGTCATTTTTCGAAAAGTGTCTGTGTTTAGAATTTTTCTATGGCGAACGATAACTGCCTCAAATTCAAACAGAATCAAATAATTTTTTGCACATGTGCCTGAGTTGTAGAGTACTCAAGGCCTGTTGGTTTTGGTAAAGATCGGTTAAGGGGAAGGGGTAGTTTACCTGCAACGTTTTATGTTTTAACAAGAGTAAAGTATTTAATTTTGTTAAATAAAGTATCCTGAAAAGAAGGTCATAATAATCCACTGTAGAAAGGTAGATGAAATAACTATAAATAAAAAGGGTAGTTGAAGGGGGAGAGGGTAATTTTCTGTAAATGAAAATGATAGTTGAATGGGGAGGGGATAATTTTTATTTGTATGTGTACTACGTTATCGGCAAGAAAGAAGTAGTTTGTTTTAAAATTCCTTCCCGGGCTGTTTGGCCATGGTCCAATATTTTCTGCAAAACCAGACGTTTCGGCAGTGCCATCGACTGCCATCATCAGTGAAAATCGAGTGCGCTAACGTGAGGTGGTATATGTTAGTGACCACAGTACTGTGGTTAAGACTGAAGAAAGAAGTAGTTTCTATGAAAATATTTCATTTCGAAAATGATTTTAAATATTGTTAATAGCCTTGTGTCGAGTGTTTAACTTGTGTCGTTTAAAATTTTTGTAAGTTTAATATTGAGTTTTAGCGAACGTTGTTAATGGTTCGTTCGGTGTTATAAAAGTGTCTAGTAGCCTGTGTGCCTTACCTGTCCCTTCTTACTCTTTTGTGCTTCCCGATAGGCGCCAAATTGTTTTGCGAGAAAACAATTAAAAGTTTTTACCTGGATGGTTTTACAGTGTATTAGTGTAAATTCGAATAGTTCGCCGACTGGCATGAACTCGAATCTCGTTTGAATGGGGGAAACGTGTTACCAACTTGAAATAATGTTGGTTAGGTTGACTCACTGCTACACAACAAAACATACATAATATTTTTTCTATAAATAATTACTGAACAGTTGTTAATGGTACACACTTTTTTATTAGGCCCAGTACTGTTAATCATTGTTAACGCTTGTACAAATAGTAATTGATATAATAATTTTAGCCTCGGCAATAAATAGTCGTTCACTCAGCGGATGGCTGGGTTGGCAATACAATGTTTCAATTCGCCACAAGACAGCGTTGGTTATTATTTACAAAATAAATTTGCCAAAATAGAGTCCTTTTAAGTACGACAAAGAAGTATTAAAAACAAGATAATAAATTACAATGTATCACTTAATGTTCGTGATCATTAAAATCAAACAAGGTTTACTTTAAATTCAATGTTGTGGTGTTAAAGTGTGTGACAGTGTCGTTGGTGTAATACATAGGTTATCATCAGTTATTTAGTGTTTACAAATTATGTTTGTTCATCAATCCTTGAAAATTAATACCTTCAGTAATAGTGAGAGTTCACAGTTTAGTTATAAATTTGAAAGAGAATTTATTTTAAGAGTTCAATGAATTCAGCAATACTTATCATTAGTTGATAGGAAGTGTATTGTCAAATAGTAATGTAGGTTAATTCGTCGATGTCTATTCTTCTTTCTTCAAATCTTGGGCTTCAGGTACGTCTGGCGTCTTATTCTTGTTAAATTCCTTATATTCCATGCATCTCGATTAAATTGAACTGGTCCTTGGTCTGGTTGATTGTAACATCCTCTCATCAGTTGGTCTGGTCCTTTTCTTCATAAAATTATGGGCACTTTTATGTTTTATGATAAAATTTTGGGCCCTTCACAGCGTGGCGTCTCTTCAGTTAAGCATCACTATAGATTCTCTCATTCCTAACTGAAAATAGTCAATATTCTGCTGTTGTCATGGTAACTAAAAATTTCTGATTGGTTAAAATTGGCTTAAGACCATTGTTAGGAGATTTCAATTTTTATTTAAAATGGTTACTGATCTTCTGAATGCAATTAATCTTCAGTATTCCCTTTTAAGTATTAAATATCATTACCACTGTTCGTATTTTGGTTCAAGGATTAAATTGACATCCAATACTATTGTGTTTACTTAGGTATTAACATTTTGACAGTTATGTTGATTTTGTTTAATTACACTGTTTTCTTAATTTACTTGATTAATTTAATATTTTTTCTTAACATGATTTCCTCATCGTCTTTTATTGTTTATATGCCTTAGTTTTGCTAATGTTGTTTAATTCTCAAAATTGTGGTTTTTTGTAGTTTTACAGTTAGGCATTTGCCTAGGCCTAAACAGCAATTGGCTATTTTTATTAAATTACAGAGATTACATTTTATTTTCCCCTTGTATGGGTTCTGATTGGTTTAATACATGATTTTATTCATTTGTTCTATGGTTTTATGTCTGTTCTTGTAATTATATGTGATTTTACTGGTTTCATATTCTGGCTTGTCTATTGTCATAACTGCCTTTTAGTATCATTGTATTTGTCTGTATTTATTTTGTTTCTTGTTTACTGTGTTTGTTTGTTTTTACTTATTATTTCTTATCATTTATTACTTAACATATAACATTGAATCTTATGGTTTAACAATTCCCACAGACATAATTCTATTCATTAAAACATAATTATTTACTTTTCATTACCCACAATGTTCATTTTCGTCATCTACTCATACTCTTTGGTGAGTAACAATTATTACACAGTATAAACAACAAACATACAAACATTAATTAAATATTTTGAACAAAATTATAATTCCTTATTACTAATCCTATGACATTGGGTCACTAACATCACACTCTGATAACAATTTACTATATTTTTTATTAAAATCTTATAATGATTATGTTATTATTAATTGTCATTCCCTTATCATTTTGGGTTAATAATATTTAGTTTTATACTTCTGTATATTAGAAATTCTCTATGCTGTGTCTTAATACACTAATAGTCCATTTTTCTTAAACTCATGGGTAATAATATAAATTGTCACTTAGAATATTAATTGTTCACAATTTAAAACATGATATGTAGTTACTACTACTGCTAACTTAATTCTACTACACTTTAGTTTAGCTTATCACATACTGGTGTCCACTTATAATTGCTTTTAATCACCACAGTCCTTCCTGTGTTTAGCAATTATTATCTCTCACTCACTTTTTATGCACACATAAACTTTTTTCACTGACTTATCAGTGTTTATCACTATTAATGGGAGTTATATTTACTTGGGGTATATTAATACTAACACCTTGCACTCTATATGGTTTAAGTGTTACTGGTGGGTATTGCTTACTAAAATTCTCTTTCTCGTTTGTTTAAAAATGTTCATTATCATTTTAACTCACTATCTCTCACTCTACTAAGTTTGATTATACAGTTATCTATTTTGTGTCGTGCTAGTTTGATTTGTCATAGTTATCTCTATTTATTTGGGTTAGTGTACCCTTCTACAATTTAAGTCACTAAAATTGAACACTTCTTATTATAGAGTGTTTGTCTGTGTTTTATAATCATTATTATTATATACTATTATCATTGATTGGTCTCTTTTCACTTGGTCTATTTGTGTTGTGCACTTTCACTGTCTTTACTTCATCTTGTTATATTTTATATATCCCTTCCTTGGTGTTGGGGCTGGTTCTATCTTCTCACTTCCTTGCTAATTATTTATACCTCCTTAGGTTAGTGTGGTGACTAGTTCTAGTTATTCACTTACAAATGTCATAATTTATATTATATGCTTGGTTTTTGGGGCTGGTTCTACTCTCTCACTTACCATCTATTGGGCTATTGTGGTTAAATCGCCATGTGTTATCGTTTTCAACGTTTCGGTTCGTTGTTTGTTACTTTTTTATTATTAGAGGTTACTTTCATGGTTACCTTGATATGTTTGATCGTTTTATTATTTTGAATCACCCATTCTTTAATCTCTGACTCATCCCTTTTCATTATAGTGTTAATTATTTAAATAATTTATTTTGTCATGTTTCTTCATTATTGTTAGGTGAAGATATGTACCATTACAATATTAATCTTAGAACATGGAAGTCATGTATGTTTCTCCATACCGATATTTTGATAATATCCACTAGGGGGCGTGCTACCATTATGGTACCGGAGGTTTCCTACTACAAACCGCCCAAGGAACTCCCAACAAGTAATGTACAACTAAACAAGACATTATTTAATTGCAAATAAGCAAAAAGAAAGTAATTTATACAGACTTGTCACATCTTATTACATCTGTATAACGGTACAATCATTATTAAATCAGTATAATAATGCAGTACACATGACGTGTTTACATAAAATCTTCAGTGTCAGATTTGAGGTCGATTCGCTGCAGCCACTAAAGCAAGAATGCCCACGCCGAGCTTTCAAAACAAAATAAAAAATGATAAAAAGTTATTGTTACGAAAATTATTGTTAACATTATTGAATAATAAAAATTAGCGCGCAGATTTCTAATAATATCTCGTTTCAGGCGCTGAAGTGGTAGACTGCTCATTTCTCTTACCTCCAGTGCGTGCAAGACGTGTTTCGTGTTTTGGAAAACTCAGTGAGCCGGTCTTATCTACTGTCGAGTTCTAATTTGAAAACACTTGGGACGTAACTTTGAATAACAGGCGTGACTGATTACGAATCAAGGACAAAATATCGGACGAGCACGACTGATTTGTCTAGACGGGGTGTGGAAGGAAATAGGCTGGGTCTTGTAATATAGTAAAACAAATGAGTAATAGAGCAAACACACAATCTCCCAAGTGAAATCTACTGTACGTTTATTTGCGCACAGTTTTATTTAATAAAAGATCATTAATGAAAGATCATTCTCAGTTAAAATAATATTTTACTATTTGCTCACTTATTAAAGTAAACAGAGTAATTATTAACTTGGTTTTCCAAGATAAGGTCGCGGGCCTGTTAGTCGGAAATCACAAATCTATACCATTAAACGAGGTTTCAGGAATAACTTGATTCTAATGAAAATGTTTAGAAACATGAACACGATTGAACAGAGAACTCGCATAAGTATCCCAAATTCATTACCGAAACACAGTTATTCCTTTTGTTTTTAATATTTTTCCGTTATCACGTTACTAGTGGAAAAATATAAACCGTTACTTTTTTAGCGCTCCCGGTCAACACATTGAAACCGCAGTTGACAGTCACACCAATTTTCATCTGAATGTTTACTTTACAAAGATCTTTAAAAAAAGTTTACTCATGACTCGTGTTAATGGGCAAATCTGAGAACCGAACCACGACAAACACGTTTCTGGAATACTGTATACAGTAATTAAAGTTGTCTTGATTATTCATCTCTTCTTTCACAGCACTAACACTTAACTAAAAATGAACTTTTTCATGTGAAAACTTACTGATTTTATTGGACGCGTTTCGGCTTACGTATCCGCCTTCTTCAGCTTTGGTAACGGACTCAATGCTATGTGTAAGGAAGTTTTTGTTACTTGTTGCTTGGCGTTTCTGTACTTATTGATGAAATACGCTTTATCTGCGGTATTATAGTTGTCTTGATTGGTCTGTTACCAAAGCTGAAGAAGGCGGATACGTAAGCCGAAACGCGTCCAATAAAATCAAGTTTTCACATGAAAAAATTCATTTTTATTAAGTGTAAACAGTAATTAAATATGAATATAATTACAGTTTTTCTGCGATTCCTCGTCATGTAGTTCAATGGAAAATAATTTTGCTTCACGATTTTAAGACAAACCATTCTAAAAAATACGAAACCACCAAATGGTAGTTAAAATTTTTGTTTTTTAAAGTAGTGTTTTGTTATTTTGTATCGTTTCCGTGCTCATTTCATTACAGCATGGCATAGTCAAGGTGCTGCCTGTTCCGCCTTCAAAAATCCTCCAGGTCCACACACACACACACACACACACACACACACACACACACACACACACACACACACACACACACACACACACACACACACACACGCCTGTGTCCTATAGGTTTGTATTTCCAGACTTGTTTGGCCAGTCTAGAATCTGACATTCTTTCTAAGTGTTCTTTCCATCGTTGTTTGTAATCTTTTAATTTTTCATTCAAGTTAAAAACTTTTACCTCTTCTCTTATGGCCTGATCCCTCATACGGTCAAGTTTAGAACATCTTTTAAGAACTCCATTTCCGAGGCCTGTATTTTACTGTCTTGTTTCTTGGTTTTCGTCCGTAATTCACACCCATAGGACAGTACAGGGACTGCCATAACTTTGTATCTCAACGTGCCTTGTTTATAAAAATACTGTTACACCATTACAAAACATTCTAAGGTTTCTCGGCTATCACAGCAGAACCAGTTGTAGTGTTTGTATGCGTACGTGACACTTAACATTCGTAAACGAGGCTATTCCAGACCATACTGGTCGGCGCACTGTGTTCAAAGCCGCAACCAATTACGCTCTAGTGTTTTCGAGTAGCGTTGACGCGTATTATGGATTATTCTAGAACACTTGTGCTATCTATTTAAACAACGACAGCTGCCGCTTAGAGCCAGTCTTACGTCGGCGATTACTCGGTTGGGTTTTATGTCGGGCGATTTACACAGTGCGTCTCAAGTGCTGTATTGGTGAAAAGTGATTGTTGTGTGGTACTCTGTTAGCTGACATTATTATTGCCTGTGGAAAATGTTGCTCGGATTATTGTAGAAGTTGATTATAAACTGTATTTGTGATTAATTAAAGCTGGTAACCAAATACACTGTACTCACCGTCTATGGCTTTTTTCCTTGATGTTTTTTCCAGTTTACATGTTTCAAGGCGCTTGCCTCATCATCAGAACTTATAAAATCAATCTATGTCATAAATAATGACATTTGTCAAAATATTAAAAACACAATACGGCAATTAAACTATGTACATAAATTCGCTTTAAAAATGTTCGGTGTGCCTTGCAAGACAACACGCGCCGTACTGACGTAATCTAAGCCTTATCTCGACTATATCTCATAGCGGTATCGTACAGTATATTTGATTTATACTGTAATTGGTCGTTTAACACATGTGGCTTGGTACTGGCGTCGTTGTATGCTTTGTAAATTTCATATTCTTCAAGGGCGTTCAAATAACTCCCTTTACTGCAGAAATGAAGGGGTATTAAATTTGAGCTAAAATCCGTGTAACTGTGACTGTTGTCTATGAGGTGCTTGGCGAAATTTGACTTGATATTGTCGAAGTTGTAAACTCGTGTAGGGGGTCTATGTTCAGACCCCCTACACGAGTTTACAACTTCGACAATATCAAGTCAAATTTCGCCAAGCACCTCATAGACAACAGTCACAGTTACACGGATTTTAGCTCAAATTTAATACCCCTTCATTTCTGCAGTAAAGGGAGTTATTTGAACGCCCTTGAAGAATATGAAATTTACAAAGCATACAACGACGCCAGTACCAAGCCACATGTGTTAAACGACCAATTACAGTATAAATCAAATATACTGTACGATACCGCTATGAGATATAGTCGAGATAAGGCTTAGATTACGTCAGTACGGCGCGTGTTGTCTTGCAAGGCACACCGAACATTTTTAAAGCGAATTTATGTACATAGTTTAATTGCCGTATTGTGTTTTTAATATTTTGACAAATGTCATTATTTATGACATAGATTGATTTTATAAGTTCTGATGATGAGGCAAGCGCCTTGAAACATGTAAACTGGAAAAAACATCAAGGAAAAAAGCCATAGACGGTGAGTACAGTGTATTTGGTTAACAAACACGTGGCTTGGGACTACAATAGGATTTATTCCATTTAAATCAATAAAGCTGGTAATTAGTGACTTCACTGGTGTCTTGTATTTTGTTTTCCACTGTACCTACGACGAAGTAAAGAAGACGGGCGTAACAATACGTTGATTGTCCCACAGATCGTCTGGAACTTACCTAACTTAATATTACAAATGAACGAATTATTCGTACAAGATTTTCAGTCCTACAGACAAGTTGGATGTTTCAGCAATAAATAAGTCTTTTTGAGGGGACTCGCCCCCATCTGATCCTATTTGACTGATAGGTATTCTCCCAAAATTCCACTTCGTTCACAACATTCTATAGTAGAAAACCTTCGACGGCGGTTTTATAGGGTACATACGTGCGGTTAAAATTTTCTTCTGGGCAGGGGTGGTTTAAATTTTTGTGAAAACAATGAACACAACAAAAATTTAAATACAAAATAACTTATTTGTTTGTTGTAATCAAGAAGTAAGGGAACATAAGAGTTACTTTAATAGATACCGGTATCTAAAATTTAACAAAGTTATGAAAGAATAAAAATGACATATTACGGTCTACAATACAAATAAAAGAGACGCTATCAAGAAATGGCAAAATTATTTCCTGTCTTGTGAAGACCCTGACACGGTTGAATGTTTTGTCTACAGGCTCTACAAAATTGCGCAATGAGGTTGCAAAAATGTTGGTTTACATTATCGCCCACATTTTGTTTACAAATGACGGGTCACCATATTCGAAGCTTGTAAACCTATGCACGTAATAACGAACGCGTTTTAAGATTAAATTCATCGATTTGTTTTCAGAACAGTAATAAAGCACTAAATTTAAATAAAAGGGGAAACTACTAAATATGGATCGCAAAATCACACGGTACAGCAATAATTTAACATTATTTACAAACGTAACCAAACCAGTTAGTATATGCTTCGACCAGGGGCACACCAGGATAACCTTTTGGTGGAGGGGGGATTAGATTTTGTGAGTAGAACTATAGTATTATCAACTAGGGAGTGCGGCTGGGCGGCTGGTGTGTAGAATTTATATACCGGGTGGCCCATAAGTCAGTTGGCACTAGCAGTATGTAGACGCTCGATTGACTAGCATAGTAGTTACTTGACTTAGACTAGAGCATTAGTAGAGGTGGGCTAAACTGTTATTTTAAAATAATAGGTATAAAAATACCGTTCCCAAAAAATAACAGGTACAAATACCTGTTATTATATACTATATATACATATCCTATATTATCCTTTGTAAGTAACTCGTTTTGAGTTTCCTGCAGGTCTCCTATGTAATATCTTCAAATAAATACACTGCAAGTAGGTTTATTTTCACCTAGATAAACCTATTAATATATTAATAAACCTACTTGCAGTGTATTTATTTGAAGATATTATACAACCTATACTACATAATTTGTTATAAGAAATAAATTGAAACTAAAAGTATTAACAGTGTTACTTTACACTGTGACTTTATTAAACTATTACTGTTTAAAAGAAAATAAGAAACAAGAGAATTTAGAGGCCTATCTCCTTTTGGGAATACCAATTTAAGTTTTCACTAGGAGTAAAACTAACATTGGTTAGACTTTAGACAAATCAGTTGCGAAACTCGGGGCAATGAAATAATTTAGAGTACACGTAATACCACAACAAATAATGTGATAAAAACATCAGAAACATATAATAAAAACATAACAGTAAGCCACAAGAGTGAATGAGAATAAACAAAATTTTACAAATAAAAATAAAAACACTGTAATAAAACAAATATAAATAAATAAATAAATAAAAACTTATAAATAATAAGCAACAACAAAGGTAAATTAAATGCATTACATACTTGGATAATCTTCAGATTCATTCACTAATGTAGCTACACGGAATATACAAGTTATGAAATGCCACACCTGTTTACATTACAATCTGCTTCACTTAACACATTATAAATAAAATTAAACAATTGAATTGTTTTTAAAATACTGGGATTTCAGTTATTCAAACACTATTTTAAATTCGCATTCAAAAATATCAACTGTTGCAATTTCCTTGATGATAATCGTGTTCGTGTTCTTCGTTCAGATATTTAAGGAACGAAATCCCATTAATAAAAAGTATAATATAGCCTTTCAACATCAGCCACTCTATAGGTTATAACAGAATATAATTAAATACAACTATTTCACTAACGACTCGGAACACAAAGTTTGTTATAAGTAAAAACATAAAGTTTTACCTTACAACCTGAACCGGTTTTACTTACAAGTTGGTGACTAGTATAATATATAATTTATTAGCATATAATCTGTATTATATATCTGCATATCACACGAGAATAAATGTAACATCAGGATGAATTTTTTCCTTTATTAAAAACAGCTTCGTCTCTTTGCGCAGAATGAAGTATTCAGGACGAAAAAGTGGCTGCGTACTAGTTCTTACTCGAAATACGCTTGATACTACCTGTTCCTAAAATACTAGGTGTTCCTAAAATACTACTGTTCCTCTGATACGTTTAGTATTTTGTGTATCGGTGATACCCCTAGGATTTGAAGTACCTAGTATTTGAAATACTGGTTGTTTCTTGCGTACCAGCGATATTTTTGTACGCCTAGTATTTGGCCTTGGCGTATTCGTTTACTTGTTACTTGCGTACTTTTTGTGTGTGTGTGTGTGTCTGTATAGTAGCGTAGGGGGCGTACCTCGACTCGGAACAGCGAGGGGGGCGTGTGTCGACTTGGAACAGCGTCGCCGCGAATAACAGGTATTTCAACTTTTCAGTCACTGTTACATCCGTTCCACAAAAATATCGTTCCAAAATACCTGTTACAGGTATATCGGCCCACCTCTAAGCAGTAGTTCCCATAATTCAGTTGAGATTTGAGGTTATAAGGTTAGGTTGATGTTGATGTGTATGCTGTTGTTAGCGCTTGTTTGTTGTTCGTGTTGTTTGCGAGACAATGAATAGAAAACTATCTACAGAGCAGCGTGTTTTTGTACTGCAGATGTGGTGGAAACAGGACCATAATTACAGTGATGTTGTTGAGTTATTTGCGGAACGTTTTCCAAACATCGCACCTCCATCTAGAGAAGGTATTCGTAAACTGAATAAGAGAGTTGAACAGACTAGAATGGTAGCGGAACTTCCTCGATCAGGTAGGCCAAAAACAGTTACTACAGAAGAGAATTTAAATATCGTTGCGCAATGTTTTGTGCAGTCACCAAAGAAATCAACACGAAAAGCGTCCAATGAGTATGGAATACCTCGAACAAGCCTGTAAAGGGTGCAGAAAACGTTGAAGTTGAGACCATATAAGCCCACTTTACTCCAAGTCCTAAATGAAGATGATCCTGACAGGCGTACAGAATTCTGCGAATGGTACGCAATACAAGACGCCGATCCACAATATTACAAAACCATTCTTTGGAGTGACGAGGCTACTTTTAAGCTGAATGGTACAGGGAATAGGCACAACTATGTTTACTGGGATACTGTGAATCCACATGTGGTGATAGAGACAGAGTTAAACGCTCCGAGGGTTACTGTTTGGGCAGGGATCTTTGCCGGTGGGATCATCGGACCCTACTTTTTTAATGGTACAGTGAATGCTGAAAGTTACCTACAAATGCTTCACGAAGTGTTGATGGAACTAGAAAACAGTCCACTTTTTGAACACCTGCAGCCAATTCGAGAAAAGTTAATATGGCAACAAGATGGGGCACCCCCTCACTATGGACTGATTGTGAGAGACTTTTTGAATGCAACGTTCGATGAATGGATTGGCAGACGGGGTCGTGTTGAATGGCCTCCACGTTCTCCTGATCTTACCCCGATGGACTTCTCGGTCTGGGGTATACTAAAAAATGCAGTGTACTCCGTGAAGATTCGTGATGTGGAACAATTGAAGGAACGCATTCAATCTGAATTTGAACACCTACAGCCCCTGAATATTCCGGACATAATTTGTACTTCAGTGCTTCGAAGATGTCAAATTTGCACAGAAAAGGATGGAGGCCACTTTGAGCATTTCTTGTAGGTCATGAGAACTATGCTATTAACTATCTGTATGCGTTATCTGTATCCCTGCTGCACCTCTACAATAAAAGTGCTATTTGTAATTTTCCCAATTGACTTATGGGCCACCCTGTATATTAAACATTTTAAGATAAAATGTCAAATAAAATAAATCAAAGTTTGATCAACTGAAGTCCACTAGGTGACTAATGGGGCGAGAATCCGGCCGGTCCTAATCCCCTGCGCTTGTGTGTGTGCGGGCTGCGTGTTTGTGAGTGAGCCTGACCCTCGCCCAGCCGCACTCCCTATTTGATAATAGTATAAAACTCATGAAACAATGAAGATGACTTTTGCTTTGCTTTGCTTCAGGGTGTTGCGCCCTGCAGCCTCCGTGACGTGCCCGGCGACTGCCAGATGAAAACAGTTTTGGTCTTTCTGTTAGGGTTGCCTAAAATGTGAAGGGACACGAGTTTTGAAGAATCTGTTTGTATGTTTTGTATCATTGCCTCAGGTGGCGATTCGGACAGCAGATGCCGCCGTGGACCCTCCGTGCCGGTGGCTAATGGTGACAGTGCCATGCAGCGTGCTAGAGAGATGGGTCCCTGAGGAGAGAGGGGTAAGCAGAGACGAAGGGAAGTTGCTCGGGGCTATTCAGAAATAGCTTAGCGAGGCTGACATTTGTGGGGGGGGGGAGTACTCTAGAATCGCCCGAGAGACTTTGACTCTGATTGGGAGTGGAGGTTCAGACGTACTAATGGCTCGTAGGTACGGGAAGGAAGATGCCGGAAAGAGAGATAAAGATTACATGTTACATTACAATAGGCGTATAAATAAAATAAACGATGCTAGGACTGACCAAATTTCCTCCCATCTCTAGCAGACGCAGATAGTGTTTGCCTTACGTATCTATAAGATATGCAGCAAATGGAATGTAAACGAGGGAAAGCAATGAATCCAAGATTTCATGATATGAGCTCTATAGGTACGGTGACTATACGTCCCGGATTTCGGACCTAGGTCCCGTTGTCCCGAAAATCGTTAAAAAGTCCCGGTTTTAGACTTTAAAATATTTTATCGTTACAAAGCAAAAATTGTGCTTATCATGCAATGTTCAATATACTTAACGTGAAAATTTGCAAGTTTTTATGAAATGTGTGTAATATTTTGAAATATTGTATTGGCCTACTTTAGTTTTTACTAATGCGTTTTATTTGAAAACTGATATGATTATATGAAATATGATAAGATTTGTGTAAGTTAATAAATGGAAAATGGTAACTAGAAATAGTGGAAGCAAATTATACTTTCTTCGGGAACTGTTTGAAGCGTTCAGGAAATGAAAGTAAATACACCCTTAAGTTTTAGAATACCAAATCGGTCGGCAACATATTTTTATTAAAAATTTTAGTTGGAAAATCGTGGTTTTTCTGTTTTTTCAAAATATCTCGGCTGCTAATAATCGGATCAAAAAAGTTTTAATTAAAATTTGTTCAGGATAAAATTTCAAATAACACTGAACTTATAAAAATTATACGCCTATGCGATAAATAGTTTTTATGCAAATAACTTGTAAAGCTAGCAACAGGCGAGTTTAAACAAATTAATGTTATTTTGAAGATGATGGATATAAACGAATGAAATTTTATACATGTATAGCATCAATGTGCTTGAACTTCCATACTAAATTTTAAATAACTTTATTAATAATTAACGCCAAATATAACCTCCACTAAAAGAATATATATATATATATATTTCCAACATTGTTTCGAGAAATGCCTCATATCTCCCTCCCCCCTAACCTAACCTAACCTAACCTCCTCCCCCCCCCCACATTCAGACTGGTGTCATATGTCCCGGATTGCAACTGAAAAAATATTGTTACGACGGTCTACTGATCGTCGTATGGTACAGTGGAAAAAAAATACAAGACACCAATTAAGTCACTAATCACCAGCTTTAATTATCACAATTAAACAGTTTGTAATCAACAAGATAGTCTCTTACAACAAATCAAATAAAAATTGTTCACATGCAATTAAAATGTCAACTAACAGAGTCTCGCACAATTATAAAACATATAACACTTCGCCACAAAACTTCGAACCGCATTGGAATAAATCGTCACTAAAACTAAAACTCAGCACCACTGAATGCCCATATTTATACCCCGCTGAGATTCCAGAATAATCCATAATACGCTCAACACTAGAGCGTAATTGCTTGAGGCCTTGAACACAGCGCGCGCGATCTCTTTAACGCCTGTTAAGAATCACGTACGCACACAACGTACAGCTTGTTCTGCTGGCATAGGCGAGAAACATGTAGAACGTTGCGTAACGTTGTAACAATATGGTCACCGTATCTATAGGTCCACAAAAACAAACATTTCAATGTGAGCAAATAAGTGGTTGACCGCACTTTGTATTTAACTTTTCCATACAAATCAGTTCACCGGTAGAGACTATGGGGCGCTTGTAAACGTCTTTCTGAACTCCGAGTTCGGCTGTAGCTTTATTACAACGGAAGAACGGATAAGATTTTAATTATCTTATTGATTTGTTTTCGAAATGGTTATAAAGTGCTAAATTAAAAAATACGAAACAATTTTTAAAAACGGATTTAAAAATATCGGTATGGAGAACCATACATGACTTCTTGCTCTAAGATTAATATTTAAAATCATTTTCGAATGAAATATTTCCATAGAAACTACTTCTTTCTACTTCTTTCTTCAGCCCTAACCACAGTACTGTGGTCACTAACGTATACCACCTCACGTTAGCGCACTCGATTTTCACTGATGATGGCAGTCGATGGCACTGCCGAAACGCCTGGTTTTGCAGAAAACATTTGACCATGGCTAAACAGCCCGGGAAGAAATGTTAACAACAAAGTACTTCTTTGTTGCTGATAACGTAGTACACATATTAATAAAAATTATCCCCTCCTGCTTTAAATATCATTTTCATTTATAGAAAATTACTCCCTCCCCCTTCAACTACCCTTTTCATTTATAGATATTTCATCTACCTTTTTACAATGGATTATTATGACCTTCTTTTCAGGATACTTTATTTATTTATCAAAATTAAGTACTTTACTCTTGTTAAAACATAAAACGTTGCAGGTAAACTACCACTTCCCCTTAACCGATCTTCACCAAAATCAGTAGGCCTTGAGTCTTCTACAAGTCGGGCACAATATTCAAAAAATTATTTGATTGTGTTTGAATTTGCGGCAGTTATCGTTCGCCATAGGAAAAATTCTACATAGACACACAAACAAACACACAGACACTTTTCAGAAAATGACTTTTCTTCATATTTTGAGGGTAGTACAATCAGAATCAGCCCTTATCTCTAATATGATTTTTTTTCACCATCACAATACTTCCATTTCCTTATGGAACATGGAAGTAAAAATCGTGTACAACATCTATAATATTCGACTAGCAAGCAAGAAACTGTTTAATAAAGAAAGTTTTTAAGTTGTGGAATATATTGTTGGACTAAAAATTACCATAAACCGAGCTGGATACACTGCGGGAAGAATAAACATTCCAAGGTTACCTCTTTCCTAATCACTAATAGGACATACCACGAAAAATGTGACAAAATATTTTAACTATCCTAAACCACCAGACAAGTAACTATCTTTACGCGAAGCAAGACGTTTATAGGATACCGCAATTAAATAAAATGAATGTACTCTGTAACTAATTAAACTAATTATTTAATTCGATTAATTTGAGTATATTTTATCTTTTATTTTTGACATTTTTTCCCTTTTATCGCTCTCGAGGGGCGTTGTCATTGTCATGTGATGCGATCCCATGCAACGAGAGTGTTGTGGCGCCTCAGAGGCGATAGTTCCCTATGTAGCGACAAATTATGAGCGAAAGCGGTAAAAATGAGGCGTGATCGATACCAGTCACTTGGTCGCTCAGCGACGCAAATTTGTTGAGAGTTGCACGAAATAAAGTAACGAGAAACGAGAGAGAAAGCGAGAGAATGAGAGAGAGAGAGAGAGAGAGAGAGAGAGAGAGAGAGAGAGAGAGAGAGAGAGAGAGAGAGAGAGAGAGAGAGAGAGAGAGAGGTTGGTGGACCTGCTTCGGCTAAGCCTGTCTGAGATAAGTTACTCACCAATTTTACGACCGTAGCCCTTTGCCCTACCGGGAGTCAGATGGCTAATTTAATCGTATTGTTTATAAATCTAACTTTTCTTGTTACATTATTGTTCGAAGGCTTTTACGGCCGGTGTCGATGAATTTAAACCATCTGCCGGGCTGTTGGCCGTGGTCAAAGGTTTTCATTAAAACCAAACGTTTCAGCAGCACCATTGGCTGCCATCTTCAGTGGATGTATCGAATCAACCTAACGCGGGGTATCGTACTTCAAGCCCACAGTACTGTGGTGAAGGCTGAAAATGTACAGCACAATGCCTTCACCACAGTACTGTGGGTCTAACGTACGACACCCCGCGGCGTTATGTCGACTCGATACACCCACTGAAGATGGCAGCCAGTGGTGCTGCTGAAACGTTTGGTTTTAATGAAAACCTTGGACCACGGCCAAACAGCCCGGCAGATAGTTCTGTTGTTACAGTTTTTATAATTTATCCAAAATACTGTTGCATAAAAATTTGTACTTTAAGTATACTCGATCAATGTGACTCTTGTGGTCCGATGACTTGGAACACACTTCTTCATATCCCGTTGTACCGCTGTGATGTGCGGATATGAGACGTCGAGTGTCAGAGAACAAGGACTTCAACAAACTCCGGATGCAACAACGGGCGAATGGCGTGGACTTCAACACAACCGGCAGTTGGAAGCAGTGGCGTATCTAGAATTTGACGGGGGGGGGGTCCGGTCATGTAGGCTTCATATAAAAGAAGAAACGCGTTAAGACTAATCAATACTACTTCAAAGTGGCTGAAAAATGCACGATAACGTCCTGAAATCAATACCATTAAAGTAAATGGTAGTACCACAGTAAAAAGACATACTATTGAAACATAATTTACAAGATATTTATTGACAATGTACATTTAAAAATCGTAGTTACAGTTTTAATTTAAAAAAGCCGAACTTATAACATATCAATAATCAAAAGAGACATACTATTTTAAAATGTTTTAGAGTGATTGAGGTCTTTTTTGACTTTTTCACGTTGACCTTTTTTGCCTATTGCTATCGGGATCACTAATTTGGTTTTCATATATTTCATCGTATTTCAAACGTGTACGCAAATGCTGTGTAATAAGCCTGTTTGTATATTTTAAAGGAGTTGCCACTATATTAGTGTACGGACCTGAAAGAATAATAAAAATTAAGAGATAAATAAATTTCCTCATAAAATTCTCAACCCTCTTGGGGGGGGGGGTCTGGTCCCGTTGGAATACGCCCGTGGTTGCAAGAACTTTACAAGGACACGAACGTTGTGGGAATTATGCGTAGCAGGAGGAGGCTCCAATGGGCTGGACACATGTGGTGAGGATGATGGTCCGTGGCGATGTCGAGTTTCCGTCCCAGAGGGTATACCGAGCAAGAGTCGAAACTAGAATTTTCGATGGCTTGTTAAGGACGCATACTAGGAACCTTGCAGACTATAAATAGCCCATACCTGCTGCTTAGTTTTCAGTTATTGTCGGGCGATTACACAGTGCGATTCGAACTATTGTGGCGAAGTGTTATGTGTTTTATAATCGTGCGGGACAGTTGTAATACAATTGAGTTTTATATTAGTTGACATTTTATTGCGTGGGAACAATTTTTATTTGATTTGTTTTAAGAGACTGTCTTGTTGATTACAAACTGTTTAATTGTGACAATTAAAGCTGGTGATTAGTGACTTAATTGGTGTCTTGTATTTTGTTTTCCACTGTACCATACGACGATCAGTTAGACCGTCGTAACAATATATTTAATTGTAACAGCTATGCAGCTCTGTGAGCAAATGCAGTAGACTCACAGCAACTTCTGGGGCTTATAGGAAGCCATGTGTTATTGACCACATTCCACCCGTACTGTTCAAACGTGAAGTACTCGCTGACAATAGGGTAACTAGGAGCTCCTCCTGGCCCGGGGGGGGGGGTAAGATTAGCTTATGAGCGGTGAACTTGAAGGTTGGACCCTCTCACACATTACCCTCAAGACAAATGGGAAATTAAGGATTTTTCCTACATAATTTTATTTTATGAATACACAATACATCAGTAGTGTGGCGTCCATATTATAACCCCGGCAACAGTACTGGAAATAAGAGAAAATAATATTAATTATGTCACAGAATAAATACTGTAGTTATTGAATAATTTGGAATCCGAACAACATTAGTAGGGAAACTTGAAGAAAAGCGTAGCATTGCTTTCGAACTGCTGGGCGCTTGCACCGTCTTGTGTTGCCGGCTCAGACATCGGCAGTTTTACTGCGTAAGGTCATTGACCTCCTGGTAGTTGTCACTGTACAAACTACGGAGGGGGGGACATATTCGTCCACCCAGTGTGTTGCCGCTGTATACACCGGAAAAACGCGTAGTAAGCAGTTATGTTCGTTTTCGCAACTGACTTGCAGTAGATACGAAGTCAGTTGTGCCTTTTTGTGCTTTGTTCCTTTAGTCATATGTTTCTCTGGTTGTCTTTATTATTTTTAATTAGATTATTTCTGTTCTGATTTATTCTGTGTAATTATAATGAGAGTCAGATCCCGTTGAACCGGACCCTCTTCTTCTCCCAGCGAATGATAGAAAATCCTCAAAAAAGAACACTTGGTACAAGAAAAAATTCGAATTCATTTTTAGGTTAAGTTTTAGGCCTATCACAACCGGCAACAGGTGTTATGCACGCCACGCCACTGAAATACATTTTATGAATTCTTTGCGTCTCAAAGTTTTCGAGTAAAACAGCGCGAAGTATTCGCATTGAAAAAATATGGAGAAACGCTGATTTCTAAATATTCTATTCTGATCATTTGTTATTCAAATTAGATGTAATAAATCTTGTGTTCTTAGGAATCACTTTAATTGTAAATTTGTAATTCTTAATATATTTTGTGAAAATGAGCCTTTCTGAAGGTGTTTCGAAAAACCTCTTTCCACTTAAATTTAAAAATGCCCCAAGGATGTTTTGAGCAACTTATGGTTTGTGTTAAAGTACACTTAAAATCCAGCAATAAAGTCTTCTCATTTGCCGAATTAAAGTCAAGAAACTGCTAGCTTAGCTGTGCAAAGGCGACGGTTCAGGTATTAGACTAGACGATTCATGAGGAAGGGGGAAGTGTGTCTGCGCCGAAAAGATAAATGTTGACCAATAGGTTCTGCCTTCGTTTTTTACGCGCGGATAATTGTTTTTTTTTAATACTGCAAATACGTATGCTATTTATCAAATGTTGAGTGATTGTAATTATCAGGAAAACTCTATTTAATCCACTTACGGGTATTGTAATTCATTTATTTCTACAATTATTTATAACTGTTATTTGTAAGCCTGGCTTAGAAACAGGCCTATATTAAGTTATTATGGAATTCCGCTGAAAATTTTAATAGCTCTGGGGAAAGGGATCGATTCCCCTGACTCCCCTCCGAAGTTCATCGAACACCCTACTAGTAGTCACCACCTCATTTTGTATAGTTTTGTTAGTACAGTGGTCTCACCCTTAACCGACCATTCCATTAACCTAGTGTTTCACTAGAGAGGGTGGAAAAAATTAACTATACATACGTACACAAATAATACGTTATTAATAATCATTTTTTAATAAATATTATGTATAGTACGTGCATTATATTCTATTAACGATGAAATACTGTACTATGCTTAATGATTACTACTGTTAAAATGTTTTAATCAGTGTGTATGTTGAACAACAGCCTACTTCAACGCCAGTCGATGTACTGAACCTGAAAAAGTGGAGAGGCTATGCAGCTGACAGACGTCAGATTAACATAAAACAAAAGAAAATGACCGACTTTTTCTCATAAATCCGAAGGTTTTAAACTTTTTAAGTGTACGGTGTGCATTAAAGTGTTTGTTTTACGTAGGCTAATTGTACAGTAACATATACGTAACAGGTTTTCGTGTTACAACTTTAATTTTCTGCCTACATAGTTTATTTAACACCCAAAATCTTCGTTTCTTTATAAATTAGAACCGACATGAGCCAAAAGAAAGAGCGTAATATTTTTCTTGTTTTCATAATTAAGGTAAGTCAATCATGTACAACTACCGTATATATTTTATTTACTGGTCTATTTACTGTACTCACAGATAATTAAAGCAATTATAATTAAACAATTATAATTATCCAATTTTATCGTACGCATTTAATTTATAGATACAATACAAAGTGTAC
The DNA here is from genome assembly GCA_034769895.1 of Magicicada septendecula. Taxonomy (NCBI): domain Eukaryota; kingdom Metazoa; phylum Arthropoda; class Insecta; order Hemiptera; family Cicadidae; genus Magicicada; species Magicicada septendecula. The sequence continues at coordinate 32,182,918 of CM068376.1, read as the reverse complement.
TTCGAATATAGGCTATTCAATTCTTTGTTCTCGACGGTCATAAATGAGCTACCGTTCTGTTAACCGCCTTTTCCATTATCCGACCGTTACCCGGTCCCATCCAAGCCGGATAAGAGAGAGGCCACTGCACAGCGTTTAACCATGTTCGGTTACGGACTGTCGATAACATTTTCCCGATCGCATAAACCTCCGGTCTCTAGTTACTATTTACGTACGATCTATTAATAGACACACGATAGGTGCCAAACTTGATAGACCCAGACGTGTGGCGTTATCAACAGCGAGATAACGCGTTACACCGCCAAAGCGACTTCATTAAATGGCGCACGTTACTGATTATGAGCTAATCGATAAAGCTACCTCACTGCACCCGTTGTTCCACGCACAAATATTAATTTCACTTTTACCGCGGTGTTAACGACTCTCGTGTCTAGAAATCGTTTCACTTTATCGCTACTACACACAATATAGAGTTCGACAAAAAATAACAATCGTAATTAAAACTGTGTCATAACGTAAACTATGTAGTGGTTAAATAAAAATAAATTAAATTAAATTCTTCCTAACGTTAAAACTTTCACGGGCGGAATTCCAACGTCATTAAAATTATTTTCCGTGGTCCTCTTGTTATAAAGCAAGAAGTTTCGGCTGCAGCGGCAGTCATGTTCAATGGGTCTTCTGTAAGTGCCACGATTCGGAACGTCGCGTGTCAGTGGCCTGAGGAACAGCACGGTAAACAGGAGACCCGCTGAAGATGACTGCCGCATCTGCAGTCGAAACGTATAACGCTTATACTTTATAACAAGAGAATAAACAACCACTTCCCAACAACCCGTAAAATAATTTTACTGAAAATAAAATTCTTCTTCTGTTGACTTCACAACTGAGGGTAGGGGTTTTACTTCTCAACGAATCTTCTCCATTCCCTGTTCTGACCTTCTCCATGTACTTCTATCTCTTCTTGGTCTTCCTAACGGCTTCTGGTCTAAGTCTCTTAAGTCGTTTGTCATTCACTATACGACCCCGCAAATTCAATCTTCGATTTGTCACGAACTGTATTATATTTTCTCTTTTTATAGCTCGGCTAAATGGCGTAACTACGAGAAAGGGATCAAAGAGAGCACCTCCTCCCCAGAGCTATTAAAATTTCAAAAAAATTGCATAATACTTAACGTAGGCCTTTTTATAAGCCAGTTGCGCTTGTTAAAATAAGGATTATCAATAATTGTAGAAAGAAGAGGAATTAAGTAATCATAAATTAATAAAATAAAGTTATAATTTTTATTAATAATCACAATGACTCAACATTTGCTAAATAACGTACGTATTTTCAATACTAAAAAAAAAAATTACGTACACCAAAAAACGAAGACACAGGATGTTAAGCTATCTTTTATCTTTTTCGCCGGCACACACACTCCCCGGTCTACGTCATGTCGGCTTTAGTCTAATATTTCTACAGGTAAACTAGCGGTTGACTTTAATTCGGAACGAAGGGGAGACTTCACTGCTTGATTTCGCTTTAAAATCTTGATTTCGCTTTAGGAACGAACTGTAGGTTGCTTAAACGATTCTTGTGACGACGTCATTAAATTAATGTTCACAGGGGTATCCAAACGAGATTTTTCAAAATACAGTGGAACTCGCGAATAACGAGCTCGCTTACAACGAGAACTCGGATGTAACGAGCAAAAGTACGAGATTTGTTTGGTTTTGTATCTTAGTAATTATTATTAAACTCGCTTTTGACGAGTAGGAACGCATTAGAGACTTGGTTGTAAAGAGCATTTTATCGCAGGCTTGTTTATGGGTTGAGGTCTAAAAACGTTCGTTACAATACAGCATTTTAAACATTCGTTTAAAATCATTAACGCAATTCAGTGAAACTAATGATGTAAGTGACGAATTCGTGGAATATTTAAATAAATTATAAAACTGTTTTGATATCTATAGATACAAAATTACCTAACAAACAAAATAGATGACTTTTTTGAGGTTAATTAAGTTCTGTGCGTGAAATATAATCTTGACGATTCCATTTACAACGAAGGAACAAAAAGACAAATAAATTAGAGTGAATTTTCTTGAACTTTAAAAATAAATATTGTAGATAATACATAATACATGGAAAGTTTTGCGTTGTTTGCCAGATAGCGGCTGATTTTTGATCAGTTTTTCCTACACAGTTACTTTTACTATATTTCGCGAATGCTCTATATGCCAATATTCAACAAAGAATGTTAGTGTCAAAAAACTGTTTAAAGTCTAAATTTCAATTTTAATCCTACAATGTAAAACATGACAAAATTGTACTGCGCAAAGCCTCTTCTATAGTAGATTTTTTTGTTGTGTGTTCGATAATCCCGGTATACGTATTTAGGCTTGCGAGTCGACAACTCCGATTTAGCGAGCACGTATGTCCGGTCCGTTGAATCTCGTTATAAACAAATTCCAATGTATCTTAAGAAATACTTATTTTCGCAAGACTTATTAGGAATACAAATTTAGAATTAAAGTGATTCCTAACGGCATGAGATTTATTACCTTCAATTTGAATAAAATAATTAATCAAGATAGAATATTTTTGAAATCAGCTGTTTTATACATTTGTCCTTATACTGCACGTTGGTTAACTCAGAAACTTTGAGACGCAAAGAATTTACAAAATTATATGGTAAGTCTCATGAATTTCTCAACTGCCCTGAGAAAAATGGGGGTTTCAATCTTCAAGCTAGACTCATCCCTCGCCCCCCAGATGTTTGTCTCATCCCCCCCGCAGCAGCATCTCCTAATTACACCACTGGGTCAACCCAGTTCATAATTCATTAATATTCATGAAAACGTGCTTGCTTATAACGTACAAAATTAACCCTATAAATATTTATAATGTTTAAAATTTTGATTCGTAATTTATATAAAACAAAGTCCTTGTATAGAGCTTTTTATAGTATCTCCGTGTCTTTTTATTATCTAGCTGTATAAGAGGCGCTGACATCAAGTATTTTTTTTTGAGAGCGGTAAGATTGGCAATGATAATTAACTTGCGCAATGATATTATATATTCGTTAATTAAATAACAAAATTAAGAAAGCTGAAAAATACCATTATCGCCTATTGGGTAACGGTAAGGTTAAATAATAAATAATTATTATTATTTATAAGTTTAATAATTTAATTAATTTAATTTAATTCGATTTAAATTAAAACTATGAAAAATAAACACATTCTGCTTGCAGAATAATTAGAATTTGATAATACATACATATATATTATTAATTCAAATACGTTTTGCTACAGTCTATTTCTTGATGGATACAATATATTTAATATTTATAATGACTTTACCTCAAGATGGTTTTTCCTTATTTGGAACATGTTTCGGTACACTTAGTGTTACCATCCTAATTTTGAATCTTGTGGAGTACTTGTGTGTTGGTTAGTTGTTGTTATTGTTTCCTGTTGGCCTTTGTCACTGTAAATTGGTATTATTGGGATGTACAGTATATATTAGTATTTTGCATATTTTCGATGTTGAGTGCTTTGAAAATTGTCTCATATTTTGAATTGATTTGTTTTGTAAACACAAAACAAACTAATACCTGAGCAAATACAAATCAATACAAAACATGACACAATTTCCAAAGCACTCCACATCGAAAATACACAAAATACTAATGTATACACCAATTTAAAGTGCCAAAGGCCAACAGGAAACCATAACACAACACACAAGTACTTCACAAGATTCAAAATTAGGAAGGCTGAGGATGGTAACACTAAGTGTCCCGAAACATGTTCCAAATAAGGAAAAAACATCTTGAGGTAAAGTGATTATAAATATTAAATATAATATATATTATTGCATTGTATTATATAATTTATTATATTATAATATACAAAATTACGGTAAAAGTAATTGTTCGCTTTCTTATGTACCATTTATTTAATCTTACTATTTGACGTGTCGGATTTAATAACAGTTTATTTATAATGCGAAAGTTTGTTTATTTACTCAGTACATATGTTAATTTTGGTCAGTTGTATGTATATTTGGATTTAGATGCAAAACGCCAAATTATAATGCCCACATGTGTTGTAAGAGCTTACCCTTAAATGTTTTTAGTGCGAATTATTGAATGAAGTACATAAAATTTGTATTATGTGTGGTAATGCAGAGAGAGAGGGATAAAGAGAGAGAGGGGAGAGAGAGAAAATCGCTGATTACCATACAGTGGTATAGGGAAGTAATAATAATTATAATCGTTATCATCATTCTTGTTTGTTGTTGTTGTTAGTTATTTATTTCTCTCATACAAAATTTCCCTCATAAATGCAACAATAAATTTTGATTTTGCAAACATATTTTCTGAAAGCAGGTTCGCTTTCTATTTAAATTTCTTGTGATAAAAACCTGTGTCAGGTCCTTTATATCCAGTTCGTGGAAGGCTAACAGAATTTAATCTAAAAACCGTAAGCTTAACCTCGTTTCCAGGTAGTCCCAATTGCAATGTATTCTGTGCCAATCGATACAGTTCACAAACGGAACTGCGACTTCATTGATGTTACGTATACGAGGTAAAACTTGTATTCGTACCACGTAGTGTGTATACAATTAAATTAATCGTTTAAATATCCTTAACCGACTGCATGGGTGGAGAACTTTCTAGCCGTTGCGAAGTAAGCGTTCTTCTTCTTCGTTTTCTTCTTCTTCCATCAGGGAGTAGGAGAATCGCCTGTCCGGTCACGAAGGAATTACGTATAATTGCCACCAATGAGAATGATGCGACAAAATCAACCTGGATAAAACACACGGAGAAGTAAAGAGCTCTGAACTTTTTCAAAACGTTTCTGCAGACCAGCAAAAGGAGACCAAGACACAAAGATTCGTCTAGTCCAGTGGTTCCCAAACTGTTCAGTCCGCGGACCCTCCCAAATAATTAAAAATTTCACGCACCCCGTCTGAGTTATGAAATAAAACAAACAGTAAATTTGATACACTCTTATATTTTCATTAAGATGTATTAAAATAAAAATTCTCTTAACTCGCAAAATTATAATATTATTTATATCAAACATAGTTTAATGCGAAAAATGGAGCTGGTTTTGAACAATTAACTCTGCAATATTAGGTTTCATGTCTGATAATTTCAATATTAAGTCACTCTCGACACCAAGTTTATTTCTTAACTTTGCCAACCTCGGCTCTATCTTTCCAGCCACACGTGTCGAAATCCAGCTACTTAGGCGTAAAACCAGCTTTACGGAAAAACGTTTTGCTTAGATACAGTGCTTATACGTGGACTAAAACAGGGCGATCAGTTCTGCGTTGATGCAGAGCTCTAGTCAGTTCGACTGACAAACAGATCTGCTATACGACATGATTTAAAGACATTACTAAATCCATTAGTTTGAAATTACTTTTACAATCACAATTAGTTTGAACAAAAACAAAGTAGGAATCTTCTACTAATTGTTTTAAGATTCTTAAATTTACATTTTAGAGCATACAAAAATCTGAGAAAATTACGGTATATTCTATTTTTTCTTAAAAGTATCCGTGGACCCCCTGAAACATTGTCGCGGACCCCACTTTGGGAACCACTGGTGTAGTCTATGTTGCAAAGTGCAGCGTCACACCACACCTCCAGCTTTGAGCATCAGTACCAGCCCAGCTCAAAACGACTTTGACCCCTCTTCACTTGTAGACTTTCGTAGTCAGAACTTTCGATAACAACAATTTTTCGGTTGACAACCACGTATCGTTATGAACATCAGACGTTTCGCCCATTCTGTGGTGCGGCATGCTCAGTAATACAGCTGAGTATGAACACGCCTTGTTATTTATACTCCTTTCCAATTCCAATATGCACAATACATTATAACAAAGATTATAAAACAAAATATAGAGTAATAAAATATATAATATACAATTAAATGAATAACAATAAAATTAACATATAATAACACCAACAATAATATTAATAATAGTAATAATTAAAAAAGTATGCAAGTGTTGTGACTAATCCAGATAACAAAATAAATCCAATAACAAAATGATTACAAATTTAATATGAAAAATAATAAAAAATGTGTTGTTTATGCAATATATTGATTATGCTTTCCTACACATTAGGAAGTTTATATTCCTTGTCTTTGTTGAAGTTGTTAGAGTTTTTAATAACCTGTGCTGTATTCTCCTATAGTAATTATGCATATTCTATAGCCATACGCAGGGTCGGATTAGAAGCGCGTGATGCTGCCATCAGACTGCCCCTCCACCCGATTCTAAATTCATCCTTTTAACCATTATTTATACTGATGAATGGCATACACAATTTCAAAAGTTAAAAATGTTATTAAAGTCTCAAATTACAACAAATATTTAGCTAAATAGTGATTACAATGAGCATAGTAATCATTCTTAAGTTTCTTCTTCTGATAGTTCCTATCCGTTTCGGATGTTGGATATCATACAGACTATTGTAACTTTCTGTACTGCTGCACGGAATAAGTCAGCTGTATTCATGCCAAACCAGGTTCTTAAATTTCTCAGACATGAGATTCTCGGTCGCTCAACTCCTCTCTTTCCAAGTACTTTTCCCTGTAGTATGGACTGCAATAAGAAAAATCTCTGTTCGTTACTCATGAGATGTCCCAGATACTGAAGCTTTCTTATCTTCTCTGTGTTAATAATTTCCCTTTCTTTCCTCATCTTTCTAAGAACTTCAACTTAAGCTTAGAAAATACTAATCGATCCCTTTTTTTCTTGATTTTGCCTTAACGGTGTCTTGTGTAATTTCTTCTAAATCGAGCGATTCAAGTATCTCTCTTTCAATATTCAACCTTGCTAACGAAGATAATCAATGATGAGAGATGTCCCAAACTTGAACTCAACATTTCTTTAATCGTTTTAATGCAGAAAATGCTCTTTCAGATTCCCAGTTAGCTAATGGAATCGTGAAAACCAGGCGACAAGCAATGTATAAATTCGGAAATACATCAGTCACTTTACAATCCAGTTTAATACTTTAAGCGGACAAACTGTAGTATCATGGAATCTATCATCTTCATTCGAACGATTTGAAAAAAAAAACCTCTTTCTTGCAATTGTACACGTGGCACAAATTGCTCAATTCTATTAGAAGATCGTCGAAAAGTGTGCACACATCTTTTTATGATTTTGGATTGAGGACATTTGTTTTTTTTTTCACATTTATTATCTTCCAAACGTTTTTGTGATTTAGGGCTGGATGGTGCCCCCTCTGACAGCTGAGGTCCTGGTCCCCGGTGCTGCAGCATACCCCAGCGTTATGGATAATCCGCCACTGACCATACCACATAATTTTAAGGTTTATTAGTGAGGAATTGGATGTAACTTCAGCAAATTGTTGCCTGCAAGTTGTTCACGTATGTGACTACAGCGAATTTTGTTCCCCGCAGCCGAAAAAACGTGTAATTTTGCTGCCTACGGACCCTATTAGACGACACTATGTCTAGATTTCAGCTTTATATACGTATTCTTTTTATAATTGAAAATTAAAGCCCTGCATAAAACAACCAGTCTCCTCATAAAGGAGATTCAGTTGATAGCAAAAATACGTACTATTAAATTTATAAGAACATTAAAAATTGTGTAATTCCTAGGACGTTTAAGTTAATGGATTGATATGTGGTCGAGATTGTTATTACTGTTTCATTTATTATATATCTGTATAATATTTATCGTATTTCTTCCGTAATGTAATACGGTAAATATTATACAGATTTTGTCAATAAGTGACTTGGGATACCAATTGAAACATGTTTTTTATATTTATTATTATGTAACTTGCTGTTACATTTATTCTTATACATTGTTTGTCGTTGCATATTTTATTACGTGTTATATTTATTATATTTATATTTATGTTATATATCTGCATGATGTGTATTTATAATGTTTGTGTTGTGCGGGGCAATATTTATCATTTTATTTTGCATTATTGCTGGTATTTAAACAAATATTTAATGTAGTTTTTAAATCGTACCATTTCCTGTGTATTTTGTTGCGATGTTTGTCTTCACTAAGCACCTTCTAGTTTAATGTATGTTACTGCATCTGACTGAGAGTTTCTGTATGATTTACAAACTCATTTTTATAATTTTCGTGGTTGCTTCGTGGTTGACCTATGCTGTTGCAGCGACCTTTTAAATAAATAAATAAAAACACGCAGTAATCAAGTAAACAGAAAAGTAGCAACGTTTTTTGAATTTTTTTAAATACCGTCCCCACGAAAATTTAAGACAGTTACTCAAACGTTTTGGGGATTTTATTTAATAAGAAGAAAACACGGAACACGGTAAATATTAACACACAGATACAGTGGATTATTTGTAATTCAGGCGTTGGATACTGTATTTTTAGTCTTGAAAAGAAAAACATAGAGTCTCACAATCCGATGCCGCTATTTGGCTTCCAAAACATACCAAAAATAAATAAAACAAAAAACATGCAGTAATTGCAGAGTTAAACATTAAGAAAACCACGTATCACACCGACAGTCCATTCGGATCAATGGTGAAGTATACGTTGTATGCAAAGTCTCTGCCAGACAAAAAAGACTATCGGTATGCAGAACCATACATGACTTTCATGTTCTAAGATTTTATATTTAAAATCATTTTCGAAATGAAATATTTCCATAGAAACTATTTCTTTCTTCAGCCTTAACCACAGTGCTGTGGTCACTAACGTATACCGCCTCAGGTTAGCGCACTCGCATGGCACTGCCGAAACGTCTGGTTTCACAGAAAACATTAGACTACGTCCAAACAGCCCGGGAAATAATTTTAACAAAAAACCACTACTTTGTTGCCGACAACGTAGTATACGTATAAAATATTATCCCCTCCCTCTTCAACTGTCATTTTCATTTATAGAAAATAACCCCCCCCTTCAACTACCCTTTTTATTTATAAATATTTAATCTACCTTTCTACAGTGGATTGTTATGATCTTCTTTTCAGGATACTTTGTTTATCAAAATTAAGTACTTTACTCTTGTTAAAACATAAAACGTTGCAGGTAAACTACCCGTTCCCCTTAACCGATCTTCACCAAAATCAATGGGCCGTGAGTCCTCTACAACTCAGGTACATATGCAAAAAATTATTTGATTCTGTTTTAATTTGAGGCAGTTAACGTTCGCCATAGAAAAAATTCTACACACAGACCCTTTTCGAAAAAAGAGTTTTCTTCGTGTTTTGAAAGTAGTACAATCAGAATCGGCCTTTATGTCGAACACGATTTTTTTCGCCATCACCATACTTCCATTTCCTTATGGAACACGGTAGTAAAAATATAGTCTCACAATCAAATGTCGCTGTTTGGCTTCTAAAACATACCCAAAATAAACAAAACAAAAAACATGCAACAATTGCAGAGTTAAACATTAAGAAAACCACTTATCACACCGACAATACATACAGATCAATGGTGAAATATAAGTTGTCTCTGCTAGACAAAAAAATAAAAGCCGTAGGCCTAACCTCTAAACTTGTTTGGCTGTGGATCAGGATCGTTTAGGTTTAATTAGACGGAACTTCATTCGAAAAGAAAGAGGAAGAGCACCTGCTGACTTATGACAAAATATGTTTCACTTTTTACCTGTCCCGTCGTCGGACACCCGTCAGCTGGAAAGCCAAGAAGTTAAGCTCCCTGAGCTTTTGGTTGCCTCTGCCGATTTTCTCTTCTTTTCATGGGCACCACTGAGGCATGTTCGTTTCATATTGTTACGACGGTCTCCTTGATCGTCGTATGGTACAGTGGAAAACAAAATACAAGACACCAATTAAGTCACTAATCACCAGCTTTAATTATCACAATTAAACAGTTTGTAATCAACAAGATAGTCTCTTACAACAAATCAAATAAAAATTGTTCACACGCAATAATAATGTCAATTAATAGAGTCTCGCACAATTATAAAACACGTAACACTTCGTCACAATACTTCGAACCGCACTGGAATAAATCGCCACTTAAACTAAACTGACCGTCGCTGAATGCATATATTTATACCCCGTTGATATTCCAGAATAATCCATAATAAGCGTCAACTCTACACTAGAGCGTAATTGCTTGCGGTCTTGACACAGTGCGCGCGGCCGGCGAAGTCTGGAACAGTCTCGCTAATCACTTTCGCATACAACGTCACAGCCACTCCACTGGAATAGCCGAGAAACACGACTGTTCAGTAATGGCGTAACACTTTTCCAGCATTACGTAACAATGTTTATTCAAATAACAATAACAACAATAACAATAACAATAACAACAATAACTTTGTTTATATTTAAAAAGTGTCACTGCCAGTCAAGCTGGTAACAGGTAACACATTGCGGGGTAGCAAACGAAAACAAACTGACGCCGTCATGGTACTACCCGCTGCGCCAGACTAACCCTTGTTCCCACAATCCACCCCGTTGTCAGTGACACTTCGACTCTTACAACGACTCTCAGTTAATTCGAACTTCAGCGAGTGTAGGTTTATTGTAGGCAAAACAGGCAAAGCTGTTATACATTATAAATAAGTTTAGTTTGTTAATATTTGTCTTAAATTGGTGTTTTGCCAGAAGGACAAAATCTTTACTGTTCGTAACGCTGGTCATCATGACGTTGAGCTCATTAGTCTCAAGTGAGACGGTGACAATTTCAGTTAACTCGAGCGTAATTTTAATTAATAAAAGAAAATTAGAGAAAACTCACGTTACTCACTAAATACGTTAACAAAATAAATTGTATTTTTCTTTAACTGTATGAAGTCCTTGCAATCGCGTGAATGTCCGCGCTTTCGATCCAACATCATAAGGTTGGGATCGTTGTCGTAGACAAAAAACTTATACATCGCTGAAATTCAAATCGATAAATAAACAAAGTAACGGTGTAATTTTACGCAATGTTGGAAATGCACGAACAGCATTTAATTAAAATTTGCAATCGTAAAAAACCCAATCAGCGATAAACTTATTTCGATAACAGACGTGGGCCAGGAAATCCACAATAGGAAATTCTGAATTAAGTAACTACCGCGCGTGTCAATTGAAGGTAGACTGATTTAAGGCGCCAGTCTGTTGACGTCATCAAACGCAGGTTTGAGACCAATTATAGTAAAGTCGTTTTAGCTGTAAATGCATCACTATGGTGGGAAAGTGTATGTGATGACGTCACTGTTTGCCTATTACACGATTTGCAAATATGTACTTTACAAATGACAACTTGAACGTAGTTAGGTTTGTTTAGTTTCTTTTTTCCTCGTAAACGTTATTCGAAACAATAGGACTAAGTGTTGTGGCTGCCTAGTTTTGTTTCTTAGAAAACTAAGACTCAGTACGTCAACCGATGATTCTGTATGCCACGATGGGTACAGTCCCTACCACGGTCGGAATAGCCCTCCTCTCTTTATTTGTGTTAATGTGAAAAGCAGAAAAGCCTATAATAAAAACACGTTGTTCACCGATTGGTCTTCATTGATCCGACTACCTTACTCACATTAGTCAGTCAGCAAACAGAGCACCTGCGTACACCTCGGAACCGCTTAGTATGGTTTCTGCCTGCCTCTAGTCTGTTGTATAGGTTGTTATACAGCTTAATCCTGAGTAAAATCACTGTGTATTTTTTTTTTTTTAATTTGCATGTTAAAGTTATTGTCTGCTAATGGCGGTATTCATTTCAGCCTACGTATGCACCGTTAGGGTCCTCGCTTGGTCGTACTTTTTTTTATTTAGGCAATCAGGGCACGCATCTGCGATGATCTATTCAACACTGCCACGAACAGAATCATAAAGGAATCGGAGTGTATGTAACAATGATCGTCATTTACGCGGATGACACAATAGCAAGGTCAAATCGATCAGTCAGAGAGCAGGAAGACAGCTGCAAATTTTGGGTTGAGACTCAAGGTAGACAAAATTAAAATACTGAAACAAGAACGGGGAGAGCACGAGATCAGAACTGGAATGTCGGAGATGACAATAACACAGTAAATAATAACAATGATGGGATTCAGTAGATAGGCAAGGTACTCTGCTGGTGTTGCACATGCCCCTTCCTTTTTGACACCACTGTTTTGACACCTTCAAGTCCCATTTTGCGTGCGTCTTCATTCAATTTTAGGAAGGGCTATTTTAACAGAATAGGGCTACTTTATCGTCCAATTTTAACAGAAAGCAGAGGTCTATCAATAATGACAACATCGTTTGCATAAGCAAGTCAATTTATTAAAGATAGTCCCATCTTGGTTCACTTCAGCAGCATTCGCTATAGCCTGAAAGGCAATACTAGACGCAACTTTACGGCTACTTCACGCAGCTTGTGCGTAAAGCCTGAAGGTGAAATCCCGTGGAATTGGTGGATCGCATTGAGGAGCAGGTTTGGCTCTTGCTCCTCGCAAGACTGAGCTCATTTCGCGCTAACACTGGAAGAAAATTTTTGCCGTGAAAATTAAGTCACATATTTTCGCGCGTGGTAGGGAAACGTATTCCGGCCGATGTGGCATCATCACTGGTAACGCTGAGACTGAACGAATGACATTGAAAAAAATGGCTAAACAAATGGAGACTCCAAACAGACGAAACGAAATCGGCGCACGTCAGTTTCAACTGTGCGGATAAACGACGAACCTATGCGTGAGTACGTTTGTTTCTGGGAAGAAAGTCGCAATAAGCTGTTTCTGTATTTCAGTCCTGTACGGCTTACAGCTTTCCGACGTCAACATCGCCATTACCGAAAAGTTTCAGACCAATGTTGCATTGCACCGTGGTTCGTCAACAATATCGGCCTACAGTCAACGAAACCAATGGTTAATTCGGTGAAACGGCGTGAAGCGATAAATCTGTGTGCGGTAACGTTACCACTGGACGTATTCCCTCCATACACTTTAATGCGATTTGCGATCTTATCTTGGGAACCCGGTTTATGTTAAATGCTTTAAAACAATTACTTCAAAAATTTTTAAACGTTCTTTTGAAAGAAACAAACGACGTTCTTTTGAGTCGTTGTTTTGAATCGACTCATTTTGCAAGCTGTCGGCGTATAGTAGAAGAGTACAAAAATTATAAAATGCACGTTTTTGTGCAAATATTCAAGAAATCATATACGAGTGTAACATAAGATTTAACGAATTTTGAATGCTGAAAAATTGTGTATGGCTATTTAATAATCCTCTTCGTACTGCCACTGGAGGACAGCCGTCATTCAACCCGATCACAACTTCCCGTTGAGCAGACAAGAAAAGGGGCCTCGTAAACGATTCCTAAACGTGCGAAATATCGAACAGAATATTATGTCGATATTTGGAAGTACATACACCTGTGGAACCGTGTTTTCCGCAATGAAGAAGTGTTTTCTGCTGCACTTACTGACATTAGCAACTCGACGTGCAGATTCCTGCTTTAGTGTCTTCAGAAGACCGACATCAGTTTTTACATTGAACATTTTCTGTAAATTACAATGTTTTTTACATCTGTCTTACATCTTCATTATTGACATAATGAAGAGTGTACCGTTAAAGATATGTTGTAAGATGCCTATGCGATCAAATTACCCCTTTTTACTTATTTACAATTAACTACTGCATTTTTTAATTTTTACTGTATTTGTCGAAATTTGATCGCTTATGATGGGGTCTGAGATTGTGGCCCTCAATCGTGTTTAATTTGCAAACCACTTGTATATAATATATCATTGTTAAATAATCATACAGATAAACAATGAGTCGTTGGGTTAGTTATCATTAATACGGTTTGTATTAACCGTATTTCCCTGTTCTGCTACAAATTGGACTGAGCGTTCTCCTCCAGCAATCTCGATATCCTGCGGTCGCTTGTTAATGAATCACCCCCAGGTAAGTGTCCTGTCGGCGGGTTATTTGGTCCGCCCTTTCATTATTTTCTTGGGTATTCTGATGTCACTGAATTGCTCTATATTTCCTGCCCATCTTGGGCGTTATAGTCCGATGTAGTCTACAATGCTGGGTTCTTTGTGTAGTCTCTGAAGATCGGAAATGAATTTGATTTCCCTGACTACACGACGCTCAGATACGCTTGTAAATCTCTTCAGTTCTTTTTTTTTTTTTGAAGCGTTAAGTTTCTCGTGCGTGTGTGACAATCGGTCTTATTATACTCTTGTATCACTTTAGACTTTCGTTAAATCAACTTGGACCCTATGCAGAATTTGAGCGAATGGAGTGCAACCGATGCAGGTAACTGCATCTGTCCTTATGTAACTCAACCACTGTCCTTCATCCGTATCGGTCCTGAGCAAGGGAGACGTTCATCCCAAGCTGCTTGAGACACTGTCTCTCCACCGACTCCTTGGCCGTTCTATAGGTCGCGCTCAACCAGGAAAGAACCCTTGTACAGATTTTTGACTATCCTGCTGCCTTCCTGCAACTTCAACCTTCGTATCTTAATGAAGGAGGCGACAATGAGATCTTCGTATGCTGCATAGAATTCTCATTTTGCATGTTAGGCCTACAGTTCTCATAAGCAATGTTGTTTAATGTTGGAATCTGTCCAGCAGCTCCATTTCTGGGGGCCCAGGTTTCACCGCCATTGCCATAATTGATCTAATTAGGGTCTTACATAACTTGAACGTCGTTGACAGCTTTACTAACCTACTCTTCAAGATGTTATTCAAGGCAAAGTATGCTCTGTTCCCGGCTGCTATTCTACTCAGTACCCATTTTTGGATTAAACGCGCTCTTACAGTATAAAAATATGTGCCAAACTCTCTCTCTCTCTCTCTCTCTCTCTCTCTCTCTCTCTCTCTCTCTCTCTCTCTCTCTCTCTCTCTCTCTCCCCCTCTCCCTCTCCCTCTCCCTCTCCCTCTCTATCTACCTCTCTGTCGGCGACCCATATGTGCAGATTATTTGTGCGAATATAGCAAATGTATTCTGTACGTGATTCGCCACTGCAGAATACAGTGATTAAATCTCGCTGAATCATCTATCCTACATTGTTATACTGAACACATTTTTTAAAGTGTCATACACATCAAACGACAGACAATAACAAGTAATATTTGTTTTCATTTTTCGATTAAACAACGTAATCGGTAAGGAAAGGAATAACATTTTGAAAACACACACACACACACACGCACACGCACACGCACGCACAAACACACAAATTCTTTTAGTTTATCAGTTAGTTTACAAATTTCTACATAAATGACTTAGTTTTCCAGATATTTTATCGGTAACCGCACACACGTCATTTAGTATTCTTTTTTTTAGCTGGTTTTACCCAGGCACGGAACCACGGGAGGGGGAGAATCCCCCCCCCCCCGATCGGTCACTTCAGACGAAATTGTTTTCGTCGTTTAGTGATTTTAGAATGGTTGTGTGATTGTGAATATGATACAAAATTCATATCACGTAATGTAGGTTCAAACTTTTATCCTAAAATTACTATAAATTGTAACCGTACGGTACCAGTGAGTTAATTTCTGTTTGATACACTTCCTTAAATGAGTAGTGTGTATTTAAACTATACGTGAATATTATTAAAGGAACAATGAACTGTCAAACACATAAACGATTTTATACTTGTACGTTAATAAATTAATTGTGCTGCTAAATAACAAGCTGTATTTGTATCTTCACTAATTCCTATACTTCAGGCTTTTAAGAATGGTCCAACTCCACGTGGCCGTACTTTACGAGGCTCTTTGTATTTACGGTGCTAAAATTATCTTGTCAACATGACGTCATCTCCCGATATAATTTCTAATGCAATTGAGCCTGGAAACCACATACCAGAAGTCCATGCCCACTGATTGGAGCCTGCGGAAGTTTCTCTCGTTTATCTCCCAAGTTTCATAGCCATAGATGACTATGCGTTCTAAGGTAGAAGAGCAAATCGTGTTTTTGGTTTTGTGAGTTATTTGTACGTTCCAGAAACAGTTTTGGAACCTGGGTCGCACTGGGAAGGACACAGGCCGAGATATCACTACAGTATATCGAGGTTTCAGATGGTGTGTGGCGTCATGCATAGAACGTTGAGGAAAGAGACAATGAAAGAGACAAAGCTTAAATTTTATAAAACATTGTCAGTGCCTGTTTTATTATATGGATGTGAAACATGGGCTCCTACAAAGAAGATTAAAAAAAAACCGGATTCAAACTTTGGTGAATGAAGGTTCTGACAAGAGAGCTACAGGTATTCTCCATAAATGATGATAAAATCCAGACATATCGCAGGGAATGGTTGCAGCAGGTGGACAAAACGGGGAATAGACGACTACCTAAGTTGCGTTTCGATATAGACCCTTTGGTACAAGAGAAGTAGGAAGACCGAGAGTGAGATGGCGAGATACTCTGTGAAGACGGAACAGACAAAGTGCCTTCTCCGTGAGGTGCAGAAGAAAAAGAAGATTAATACGTTCAAAAGCACAGTATCCAGCTGGCCTATCACCATCATTTGCCCTTAATTTGTGTTTAATCGTTTCTTTTTACGAGGTAAACTGAGAAAAACTAATGTTCGCCGTAGGAGAGTCAGCACTCGTATTCTCGCTACAAACCCGACTTGACATCACCCCACTGCTTTCGCATAACTGTCAGTAACTGGAGAGGGGGGGATAAGACTCCCCCATTTTCCTTCGGACAAATGAGAAATTCAGGGTTCTTTCCGTAGAATTATATAAATTAATTTTAGTTTCCCATACTTTTTGCCTCAATACACCAGGAACTCAAGCAATCGTGCTTCCAGATAAGGTTGCTTATCCTTTGGAAAAGGTCCCAATAAAATTTGCTAAGCTAAACGATATCAGGAAGCTGTTGCCATATATTCCTCATGAAAGTTCGGAGTTTTTCAACTAGATTTTGGACTGGCCAACTACTGAGGACAATGCTGAAGATGATGACTAATATTTCATTTTAATCACTTAATAACACTTAAATGTTCTTACTTTTCTACTAATGACTATGTACAGGCACATAACTTTCATTATATCCAATAAACTATTCCAAATGTATGCTTTAAAAAACCATGTTTTATTGAAAATCCTATTCCATGCTAAAAGGGCCTAAGTCAAGGACTTTTAAGAATTTTTTTTTAAATTTTACCTACGTAAGGCTACAAATAAGTGCGTTATTTATCAAATGTTGAGTGATTCACATTATTAAGAAAACTCTGACTTTATTTTATCATGAATAAAATAAAATTTACCTGTTTTATCCGTCTAGTGGCTTTTCGTTTTTTATATTTCATTACGCGTTTCTGCACATATGTCACATCTTCAGGTGTAATCTCTCAGTAAAGTCCGTCAGATAATTAAAACAAATTACGTATAATTTACCCACATGTCGTAAATAAATATAAAACATATGAACACGGAACACACGCGGTGTTGTTGGTGCGCACCACGGTAACACTATGATCGACTGTTATGCTTACGTCGTTACGGACCTCGTCTTGTAATCTTATCGCTGTGTCGTATAGCGAATTGGACTGAAAGTTCAGCAGGACTTCTTTGGTGTTTTTATCTTTAAAGGCCTTATATATTTCGAACTCCTCGACAGCACTCTAATATCTCCCCTTTTTTTACATATATGGGTAGGTTGAAAGTTGGTCTCGAAATCAGTATAATTATGATTACTGTCCATCAAATGACGTGTGTAATTTGACTATGTTTTGTTAATGTCTTTTAGGTAGATGTTCTTTAATGCGTTTTACAAATGCTTTACCAGTCTGGCCTATGTAGAAGCTATCGCAGTCATCGCATGGAATTTTATAAACGTCTGTCTTGCCTTCAGCTGATTTCGATGGTTTAGGTCGGAGTATCTTACTAACATTGTTATTAGTGCGGAATGCCATTTTTATGTTTATCTCGTTAAATGTACTATTTAAATTTTTTGGTAGGGTGTTTTTTGGTAGTCCGATGATATATATATCTAATGTTAGTTCTATTATTTTGTAATATTTTGTTGTTTTTCTTTTTTCGGTGTTTCTTGATTAAACTTTCGACAATTGAGCTTTTATAACCATTGGCCTTAGCTATATACCTAATCGTGTTGAGTTCTTCATGAAAATCTGTCTTCTAACGGTACGGAGAGTAATCTAACTGTTATATGTTGCCATTTGGGGTGATGCGACTCAGCAAAGGAAAAGCCACTAGACGGATGAAAGAGGTAAATTTTATTCTATTCATATACGTATAAGTAGCTTGGATAGTGAAACCATGAAATTATTTTATTAATTTACAAATATTGTAATTCCTTTTATTTCTACGATTATTTATAAACCTTACTTTAACACACGCAACGTGTGTTATTTAGAAATAGAAATTTAGAAATCTATTTAGAAATAGATTTACGTAATGCGGAATTTCTCTGAAATTTTTAATAGCTCTGGGGAAGATTGATCCCTTTGACCCCCTTGTGTCAGTCACACTACGCCGTTATATTTACACCTCTTTGTTGTTTGCACGGCTTACTCGATTGCTTTTTCTTCTTCTCTCTTGAGGCGTACGAAGGCACAATCGTTCCTCGCTACAGAGCATTATCTCAACAACGTTGCGCCCTACTTCAGTTTCGAGGCGTTCGAGTTACATAACCCATCTCTGGCATCATCCCGACGTGAGCCATAACATGAAAGACCTGGGTCTCCCGCTTCCACATTTCAATGAGTTATGCACGAAAATAACCCATGTCGTGAGAGAAAATGCGTTAGGTAATAGTTGACCTTAACATTTTCTAATAAGTCTCGTGGTCTCCCTTCTTCTGGGGGGTTTTAAATAATAATAATAATGATAATAATAACAATTTTATTATTATTATTATTATTATTATGAGTGAGGAGCTTGTTATACGTGAGGAATAATATATAATTACCTTAATATCCACTTTAGTGATACACAGTTTCGTCACTGATGACGCGTTTCGGGACTAAGTCCCATCCTCAGATACATAATTAATAAACTAAAATATTAAAATCACGACCATGATACTGGCGTGATACGAGCATGATACTTTGCACAACATTTAATATCAAGCGGACATAAATATACGAACTTCGAAGAAAATTTAACTGCGTTGCATATTTGTAAAAAGGGTAGACGGATGAATAGTCTGGAGGAATTTGAAATTTATAAAGCTTTAAAAGATAGTAACACCAAAAACAGTTTATTAAATGACCAGGTAAATTTTGCGTCAAATTACCTGTTCGACACTGCAATCAGTTTGTCTTAATCTTTGACCAGTCGCGTGACAATCGCGGTTGCGGGTGAACGCATGCGGGAGCTCCAGCCGTGGTTAGCAAAACTTATTACATGCGATTTATAATTTATTTTATTTATTTTTGACTTGACCAGTATCATGGTCGTGATTTTAATATTTTAGTTTATTAATTATGTATCTGAGGATGGGACTTAGTCCCGAAACGCGTCATCAGTGACGAAACTGTGTATCACTAAAGTGGATATTAAGGTAATTATATATCATATAATAAGTGATACGGTACGCAAAAAATAAGTAATTAAGTGAGGAATAAATATGACGGCTTGGATGGCAGAAGACAATGAAGAAATAAATGAAATAAAGAAAAGGATACAGGCCCCAAATAGAGCATATGCTTCGTTGACATCTATATTCAAGACAAGGAATATCCACCATCAGTCCAAGGTCACATTATATAAAGTTATGATTAGACCGGTGATAACATATGGCAGCGAGACTTGGACTCTCAACAAACAAGCCGCTATCATTGTCAATACTTTTGAAAGGAGAATTTTGAAGAGAATATGGACCAATCCAAGTCAGTGGGAAGTGGAGAATGCGTCACAATGAGGAGCTATACAAACTGTATAAAGACAATGATCTGGCCACCACCATCCGACTGCATAGATTGCAATGGGCAGGACACATCATTAGGATGGAAGGCAACCGAATACCTAGGAAGGTACTGTTTAGTCAAATCGAGGGTAGAAAGCCTGTCGGAAGACCCAAGACACGCTGGATTGACGCAGTGGCGAGGGATTCTGATAATTTACTTGAAATAAAACGATGGACATCGATCGCCAAAGACAGGGAAAAATGGAGGCGGATGATTATAGAGGCTAAGGTTCGACTTCGAACTGTGACGCCATAGAAGAAGAAGAAGAAGTATGACGGCGCTTTATTAAGCGAAGTATGACTGCCACCATTCTGAAGTAATGCGAGCGATTCGGGGGTGCACTAACGTAAAGAAGTAACGGTTTGTGATTTTGGTGGGGGAGAGTCCCACATACCGTAGGACTGCGGACTCTCCTGCGGTGAACATTAGTTTTCCACAGTTTCTCTTTTAAAAATTATTATTATTGTTGCTGTTGTTTCTTTCTACACACCAAAGTACACACTGAAGGTAGAATACCGAAGATGGCGAAAGATTACAACCCTAGAGGCAGAAGAAAAGTTGGTAGACCTAAGAAAAGGTGGACTGTGGAATAGGAACAGGTCGCTAAAGCCTAAAACCGTTAAGAATAATAATAATAATAATAAGATGATGATGATGATGATGATTCTTTGTACACCGCCAAAGAAATTTAGGAGTTAGGCCTGCCTTGTTCGGCAAGGTAGTGTGGCCGTCCATCATCATTACCTCAGGAGTTCATTTCCACAGGATTAGTCAAACTGGCGGCTGAAAAACTCAACTCAATTTTACACTTCGCTCGGGTATCGAACCCAGGGCTTCTAGTTCAATAGCCAGACGTCATATCTAGTAGACTACAGAGCTCCCATGTTTGCTTTTTTTTATCCAAAAATGTTATCAGTAACCTACTACGCATAAATGGCTTTTCTATATCGGCTAGCTTAATTATGTCGATTATTAAAATAAATAGTTTTCGATTATTCAGTTTACTTCCTTTAACTTGAATTTAGTGAACGACAGTGTTTTGATATTTAATTTCCGTTATTCTGCTGCAGGAACACGCAGTGTCGCATTTAAGTCTCGGGAGAAAAAAAGAACAGTCAGCTTGCATAAAAATTATTTGGTTCGTGTTTTAGAGAACAACAGAAGTTATTAGAGGAAAAGGTGGTATTATGACGATAGGGTAGAGCGGGGCAAGAGTGCGTGCGCACTTTAATTTTAAATTCATCTCAAACTGCGCTCATTGCACTGAGACAGAAATATCATGAGTCCATTAAGGTTCGACTAAGACTCCCTTTTTATAATGTCAACTACCGCAACACATGTAAATAAATATATTTCCAAAACGTGGTAAATGCGAACGTTTTTAGGGGCGCACTAACTTGAAATCCGGTCCTGGGAACATTACGTGTATAAACCACCCCACCGCGGTCAAGTCGATTCGGATTACCGAGCGTCTGCTGCAATGTTTAAAGTTTTGAATGCCTTTAACTTGATAATTGCCGGCCAATGGATTTGTTTTCAAAACAATTGTGTCGCCGTTTCGACAATCTTCATTTTCATCTTCGGGTCAATTGTTGGCGAGTATTACGATGTCAAAAACACAAATGTTAGATTTTTGACGTCATGACAAATCGTTTACAATTGTCGCGGTTACAGTTGACAATAAAAATGATCGAAATGTCGTCACAAATATTATGTATTCATTGACCGACTCTCGCAAACCTTTCGCAATTTATTGATTCACAGTTATTACTAAACTACAGTTTAATAACTGCTTCTATGAATTTTCTTTTTATGACAGCGATAAATATACAGGCAGTGCGACCGCATTAATAAATTACTGTTGTTAATCCCTTGTTCAGTAGTTCATCGTTATCGCTTATTCACACTTAACAGCCTCATTGGTTATTGGTTATTGGTTATTATCGATCTAGGCACTTAGGAATTATAATCTATAGCGACCTGCACACCCTGTCCCATATTTTATTTAGTTCACAAATGGTAAGTGCAGTTCCACATATCGGTAGGTTTTGTTGTACTAAAATAGTTAATCGATGGTCTGATTATCAACTATTAACGTAAAAACGATAACTAGCGGCTTGCTGTACGCTTTCCTATCCAGACTGTGCAAGTAGCACAATAGTGGGCAGACAGTTTATTAACAATTGAATCGGCACATACTAAAAGGGCCTCAGTCAAGACGACCCTGTTTTGAGAAAAACGAAAAAACTGTTTGTACCCCATCCAATCATCAATTAAAATAAATAAAAATTACCAGAAGCTAGTACTTACATTGCTTTATCTTTCTATTGTGTTTAGATTTTTTTTGTGACTTTTAATTATTTTTAAAACGATTCTTAAAAGTCCTTGACTTAGGCCCTTTTAGCATGGAATAGGATTTTCAATAAAACATGGTTTTTAAAGCATACATTTGGAATAGTTTATTGGATATAATGAAAGTTATGTGCCTGTACATAGTTATTAGTAGAAAAGTAAGAACATTTAAGTGTTATTAAGTGATTAAAATGAAATATTAGTCATCATCTTCAGCATTGTCCTCAGTAGTTGGCCAGTCCAAAATCTGGTTGAAAAACTCCGAACGTTCATGAGGAATATATGGCAATAGCTTCCTGATATCGTTTAGCTTAGCAAATTTTATTGGAACCTTTTCCAAAGGATAAGCAACCTTATCTGGAAGCACGATTGCTTGAGTTCCTGGTGTTTTGAGGCAAAAAGTATGGGAAACTAATGAATCAATAAAGTTTCTACCCACAATCCGAGAGCGAAACCTGGAATCATAGCTGTAATGCATTAATGAGCTAATCATGAAACACACTTTCTGATTTAGTGGAACATTCCTGGTTTTACTTTCTTCAGATATACACTTTCTTTTATAAAACTTAGGCCACCAATTTTTGAACTCAAGTATTTCTTCAGATTGTACTTCTTTAACCATAAACTTTTGGGATTTACTTGATTGTATTACAAGGTTGGTCAGTTCGTGAATGCTATAAATCCTATCATGTTTATTTAACTCTTTTTTGATAATGCCAAAATCCCTGTTGCATGGGAGGAATGAATGACGCCTGATTGGGAAAAACTGTTCAATTTTTTCAAATCGCTTACTGTCTGTTAACGCTAAAAATAACCGGTCGCAACTACCACTTCAAAAGGCTACCCTTCGGACTGGTCAACTTATTGATAATGAAAGTGAGTAACCATAGTTTACTATGAAACTTAGGTGTTAGGTTTGATTAAAGCATGGTGTTTATTTTGCCCCCCACAGTTATCTGAATACACATGTAGCTCTGTGTACTGTGGGGGGACAGTCTTCAAGAAGTCACAAACTAATGAGCAAACCTCATTCGGCCCTCTCTTAGCAGTACCTTCGTGATAGATATAAATCACAGCTTGGTTTTTTTACATCATGTATAAAACACACTGGTTGACAGTTGACGGAGATAGGTCTCCTCACTGGTATCTGAGGCAGTTGCAAGAAAAATGACAGGTGATCAAGACAGTGTAGACAACAGACTGGGCAGTGTAGCCAACAGCACACGCTAAAAGGACCTCAGTCACTGACTGAGGCCCTTCTAGCAAATGTTGATATTTTCATCAGCCATTTTCTATACCAAAAATGCATGTGACTGAGGCCCTTTTAGCATAGAATGATGAAGCTATCCTCAAAGATGGGATTTTCATGAATAACTCAATTTACCATTTTTTGTGACTGAGGCCCTTTTAGCATGTGCCGATTCAATTCAAGTATATGATTATAATATTTTATTTAATCGTAAAAGATTGAGAAACAGGATTCTCAATTATCTTAGGAATTTTTTGAGCCCCAGCGTCTAAACAATTACCGAAAAGCTTCAGACATAACAACAATTCAAAATAATTGTTACAAAATAAAATTATTTAGCAATCGACTCTGCTTTTGACGGAAAACTTAAAAATTGAACTATAAAAACAATGATAAATAACCAGTGTTTATTATAACTACTCCTTTTTTTATTAGTTTTCTTGCATTAGTTAACGTGACATTATTAGTAGTAATTTTTTGTATTACTAGCAAAACATATAGGCCTACTGGTGCTCCACAGACATGTTATAATAGTTTCAAATGTTGTTTTAATAAAGTGAGAGACAAATATATTTGTTATCCAGCTGTCATTTGATCTTAATCTGAAATATATATATATATATATATATGTACAAAGTATAGTAAGTTCAATAAATTGTGAAATTAATATAGTAACAAAATAGGCCTACTACAAAACAAAAAATTGATTTGGGTATCGGTTTTGTCTCTGGACTAATGATGCCTAATTTATTACTACAAGAGAATAATAAAGGAAAACGTATAGACAGACGCTAGTAAAACGATACGCCTACGTCATTAGCACGTGAAAGCAACGGTATTTGTAGTATCGTAAGTGTTTCCTTCGGATTTCCTTGCGAACAACTAACCAGCAAATATATTGACGGCGCCGCGGCTCCAACACTTCGATAACTATTCAGTGGGCGGGTTCGCGGAGCTCTGTTGCATTGTACAATGCAGGCATTTGGAATACCAGGCAAGTTAATAAGACTAGTTAAAATGACCGTAGAGATACGAGAAATAAAGTAAGAATTGATGGTGAGTTGTCACGACAATTCAGAATAGGAGACGTTTACATTCTCTCTAGATTACTTTTTAATCTTATAGGTCTACTTGAAAAAAACGGTTCCAGAAGCTGGTACAATGACGGTGGTAGAAACTACCAATATTTTGGCTTAACCGAACGATGTGGCGTTTGAACACCAGGTTTTTGAAGATACACAAGGTTAGAAATAGCTGCACAAATTTTGGACAAACAAAGTTCATGAATTTGTCGATAGAACACGGAAGACAAGGATTGCATACACTTATACTTGGGAATAAACAGATTAAAAAGGGAACAGGTTTTAAGTACCTGGGTTCTTAGGTCACAGAACAAATTCCATACCTGCAGAAATTGTGGAACTTGTAGCGATAGGAAACCAGAGCCTATTTTGCACTACAACACGTATTCAAGTCCAACACTGTTAGCAGAGCCTCAAAAATTAGAATTTATAAAGAAATATTAGTCTCTGTGGGGCTGAAACGGAACGTGGCTCTGACAACGAGAGAGAGAAAAACATGGTGCAAAGATGAGAGAGAAATATCCTAAGGAAAATATACGGAGAACGGAGAAAGCATGAGCTACAACAGTTTTGTGGGGAACCTGGAATACTAGGTGATATAAAAATGGCCAGAACAAGCCAAATATGTCCTTACGCTGACGATGTTGTGATAATAGCCGGATAAAGGCAACGGCTAGTTGACGTATACAAGGAGCTGGATCAAAAATCCGCTGGAATGGGACTCAATGTAAATATCAGCAAAACTAAATGCATGCTGATTTCTGCAGCCGAAAGGAGAATAAATCTATATAATTTATGCATAGAGGGACTCATTTGATGCAGTTAATAAGTTCAGATACCTGGCTAACATGATAGACAATGAAGGGTCCATAAACACGAGAATACATGACAGGATACAAATTGGAAGTAGGCTATACTATTTTATATGTTATGCCAATAGCAGACTATTGAGAAGTAAACTCATTAGTCACAACAGGAAAGTAAAAATATATAAGACACTTATCAGACCAGTTTTTGCTTATGGAGTTGAGACATGAACATCAGCACACAAGGAACAAGAAACACTAAGAAGGTTTGAAAGAAATATTGTGCGATGTGTTTATGGCCCGGTTAAGGGAGATGATGAATGGAGAATAAAAATAACCAGGAGATAGTTGATCTATTGAACCATGAGGACATTTTAAGATTCATAAAGGCTCAACTAATATAACGTCTAGGTCTCCTAGAGCGGATGGATGCCAGAGAAAATCTTGAGAGCGCAAGTCTATAAAATCAGAAACAGGGGCCGACCTAGGATAAGATGGTTGAATGATGTGCTAGAAGATCTCGGAAGAATTGATGTGAGGGGTTACATTGACATGGCAATGGATAGGAGACTTTGGCGAAGGTTGGTGTTGGAAGCCAGGGCTAACGTTGGGCTGTAGCGCTGAAGAAGAAGAAGATAAAAATGACCAGAATAAGGTGGACAGGTTACGTACAAAGGACGACGGGAAAAGAAATTCTTAAAAGAGTATTTCAGGGCAGCCCAGGTGGAAGAAAGCCGAAAGGAAGATCAAGGAAAAGGTGGCTGGAGGAGGTGTAGGTGTCCGTAGGTGTATGACAGAAGGGAAAAGCCCAAGGCTGTAGCTATGAGGGCGGGTGGATGGTTGGCATGTTTACAGGAGACGCCCAAGATGGGTTTGACTTCAATGTTAGGCTTGGCATATACCAAGAGTAAAATAAACTAATATAATCTTATACACACAAATGTAGACCAATGCCAAAATCACTTACAATTATTACTGTACTCGACGATATCGTTACGACATTACAGAACAGTCTACGTGTTTGTGGAATGTGCCAGAAGAATCTACCTCTGATGTATGTGGCATACGTGACTGTCAACGCGTCCGCGAGAGTTTTCTCGAAGGCGCCAGCCGCGCGGACTGTGTCAAGGCCGCAGTTAATTACGTAGTTCACACGAGCGCTAAGACGCAATTAGGAACGTTTTGGTCTGTGACCGCAGGTATAAATACATGGCGGCAGCGGCCTTAGGTTTCAGTATAGCTGCAATATATTTACAGTAGCCTACGGTTCGAAAGTTATAGTCGCGATATATTACTGTGTGCGTTCAAGTGGTTATTAGTTAAGTGTTGTGTTTTATAATTGCACGGTATATTGTAATACAATTGAGTTTTAATATTAGTTGACATGTATTTGCGTGTGAACAATTTTTATTTGGTCTGTTATAAGAGACTCTGTTGTTAATTACGAACTGTTTAACTGTGATTAACTGTGTGTGTGTTTGTGTGTGTTTGATTAGTGACGAAATTCGTGTCTTGTACTTATTTTGTTTTCCACTGTACCTACGACGGGCGAGTAGACCGTCGTAACAATATATTAATCAGAAACGTGTAAAATCGCGTATCTCGTTAGAAATTCATTGCCTTTTAGAACCGAACGTCTACGTTTTCTGTTGTATCTTATGGCGGAAAAAGTATCGTTTTACGTCTTTCCAGTCAATGTCGTGAAGCTGAAGAACGTAATCCCAACGATAGGCGAGGACATATCGTTAGGTCGGTCCATGATAGTCTTCGAAAGAAGGCAACGATGGGGAAATCGACCATCATCGAAGCGACATCTGTCGGATTGAGCTAGTTCACTTGTTGACACCGGTTAGTAACTTTTCATCTCCGGTGAGCTAGTTCACTTGTTGACACCGGTTAGTAACTTTTCATCTCCGGTGAGCTAGTTCACTTGTTGACACCGGTTAGTAACTTTTCATCTCCGGTGAGCTAGTTCA
This sequence comes from Magicicada septendecula, assembly GCA_034769895.1. Taxonomy (NCBI): domain Eukaryota; kingdom Metazoa; phylum Arthropoda; class Insecta; order Hemiptera; family Cicadidae; genus Magicicada; species Magicicada septendecula. The sequence goes on along the minus strand of CM068376.1, from coordinate 32,155,581 downwards.
CTTGTTGACACCGGTTAGTAACTTTTCATCTCCGGTGAGCTAGTTCACTTGTTGACACCGGTTAGTAACTTTTCATCTCCGGTGAGCCGTTCGGTTTTATTTTATATTGTTACTCCATTACACAGCATTCCAGTGGACCCCGGCTATAATGTGTGTGCGCGTACGTACTGCTGCTATTTGAGATGAAGGACAATTACGTGACACTTGTCACGCGTCCGTAGCCGAGACTGATCCAGATTTCACCGGTCCGCGCACTGTGTTCAAGGCGGCAAGCAACTACGCTCTAGTGTTTTCTAGTAGCGTTGACTCGTAGTATGGATTGTTATGAAATCTCAGAGGGGTATAAATATAAGCAGCATCGGCGCTTAGTTCACTTTAAGTGGCGATTTATTCCAGTGCGGTTCGTAGTATTGTGCCGAAGTGTTATGTGTTTTATAATTGTGCGAGACTATATTAGTTGACATTATTATTGCGTCTGAATAGTTTTTATTTGATTTGTTATAAGAGACTATCTTGTTGATTACAAACTGTTTAACTGTGATATTATAATTAAAGCTGGTGATTAGCGACGTAATTGGTGTCTTGTATTTTGTTTTTTCCAGTGTACCATACGACGATCAGTAGACCGTCGTAACATATGTTTTCGCCAGTGGCGTAGCGTAAACAAGGACATACTGAACATACCGTTAGGCCGGGGCATGCGTACCGTAAGATAGTCTTCGATAATAGGCAACGATGGGGGAATTCGACTATGAGGCAACCACCGGTTATTAACCTTTATGTCCGATGAGCCGTTCAGTTTTATTTTATGTCTTTCCCAGTAAACGCCAACTTTTTGAGGAAATACGCAGGGAATCGGCACAAAATCTCGGAACTCAGTATTCGGTAAATCATCCACCTTCACCGTCCTTAAAGTACAGAACGTCGCTTTCTATCGTGGGGTGCGTTGTGAAAACATTATGTACGTGTTATTACATCGTTGTAAATACGTAATTACTATCGGTTAACGTTTTCTATGTGTAATAAGTTTCGATTACATGGTAACGCTATAAGAATTGTATCATAATCGGAGTAGAAGAAGTTTTCCGAAACCAGAGTACGAGTCAGTGGGAGCCTCCCGACCGAATAATAAGTCCGAAGTCAACCGAGTACGCACGAATCTTCACACAACTAAGGACCACGAGCATTTACGCCGTTTCCTTGACGCTAACATAAAGTTTTATTTGTACGGACTGGCAGAATTTTATTCGATTTGATGACTTTTATTGTTGGCGTTAACAAAAATTGTAGGACCATCGATATCTCTGCCCTATTGCACTGAATACCCCACCGTTTTAAGACACAACCACACGATCCCCGTCAGATGATTAATCTGTACAGAGTGGGAAAAAATTAATACTTAGGGTGTACACTATCAAGATAATGTCACTGGCAATTAACCACCCCCGCCATATGACTCATGGTGAGACGTGACTCATGCTTAACCGACCCTTTGTTAAATAAAGCTGCATTCACTTTCAGGTGTATAACCCAATTCATTGAGTACTCACACATTAAAATAAAACTTAATTTTTTATGAAATAACAAAATAACCACAAATAACCAAATAGATACCAAAAGAAAACAGCCTACTTTATGATAATAATACATAATTAATAAACATTTACAATAAAGTTTTACCTAAGAAGTAACGCTCTCTTACTACAGTGCTGGATTTAAGATTTTTGAGGCCCTAGTGTTAAATCAAGTTTTCTGATGGCCTCCTCGGCTGTGACTTTGAAATAATATATGTAGTGCACAAGTAATTTGATGTCAGATTAATACTATCACGGAACACAATAGAAACAGCCGTTAGAATTAGAGTACATAAGCCACTCTCGTTTTTTCAACTTCTCGTTCTTTCGCTACTCTTACCCTTATTGCCACACTGCTAAATACTTCGTTCTTGACGACGCCTTTCGGTGTCTCCACCACCTTCAGGTCTCAGACTCTTACTTTGTCTGCGTATTCATGTTTAGATTTAGAAATATCGCAGTCCTTGATGTCTGAAAAATGTTTGGGTGGGTTTATTAATCAGTCAAATCTGAAGTTGAAGTACCCCATGTATTCGGAACTAATTAATTAAACCCTGGAATACAAGCGATACTTTTTTAATTATTTTGATTCCCTTCAGTATTTAAATTATCCACGGGCTTATTAATGTCTGCAACCTCTGCCGCAGAAGTACTTGCAACATTGAAGTCAGTTTAACTGAATGCTCTCCAATGCTCTCAGTTCTCTCAGTTCAACCTGTCATCTCTTTCCTTCCACCTTTCCCTCTACAATCCTTACATGCAAACTGTTGCTACTGAATATATGCCTCAACCGAAATGTTTTCTCTTTCTTATTCCTTTCAGCGGTTTTCTTTCCCCTCCTATTCTCAACAATTGTTTCTCATGCTGTTGCCCCGTTTCACCTTAATGAAAACATGTTTGCCCCCTTCACCGCAAGCACATTTCAAAATTTTGAAACTCTTTTGGTTCTTTCTTTTTGATGGTCCATGTATCAGTGCCATGCAAAACCACAATCCAAATGAAACATTTAACAAAACTCTTTCTCGTCCCGATCAGAATACTTCTTGCAGTCGGTAATTCTTTTAACTTTTCTAAAAGCTCTCTCACCCATAGGTATTCTATTTCCGATTCGCTATGTACAGCTTCCATTCCACGTCATCATACTACCCAGATACTTAAGCAAGTTCACTTTCCCTACAATTTTCCCTTCCAAAAATATGTTAACGAAGGGCTGATTCTCGCCAATTCTCATAGCTTTAGTTTTATAACATTTATCTTCATTTTGAACTCTTTCTTTCTTCTTCCAATTCTCTCCTTCATAAATTGTAGCTCTTTTTCTGGTTCTGCTAACACTGATCATTCACATACAGTATTTAATGGTTTTTATCCCCCCTCCCTGGCAGTGTACACTATAATGAGCCGTTTATTCAAAAGTACGATTTATTACACAAAGATGAGAGTTTTACGCTGCCACGTATTCTCGGTCCTCTTCTACGGTGTAGTATCTTGGACTGTGACTGAAGCCACAACTAAAAATTGAAATCTTTCGAAATGTGGCTTTACCGTAGAATACTGAGCATTTCATGGACAGCATATATAACTAATGTTGAAGTTCTTAGAAAGATGAAGAAAGAAAGGGAAGTTATTAACACAGTGAAGACAAGAATGCTTCAGTATCTGGGACATTTCATGAGAAATGAACAGAGATTTTACTTATTGCAGTCCATACTACAGGAAAAATTACTTGGAAAGAGAGGAGTTGGGCGACTGAGAATATCATGGCTGAGGAATATAAGGACCTGGTTTGGCATGAATGCAACTGACTTATTCCGTGCAGCAGTACAGAAAGTTAAAATAGTCTGTATGATATCCAACATCCGAAACGGATAGGAACTATCAGAAGAAGATCCCCCCCCCTACAATTCCTCTTGCTTTTTCTAAACATTACTCTTATAGCGTAGTGACGTGACTATATTTACATCATTATCAAAGAAGAGAAAATTTTAATCATTTTATTTATTTTATTTACTTAAGTCTTCTATTTAGTTTATCTATTTCATTTCATTTACAAATGGACTCATTTATTATACTTCTTCATATAGACGCATATCCTGCTACATCTAAATTAAAATTTTTGATACTGTGTACTTCAAAATATCAACACATAAATTGCATGAGACTGATAACTTATATATGTACGTTAGTATGCTTAAAGAGAGTGTGTTCTTTTAGTTGTTCAATAGTGTATAATATGCAGCACTGAAAGATTTAATTAATGTAAGTGGAATATGTTGAACAGTGAAGAAATGCAACAGGTGAATCCATATAAAGACGATGATGACATAGTTTTGATACAACATAAAGAGTTATACACTGGAGTATTTACATGACATGAAGTTATTAAACACCTCATACTGTGGTCAGAAAATATAACATATTGTTATGACGGTCTCCTTGATTGTTTTATGGTACAGTGGAAAACAAAATATGAGACACCAATGAAGTCACTAATCACCAGCTTTAATTATTACAATTAAACAGTTTGTAATCGACAAGATAGTCTCTTATAACAAATCAAATAAAAACTGTTCACACGGAATATTAATGTCAACTAATAGAGTCTCGCACAATTATAAAACACATAACACTTCGCCACAATACTTCGAACCGCACCGGAATAAATCGCCACTCAAACTAAACTAAGCATCGCTGAGTGCTTGTATTTATACCCTGCTGATATTCCAGAATAATCCATACCACGTGTCAACAATGCTACTAGAAAACACTAGAGCGTAACTGCTTGCGGCCTTGAACACAGTGTATCCCGACTGTTGAAATCTGGATCAGTCTCGGGTACGGATAGGTGACAAGTGTCCTTCATCTCAAAGTAGCAGCAACATATATGCACACACACATTATAGCCGAGGACCAGTGGCGGCGCTAACGAAACGGGGGCCCCCCGCGAAACTAATTAGGGGGCCCTATAAAAATGGTTAAATTTTGTATACGTAATAGGGAAAACACTCAAATGAGTTTCTATTTACGTGTGTTTCACAACAATGGTTTGTGAATACTTTCTCGTCTATCACAAAGCGTTTGCAATTTGCAAAGGACGTTTTACACGTGTACAAACTCTTAAAATTCATTGTTGCTAAATAGACAAAGTTCTATACAAACTATAAAAAAACCAAAATAAAAAGAATTATTTATTTTTACGTCAAAGATCTAAATTCAGACTATGAAACAGTACCGCACACAGAGTGGTAAAAATTTATTATTTAAAAACGAATATCAAAGTAACATTCTAGCTTTTTTCAAACATTTAAATTAGTTTGTAACTGAATTTGTAAAATTCTTGAATATACTCTATACAAGTTCTCCTTAAGTCTAATCCAATTCAGTAACACTCGAACTCAAGTAATGTACAATATTTACAGATGAGGATCAACCAAAGTTCACTGTTTTCCTAAGCCTAGTCTTCTTTTTTTAATAGCTAAGAACTTTTCAACCACTTCGTTGATATTAGTTTTTTGTGTCTCTTCATTCTCAATGCTTAACAGTGTCAAGTCACTCAACCGAGTTTGGGCCATGGTACTTCTTAAGTATGACTTAATTTAATTAATTTAAGTTTTGAAAAGCTTCTTTCCGCTGTAGCTGTTGTGACAGGTATGGTTAAATAAAGCTGCAAAGCTGTAGTTAAGTCTGGGAGGCAACTCATAAGGCAGCTGTTTTCTTCAACCAGTAAATTCATCATTTCTCGAATTCTTTTCTTGTGTACAATTTCTTTGGCCATCAGAGCTTTGAAGGATATTACTTGGTCAGGCAGTGCTGTGGAAAGGTCACCAGGATACACATTTACCAGAGCCTTACTTTTCTCCACTATTGTCTCTTGTGAGAAGTTTACTAAATTCTGAGGCGTCAGGAATGAAAACCTATCATCAATGCAACGCAATCCTTCGAATCTCATTTGTAGCTGAGCTATTACAATATCTAGTGTTGCACTGAAAACTTTTACTTCAAATGATTTCACTGGGTCGTCAATTCTATGGTCAACTGATAATTCAACAAAGAAGCGTTTTACAACTCGTTTACGCTTATTTTTCATGTTACAAGTTATGTCCCATGACTGGGCCAACTGGGGCCCCCCATGAGGGTCGAGGTCCCTCCGCGCCGCGGGGTCTGCGGGGGCCTTATCGCCGCCACTGCGAGGAACACGTAGCATGCTCTGTAATGACATAACAATATATACATAACAATTCTAACAAAGTCTTCAATAGAACAAGAGATAGGAAAATTATTTTTGCAGGCTACATTCCGACTAATACGCAGTGTGGTGATAACTTAACACCTCCAATCTAATGGAAAAAATATAAGCGAATGTATTCTAATGGTTGGGATGAAAAAACAGAGGAACTAAAATAGAAGGAGTACATTCATGATTATCATTCAAATGAAGGAAAGGAGTAAATATATTATCTTTAAAATATCAGATTTTTAGATGGTGCATTATTGTATATTTAAAATGAAACCAGACTGGATGAGAAGATTAAATGAATGCCACATTTTCTAAACACTGGGCATAAAATTTCCATCATGAAAACCGATCAGATACGAAGTTAGCCATGATCCATTTCGATCTGTCGATGAGTTGCAGAAACCCCTTTGGTGAATGAACAAAATTTGACATGAGGGTTCAACACAAAACCACACCAATACCACACCAACATTGTATGTTCAGACCAATATAAACTCTCTTTCAGACCATTCCAGCCATAAAAATTAATACAAAACTAACACGTTACCAATTGTTTTTTAAAAGGCTTATATAGCCAATAATAAGATTGTATTTTTTAAGCTCTTTAAATTTCCTGCCACTAAAAACTAAATTAAATTACAAAAAATTAATGAAATTAAACATTTGAATATATTTGTAGAAATATAATAATTAATTGTGTACTCTATTGTTGTTTCTGTAATTAAATGTTTAGAAATTATTTTTACCTCCTTTGTTGCCCCTCCAATGCAATGGTAGGAAAAATTTTAATTACATTTTTAGCACCACAAGTATTTTTTTTAACATGACTCTTGTCTACTTTCTAAGTTAACCATCCCCCAAAATGTACTACTCTGAATTGGTACTGGTACTTGGTACCTGAGAGAGGAGGAGAATATGTGATCTTGGTTTTTGAGGTTTTTTACCCCCTTTTTCACTCTTTTGGAATTTAACTTTTACAACTTTCATTGTCATGGATTTTGTGATTCATGAGATATCATGATGATACAAATGAGTTATATTTGAATTGCACACGCGCGCGTGCACGTGCGCACACACACATACTGGTAGATAGTGTAAAACAATAAAATAATGTAATGAAAATTATATAATATAACATATTACATAATATAATGAAAATAAATTGGAAGTGTAACCTTGTTTGGTTACAGTGTTCTTAGCCTTTCTGTGTTTATAACACACACATATTACCTTAATAATGTTGATAACAGCGTTAAGCTCTGAAGTCAAAATTGAGATAAGAGAACATATAGGCTGTATTGCCTCACTGACACACTGAACAGTAATGAACCATTTACGGGTCTTGAATTTATTTTAACTTCATCTGGGGTGAAATGTTTATAATATGCATTGTATTTTAAACATTATAATGTTTACAAAAAACAATTAATTACAATTATATTCAGTCTCTTAAGTAAATGAAGAAATACAGCAAATTCATTCTTAAGGTACACGTATAATTTACTGTGGTCAAAAGTAAATCTAAAACATGTTTTAAAACTTTCACAAAATATTTAAGCATCCAACAATGCTGGTAACTTTATTGGCATTACAACACTCAAATTAAAATAAATCAGAAACTGTTTACAAGCATTTGAATTGTAACTTAACAAAATTACTTTTGTCTTGATGTCTTAAGCGGTTCTTTAGCCACATGTGTTAGAAACATATCAGTGCCTAAACCATTTCACAGCCACTTTATCTACCAACCATTTCATAAGACTAATCCAAAAAAATATGTTTAATCTTTGCATAGAAGTTGCTAAATATTTATTTTGAATCTAGTCTTATAATTTTTCCTGTTTTTTTTTTTGCCTAATTTCTCCCTCCCAAAACAAAAATTGAAAATGTTAATTTTCATATCAATATAAAAAAAATGTATGGTTGTGATTCATAAATTGTTATCTATAATAAAAGTTAACATTTTTTTTTATAAAGAACGTTTTTGAAATAATGCAAAGTTGTTCCAGTTTCATTAGCGCATGACTTTTGAAATGATTTTACGATACTCCACTTCAACAATACAAAAATTAATTAAAAAGAGAAATCTGTTTACCTACTTTTACTGTAATTTTATATCTACTAAAGAATAGGCACTTATATAGTCTGAGATTATCTCTTCTAATTTAGCAGAGGATGAGAGGATAAGACACATAAAATATATTTATAACCAGACAAATTTTAAATCAGTATTAAATACAGTATATGCTCATAAAATTTCAGTAAGAACTATTAATATTTAACTCTATATTCAATTTTTATAACTACTTACAAATTAGTTTTGCTTAAAAACTACCAGTTATATACAAACTATTTAGTTTCTTCGGACCCCATGAAAAACTTTGTAAAAAAACAAAAGTTTCCTCGGACTTGGGTAAAATTTAATGAATATTCGTCTTAAATATTTGTCAGTGTTACAAAATATTCTGATGCTCAACATTTCAATAGTTTTATTAGCTGCTACAAAAACAACTGAAAACGTATTTACATATATTGATAATAAAACTAGTCACACGAGACATACAATATTTCACACAAATTAATTTATAAATCTAGAAATGAATATGAATGTAACTTTTGTTCCACCATTGATTGTGAACATTGGTTAAATTTAAAATTTCAGTTTCAATTTTTAAAAAAAACTTTATACTATGGTTGTCTCGTAAATGCAGCTGTATAGTGCGATGCAAGTGCTGTCCCCTCCTACCTACATTAATCAATAGAGGAAGCGGAGACTTATCCTAAATAAAGCGTACAATGAAGTGCAAGTAATTGTCTGATGAATTAGTAGTGGAGATGTAGTACAGGCTATAGCAAGAGTAACTCTTAACTCACCAGAGCTCTGGAGATCGGTTCGCGGATCACAAAGCCAATCAGTACGAGTAGATTCAACAGGATGTAACCGTAGAGGGTCAAGTGGGCCAAATCTGTTAGAAATATAGACCACAACACTGGAAGAGCGGACGCGACGATAAATGCACTACTAATAATTCCTAAAAGCTGTAAAAAGGAAATAATCGTTTAGTAAAAATTGTATGACATGTACATATCTTTGTATTCACAATTTTAGATAACTGATACATACATAAGGTTTCTGCTTGTTAATAATACAAATCATGTAAAACTGTGTGTGTGTGTTTTATATGTAATCTATCTATATCTCAAATGTCCAAGCTATCTGCATAACCAACACATTTTTTAATATACATATAAATTATATAGATATTTCAATAATTTTAACACACACACACACATATTACCTTATAGAAGAGTTGTAATTTCTAATTTAGTATCAAAATGTAATTTTTTTTTCCTGAAAGACAAATGACAAAAACATATTCAAACACTTGTTGCTACTGTTCTTTTCTTGGTGAGTGAATTACATATAAGTATTATATTTAAGCGCGCGCGCGCGTGTATGTGTGTGTGTGTGTGTGTGTGTGTATGGAGAGAGTGCTTATATGCAAACAGCAAAAGTGTTTGTCAAAGCCCAGTGTGACAAGTGACAAACGGACATAATTTATGTGAGAATATTCAGGATTTATGTTTTCACCACAACAATGGAGTCATACGTGTTTCTGATTAAATAAATAATGTTATAGGCCTACTATTTTGTATTTTATACTGATGAGAACTAAAGGATTAGCAATGAGATCCTCAGGAAAATTCGGTTCATTTTTGGATTTCTGGAGAAATCGTTTACCTACTCAATTTTACATGTGCAGTTTGGTGGTTATGAACATACCAGTTTTGAAGTCAGCATGCAGAGTCTGTCACGATTACGTGCTTACAACGCATGCAGATAACTTCGATAGGATAGAGGCTGTTGTGTTCTGGAAAATTCATGGCATAAATTTCACAGTTTCAAAACACTTATAAATACAGTAACTTTACAAAGCAACACGCATGTTTTATAAAGTGTTAATCAAGAAAAGTCTCTTTTTGAAACTTCAGGCATATAGTGTAAGAAACCTATACTCATTTTCAAATATTTCCTAAACTATTTTAAGGAATACAGACTTACGTCATGTAGAAATGTCTAAATATTCACTGCAGATGATTAAGAGACACTGAGGTGATGGCAGTTTGACAATTTGCTTAGTTCATAATCAAACTTACTAAATGAACAAATTAACCATACAAGGACTGAGAATTACAGATATCAAAACAGTTTTCCACAGATGAAGCACATATATGATTCTTAGATTTGGTTTCCCATGATTTCCGTGTATGAGATACTATGGAACACACTTTTGCAATATAAGAGTTTATATACAAGCAAAACCTGAGGCATGGGTAAAATTTCATTCAAAGTATTATCTAAAAATTAATGTTCCGAAGCCAAAGAATGTATTACAAAGCATATATGTGAACTGAACACATCAGAGTCAGATTATGTAATGCTAGAACAGGTTTTCCGACTTTATTTAAGCTCCAAATCTGTCTGAGATTAATCTGAGAGATGCTGAGTGTTGGAAGATACAAGATAGTGAAAGGTAAAGTATGGTCTATACTTCTTACTAATAAAGAAATCTTCAGTATAGACCATGCTTAATGCACTTCAACTGTAAGCAGTGAGAACCCTTTATCTCGAGATCACTGGTATTCTTCAAAAATGTGATGAAAGGACTTTGAGTTTTTTCAGTTTCTAACAGAATTAACACTGTTGCACACCACTATAGAAAAATTATTCTGATTAGTGCTTTCAAGCTTCAAAGCTCATCATCAGATCGGGAAAAACATTTCATTTAGTCTTAAAGTTGCAATGGGCGTACAACCACCAGCCTGTGCACCACATTTGAATTGCATGTGAACTTTGCTGTGTAGAAACTAACACTAAAACATTTTCCAATCTGATGATGAGCTGTGAAGTTTGAAAGCACTAATCAGAATAATTTTTCTATAGTAGTGTGCAACAGTATTAATTCTGTTTGTGATTATAACCACTAACACAACTTTCTTAATATAAGTTTCAGTTTCTGGATATTTGATGATAGTCCACTGTTTTTCTTTGACCAATTGTCACTGTATGTAACCAAAGCAAAAAACAGCTGATATCACTCACAATGAACGTAATTTATTTAATACTATAGCATAACAATTACATTATTATACTTTAATACTAATAAATAATTGGGAAAATCCTCTACAATTTGGCTCCTTCTATTACAATAATTTTTGCTTGACGTTTCAATTCCTAGAATCTGGGGGCATCCTTAGACCTAACATAGGGTCTTTCAACTGTCACTCACAGCTTTTGAGGACAATACCAGATTCTATGGATTGAAAGATCAAGTGAAAAATAGTACGATTGAAACAGTGTGAGTAGAGGATTTGCCCAATAGAAATCACCCATCAATCAGCAGTTTTAATAATGAATTATATTTCACTTTTATAACAAGTATCCAGTGCCTAATTAAATTAAATCTGCATGGCAAATTGAATCAATTGAATATGAGTCATTTTCAAAGCACATTATCCAGCTGAACCAACTCACTTGTTGGTTGCAACCCCAATCCTTATATATTGAAACTAAGTTAGACATAGGATTCTACAGAACACATTACTACAAATTCTAGAACACATTATGAGATATTTCTGAAACCCTTATGCAATATACATTTATTATATATAATATAAACTTTCACTATGAACTTACTTTGGTTATTATTTCCCAAACGTTTCAACGTGGTGTACGTCTTCTTCAGTGGGAGTAAATACTGAATGTCTTCACAGAGTAACGGTTATGGACTATAGGTGTGTGTGGTGGGGGTTGATGGTGGGAGGGAATTGGCGCTGGGGTTCAAATTGTGTGTTTGGATCAGTGTCTCGAAAAGTATGTGTGACCTATAATGTAATTGTTCATTTAATATGTTGTATGGTTGTAGTGCGTGATATCTGTATATTTTGAATTGTTCTGCTGTGTTTAGTTTTCTACTTTTAGGTAAGTAGTGTAATATTTCCATGTTGTACTCTATGTTTGTGTAACTGTGGTTCTTGTTTTGTAAATGTGTGGCAAATGTGGAATGTATGTAGTTTGTGGTGAGTGCTTTTAAATGTTCTGAAAATCTAGAGGAAAAAGATCTTCCTGTCTGGCCGATGTAGAATTGGTGGCAATCATTGCAGTTTAATTTATAAACCCCCTGTTTTGCTGTATGTGTCTGTGTATTTGTTAGTATTATTTATGTGTTTCCTAATGGTGTTGTTAGTTCTGTAGGCTACTTCATAATTGTGTTTCCTAAATGTGTTAGCAATTTTGTGTGTATTGGAATTGTAGTGTGTAAGTGTGATGTATTTACTGGGTTGTGTGCTGTTGGTCTGATGTGTTTTACTTTTTGTGTTTAGGATGCATTTGTGTAGTTTGTTTATTAAATCGGGATTGTATCCATTTTTGACTGCTATATATTTGATTGTGTTAAATTCTTCTTGGTAGTCATGTGTGTTTAGGGGTATTGAAGTGAGCCTATGGAGCATGTGGTTGAAAGCTGCATGTTTGTGTTTAGTTGGGTGGTTAGATGAGTTATGTATGACCATGTCTGATGTGGTGGGTTTTCTGTATATTTTGTATATCTGCATGTTGTTTATTTTGGTAATTGTAAGGTCCAAGAAGTTTATGCTATTGTTTAGTTCTAATTCAATTGTGAATTTTAATTTATGGTGTATAGTGTTAATGTATTTGTGGAAATTTTCTATTTGTCTTTTGTTACCGTTGTAGAGGAGTAAAATGTCATCAACATACCTGTGCCAATATATTATTTCAACCACATGCTCCATAGGCTCACTTCAATACCCCTAAACACACATGACTACCAAGAAGAATTTAACACAATCAAATATATAGCAGTCAAAAATGGATACAATCCCGATTTAATAAACAAACTACACAAATGCATCCTAAACACAAAAAGTAAAACACATCAGACCAACAGCACACAACCCAGTAAATACATCACACTTACATACTACAATTCCAATACACACAAAATTGCTAACACATTTAGGAAACACAATTATAAAATAGCCTACAGAACTAACAACACCATTAGGAAACACATAAATAATACTAACAAATACACAGACACATACAGCAAAACAAGGGTTTATAAATTAAACTGCAATGATTGTCACCAATTCTACATCGGCCAGACGGGAAGATCTTTTTCCTCTAGATTTTCAGTACATTTAAAAGCCCTCACCACAAACTACATACATTCCACATTTCCCACACATTTACAAAACAAGAACCACAGTTACACAAACATAGAACACAACATGGAAATATTACACTACTTACCTAAAAGTAGAAAACTAAACAGAGCAGAACAATTCGAAATATACAGATATCACGCACTACAACCAAACAACATATTAAATGAACAATTACATTATAGGTCACACAACTTTTCGAGACACTGATCCAAACACACAATTTGAACCCCAGCGCCAATTCCCTCCCACCATCAACCCCCACCACACACACCTATAGTCCATAACCGTTACTCTGTGAAGACATTCAGTATTTACTCCCACTGAAGAAGACGTACACCACGTTGAAACGTTTGGGAAATAATAACTAAAGTAAGTTCAAAGTGAAAGTTTATATTATATACAATATTTAAAAAAGTGAACGAAGAGGATGTACCAACAAGATAATTAATATACATTTATTTCTTCTTAGTCTAGATTCGTACAAAATTTAACACACTTTTATCTATAAAAATAAATTGTCTTAGGAGAACAGTATACCTGCAACTTTTTAAAAATTTCACTTTTTTCTATATTTTCAGAAATCACACTTAGTTCCAAAAAAGATTACATAAAATTTGTTTCACCTATGACAATTGAAAGTTGCCATAATAGTGAGGGCCCTATTTAGGCATGTGCAACATGTGCAGGTGCACAGGGCGGAAAAATTTTGAGGGCGGCAAAAAAAGGGCAGCAGCTGGTTTAAAAAAAACATCGCTTCATATCATTATAAAGCCCGAAGTAGATTAGCGTTCTGGCTCTGGCATTAAAGTTGTATGGTACTATTAGTGCACCACTTCTCTTCGAGAAGTGGTATTAACTTTCAAAGTCAAGGCATTTTATACGATACGGCGAGTATTTTAACTGTTGACAGTGAATTATTCAGTTTTAAATGTTCTACAAAACAGTATTTCTATAGGTTTTTCCGTTAAGATATAATAGCTTAGGGACGGTGTGGATGGGCGATCTAGGTTAAGTGGTGCTGCATATCGCAAGAAAGCTGAGGAAAAAAGACGGAGGGAGAGTAAAATTTTGCAGAAAATACCTCGACTGGACTCATATTTCAGTGGTGAAAACAAAAGTGAACAGTGTAGGCCTGAAAATTCGGGTGAAATTATAGTGGAAAACAGTAAAGACAATGTGGAAGTCGAAAATCTCGAAGTACAGGAACAAGCTACGCTCTCTACAGAAGTGGATTTTGCAGTGTCTATTCCTAGTAATGATCCATTCTATTGGGAAAACACTGACCACACTCGGGATTATTTGATAAAAAATGGTATTAATCAAAACAAAGACGCTGACTTTTCACAGTCCTCGCGGCGATATGCTGATGGAACACAACGGTTTTGCAGCAAGAAACTATTCCATAGGATTTTACTAAATGGGGAAATTATGAACCGTGAATATCTTGTTTATTCTCCTTTTTGAACCTTTTTATCTTGTTTTTTTGAAGCATTAATGAATTCTTTAGAACAACATGGTCTGAAAGTTGATAACTGTAGAGGTCAATCATATGACAATGCGGCCAACATGTCTGGAATATATTCTGGCTTGCAAGCAAGACTCAAGGAAAGAAATTCTCTTGTTTTCTTCATTCCATGTGCAGCGCACTCACTGAATCTAGTTGGTTCACAAGCAGTGAAATGCTGTATTGCTGCAGTACGGTTTTTTGAGTTATTGCAAAGTTTATATAATTACTTTGCAGATTCTACAGGGAGATGGAATATCTTGGAAACATTTTTTGATTATGTAACCATGACATTGAAATCACTGTCAACAACTCTATGGTGTGCACGTGAGGATGCTTGCAAGAGCTTGGATGCAGATTGGAAAGTATGGTTTCTGCATTAAGAACTATTTCAGAAAATGAAACGGGTAAAGGTAGATGTGAAGCTGAGGGTCTTCTTAGGAAATTAAATAGCATTGAGGTAGCATTCATGACATCAGTGTGGGGTTCTATTCTTCAACAATTTGGCAAAGTCATGAAAAAATTGCAAGCTCAGGAAATGGACATTTCCACTGTTATTGAAATGTACGACTCTCTTACAGTGTATTTAACTGAGCTTCAGACCTGTTTCCCCAATCACAGAGATTCCGCTGAAAAGAAACTTAATCAGATCAGGAGTCTGGAATCAGTTCCTTCTTCTTCAACTGGTGAGATTTCAAGACCAAAACGTCAAATTAAACGTAGCCGATTTTTTGATGAATCATCTGAATCAGAAGCGGAACCAGAAAGTCCTGAAGAAGAACTAGGATCAGATGACTTGGAACATGACAAGATCTGGAGACGAATGGAAATTTCATATTCCAAGATCATACAAACTCTCCAAACTCTCCAGACTGAGTTACAGAAGAGAGTTAATGTCTACAAAGAATATAATTTAATATTTTCATTTCTCTCAAATATCACCAAACTAGAAGCTCCTCAAATTTATGATGCTGGAGAGAAACTTCGAGCCATTTATGATTCTGACATAGAAAGCAGCTTTGGTGAAGAATGCATCCATTTGAAAAGCTATCTGTTATCTATGAAGACAGAAGATGGTAACAAATTATCATCTCTTCCATTTCTCTGCAGAATGTTGGCTTCGAAGAAAATTAGTGATGTCTACCCAAATGTGTACACTGCACTCAAGATCTACAACTGTACTCCAGCAACAAACTGTTCTGCTGAAAGGTCATTTTCAGTTTTAAAACGAATCAAGAACTATCTACGGACAGCACAGAATCAAGAACGACTGGTCAGTCTTGGAGTGCTCACCATAGAATCAGACATCACTGTCAGTCTGGATTTTGAGGAAGTGATAAATGCATTTGCAAATGCAAAAGTCAGAATAAAGTCATTTCTCTAAGTTCGGTAAGTTTCACAAAATGGTTAGTATCAAATTGCAGTGTTTCTACCATATACGTTTGACTGACCAAATTGGATGTTTCAGTGATATTTTTAACTGAGGTTATTAAACTGTAGTGATTATTTTCTATGTGTTTACCATATATCATCTTCAGAATAATGTATAAATGTTTAACTTGCACCTTTGTTTAATATATTGTGTATTCAGTTAAGTTTAAATACTGTCTATAATACAGTTTAAAATTGAAGTAAGTAATTAAACAATTTATTGTCCATAGTCTGTAAACGAATAGCGACACTGAAGTTTAGCTCAGGGAATAGGGGGCGTAAAATTAATGACTGCACAGGGGTGTTATACATCCAAAATACGGGCCTGATAATAGTACAATTTTAGGGCAAAAAGTACACAATTTTGCTTTGTGTACTGTAATTTCAGGCTTGAAACTTTTAGTTCATTTATGCACCTACAATAAGAGTCATGGTGTAGATAAACTCTTCTATTAATACAGGTAATGAATACAAACATTAGCATTCATTGTCTTTGTCTGTGCTTTATGAAATAAAACAACTATTCAGGAACCTAAACAATGAAACTTTACTGATCAATGATGCAATGATGCCTTTCTGATAGAGGCGGACTAGCATCGCTGGGGGCCCTTGGCTGGAAGCATCAAGGGGCCCTTTACAGCTACACACACAAACGCGCACATGGGTATTTGTGTGTGCATACTTTTTTAAATTATTTATTTACTCTATAAATACATGGTATGCACAGTATTTACATAAGTGAACGTTTTAATACAAAACATACAGGATAGTTTATCTGATTATTTAGATGTTAACATAACCAGCTTTAAAACCATAATTACCTATGTCATATAAGTTACCAATAAATACTACTGGAAATGATCACGCTATTTATTCAATGAAACTTACAATACAGATTTATAAGTAATATAAAATCGTAAAAAAAATTAAATCTAAACTGTAATTTATCTCAAAGAACAAATAATATAAAGTACTTGACAGTAGCTCTACAGTAACTTCCTTCCATTAGTAAATACTAAATAGGCTGTAAATAAACAAGGGTGAGAAGTGATCACTTCCAATCTGACCAAAATAAATCCTGAATATTTTTGTCGAGAAATAATATTTAGATGAGAAAATGTTTTTAATACCGGAAAAAATACATATTTCTCGTTTTTCCCGAAATAAAAATTTCATGGCTCAGGGAACCTGGCCAGTCCGCCCCTAATTTCTGATAAAATGCCAAACCCAAATAAATTGTTCAGTGCCCTAAGTTAGAAAAAGGTACCAAAGAAAACTTGTGTTTTGATAAATGTAATGAAAGTGGAGATCACAGTTAATGTAATTTGATGAAGAAGCTAGGACTGAAAGTGAATGACATCACTCTCGTCAGGAATGATTGAAATAATTCGGTAAGAAGAGAGGAAAACAAGTTTGAAAGGTAATGTCAATGCAAAGGAAAATAAGGTAGAATACAAATGAAAAGCCATGAAAAAAAGAAATTGGAAAAAAGTCGCAAAGGCCCACAGTACAGTGCTGAACTGTCTTTAAGTTACTTTGTTGTGTTACTCCGATAACACTGACTGTTGAGCAAGTTTTCTTAAAAATAAATTTTTACAAATTATATGTGGCTTTTTCTTAGCTGTCGTTATAGTTAGGAACACAATTATTTTCATGTTGTAGTGCTAGTTACAATATATTAGTGAACCACAAAAATGTTAAAAGAAAGTAACCAAAAAATTATAAAAAGTTAATGACTCTTTACAAAAATCAAAATATTCAGACAATTTTCAAAAAATTTATAAGAAAAAATACAAGTTAATAAAAAGTACATTTAGTTCAGTTAGTTAAAAAAAAAAACTTTCCAGAATGTGTTGACCAAGCATCTGGTTTGGCCTTTAATAATTTTTTGAGAAAATGATTCTTAGAGTTGACTAATTTAAAATGTAGAAGATAGGCAAGTACAATCTGTAGACTACCATCTAATTGCTCTGATATAAACAAACCATTGTATTTGTTACTTAGCTTGCAAGTTAATTGTTATATAGATGTTACATAGTCATTTTTAATAATTATTTTATAAATTAAATTAAATACTTGGATTTCGTTGTCCATGACATGTCTGTTACTTAACTAAATATAATTATTTCACTACCGACTCGGAACACAAAGTTTTTTATGGGTAAACACGTACAAGTTTTACCTTAAAGCTTTAATCGGTTTTCGCTTTAAAAAGCTTCTTCAGAGGGAGCACCCAGCGGCAGCCTCTTAAGAAGCTTTTTAAAAGTGAAAACCGGTTAAGGCTTTAAGGTAAAACTTTTACGTGTTTACCCATAAAAAACTTTGTGTTCCGAGTTGGTAGTGAAATAATTGTATTTAGTAAATTAAATAATTTTGGGAAGTTTTATATACAGGTAACCTCATTATGCTTATAACCTCAACAACAATCTTGATATTGTCAGTGTCAGTTGTGGACTTTCTGCCTTTCATTGGTTACTTACAATGATTGGACAATGTTCTTCTAACTGTGGATTGGTGAACGCTTGACCAAATCATGTGATAGATATGGCTGTTTGCTAAGAAGGCCGAGAAATTTATCACAGATGTAGCCAAAACATCTGAGGCTGATGGTAAAACTATCGACCACAGACCATCACCTGGAAACCAAAATGACTTGAAGTTGTAAAAAACTAAGAAAAGTTGATGTCAGAAGATTATATAAATGTTACTTTTTTAAATTCTTGGATTTCGTTGTTCATGACGTGTCCAGTACTTAACTAAATATAATTATTTCAGTACGACTTGGAACACAAAGTTTTTTATGAGTAAAAGCATAAAGTGTTACCTTACAACCTGAACTGGTTTTCACTTTTAAAAAGCTTCTTCAGAGGTTGCCACTGGTAGCACTGTCCGTCTTATTGTTGGCGACTGGTCAAACTTTATACTTGTTTAAACTTTGTACTGTAATATCCGCATTGCAGTTGCATGCAGTGACGTAATTTCTCTCCCCGCTATCTGCTGCCGGCTTGATTCAAGCTAGCAACAGTCAAAGTTAGTTTTAGTTATTTGCAAGACTCCGGACGGGCAACTAGCCTCAGTTTGCCAGCCGCGGCTACATTCTTTTCAATATTTCTAAATTGTAGCATGATCATCATGCGATAATTACTTAGGCGATCTCAGCCTTTACGCACGATTATGTCTTTCAATATTTAATTCTACCTTACTTATCATTATCAGGCATTATGCCGCGCTATACTGCACGCGACATGCAACTATCTTCTAATAATTTTCAATAAATAATTAACTCTAGAAACATATACAGTCCACTTCGTTATTTCATTTCTCACCAGCTAACTCAACAACTAGCGTTCTAAGACTAACTTAAGATTACTTCGAGAGCGTCTAAGACGCAACATTTTGGTCCACTACGGCTGGATTCTGATCGTGATTCGGACTAAGATTTTCAGATATATTTCATTTAATGGGCCGAAACAACGTTTGGTTCAAGCCCGAATACTTTCAAACTTTAGATTGCTGGCCGTTGCATGCCTTCATTGTTCTCAAAAAACTTCATACGTGACATTGCAAGATTCTGCAGAGCATCATATCTGAGACAGAAAGACACTACAAGTCATCATCATTTGTCATACAGCAGCGAAATTCTAGAATCTCAAAATTAAACGGAGAGCTACAGCTTCTAGCATCACCCGACCAGAAGAAACAAGAGTTGTGCCACCATCTAAGGCCTTCCGAACAGGATCATCAAGGAAGCAACAGGATCGGAGCCATCTTGAACACGCCGGGATTCACAATCCACGTGACTATGAACTTGCATTTCTCATAATTTTTCATTTATAATTTTTATGTACAGCAAAGTCAGTAATATTTTAGCACAGATTTAATAACATTTAATATAAAATCATTAATAATTTTTACATAAACAGAAATTAGTGTCAAGTGGCCATAAACTTGTATTTTTACCTAAATTTTCATTTACGCAGCTGTACTATAATACATTCAGAAACTTAAGTGATGTGATAAGGCTGTATGTATATTGTCACTTTGAATGATTCATATTTTCAATAACTTCCATAACTATTTTTTAAAGAAATTAAGTACCTATTATAATAAGTAATAGATTAAGTTGCATACCGATCAATGGCCCACGCATCATATCAGGATTTAGTAAATTATTCAAATTACAACAATTGTTCACCTGCTCTATATTTAGCTATCGTTTTCGTATCACATTTTGCATTTCAGTCATGGCTGATGTGAAAGCGTTAATTAAAAAACGGGGCACAATTAAGGCTTCTATATCCCGTGTAAATACCTTCGCTGACAATTTCGATCCGGACAGAAGCGATCACCATGCCTTAAAAATTAAACTCCGCCATTTGATGGAATTGTCCGCGAAGTATGACGAAATTCAGACCCAAATTGAGGCTGATGATTCCAATTTCACATCAGTAAGTGACAGGGTTCAAACGGAGGATGATCTATGTAATATTGAGTGCAAGCTACACCATTTATTAGAGCAAGTAGAGGAGGTGAACAAAAAACCATTGATTCAAGCTGAAGTCACACCAATTAAAACCTCCCCTATACAGTTAGAGCCAATTAAATTGCCCTGCTTCTCAGGCAACATTATTGATTGGCAGCATTATTATAATATGTTTTTGGAGCTAGTACACGTCAGAAATGACCTGACGGACATTCAGAAATTACACTATTTACACTCTTCATTAAGGGACGAAGCGTTAAATGTAATAAAATCTCTCCCAATCACCCATGACAATTATGTGGTAGCCATTGATCTATTGAGGGCCAAGTATGACAGCAAATTAATTGTCTCAGCCTATCATATAGGGAATGTCTTGGGCATGAAGTCCATTCAGCAGGAGTCCATGGTTGGCATCTCCAAATTCATTGACGAAATCACCGCGAATATAAATGCTTTAAATTCATTGAATTTACCGGTAAATACCTTTGAAATCATTTTCGTTCAATATTTAACGCAAAAACTCGATAGCCAGACATGCCGACTGTGGAAGGAGGGCCTATCTGATGAGCGATTTCCTAATTTCAATAATTTTATTAAATTTTTAAACAGTAGAAGGCAATTAATGCAAAACGTCGGTGCCGCGACCAGTTCAGTAAGCAGAATACAAGTTAGCGATAAGACTCCCTATCGCAAAGCTATTAAACCGGTTGATCTTACTAGGTCAACATTCCATTCTCATATCAGCAATAACATTTTTCAGCTGTGTCGAGGTAGACACCGCCTCTCTGAATGCCCACAATTCGTGGCTATATCTCCCCTTGAACGAAAAAATATTTTAATTAAACATAAATTCTGCTTAAATTGCATACGTTCAGGCCATGATCTCGCACACTGTCCTTCCAAATTTGCTTGTAGGACATGTGCTAAATTCCACCACACAATGATCCACATGTCAGGCAATAACCCCTCGGGTAGAGGCAACAATCAATTTTCACTGAAACTGCAAACAAACAAATCTATTTTGTTATCCATCGCTGTCTGCATGACAACTGACCATGCCGGTAGGAAGCACCCAGTAAGGATTTTATTGGACTCAGGATCGCAAGCTAACTTCTGCACCATGAGTTTCGCACGTCGCATGGGTCTAAAACTAACTAAATCTCAATTACCCATCACCGGTATAAACAATTCCTTATCTCAAGCTGACTTCAGTACTAGGGTAAGATTGCATTCTCGTTATAAGAATTTTAGTTTGAACGTACATTGCGCTGTGCTTCCTAGTATCACGAATAATCTTCCTGCGGAATCGTTTGATATCTCATCCCTAAATTTGCCAAAGGCCATATTCCTAGCTGACCCGCAACTGAACTTTTCTTCGCGAATCGACATATTGCTTGGTGCCCAGTATTATTTACAATTAATTGAACCTGTCAAATTCATCCGTAGCCCACATTTTCCCATAATACAGGAGACAAAATTGGGATTCATTCTCGCGGGTAACTTGCCCTTTAATGTCGACATGACAAAGCCTGTCTCGTCATTCATAGCATGCGAGGATATAATAATGTCATTTCCTTGCAACTAAAGGACTTCTGGAATTTAGAGGACGTTGCTGCTCGTGCTCCCTCCGTTGAGGACTCGGAATGCGAAAGTCATTTTGTCGCTAATACTTTCCGCAATAATGATGGTAGATTTGTGGTATCCCTACCACGCAGGTTATACAATTCTCATTTGGGCGATTCTCTTCCCGAAGCTATTCGCAGGTTTCAATCACTGGAACTCAAGTTCAAGCAGAACCCTGCCCTTCATAAAGACTATAGCGCATTCGTGCATGAATATTTAACTCTTGGTCACATGTCTTTGCTTGATGCTTACTATTTGTCAGTTAACAAGTCAGACACCTTTTACTTGCCACACCACTCAGTTTTTAAAGGCTCTAGTATAACTACCAAATTGCGAGTTGTTTTCGACGGCTCTGCCAAAACAACAAATAATTTATCCTTGAACGACACATTGATGGTTGGTCCCACGGTCCAGCAGGATCTTTTTTCGATTATGTCTCGGTTTCGCACTCACCGATATGTCCTCATTTCGGACATTGAGAAGATGTACCGTCAAATTTTAGTTAATCCCAAGGATTCTAATTTGCAACGAATTGTCTGGCGCGACGCCCCCCATAGGGAACTTCAACACTACGCCTTGAGGACAGTCACATATGGGACTGCAAGTGCGTCATTTCTTGCCACAAGATGTCTGGCACAAATAGCCCAGGAAAACAAAACTCAACACCCTATAGCTTGTTCAGCTATCGCAAACGATTTTTATGTGGATGATCTCATGACCGGTTCAGATAACCCGCACATCCTATCTAAAATGAAATCTGACATTACAGATTTATTAAGCCAATACGGTTTTACCTTGCACAAATGGTTTTCCAATGATCAAACCATTATAGCTTCACACGCCAATTCTTCCCTCGACTTTAGCAAAAATCAAACTGTACGTACTTTGGGTATTCAATTGACGAAGATACAATACAATGGGACATTGACGAAGATAGTTTCGTATATAGTTTCCAAAGACATGTCAAAGTGGAGGTATTCAACAAGAGAAGGGTATTATCAGTTATCGCAGGAATTTACGACCCACTGGGACTCATTGGTCCGGTTACATTTTGGTGTAAGCATTTCATGTAGATATTGTGGTTAACCGGTACAAGTTGGGACGACCCCTTATCAGACTCATTATCAAATCAATGGGTAGAGCTTTATTCTCAGCTGATTTCAGACACTTACTTTAAAATTCCAAGGTCTGTAAAGAGTTTAAATAATTCGCAAATCATTTCATTTCAGCTCCATGGGTTTGCCGACGCGTCAGCTAAGGGTTACGCGTGTTGTATTTATGTGCGTACGGTGTATTTAAACCACGGCATCTCATCAAACTTGTTATGCTCTAAATCTAGAGTCGCTCCCTTGAAGCAGATAACATTACCCAGACTTGAACTTTGCGCCTGTCTCTTGTTGGCTCAGTTGGTTTCCAAGGTTATAAACGCCGTGAGTTACAAATTCGACGACTTATATTTTTATTCTTGGATTTCGTTGTCCATGACGTGTCCGTTACTTAACTAAATATCACTATAGTATTGACGACTCGGAACACTAAGTTTTTTATAAGTAAAAACGTAAAGTTTTACCTTACAGCCTAAACCGGCTTTCACCTTTAGCCTCTGATGAAGCCTTCTAAAGGTGAAAGCCGGTTTAGGCTGTAAGGTAAAACTTTACGTTTTTACTTATAAAAAACTTAGTGTTCCGAGTCGTCAATACTATAGTGATATTTAGTTATATTTTTACTCTGACTCGATGATCGCCTTACATTGGATTCACCAGCAGTCTTCCAGATGGAAGGTATTTGTCGATATTTGTCGCCAACCGTGTTGCGGAAATACAGCGTCTCACTGCAAAGGGTACCTGGCATCATGTCTCGTCACTTGACAACCCTGTCGTCATTCTATCGCGTGGTTGTCTCCCTCGGGTTTTACACGGTCACCCACAATGGTGGTATGGTCCATCCTAGTTGTCCCATGAGTCATCATCATGGCCCACCAGTGCATTCGATACCCATTCACCCTGCATTCTTCCCGATCTTGAGCAGGAACAACGTAAGCAGGTCCAAACCTCATTGATTGTCGCTTCATCTACGTCTAGTTATTTTGAAAACTACTCTTCGCTTTCAAAACTTCTTCGTGTATTTTCGTATTGCCGTCGATTCATTCGGAACTCTAGGCTCCCCATAGCGGATAGAGACACTTCCCTTTTAACTTCCCATGAGCCATGAGTTACATGGTACACTTTTGATTTTTATTCGCCAGTCCCAGCAATCGCACTTTAGCATCGAAATCAAGGAACTCGAGGCGCAACGCTGTATCCCTAATAATAGTAAAATTAAATATCACTATTGCATTAACGACTCGGAACACTAGGTTTTTTATAAGTAAAACCATAAAGTTTTACCTTACAGCCTAAACCGATTTTCTCCTTTATAAGGCTTCTTCAGAGGCTGCCGTTGGTAGCGCGTCCGTCTTGTTGTAGGCGACGGAATCGAGTTTCGAAAGATCGATTCTGTGTGTGTGGGGTGAGATATGTTCGAATAATGCGTGCGATTTGAAATGTGTCTGTTTGTTTAGGGTGTCGTTTTTATTTGTTTTTTTGTGTTTGTATATTTCCAATTGATCTAGAGTGTCTAGTTTTCGGCCTTTTGTGTGTACGTGTAGAATGTTGATGTTATTGTCGATGTTTTTATATGTGTGGTTTGCTTCAATGAGGTGGTTTGCAAAGGTGGATTCTGTAGTGGAGTAGAGTGCTTTTGTGTGTTCAACGTACCTCTGTTTGAAGCTACGTCCTGTCTGGCCTATGTAGAATTTATTGCAATTTAGCTTGTAAACACCGGGTAGATCGAATTTGTTTTGTGCTTTGTGTGTGTGTTTTGATAGTGTGTGTTCTGTTTTGTTAGTAGTTTTGTAAGCGATTCTGTATCCTGCTTTTTTGAATTTGTGGGCTATTTTTTCAGTTTGTTTGTTGATGTATGTTAGTGTTATGAATTTGTTGTTTTCTGTCTTTGTCTGTTGTTTGTTTTGTGTTTTGTGTAGGAGTTTACTGACAATAGTCAGTAAAACAAAGCACAAAACAAATTCGATCTACCTGGTGTTTACAAGCTAAATTGCTCAGATTGCAACAAATTCTACTTAGGACAGACAGGACGTAGCTTCAAACAAAGATACATTGAACACACAAAGGTACTCCACTCCACTTCAGAATCCACCTTTGCAAACCACCTCATTGAAGCAAACCACACATATAAAAACATCGACAATAACATGAACATTCTACACGTACACACAAAAGGCCGAAAACTAGACACTCTAGAACAATTGGAAATATACAAACACACAAAAACAAATAAAAACGACATCCTAAACGAACAGACACATTTCAAATCGCACGCATTATTCGAACATATCTCACCCCACACACACACAGCATCGATCTTTCGAAACTCGATTCCGTCGCCTACAACAAGACGGACAGCGCTACCAACGGCAGCCTCTGAAGAAGCCTTATAAAGGAGAAAACCGGTTTAGGCTGTAAGGTAAAACTTTATGCTTTTACTTATAAAAAACCTAGTGTTCCGAGTCGTCAATGAAATAGTGATATTTAGTTAAGTAACGGACACGTCATGGACAACGAAATCCAAGAATAGTAAAATTCTTTCACTTAACCCTTTTCTGGACATTGCGGGGATATTACGCGTGGGCGAACGCCTTCAGCACTCACAGCTTACCTATGATAGTAAACACCAAATCATACTCCACCCGCATTCTCATCTCAGCAAATTAATCATAGAAGGCGAGCATCTTCGTCTACTACACGCTGGGGTACAATTGATTCAGTACTCTTTACGGCAGAAATATTGGATAATAATGATAAATCTTATATACGTTCAGTAATACACAAATGTATCACTTGTTTTCGATTCCGTGCTAGGGGCGCAAGCCAATTATTAGGACAATTACCCCCTTCCCGGGTTACGCCTGCTAAGCCATTTTCTCAATCTGCAGTCGACTATGCCGGTCCCGAATTTATACATCATGGCGGGCAGCGTTCCAAATCGACGTCAAAGGCTTATATTGCTCTATTTATATGCGTGGCCACTAAGGCCATTCACCTTGAACTAGTCTCAGATCTTACCTCAGACGCCTTCATAGCAGCCTTAAAACGGTTTATAGCTCGTAGAGTTATCCCTAATCAGATATTCTCCGACAAAGGTACAAATTTTCGTCGTACACTTCACGAATTATACAAACTTTCAATCTAACGGATTTGAACAGACCACCCAGGATTTTACCAATGCCCAAGGCATCAAATGGTCCTTTATTCCCCCCTCAGAACCTCATTTCGGTGGCCTGTGGGAAAGTGGAGTCGAGAGCGTGAAGTTTCATTTGCGGCGCGTTGTCGGCGGAACCATTCTTACGTTTGAGTATTACACTATCCTAACTCAAATAGAGTCCTGCCTTAACTCACGCCCCTTGTTCGCCATATCAAATGACTCTAGGGACCCCGAACCTTTAACTCCAGCGCACTTCCTGGTTGGTTCTCCGCTCACTGCACTCCCGGAACCTGACTACTCCAAAGTCAATATTGGTCGTCTGGTAAGATGGCAGCTGCTCCAGAGATTCACCCAGTCTATATGGAAAAGGTGGTCGAAGGATTATTTGCACCAGTTGCAACACCGCAACAAATGACGCATCCCGTCAAAAAATTTGGCTCCCGGACAACTTGTCCTTATTTTGGAAGACAATTTCCCCCCCCCCCCCACTGCAGTGGAAACGCGGGGTAGTCACTCAAGTCTATTCGGGTCAGGATTCAATAGTGCGCGTCGCGGACGTTCGCACCGCAAACGGTATCCTACGTCGACCCATTCATAAATTATGTCCACTTCCAGTGGCCTCAGACTAATCGCATGAGCGTTCATGCGACACGTATCAGTGAAGTGAACTTTATCGCATTATCGTGCTTCATGCCCGGGACATTCCCCGGGCGATCACATGCTTTACATTGTTATGATTATTATATTATTATTATTATGTCTATTGTACTATTATGCATATGAATTATATGTCTTTTACTATTGTATTATTCTATGGTTATATATTTTTGAATTTTTGGGGGATTATTATTCTAATATTATGCATGCAAGTTATTATGTCTTTATCATTATATTATCATATTATTATATATTTTTGAATTTTTTGGGATCATTATCCTATTACACTGCCAACTATTATGTCTGTCTGATTATTGTATTATTATGTATCATTATCATGTTATTATGTGTTATGGAATTTTATTATCATTATCCTATTACTATGTAATGTAAATCATTATGTATTATGTATCCTTACATGAATTTGGTATGTCAATCATATTGTTATGTACTATTGAATTTCTTTTGGTGTCATTGCTCTATTGTTATGCATGTCAATTATTATGTCTTTGTTATGTATTGTTGAATTTTGGTGTCATGTAATGTCAGTTATTATATACTATTCACACCTTGACTTAAGTTGCAAAATCGCCCGATTTTGTGCGGGCAGTATGGTCAAACTTTATACTTGTTTAAACTTTGTACTGTAATATGCAGTTGCGTGCAGTGACGTCATTTCTCTCTCCGCTATCTGCTGCCGGCTTGATTCAAGCTAGCAACAGTCAAAGTTAGTTTTAGTTATTTGCAAGACTCCGGACGGGCAACTAGCCTCAGTTCGCCAGCTGCGGCTACATTCTTTTTAATATTTCTAAATTGTAGCATGATCATAATGCGATAATTACTTAGGCGATCTCAGCCTTTACGCACGATTATGTCTCTCAATATTTAATTCTACCGTACTTATCAGGAATTATGCCGCGCTATCTGCACGCGACATGCAACTATCTTCTAATAATTTTCAATAAATAATTAACTCTAGAATACAGTCCACTTCGTTATTTCATTTCTCACCAGCTAACTCAACAACTAGCGTTCTAAGACTAACTTAAGATTACTTCGAGAGCGTCTAAGACGCAACAGCGACGGAATCGATTTTCGAAAGATAGATGTTGTGTGTGTGGGGTGTGGTATGTTCGAATAATGCGTGTGATTTGAATTGTGTCTGTTCATTTAGGATGTCATTTTTATTTGTTTTCGTGTGTTTGTATATTTCCAGTTGTTCTAGAGTGTCTAGTTTTCAGCCTTTTCTGTGTACGTGTAGAATGTTCATGTTATTGTCGATGTTTTTGTATGTGTGGTTTGCAAAGGTGGATTCTGTAGTGGAGTGGAGTGCCTTTGTGTGTTCAATGTATCTTTGTTTGAAGCTACGTTCTGTCTGACCTCTGTAGAATTTGTTGCAATCTGAGCAGTTTAGTTTGTAAACACCAGGTAGATCGAATTTGTTTTGTGCTTTGTGTGTGTTTCGATAATGTGTGTTCTGTTTTGTTAGTAGTTTTGTAAGCGATTCTGTATGTAACCTGCTTTTTTGAATTTTTGGGCTATTTTTTCAGTTTGTTTGTTGATGTATGTTAGTGTTATGAATTTCTTGTTTCCTGTCTTTGTGTGTAGATTGTTTTGTGTTTTGTGTAGGAGTTTATTGACTCTGTCGTATCCATTGGATTCAGCTAGATATTTTATCACGCTTAGTTCGTCTTTGTAGTCTTTTTCATCTAGGGGGATGTTGTTAAGTCTATGTATCATGGTTCTGAAGGCAGCTAGTTTGTGTTGTATTGGGTGATTGGAGGAGTTGTGTATTAGTGTGTCAGTTGTAGTTGGTTATCTGTATATACTGAATTTGTGCCTGTGTTCAAGTTTTGTGATGGAGAGGTCTAAGAAGTTTATGCTGTTGTTGTGTTTGTATTCGGCAGTAAAGGTTATGTTTTTATGTATTTTGTTGATGTCCGTTAGTAACTGTTCACATTATCATTTGTTTCCCATGTATAGTATTAGAATGTCGTCAACATATCCGTGCCAATATAGTATTTTATGTGAGTGTCTGTCATTGTGAGGATTTTTGTTTTTTCTAAGTGTTGGAGGAAAACTTCTGCTAGAATGCTGGATATGGGTGAGCCCATGGGTAGACCATCATTCTTCGTTGTCCATGACATCTCCGGAACTTAACTAAATATAATTATTTCACTATGACTCAGAACACAAAACTTGTGTAAAAACGTAAAAGTTTTACCTTACAACATGAACCAGTTTTCACTTTTAAAAAGCTTCTTCAGAGGTTGCCGCTAGTAGCACTGTTCGTCTTGTTGTTGGAGACTGAATTGATTTTCGAAAGATCGATGTTGTGTGTGTGGGGTGTGATATGTTCAAATAATGCGTGTTTGTGTTTGATCTACCCATGTTCTACTCACAAACGTCACAGTCACTAAAAACAAACAAACACTACTTGATAAAGGCCTAAAACATAAACGTACATTACAAACAAAACAACCAAACACTAACAAAACTCATAGTTGACACTGAAACAAATATACAAAACATAGCACCAGAACATCAAGACACACTAAGACATAACATAAGCAATATAATAGGAGCATATAAGACACCAGACAACAAGAACCACAACTCAGAAATACACACAGCCATCAAACTGAGAGAAAAGGCACACAAACACAACATCACATTTGTAAAAGCAGACAAAGGCAACACGATCCCATCATCTCCATAGATGACCTACACAACAAAGTACAAAACGTCATGGAACAGAACAACATCACAGAACTAAAACACGGCCCCACCGACAGATACCAAAACACAGTAAAACAACTAATCAACAAAGCCAAACACATAATGACACACAAACAAAAGCCCTATATGAGACAAATCTGACCATCAGCCCCTACCCTCCAAGGGCTTCCCAAAATCCATAAAGAAGAAATTCCAATCTGCCCCATTATCAATTACCGTAATCCCCCTGCATACAAACTTGCAAAACATCTAGACAAAATTATCAGACAACACACACAACTAGACAACAACATTGCAGTAAAAAACAACACAGACCTAGTAACAAAAATAAAAGACATACACATCCCCCATAATGCCACATTAGCCTCCTTTGACATTAAAAACCTGTACACAAACATCCCCAGCTCTGAAACAATCACCATCCTACAAAACAAACTCAACCAGAACAATAAACCAGACTAACTTATCAACGAAATAACAGAAACTCTGAACATTATCACAAAACAAAACTACTTTACATATAACAATAAATTTTATACACAGAATGATGGTCTACCCATGGGCTCACCCATATCCAGCATTCTAGCAGAAGTCTTCCTCCAACACTTAGAAAAAACAAAAATCCACGCAAACAATGACAGACACACTCACATAAAATACTATATTGGCACAGGTACGTTGATGACATTCTAATACTATACAGGGGAAACAAAAGACAATGTGAACAGTTACTAACGCACATCAACAAAATACATAAAAACATAACCTTTACTGCCGAATACGAACACAACAACAGCATAAACTTCTTAGACCTCTCCAACACAAAACTTGAACACAGGCACAAATTCAGTACATACAGATAACCAACTACAACTGACACACTAATACACAACTCCTCCAATCCCAATACAACACAAACTAGCTGCCTTCAGAACCATGATACGCGTACATAGACTTAACAAAATCCCCCTAGATGAAAAAGACTACAAAGATGAACTAAACACGATAAAATATCTAGCAGAATCCAACAGATATGACAGAACAATAGTCAATAAACTCCTACACAAAACACAAAACAATCAACAGACAAAGACAGAAAACAACAAATTTATAACACTAACATACATCAACAAACAAACTGAAAAAATAGCCCACAAATTCAAAAAAGCAGGATACATAATCACTTACAATACTACTAACAAAACAGAACACACAAACAAAGCACAAAACAAATTTGATCTACCTTGTGTTTACAAACTAAATTGCTCAAATTGCAACAAATTCTACTTAGGCCAGTTAGGACGTAGCTTCAAACAAAGATACATTGAACACACAAAGTCACTCCACTCCACTTCAGAATCCACCTTTGCAAACCACCTCATTGAAGCAAACAACACATACAAAAACATCGAAAATAACATGAACATTATACACGTACACACAAAAGTCCGAAAACTAGACATTCTAGAACAACTGGAAAACAAACACGAAAACAAATAAAAACGACATCCAAAATGAACAGACACAATTCAAATCACACGCCTTATTCGAACACATCACACCCCATACATGCAACATCGATCTTTCGAAAATCGATTCAGTCGCCAACAATAAGACGGACAGTGCTACCAGCGGAAACCTCTGAAGAAGGTTTTTAAAAGTGAAAACAGTTCAGGTTGTAAGGTAAAACTTTTACGTTTTTACCCATAAAAAGTTTTGTGTTCCGAGTCGTAGTGAAATAATTATATTTAGTTACTTTTTTAATTTGAAAGCAGTAGTGGCTGGTGGTTCACACCTTATTGCTACCTCTAATAGAATGCCAAATTGGTTTGATTAAATATAATGTCATCTAGTGATATTATTAGTAGAAAATGCGTAAGAAGAAAGCTGCATGTGACAGTTTTCTGTGCATAAAAAACAGACAAAAATAAAAAGTAAAGGAAATATTCAAATTCGATGTGAATTCAAAATGAAAAATATCATACAACAAATTCTAATAACAGGTCTACAGCAAAATATACTACTATAACTGAGAATGATTTTGGCATTGACATGTTACTAATTCCAGAAAAGTACTTCACACAAATGCTGCAATTTTAATTGGTTAAAACTATAGTGTAAATTTTGACCACGGCTGTGTATAAAGTTAATCATCTTTCCATAGCAAGGAAATTTGCTTTGGCTTACTTGAATATAAGAAGACGATAAGAAACAAATGTATTTATCCAAGCAACTTAAAGGCACAATGACTCTCATTTACTTGTCATAAAAAAATGAAGTACTCACTTGTGTTTTTAATTGTCTTAGCTAACACCAGAACATAAAATTCAATTTAAAAAATATATATATAAAGTAATTTAAAATTTATGTTTATATTACCTCAAGATGTTATATTTCCTATTCGGAACATGTTTTGAGAGCTCCCGTGCTCTCATCTTCAGCCTTCGCGATCTTGCATCTGGTGAAGTATTTGTGTGTTGGCTGGATGCTATTAAGGTTTCTTGTTGGTTTCTGGTATTTTAAATTTGTATTATTGTGTGTGATTGTGGTATATGTATTTGTATTTTGTGTATTTTTGATGTTGAGTGCTTTGAATATTGTGTCGTTTTGTATTGATTTGTATTTGTTCAGGTATTAGTTTGTTTTGTGTTTTATGTTTGTATATTTGTAAATTTTCCCAAATGTTCATTATTGGGCTTTTGTGTGGTATATGTTTTATTAGTGTCACATTGGTTATGTCTGGGAATTTATGTCCTGTGTTTATTGCATGTGTGGTTAAATTTGATTTATATATTTCTGGTTTTTTGTATGCATTTAGGTGTTCAAAATAATGTTTTTTCAGCTGTTTTTTTGTTTGTCCTATGTAACATTTATTGCAATCTTGGCATTCAATTTTGTATATACCGTTTGTTGTTGTAATATCTTTGTTGTATGGGCTATTTAGTTTTTGTAAATTATTTTTATTCGTTTTCTATGCTATTTTTCTATCTTTGTTTTTAAATAGTTTTGTTAGTTTTGTCATTTTATTATTTATGTATGTGAATGTGGCCCATTTTTTGTTGTTGTTATTATTTATGTGTTGTTCATTTTGATTAATTCTTAATTGTTCAGTTTTTATTTTATATTTGATTTTATTTTCTATTTTGTTTATAGTATTTTTATTGCATCCGTTTTCATAACCAATTTGGTATATTATATTTCTTTCTTTGTCAGTTTCTTGTTTGTTTAGGGGAATTTTGTACTGTTAAATAACGAATAGAATGCTGCCATTTTATGTTGTGGTAGGTGGTCAGAATGGTTAGGTATAATGATGTTGGTAGAAGTTGGTTTTCTATATATTGCATATTGTATGTGGTTGTTGTTTCTTCTGATGGTTATGTCTAAATAGTTGATTTTGTTATGTTTTTCTTTTTCATCTGTGAATACAACTACATATTATTCCTAACAACGTGTATGTATAATTGGGGTTCAGGTGTAATTATAATAAGAGTAACTCTTTTTAGGAATCGTAATATGTTTCCATTTATTAATTTAAATCAACATAAAAAATAATAATATAAAATTAATGCTTAATTCGGCATACGATATCCATTATCTATGGTTTAAAAGTTTCTTTACTTGCCGTGTTATCATCACAAACATATATCTTATATTCTAGATATCATATTATAAATTTTAATTAAAAACTTTTCTTCATTATATTATGATTTCTTGACTACTCAGTCTAAATGTGTGCTTTTTTAAAACATTGTTAATACATTCTTATTCTATATTTTATTTATACCTTTTTACGGCTTTATAATCATTTTAGCACAATTAATTGATTATTTTCAATGACTCTACGTTATGTGCTTTTACTAAGAAAAAGTTAAATAAATTAATTACTTGTTCATTTTCCAAGCAAGGATTTAACTTATCGTTACATTGACTCTTCATTCGTTAAAGAAAAATAATTGAAGAATATTCTGATTACACATAAATTACATTGGTTTTATCTCTATCTACATACTTATTATTTACTCTTACAATAAAATGTTTTGTTTTTGTTTTCTTTTTCTTTTTTTTTTTAATAAAGTCTTTCAATGTCTTTCTCTTTGATAATTATATATTGGGTTTTTGTCACCTTAAATTCTGCAGAGTTGTCCCATGTCCTCCAGTGATTCCATCGGTTCGCTCCTCCTGGATGTCCTCTTGTCCTCACTGCTCGTCCTCTCATCTCTCGTCCTTCATGGTACATTGGCTGCTGTAGATTATGATGACATGTTGCTCTGGATCTGTAGCTGTTATGATAGAACCGTCTCTAGTACTCTGCGTCTCGTTCCTCTGCTAGTCGTTCTCTCGTCCTCTGTCAGGAGTTGATGTTCTTAGTTGTCGACTGCTTGTAGCCGTCCGACGATTCCTTTGTTACGGTACTTTTTAATTATTGTTTTCATTAATACTTTAAATCAAAACATTTGCCGTAATACTTTATAAGTTAAGCTTAAAAAAAAGATCATACTGATGTTAGACCTAGTGTCTAACTTTGTCCAAAGTACTTAAAAAATTCGCGTCTCGGACGGACATAGCGTACCGCCGCGAGTGAGGTAATTTAGAAGAGAGAGATTAGCTCTCCTGGGCCTCTATTTATATTCACCAAGAAAACTGCAGCTGTCGATTCAGGAATCAGCCTGTCGACAGTTGAACTATGGCATGATAGCCCCCACTCTCATCTCATTTCACATAATTGCACTTTTTCGCCAATCACACTGTTTAACGCAGATTTCACGGCGATAAAATATTGTCTAATTTAATGACCTATATGATGTGCAATTATCATGATGCTCGCACCACTAGTGTAATTATAATGCTTTAAAAATCGCACTGAATTCGCACTGATTGTCCGAATTACGTAAAATTCGCACTGTACTTGTGTCTGATTTTTACACATTTTTAGAAGTTTTTACCTTCTCGCTAACATTTATGGTTTGCTTAATATTAAAAATATTCTTAATTTAGCATTGACTTGGGGTGAGGTTGCAAACTTTCAGGATCAAACAGGCTTCACGCACACACACTATTTACTTGTATACACACATGCAGCGGTAATCGCGTGAGTTTACCTGTTGGTTCCTGCTTGAAAGCCAGTTTCCAATCTCACACCTGCTCGTCTATTATATATTATTGAAATTAACTTAAATATTTATTTTATATTATATATGCGCATTACAGCCTATGCTTGTAATGTCGCATTATTCTTCTACTTGGTAAAAAATTTTTAATAAATTTATTTATTAAAATTTTTTCTTCTATCATTAGACATGTTATATTTTTATATTTCATATTACTTATATTATTTTTTCAATTGTATTTATACACTACTATCCATGATAATGAATATTAATTGTTCAAGTTCTCTTAGTTGGAGGGTAAAACAAGTCTAGTTTCTCTTTCCCCTCCCTACGAGTTGGTAACAATGCATAAACGTAGCTGCTTCTCCCCATTGTTGTACTTCAATCTGGTTCCACTGACCTAGTTATTTTTATGTGTAAAACTTTCTGAGTGAACTGGCATGGTATTTGCCAATTTTTTTCTTCTTCACATCGTCTTATACTATAAATATATGTCTCGCGATTCGTTGTTTTAGTATAGGCCTATATGGTCCATTATACAGTTTAAAGAATTTTTTTGCTGTATTATCACTTCACTTTCCCACTGGATTAGTTTTTACTAAAACTTTTTCTCCCACGTCGAATTGTAGTTTGTGTTTCCTGTTAAATCTTTCCACTCTCTTGTTACCTCTTTCTATTATCCGTTGCTTTGCGTATTCAATTTTCACACTTATTGGTACAGGTACATTCTGGTTATTAGGTTTGTTTACATACTTGGTCCAAAATCTGTTCGGCTTTTTATCTTCTTCCAATTCTATTGGAGTATATCCTGTTGCTTCACTATAATTTTCGTTGATGGCTTTCTCAAGAAATGGTAGATATTCTGCCCATTTATTGTGCTGATCATGGCAGTATATTCGTAAATATTTACCTAATTCTTTGTTAACTCTTTCAGCAAGGTTTCCTTGAGGATGTCTTATGGATGTGAGTATAGGTTGTATTCCATTTTCCCTTAACATCCTCTCCCATTTTTCACTCTGGAATTGTACACCTTGGTCACCGAGTACTTTCTTCATTTTTCCATATGTCGGAATATATTTCTGCAGTAGTATCTTTAGAACAACTTTGGTTGTGGGTCGCATAATTGGGTACAGTCGGACTGCCTTGGAAAACACATCGATACATACCAATATGTGCTTCACACCTCGACTTGATTGTGGTAGTGGTCCCAGAAAATCCATTGCAATTAGCTCTCCCTTATTTTCCTTCTGGATGCTCTGCATTTCTACATATGTGTGTAAATTCGGTCCTTTCGCCGTTTGACACTCATAACACTTCTTCACCTCCTTCTTTAGTTTTCAAAACATATTATTAATCGTAAAATCCTCTCGTAGACTCAGGTAACATTTCAGAGTGGCAGCATGTGCTAAACTCTCATGTGCTGGTTGAATTAATTTCTGTAACATTTTGTTTGTTAGTACTATCTTCCAGTCTTGTCTTACTAACCTGAAAAGAATTCCATTAAGTACCTTATAATGATTTGGTAGCTGTTCTTGGTCTTTCATTTCTCTTATTGCAACGTCCAAATCTTGTTGTTGTGCTAAATTTTTTAGCATTTGTTTTACTTCATCGTTCTCTTTAAATTTAATTGATAGCAATTTTACTTCTTTTTTTCGCTCTCATAGACTTCTTCACATTCTTCTGTGATGCATCTGCTTAGTGTATTAGCTATAATATTGTCTTTACCTTTACAGTATTTAATGGTGAATGAGTATTCGCCAATGGCTCCATCTTAATAATCGGGCATTTGTTACTTTGCATTTCAATAGAAAGGATCATGCTTGGTGGTCAGTATGTATCTTAAAATGAGTACCATAAACATAATATCTGAATTGCTTAAGAGCATATACTATAGCAAGTATTTCTTTTTCTGATTTGGAGTAGTGTCTTTCAGCTCCTTTGAAGACTCTACTGGCGTAGGCGATAAACTCGGTGCTCTCCCGTAGTATCTTGTTGATACAGTACACTCCCTACTGTGTAGTCACTGGCATCGGAGTAGATTACGAATTTTCCTTTACGTTTTGGATGATGTAACATAATATTTTCAATGAATAACGCTTTCACTTGGTTAAATTCATCTT
Organism: Magicicada septendecula; assembly: GCA_034769895.1. Lineage (NCBI taxonomy): Eukaryota > Metazoa > Arthropoda > Insecta > Hemiptera > Cicadidae > Magicicada > Magicicada septendecula. The sequence goes on along the minus strand of CM068376.1, from coordinate 32,118,600 downwards.
GGTGTTTCTTCTCCCATTTCCACTTCTGTCCTTTCTTCGTCAGCTCCAGTAGCGGTTGTGTATACTCTGCATATAATGGTGAGAATCTTCTGTAGTATCCTGTTAGTCCTAAGAATGCTCTTAACCCTTTGAGATTTCTGGGTATAGGGAAATTAGTTATGCTGGAGATTTTGATACGATCGGGTTGAATACCAGAGGAGGAAATAATGTGGCCTATGAATTGGATAGAGGATTTGATAAATTCACATTTGTCTAGGTTAAGGGATATGTTCGCTTGCCTAAACTTGTGGAATATTGTGCTTAGATGTTTTGTATGTTCGTCTAATGTTTTAGGTACAACTAAGATATCATCAAAAAATTCCATGGTGTAGGGTTCCACCACAGGTCCTAGGGATCTTTCTAGACACTTTACGATGGCTGCCAAACTCGTGCTTAATCTGAAAGGTACTACCCTGTGTTGGTAGCATTTACTTTTATACAGGAAAGCGGTGTACTTTCTATTTTCTTCACGAATTGGAATCTGCCAGAAACTTGAGCGTAAATCTAGCTTCGTCAGATACCTCGCTCCTTCACACTTGTTAAATAATTCGTCCGCAGTTGGTGCACAGTCATACTCCTTTAACACAATGCTGTTCAGCTCCCTCATGTCAAGGCACAGACGTATCTCACCACTTTTCTTCTTCACCACCACTAGAGGATTCAGGAAGTTGCTGTTCGATCGCTCTATGACTCCATTTTCAATCATGCGCCAAATTTCCAGTTCAACCTCTTCCTCATATCGCATTGGGATAGGGTTCGTCCTCCTAATGACTTTCGTAGGGTCTGACACAACTATCGAGTGCTCGTATACTGTTGTCTGCGTCGGTACTGCACTAAATACTTCACTGTATTCTCCTATCAATTCGTGCAGTTTCTCTTCTTCCTGTGTTGTCATTCCTCCATCTGCTGCATTCACATGTCGAGTTGGACCATACTGTATTTGTGGCTTGTACAAAGTAATAGGCATTTCACTTACCTTGCACTTTTCTTCCTCGCTATTCATATTTAATTCATATTGAACATTTTTATAATTACACACAATTGTATTATCATTAACATTAATCTTAGTATTTATTGCATTTAGTATATCAATACCTAAAGTTCCATCATAGATCAATTTATGCATAATTATCATGGGGTGTTCTAATTCTAGATCTTTATATGTTAAAGTTACATATGCTTGTTGTTTAACCCTTTCTTTTTTATTGGTAGCTGTTGTAATATTTAAATTATTTACAGGCAAAATTGCAGTATTTTTAAAATATTTCTTATTACGTTGAACCCGTGCAGCGTTAAGAACTGACAGCTGGCTGCCGGTGTCAACTAACATCCGTATTTTACATCTATTAATTCCCACAGTCACAATAGGACATTGTGTTTGTTGTTCATTGCGCTTTATATCCTGTTCGGTGCTTAATAAGTCCTCTCTAATATCGTAGGGGTATATGTTGTTTATCGTATAAGTTTGTTTCCGTTTATTCAGTCATTGTGACGCCTTTGACGTAGATGGCCGACTGTGGAATGTTACTGTCTCCATCTAATTCATTTTCTCCCTATCTCTCTTTATTTTTTCTCGTCGTTCTTCCGTACTGCGGCAACGCATTTGTCAGCTGGTTTTGAAAAATGTTTACGTTTAGACGACCACACAATGTCTCCTTGTTGTTTAGCTGTATTTATTCGTTCAGTCTCTGTAGCTGTGCGCATCGTAGTGTTGTGTATTGGTGGCATATAATTTATTTTGTAATTATCACGGTGCGGTGTAGTGTTTTGTATGGCTTTCTTGTCATCTCTGTGATAATTATAGTGGTGATTTGCGTGTTTTTGTTCCCAGTATTGTGTGTTCTTACCTTTATTGATATTCTCCGACTGTGTCACAAGGATTAAAAATTCTTCTATGGTTTTAATTCCCTGTGTATAAACTGCTAACTGTATATCTCACTGGAAATGGTAAGATAACTTTGAAACAATTTCGTACTCTGAGAATTTAGGTTTAAGATGCTTTACGCATTCTATTTGCGCAATTGTGTACTGTTTGATACTCTGCTGTCCATACTCGAGTTGATCCCATACCTGTCGTTGGGTATGTAAATTCCAGTATCTGTTCTCGAATGCCTCACGAAACTGCTGATATGTACTGACGTTATCTCTAATAATAGAGTACCATTGACTGGCTGAATCTCTAAGATATCGCGTGACGAAGTCTATCTTCTCGTCGTCATTTATTGCACTGCCAATCTTCTCTATCTCCTTCTCCACTCTAGCTAGGAATTCCATACTGTTCTCCCCTATACCACATGAGAACTTGAGTCTGCTCCTTTCGTCCATTGGTGTAGGAAACATGGTCGTTTGGTTCTGTCGTCTTTTCAACTCACTTCGTAGCTGGTTCATTTCCTCTTGGATTTCTTCTTTCATATGTGATACGTCTCCCGAACGGTCCTTCGTAGTTTCTTCAATTCTATTCTTAATGACTACAGTACGTGTTTCTATTTATCTAAGTTTACTGGTATTTGCTTGCGACATATTACTAACAGTTTGAATTTTATCATCCTGCTCTCGCGTTATAGTATTTAAAGTATCATTTATATTATCATTTATTTGTTTATGTGCTTCTTTTATATCTTTTCTCCACTCGAGACGTAATTCTTTTTGTTTACTTTCAATTCTTACAACTTGCTCATGTAAGGCTTGCTTAAAATTATTCTCTAGAGTGTCAATACGTAAGTTGGTATCAACAATTTTTTCTGTTAATTCTTCTACTCTCCGTCATTTTTATGGCATCTTGTTTAAAATTTTCCATCTGTTGTTCTAATTTATTTTCTAAACTTTCTGTTTGATTCTTATTAAATTCTTTTAATTTGTCTGTTCTAGCATTTACATTTTCTGTCTGTTTATTTAAATTTTCTGTCTGTTTTGTGATTAATTCATCGACCCAGGCACGCATCATTGTCTGGAAGGCCTCCATATCCAAGTTTCCCGGAGTCGTCATGTTGAATTATTAAAAAAAATATTTATTTATAATATTTAAGAATACTATTTTTATGGAACCGACTTATTAATTTTATTTATTTATTGTTTCGTTATTATTATTTCTTTATTCTTATCTACTTACTAGATGACCCGGCAGACTTTGTCCTGCCTCTAAATTTTTTTTTTCATTTTGCTGAGGCCAAAAAAAATGATGTAGATATTTATTTTTTAATTTAATAATAATTAGTAGAAGTATAACTGTCGTCAAATGTTATCTAAATTGGCAGTTATTGATGAATGTTTGGCTTCGCGCAAGTTGATGGTGGCTGATGATGGACGTTTTCATGTGATAGACGAAAATTATAAGCAGCATAGTGATAAATACATGGAGCATTATTATTAACAGAAACAACATTTTGTCTTTAAATTAATTAATTTATTTCATGTATTTTTATATTAATTGAATAATAATATAAATGATTTGTTTTTCATGAAATTTATGTTTTACTTATTTTGACAATAATAATTGTTTTTTGAAAAAATAAAAATAAATGAAATTATTAAAATTGAAAAAACAAATGTTTATATTTAACGTAAAGCTAAATCATGAACGATATTTGTGGTTTTGCCTTGGGGGGCGTAAACAAATAAATTTTATGGTCGACCAACACGGGAACACGCAACATATAATTGACCGTGTGAAAAACATGGGGTTTCTAAATCCAACCCGCATATATTCATTGTTTGACCCTGCGCTTTATTTATAGTCATAGCAAAGGCCAGCCGGATAGGAAACTGTAAACATTTAAATTGAATTGTTGAATCAGCGGGAATCATTGGTATCCTTGGCAACAAAACATGATCACCCTTGAATTTTCCGTTTAGAATTGTTGCCTCTATTAAATTCCCCATTAATTTTTTGACAACTAATCTCGTTCCATTACACAGCCGTGGTGCATTGAGATTGCGCAGTAAAATGATCGGTGAACCAATTTTTACTTTTAAATTGTGTGGTGGCAAACCTGGTAAGTCCAGAGAATTAAGAAATTCCGTTGGAAAATGTACAGCTTCGTTTTCATCTACGACTGTATCAATTGACTTAAATGAAATTGCTTCGCCGTGCAACATGTCTTGTATTTTAATATTCATGTCATCAACATCAACATTTTTTGCAGCCAGTATCGCACGTTCGTTGAGCCATTGATGATCACGGATATTTTCGCGAATATTTGGGAACACGTTGTTAATTAATAATTCTTTCGTATCCATAATGTTACAGAAGCCATTCGGCAAATTAATTGTTCGAGTATTTTGATCCATAACAATTGTTCCATTTCCAATATTGAGTAGTCGTTTAGAAAATGAGTCAGCCAAAGGATCATTATGAAGCATTACATGCATGTTAGTTGTTAATTTTAATGTGTGCACGTTTCGCCATAAATTTGAAGATTTTAGGCATGCATTTATTTCGTCTGCATATGTCGCACGTGGTATAACTGGCAACGTTTGTCGGAAATCGCCTGATAACAAAATGAGTGCACCTCCGAATAGCCTGACATTTCCTCTTAAATCTTTGAGCGTTCTATCCAAGGCTTCCAATGAATGCTTATGGGCCATTGTGCATTCATCCCAGATGATGATACAGCATCTTTGGAGGACTTTAGCTATACTGGAATGTTTTTTAATATTGCAAACAGCGTTTTTGTTTGTGTGTATATTAATTGGCAGTTTAAGGGTGGAATGTGCTGTCCTGCCACCATCTAATAAAGTAGCAGCAATTCCAGATGATGAAATTCCAAGGGCAATGTGACATTGTGCACGTATTTTGGCCAAAATTAGTGATATCAGAAATGTCTTACCAGTTCCTCCAAACCAAAATGTAAATACAGTATTATATTTACCACTGTGTTTTCACCCCACCTCCCAACGTGGACCAAAACACCTATCCTATGTTGCTTCTCCCGTTGCATAAAATATTTCTGGCAAGTTGGTTGAAATCAGTCCTGCCGTTTTTCATATTTTCCATTTTTGACAACCCCCCTCAAACCGCCCATTTATTAAGCCCAAGGGCCCAAAAATTTTCAATAGTGCATACATGCATGTAAAATTGTTACTTCCATCGAAATTCCCTTTAATTCGATACCCCATATGCTGTATTTTCATTTTTCCAATTTTTACCCCCCCTTCGGGCCAACCTTACACTCGGCACATGTAAACCTTACTCTGAACCTAACGAACATATGGTGCGAATACGAGCTCTATCGGATAAGTGGTTCAAAAGTTTTAAGAACATGTGCAGACATACACTGAATTTTTATATATAAAGATTATGACAATTACACCAGTTTGTTGGGGTGGGCGCCAGTTGCGTTATTACAATACAATATACACAACAAAATTAAACACATATAAAAATATTCATTAATACACATCAATTATTATACATAAATCCTATGCACAAATTTAACAATAGAGCATACATTTATTTATTAATGTATAAATACCCGTGCCACCTGTTGACGGGTGACAAAATTATACAACGGTACACGTTGCTGTATTTAATGTATTTTGAATCAGTGCTGTGTTTATACTCATATAACATTTATACATATTATTCCTAACAATGTGTATGTATAATTGGGGTTCAGGTGTAATTATAATAAGAGTAACTCTTTTTAGGAATCGTAATATGTTTCCATTTATTAATTTAAATCAACATAAAAAATAATAATATAAAATTAATGCTTAATTCGCCATACGATATCCATTATCTATGGTTTCAAAGTTTCTTTACTTGCCGTGTTATCATCACAAACATATATCTTATATTCTAGATATTATATTATAAATTTTAATTAAAAACTTTTCTTCATTATATTGTTATTTCTTGACTACTCAGTCTAAACGTGTGGTTTTTTAAAACATTGTTAATATATTCTTATTCTATATTTTCTTTATACCTTTTTGCGGCTTTATAATCATTTTAGCACAATTAATTGATGATTTTCAATGACTCTACGTTATGTGCTTTTACTAAGAAAAAGTTAAATAAATTAATTACTTGTACATTTTCCAAGCAACGATTTAACTTATCGTTACATTGACTGTTCATTCATTAAAGAAAAATAATTAAAGAATATTCTGATTACACATAAATTACATTGGTTTTATCTCTATCTACATACTTATTATTTACTCTTACAAAAAAATGTTTTGTTTTTGTTTTCTTTTTTTTTTATTAAAGTCTTTCAATGTCTTTCTCTTTGATAATTATATATTGGGTTTTCGTCACCTTAAATTCTGCAGAGTTGTCCTATGTCCTCCAGTGATTCCGTCGGTTTGCTCCTCCTGGATGTCCATGATAGAATGTAGCTGTTATGATAGAACCGTCTCTCGTCCTCTGTCAGGAGTTGATGTTCTTAGTTGTCGACTGCTTGTAGACGTCCGACGATTTCTTTGTTACGGTACTTTTTAATTATTGTTTTCATTAATACTTTAAATCAAAACATTTGCCGTAATACTTTATAAGTTAAGCTTAAAAAAAGATCATACTGATGTTAGACCTAGCATCTAACTTTGTCTAAAGTAGTTAAAAAATTCGCGTCTCGGACGGACATAGCGTACCGCCGCGACTGAGGTAATTTAGAAGAGAGAGATTAGCTCTCCTGGGCCTCTATTTATATTCACCAAGAAAACTGCAGCTGTCGATTCAGGAATCAGCCTGTCGACAGTTGAACCATGGCATGATAACCCCCACTCTCATCTCATTTCACATAATTGCACTTTTTTGCCAATCGCACTGTTTAACGCAGATTTCACGGTGATAAAATATTGTCTAATTTAATGACCTATGTGATGTGCAATTATCATGATGCTCGCACCACTAGTGTAATTATAATGCTTTAAAAATCACACTGAATTCGCACTGATTGTCCGAATTACGTAAAATTCGCACTGCACTTGTGTCTGATTTTTACACATTTTTAGAAGTTTTTACCTTCTCGCTAACATTTATGGTTTGCTTAATATTAAATATATTCTTAATTTAGCATTGACTTGGGGTGGGGTTGCAAACTTTCAGGATCAAACAGGCTTCACGCACACACACTATTTACTTGTATACACACATGCAGCGGTAATCGCATGATGTTTACCTGTTGGTTCCTGCTTGAAAGCCAGTTTCCAATCTCACACCTGCTCGTCTATTATATATTATTGAAATTAACTTAAATATTTATTTTATATTATATATGCGCATTACAGCCTATGCTTGTATTGTCGCTATATATATATATATATATATATATATATATATATATATATAATTTCCTGTTCATTGTTACATTGTGTTGAGTTGAATTATAAATCTTAAAATATAAATGTCACCAGGCAAGGAGATGTGTATGAAATGAATTATGTATAAAAGAAAATTCAATGCAAGCTCATAGGTTATTGTAAAATAAATATTATTAATGTCACGCTTTGAGAAAATTTAGAATGAAAGAAGCTGCCAGAAACCTGAAAACAAATTTCAGACACTGACAAAACGGAATAATATAAAAAAAAATGATTCTTTATCAGCAAGAACTTGCCAATGGATTAAGTACACATAGCTATCTATGCATCAACAATTTTAGTTTCAATATATGTGGTAATTTTTTCCAAGACTGCCAATACATTCTTACCCTCTTTTCATCCAATCAGTAACCAAAAAAGACAAAGTGAAGGTAGTAGATGATTAAAATGAGGGGTAAGAATTATAAGTTTATGAAGATGTTTATGAAAACTGTCATAAAATTACAGAGTTAACAACATGGAAATGTGTAAAACGGAAACTACAAAAATTGAAAGTTTTAAATTATTGCTCTATTGTCAAATGTTGTGTACACTAATTTTTCAGGAAAATGTAAGCGATTAGACCTATGTAGTAAGATAAACAATGTTAGAAACTTAGCAGTTAATGTTTACATTTAGAAACAACAGAACAAAATTCTTACTAAATTATCTCATTTCCCGTAACATAAAGGCATGTATTAGATTTTAGTATTGACAAAGTAAAGTAATAAAAAAATTTTACATTGATTATTATACATGTAGTTTGGTTTTATAGATGTAAATGAAAAACATTTTTATTTCTGTTTGTATTTTCTTTATTTATTTGTGTGGCAGAAATTAAGTAATCTGTTACAAATTTTTATTTCCTGTTAAACATGAAGAGCATTTCTTCCAAATAGTTTGGCAAAAATTGATGTTTTTGTACATTGATGTATATATGAATTAACACAACAACAATAACATGTGTAACATCATATCTGCAATTTTACTTTAACAAATAAATATCTTGGATTTTGTTGTCCATGACATGTCTGTTGATTAACTAATTATAAGTACAATACTACTGACTCGGAACACTAAGTTTTTTGTTGGTAAAAATATAAAATTTTTACCTTATTTCCTGAACCAGTTATCGCGTGTTATACGCTTCATCAGAGGCTGCCTCTGATGAAGCTTATAATAAACGAAATCTAGAACAGGATATAAGGTAAAAATTTTACATTTTTACCAATAAAAAACTTAGTGTTTGCCTCTGATGAAGCTTATAATAAGCGAAAACTGTGATGAAGCTTATAATAAGCGAAAACTGGTTCAGGCTATAAGGTAAAAATTTTACATTTTTACAAATAAAACCTTAGTGTTCCGAGTCAGTAGTACTGCACATATAATTAAATAAATATCGTAGTGAGCTGCAACAGCCTGGGTTTGTACTTAGGAAACATAAGAGCACATAAAACTTGTAGGCTGAGGCAACATAAATTTATTTTAAATGTCCAAAACACAACTCTCTACATTAATTATTAACAATGCTACAACTTATTTTCTGGCAAACATCTTCACATACAAACTCGCAGGCGGCTAAAATTTTCTGTGTTATCACTTAACATGGATCTGTTGTATATAAATTAATTTTACTGTGTCAACATGTACATTGTTATAGATGAGGTCATGCCACAAATTTAACAAACTATTAAAAAATGATAAAACAATTTTATCTTCAGAATTTAATGTTGTTAACATTATTACTATTTAGGTGAGGCTTCTTATTTTTAGGCTTGATAAGATTTTGTGGCTCACTTTGGTACAACCAGTCTGACTAACATGGGTAAGAAACTCATGTAGATATGTGATTACATCACCATAACGTCTGACTTCTGACGTCCTGAGATACCATTTTACCAATCAGCACAATGCTATAATGAGATACTTTCTGTTTGTATTGAAATAGGCAGTTTTTGTCATGTATTCACTACTGTAATACTGATAATTATTTATATCAATAATATAATTATCTGTTTAACAATAAGTGCTAGATTTTTCTATGAACAGCTTACATAATTTATCTAGCAAAACTGTTATTAACATAGGAGACAACACTATTCATATACTTCAAAAGGTTGAATGAAGTAAGTATACACTTCAAAAACTCGAGTTGAAAATAGTAAATGGTAGTGTTTTTATTTATTTATTTTTGCTGTTAATATTCACAAACCATTCTGATTAAAAAATTTGCTTCACATTTAACCAACAAAGCATTTTATCTCAACTTGTCCTATTCTGAGATCATCACTTGGTCATTAGCATGTAGGTTCAATGATATTGATTAAAAACTTGTTGGACGCTTAGTGAAACATATTATTACAAAGATTTTAAAACACAAACGCTTCGTACTTTCACAATTTAGTCTTATACTCTGACAATTGGTTCAGTTTGCTGGGTTATTCTCAAAGAGCTGCTAAGAACAACTAAATACAAAGAATGTGTTAGAGGGTGAACATGTGTTAAGGTTGTGTATGGTGGAGGAGCTAGTATAGGGAAGGTCAAGTGACTGTACAATCTAAGTATAACGGGAATGCAAATTCTAAAATTAACTAAACTAAACAACAGCTTTTAACAAAGGAGATACAAAGAACTATTTCTGTTTGTTTGTTCAATTTTTGTTATTTTTAATTGCTTACTTAATTTCTAAGAATTCAAATAAATCTGTTTTATACATTTTCCCATGTTTTGCAGTAATATTATGTTTTTGTGTCTAACAGTTATTAAGTGGCTGTGTCTTGTTTTAAGCAATTACCTGTGAAACCTGTATTTACTGAATTATTTAAAATCACTTGCTTATATTTGATTTTTCTTTATTGTTTACCAGTAATGAGAAAAGATTACGTTTATTTACTGACACCACTTTAACCCGATGATTTTTTAACCGATTATCAATCCTATCTGATGTAAATGGAATGTAATTAGTTGAATACAATTTTTTATTATTCTGATCAAACATACAGGAGAGAAAAAAATGGAATTTATCAAATACACTGTGGACAATGTGATGCTATTTGGGCAAAGTGGCCGTGCTCTGAAAAGTTGCATTGCTGAACATCTTCTTCTAATAGTTCCTATCCATTTCAAATGTTGGATATCATATAGACTATTTTAACTTTCTATACTGCTGTAGAGAATAAGTCAGTTGTATTCATGCCAAACTAGGTCCTTAAAATTCTCAACCATGAGATTCTCGGTCACCCAACTCCTCTCTTTCCAAGTACTTTTCCTTGTAGTATGGACTGCAATAAGTAAAATCTCTGTTCTCATGAGATGTCCCAGGTACTGAAGTTTCCTTATCTTAACTGTGTTAATAACTTCCCTTTCTTTCTTCATCTTTCTAAGAACTTCAACATTAGTTATATGTGCTGTCCATGAAAATGCTCAGTATTCTACGGTTCTTGGATTTTGTTGTCCATGACATGTCCGTTAGTTAACTAAATATAACTATTACATTAACGACTCGGAACACAATAGTATAATTAACTTGTGCTCTGAGTCATTAATGTAATAGTTATATTTATTCTACGGTAGAGCCACAATTCGAAAGATTCCAATTTTTCAGTTTTGGCTTCGGTCAAAATCCAACCAAGATTCTACACTGTAGAAGAGGACTGAGAATACGTAGCAGCGTAGAAGTCTCGTCTTTGTGTTTATTGATAAATCATGACTTTTGAATAAACTGCTCATTCTAGTGTACACTGCTCTTGCCTTTTCAATTCTGCTCTTTGCTGAACATAAGCAACCAATTTTAAAGAATACAGAAAACACGGTTTTCACAGATCATTGCTTAAAACACAGAATCTTTTTAGACACAAAAAAAAATATAGAAAAAGGTAAAAAATGGATTTATTGGAAATTTTAGAAATTAAGAAAGCAATTAAAAATAACACAAATGTAACAAACAAGCAGAAAGAATTCTTTGTACTGTATCACCTTTGTTAAAAGCTGTTATTTAGTTTAGTTACTTTTAGAATTTACAGTCTTATTATACTTAGTTTTTACAGTCACTTGACCTTCCCTATACTAGCTTCTCCACGCCTCCAACATACACACCTCACTCACATGTCCATGTACACAACCTTAAGGGTAGGGCCAGACTGCTAGCAGGTTCAAGCAGTAAGCTGGTTGAAGCAGCACTGGGTTTGTAAGCAGGCTGACACAAATAATGTTTGTTAATGCCCGTAGGTAGCTGTGCAGCCCAACTGCTTACTGCTGGAAGCTGGTGAAAAACAAACCAGTTATATTTTACCTGCTTACATGCTCGTTTCAGTGTTGTCTTTTCGTAAAGTTTTTAAAATTTTTATCATAACATTCGATAACGAGGCCTTAATATCAGCTGTGTTCAACGTACAGTACTGTAGGATGTATCAAATATTTTAAGGACAAAAAGTGTCAGCTGCTGGCTGGGATGAGGTATTTTTGTATCTTAAGGGTGCAGTTTTTCTAAAAGTAAACCATAAGTTCCAACAGACATGTGCAGATACTCGAAAAACTTTTATTGGTCGTCCCTTAATGTATGATAGAGATGTTGAAATTCATCAAGTCCATTTCATCATCAATTTATTGGATGCTTCTGTGCTCTTTGATTGTCTGTTTCCACTAAAAAAAAGGGAACTTTCACTTGAAAATAGTAATTTTGCAAACCGAGAAAGAACAGGTGGTATGACTGCTAGCAGGTGACTGCTTTCTGTGTGGCCACAGTACCACTCAGCTCCACGCTGCTCTACTGTTTAAACATGCTCAATGCTCAAACCAGCTTACTCTGTGACCGTACCCTAACACATGTTCACCCTCTAACTCACTCTTTATGTTTAGTTGTTCTTAGCAGCTCTTCAGTTGTTCACAATAGCTTAATAAACTGAAACAATTGTCAGAACATAAGAAGAAATTGTGAAACTACCAAGTGCCTATTTTTAAACCCATATACAATAAAATCAACAATGATTATCAGGGATTTCGTTGTCCATGACGTGTCCATTACTTAACTAAATACAACTATTTCACTAACAACTCGGAACACAAAGTTTTTTATGAGTAAAAACATAAAGTTTTACCTTACGACCCGAACTGGTTTTCACTTTTAAAAAGAACCTCTGACGAAGCTTTTTAAAAGTGAAAACTGGTTCAGGTTGTAAGGTAAAACTTTATGTTTTTACTCATAAAAAACTTTGTGTTCCGAGTCGTTAGTGAAATAGTTGTATTTAATGATTATCATTTATCATAAACTGATCATTTAATGTATATACTCTATTGATGAATAATTTCATTAGGATAAGTATAAAAAAAACATTGAATTATAATTCTAATTTGTACAAAATTCTGTAAAAGGAATGTTATGTTAATAATATAACACATGGGTATAGCAGACGGCACGGGTGGGACTTCACGTACAGATTGGACGGGCAGTATCTTTTGAACCTTTTTTTTTAGCAAACTGATGTGAAGGTTTCTATTTGAGGAATTTTGACTAAAAACAGAGGAATTATTGGCAGTGTCTGGGTGGAGGCATTGGCATTGCTGACATGCTGGAGACAATGCTAACCTGTAACGGGAAGAAAGGTAGGCTAGTGTCAATTCTAACCTCCGAATGGGTAAAAAGGCGGGCTAGCAAGAATTTTAACCTCCAAACGGGTGGAAAGGGGGGTGAGCAAAAATTCTAACATCGAACAGACCCACAAACAGCTGGGCTAGCGAGAATGCTAACCTCTGAACAGACAGAAAGATAGGCTCTCTAGCCCGCCTTTCTGCTTGTCTAGCTGCTCATTCGGAGGTTATATTTTTTGCTAGCCCTTCAAAAGACACATACACAAAAACACACACACATCCACAAACGTGTTTAAACACATGCATGCACACAAATATGAAAAAATTAAATAATCTGGTGGGGACCTCGGTTTTTTTACTGCCTAAGGGCCCCTAAGATGGTTAATCTGGCATTGGATGTGATAATTCTCGGGGAAGTTCTTTATTTTACCAAGTGGTTAACTTAACATTACATATAGCGTAACTTGAATGAGTTAAACCACACAAGAAAACTAGATTTAAAAAGCCTTCCAATACATTGTCAAATACTGCACAAAGCTACGGCTTATTGATTTGTAATTTAATTGATAGATATTGGGGGGCAAGTGCCCCCTTGCCACCCCCAAATCCCACCCATGGCAGAGGGGGTTATCTCCAAGTTACCAGAGTTAACAGTTTCATGAAGTTGACTGTTTATTCTTATGCAGTTTATACTTGATCCCATTTGACTATCATTACTACCATTCGCCTAGTCATTTGACTATTCTTTCCTGTATTTTCTTGTCATCAGAAGTCTTCTTGGAATTCCTTCTTTAGTCAGTCTATTAACATAATTCTTAGCTTAACACTTTCTAAACTCCTAATATGGGCTACAGCTCAAAATGTTCTTTTACTTTTGGATTTTGTTGTTCATGACGTGTCCGTTGTTTAACTAATTGTAAGTATAATACTACCGACTCGGAACACTAAGTTTTTTATTGGTAAAAATGTAAAGTTTTTACCTTATAGCCTGAACAGTTTTTGCTAATTACAAGCTTCGTCAAAGGCTGCCACTAGGAGTGCTGTCCGTCTTGTTCTTGGTGACGTTGCCATCGTTTGAAAGATAGATGTTGTGTGTGTGCGGTGTGATATGTTCGAATAGTACGTGTGATTTGAATTGTGTCTGTTCCTTTAGGATGCCGTTTTTATGTGTTTTCGTATGTTTATATATTTATAATTGTTCAAGAATGTCTAGTTTTTAGTCTTTTGTGTGTACATGTAGAATAATAAACTAGTTCAGGCTATAAGATAAAAATGTTACACATTTTTACCAATAAAAAAACATAGCGTCCTGAGTCAGTAGTATTATACTTATAATTAGGTCTTTCATTGTTTTATTTTTCTCTGTCCACTCTTGTTTTGTCTGCAACTCTTTGAAAAAAATTTCATTTCTGTTACTGTTATCATACCTTATGTCTTTGCTCATTTAAAGCAAGATAAGTAAAGTAGCCTTTTTTGTATATTTAAGTCTTGGTATTTGTATTTGCTTCTTTATTCCCTATAATTAAATATTTTTTGGTAACACATATTGGATCAAATAACATGTATTGATTTTCTGAGGAGGAAATTTGTAATGTATATACTGTGATGAAGTGATCTGTATTTACCTGGCTGCTTTACTGCTATGCTCATGCTGGTTGCTTTATTGCTAACACTATAGTAAAGAAAGCCATGTTTATAAAATACTGACATCCCGCAAGCTATGTTGTAAAGATTATGAAGATTTGGAGGTTATAAAGGTTATAAAATATAATAATGTTATCTACATATAAACCTCCTAAATTAATTTAAACAGTAATCCTTCAGAATAATTAATTATTTACTTGAAAATAACTATAACTTATCAGTGTAAATTTTAATAATGCTGGCCTGTTTACGTCAGAGCAATAAGATCTATGAATTCATATTTTAAGACAATTTATATTTGTATTTTAAAATGTATCAAATATGTTACAAACCCAAGGTTAGAAGAAATAAAATGTATATTGTTCTAGAAATTCCTTAAAATGCATTTCAGAAATTTCTTGTAATGTGTTGTAGACAATTCTGTGTCCTTCTTGCTTAGATGTTAGTATCAAAAAGACTGGCCCCTGCCAGTCAGTTGTTAGTGGAATTGTGTGTGTGTGTGTGTTTTGAAACATACATCTGTGGCCTAACTGGCATGTATGTAAATATTTAGTTAAGGCTGCATTGTTAGTTTGTGAGATAAATGTATATACATTTGCTAAGAAACTCCAGTTAAATAGCACTGAGTAGCGTTGTGACCTTCTTCCCGGAAGTGTTGGATGCATTGTTATAATAGTGAAGTTTAATTGTTTAACAGTGTTAAATGGTAACAAAGTCTTAAAGAAAATCATGGGATCAATATATGACACAGAAAGTAACAGATGGTTAGTAAGGTTAGGGCCTCATAACAAGCAAAAGTTATAATATTAGAGTGGATTGGGGGTGCTAGGTCATGCTCTCGTGGTGGTAAAACAAAATGTTTCGGTCTCACCATCAGAGGCCATCATCAGTGGGAAAACGTTTACTGCAGTTGTTCGCTAAGTAACCTCAGTACTGAGGTACAAACTAAGAAGAAGGCCTACTGAAATAAATTCCCATAGCCAGCATTCCCATGTAAGCTGGAAATCAGCATAGACCAATCAGAATCAAGTATCGCCTAATTTGTTTGGGCGCACAGCATGCCAAATCCTATTTAACAGGGTTTTAAACTGGGAAATAACAGCACATGCAAGGAATAAATGGAAAGGCACTGCCAGTGAACCTAAAACCCTACAAGGGTTGTTGTGTAGCTGTAAATGGTAATCATATATGTTATTGTAACTGTACTGTTAATAAATAAAATATAATCATACTTTAACTGAATAAACAAACACTTGGTATGTTTAAATCTAACCTATGAAGCTACCATAACTGGTGAACAATTGTGAGGAAAATGAAAATATCTGTAGAACTATACCAAGTGTTTATTCATTCAATTCAAGCATTAATAAAATGTTCTACCAACTGCTGAGTGACCATTCAATAAGTGTGATAAATATATTCATATTTATTCATAGTGAGTGATAGCTGCTCCTTTGAGAATTGCTTACCTACGTAGCATCTGTGTCTTGACCATTAAGAACTATGCAGAATCACAATCACAACAGATCAAAAATTGTTGTTTGGGGTCTGTAATCAATTAGCTTGTTATCTACATGGTATCCAAAGGGACAGTTTAGCAGATATTGTTAGTGAAGTTTTTTTACCTATATTTACAAAAAGGAAAGAGAAATAAAATGAGACCAGCTCTTTTCAGTCAACTGTGTTCTACTGTAAAATTAACATATTCTTTATAGGAAATAAACATATATATATTATAACGATTCATATTAGCGTCCTATCTGAGCGTTATATGAAAGTGTAAGACTGTACGAGTATAGCAGCGTAAGCAAGAGAGAGAGTGTACAATCGCAGCCATCTCACTCTAACCTCGTAACAGCGATGCCCACTACTGGTACGAACTTGAAATTTTATTCAATTCAAATTATCAGTTCAACCTGCAATAACTTCAAAACTAATAAATATATGGCTATTCTGAAAACAGCATTGCGTTCAGCAAGTAAAGCTTTATAAGTAGCCGCAATCTCAGTTAATATAATTAACAATTGAAGAAGTTATACGGAAGATGAACACCAAAAGGAATAACGAGAGAATTATACTACATAGGAATTAGGTGTTTTCACACCCCCACAGATAAAGACCTAAGCAATAATATTCTGTGGTCAGATCTTTGAAAACACATTTGCAAATACCTGTAATCAATCAATTTGCAAACACAGGAAGTACGATTTTGACTAGAAATTCTCTGCCGTTTCAAACCTGTCACGGGGTGTTTGCTCGACCTGTTCGAGATTGTCGAGACTGGAAAAACATATGATTTATTTGAACAACCAATCAGAAGCCCGTATTTAAAACAGACGCCAACTCAAACCGAGGGGTAGCGTTACTCTTCGATCGGATCTTCAATGCGCTAGTCGTGTATAAATTACGTGCAGAAATTTTACATTCACGCAAAGTTGTATTTAAGTGAGAAATTCGAGAAGTAGTCCGCAGTGTAGATGAACTAGTACCATTCAACAACTCTCGCTGTGTAAAACAACATTAATTAAGTAAATTATTAATTAATTAATAATCAGCTGTGAAGTGACCTGAGCTACAGCATCTGTAATTGCCAGAGCATCTTTCTACAGGATTGATCAACATCATTTCTTCTGTGCTAAACCATCAAAAGGAGGACCTCTACGGATTCCTATCTTCGGTCGACACATCAAACAGTAAGAAATAGATTCATTGATCAATGAAATAAGCACTAAACAAATAATAAAAAGCAATAAACAATTTTTAAAAGACACTAAGAATCACACACTTTGTATTTAATGTGTAAGATTAGTCATAACATAGTATAGGAGTGAAGAATGGAAAGTGAGGTGTAGTATTGGACGTGCAAATTATTGCAGACCTGTTCTTTAGCACTGGTTTGGGAGATATCAATCTCTTAATTAAACCAGATAAGAGCAATAGGTCGTTTGAACGTCTTAATCTTTACTTTTCACACACACTTGTTAATTATAAGAATTAGGGTAGAAATAAGTCCTACAATTAACATTTTCAAGAAGTTTAAAAATAATTAAAACGTTAATTAAACATACTCAAGCCAATTTTAAAGTGTTATTTGAAACGATTCCCCTTGAATCCACAATCACTGAACGAATCCTGAGAAATTTGTGTCTCTATGCTCTGAGCTAAGCTGGAACCGTGTCATTAGTATCTGGGATTTGTTCTGGCGCCCAGGTAAAGTAATCTCACGGGTAAGTAACATTTTATCTATCATTCAAAATATTAGATAAGAGTGTTAGATAAAAAGTAGCGTTGTAATATATATATAGTAATTTAAAATTTATGTTTATATTACCTCAAGATGTTATATTTCCTATTCGGAACATGTTTCGAGAGCTCCCGTGCTCTCATCTTCCGCCTTCGTGATCTTGCGTCTGGTGAAGTATTTGTGTGTTGGCTGGATACTATTAAGGTTTCTTGTTGGTCTCTGGTCTTTTAAAGTTGTATTATTGTGTGTGATTGTGGTATATGTATTTGTATTTTGTGTATTTACGATGTTGAGTGCTTTGAATATTGTGTCATGTTTTGTATTGATTTGTATTTGTTCAGGTATTAGTTTGTTTTGTGTTTTATGTTTGTATATATTTGTAAATTTTCCCAAATGTTCATTATGGTGCCTTTGTGTGGTATATGTTTTATTAGTGTCACATTGGTTATGTCTGGGAATTCATGTCCTGTGTTTATTGCATGTGTGGCTAAATTGGATTTATATATTTCTGGTTTTTTGTATGCCTTTAGGTGTTCAAAATAACGTTTTTCCAGCTGTTTTTTTGTTTGTCCTATGTAACATTTATTGCAATCTTGGCATTCAATTTTGTATATACCGTTAGTTGTTGTAATATCTTTGTTGTGTGGGCTATTTAGTTTTTGTAAATTATTTTTATTCGTTTTGTATGCTATTTTTATATCTGTGTTTTTAAATAGTTTTGTTAGCTTTGTCATTTTATTATTTATGTATGTGAATGTGGCCCATTTTTTGTTGTTATTATTTATGTGTTGTTCATTTTGATTAATTCTTAATTGTTCAGTTTTTATTTTATATTTGATTTTATTTTCTATTTTGTTTACAGTATTTTTATTGTATCCATTTTCATAACCAATTTGGTATATTATATTTCTTTCTTTGTCAGTTTCTTGTTTGTTTAGGGGAATTTTGTACATTCTGTTAAATAACGAATAGAATGCTGCCATTTTATGTTGTGGTGGGTAGTCAGAATGGTTAGGTATAATGATGTTGGTAGAAGTTGGTTTTCTGTATATTGCATATTGTATGTGGTTGTTGTTTCTTGTGATGGTTATGTCTAAATAGTTGATTTTGTTATGTTTTTCTTTTTATTCTGTGAATTGTACAAATATATACAAACATAAAACACAAAACAAACTAATACCTGAACAAATACAAATCAATACAAAACATGACACAATATTCAAAGCACTCAACATCGTAAATACACAAAATACAAATACATATACCACAATCACACACAATAATACAACTTTAAAAGACCAGAGACCAACAAGAAACCTTAATAGTGTCCAGCCAACACACAAATACTTCACCAGACGCAAGATCACGAAGGCTGAAGATGAGAGCACGGGAGCTCTCGAAACATGTTCCGAATAGGAAATATAACATCTTGAGGTAATATAAACATAAATTTTAAATTACTTTGTATATATCAAGAAACGAACTATAGCAGAAAGTGATTGAATATATATATATATATATATATATATATGCATACACATGATCACACATATCTGCATGCGTACGTATGCAAATACTGTAAAAAAAAAAAAATTGAATTGAATGCTTACTAGCAAACAGTCGATTCACATGTGAGAAAAAATGACATTTGGAAACAAAGTTTCTATAACGGCTTTACTTTATACCCCACTACTGAGCATCTGATGCCACTCTCTAGAAGTGCAACAGCGTGATAAATAACTTTTGTTTTATTAAGTCGGATCCTTTAGCATGACTGTTGTCACACCAACATCAAAGTATGAACTAACTCTGGAAGTTAAACTTTATATACAGTTGAAACAAAAATCTTCTACTTCTCAGAAGTAGTTTATCAATGATACAGAAATTCAAAGCAGTCAAAACAGCTATTAGCATATGGAAAACAAATTACTAGTGATATTTTCAGTTAAAAGTTTTCCTTTCTTGATGAAGGTAGGACGTGTAGTGAACAGCTGTCATGATATTATCGACTTACAAAACAAATCATATAAAGTAATAACAGATAACAGATCTTATTGCTAACAGATGGAAATTCGTAGGTTGCATTTATAAACTGCTTAATAAATAGAATTAAATTATAAAAAAAGAATAAAAAGATAAGTATAGAGATTTAGAAACAAGGTTTAGAAATAAAGTATGTTGAGTCACAGAAACACAATTTTAAAAATTAATGGCAGCACTAAATTTTACTGGGTATTTCCTAAACAGAGTGGAAAAACAAAGAAAACAACATATGCAGATGAAATAAATTTTTCATAGTGTGCCAAAGGGAGGTAAAATAACTAATTATAAGTATAATACTACTGACTCGGAACACTAAGTTTTTTATTGGTAAAAATGTAAAATTTTTACCTTATAGCCTGAACCAGTTTTCACTTATTATAAGCTTTGTCCTGGCTGCCA
Source organism: Magicicada septendecula (assembly GCA_034769895.1). NCBI lineage: Eukaryota > Metazoa > Arthropoda > Insecta > Hemiptera > Cicadidae > Magicicada > Magicicada septendecula. The sequence continues at coordinate 32,098,343 of CM068376.1, read as the reverse complement.
CTAAGAGCGCTGTCCATCTTGTTCTTGGCATCAGCACTGTCGTTTGAAAGATCAACATTGTGTGCGTGCGGTGTGATATGTTCGAATAGTATGTGTGATTTTAATTTTGTCTGTTCGCTTAGGATGTCGTTTTTATATGTTTTTGTGTGTTTGTATATTTCTAGTTGTTCAAGAGTGTCTAGTTTTCGGCCTTTTGTGTGTATGTATAGAATATCCATGTTGATGTTTATGTTTGTATATGTGTGGTTTGCAAAGGTGGATTTGGTGGTGGAGTGTAGTGCCTTTGTGTGTTCAATGTATCTCTTTTGAAGCAACGTCCTGTCTGCCCTATGTAGAATTTGTTACTGTCTGAACAGTTTAGTTTGTAAACACCAGGTAGATCAAATTTGTTTTGTCCTTTGTGTATGTTAGTGTTATGAACTTGTTGTTTTCTGTCTTTGTCTGTTGTTTGTTTTGTGTACGAGTTCATTGATTGTTGTTCTGTTGCATCCGTTGGTTCCTGCTAGATATTTTATCGTGTTTAGTTTGTCTTTGAAGTCTTTTTCGTTTAGTGGGATGTTGTTTAGTCTGTGTTTCATGGTTCTGAAGGCAGCTAGTTTGTGTTGTATTGGATGATCGGATGAGTTGTGTATTAGTGTGTCAGTTGTAGTGGGTTTTCTGTATATACTGAATTTGTGTGTGTTCAAATTTTGTGATGGTGAGGTCTAGGAAGTTTATGCTATTGTTGTGTTTGTATTCAGCAGTGAATGTTATGTTTTTGTGTATTTTTTTGTGTGGGTTAGTAGCTGTTTGCATTGTCTTTTGTTCTCCTTGTACAGAATTGTGATGTAAAATAAATAAACCTTTGAGATAGACTTGGCAGTTTACAGTAGCAGTGGACAGAATAAAGGAAAATAAATTTATTTCGAATAGCACATAGAACAGTTTGGGGAAACAGAGTTACCACCACGAGAAGTTGTACATATTGCAAGAATACTGTGTTGTTAAGAAGGGCAAACTCCAATTTACCTAATATTGACACAAATAATTACTTTCCAAATTGTGATGTTTAGCTTGAATGTATCTGTAATTTCCTATTTCTGAAATGACAGTTAAAGGAGTTGAGTAACTTACTGAAAACATCCAATGTCTAATTTTAAATTATTCGCATAATTTATAACTGAGAATGCAACACCTGTGGGATTGTATCAACTATTATTGCGGCTTTTTGAGCCATTTGAAAGGGAAAAATTAAATTTTTCACACACTAAAGTGGCTGATTTTTTTCATTATGTAGTGAACACATATATTGCTCCAAAAACTAATTTTTATAAGGCAACTTTGCACAATGAAGTGGATAAGTGTACTTGGTTTACAGAACTTTATTCATTACTGTGTAATCTACAACAAAATATTGATACCTCAATTCTAATACCATGTATGAGACAAAATGAACATTTTACAGGGGAAATGAAAAACAAATATTTCCAACCTTGCTACATATTTTATTTAATCATCCTGAATTTTTCTTAGTAAGGTACTACTGTGATGACATTTAAAATAAAAGAATCCTCAAAAATAATCTAGCTATATTTTTTAATCACATACATGGTATTAGAACACTGGAACTCAGTAAATGTGGAATTCTGATTCAGATACGTGTTTTAAAGTAACTGTGCATAACATAAGATGCTTTTTTTCTGACGCAGAGTATTAGAATCACTGTACAGAACGTCAAAAACAGGCTAAGATACATTCAAAACAGAAATTTCCCTAAAAATTCTCATAGCTGGTATTAGAATGAAAGTATTGATATATTTATTAAATGAGACGAATTGAGAGAATATTCATTCAGATGTTTAAATTCCCTTCACTGAACACATGTTACCAACATGCAACACAGCATGCAATCAGCAATTCGCTGTCATTGTCAATCAGCTGCTATGACAAGGTCATAGAACACAGTGTGTATTCAATATACAAGCTACTGTTTAACATCTGCAGGAATATTACCAAAATAAAATGATTTTAAATGACTAAAATGTCCAGAGTTAATCAGATGTCTGGAGCTCTATGCCTAACGTACTATTAATAAGATGACAGAACACCAGCATATATTCTTTTGCCATGTTGTATTTGGAAAACTGTGTATTTCAGAAGGAACGCAATAAAAATTCAATGAATATTTGTAGAGAATTTTTTCAGAGGATAGTGGTTATCTAATAGAGAAGGCCTATTTAGAATATTATTTATTAATCAGTAACTTCCTTTCTCCTTGCTTATGACCATTGTATACCATAATCTTTACTTCTGATGTACTTAAATATTTTTTGAATTTACTTTCGTTTAGTCATACTTCACGATTTTTTAACTTTAAATGTAGTCTGAAAATATGTTTGCAGAAGAGATAAAACATTTAGATTAAAACACAACACACACACACACATTGACATGAAGAACACAGTGGTTCCATAAGTGTGGAATGGAAAACTAACCAAGTCATTAGAACTAGTGATTTTTAAATATGTTGTTTACAGGCCACAAAACATTAACTTATCTTATTGAATTTCGTTGTCCATGACGTGTTCATGTGTCAATAATATGCAATGCATTTTCCAACTATGGAACAGTAATTTGTAGATAATTTTTTATCTTCATATAAGCCAGTTTTCTCTCATTTCACGTTCAGTCAAAATTTAAACAAAGGTAAAAATTTTAACAAACATTTTTATCTATAAATTAGTGCATAATACAGTTAGAATGTGCAGAATGATATGTTCAATTATTAACATATTACCGTTAAATATTAAGTGAATGTGTGTAGTGTTTAATGTTATGTATTTTTTGTCAGATCAGAGACATTCTGTTATAACCTTGAGAATTAATGTCATCCACACAAAGAAATAGTTTCCAAGATAAAAACTTTATAGGTGACCAGTACATAACAAGAACAAGATGAATGAAGAGAAAAGAAATACTAATTATAAATATAATGTTACTGACTCGGAACACTAAGTTTTTTTATTGGTAAGAATGTAAATTTTTACCTTATAGTCTGAACCAGTTTTCGCTTATTATAACCTTCGTCAGAGGTTATAAGCTTATAACTTATAAGCTTATTATGAGCCTCTGATGAAGCTTATAATAAGTGAAAACTGGTTCAGGCTGTAAGATAAAAATTTTACATTTTTACCAATAAAAAACTTAGTGTTCCGAGTCAGTAATATTATACTTATAATTAGTTAATCAACGGACACATCATGGACAACAAAATCCAAGAAGAAAAGAAATATCGACAAGGATTAACAGAATAAAATTCAACTTTAAACAGTTTAACAAGAAAACATTCATAAATAATATGACAGTTAGTTTTCCATGAAATAGAATTAGCAAAATCTCATGTTACTGCCAATAAAGTAATCTTACATAATTATGATAAATGAATCTCACAGTCATATGAACATACCATGTGCTACAATAAAACAGTATCTGTTGTAAGTGCTTGTTGCACTATCAATACAAGATTACGGGCACTTCAACTTATACCATACAAGGCTTGTCAAGATAACAATTTTAGGTTGCCTGTATCTTGACAAAAAATATTTAATGAAGGAAGTTGTGTTAGTGGTTGAAATCACAAGCAGAATGATCACTGTTGCATACCACTATATAAAAATTATCCCGATTAGAAAGGATGAATAAAGGAGAAAGGACGAATACATAAAGAAAACGGAAGAATTTATAAGTGAAGGACCATATGAGGAAATAAAGTATGATTATACAAGTAAGTACCAGTCAAGGATAAAACAAATGATGAAACAGATAACATTTATAGAAGAAAATAAGACAAAGTATTTATTAGAAAGTAATCCAACAGCACCAACTTTTAAAAGTCAGGTTAAGATACATAAAGAAGGAAAACCAATTAGACCAATTGTTTCTTTTATTAATGCACCTATTTATAAATTATCAAAGGAAGTTAGCAGAGTACTGAAAGAGAAATATGAATTTGGGATAAAATACAACATAGAGAATAATGTAAAATTGATAGAAAAATTAGAAAATATTAGGATTCATGTAAATACAAAATTGATATCACTGGATGTTAAGGACATGTTTACCAATATCACAGTAAATAAAGTTATCAAGTTAATAAAAGATAATAATATGGGAGAATACAGGTATAAAAATCATTTGATTAAAGTAATTACAGAATGTGTAAATCAGAACTACTTTAGGTTTAATAACAAGTTTTATATACAGAAAAAAGGTTTACCTATTTCCCCTTCATTATCCCCTATTCTTGCAGAAATATTCATGAATGATTTTGAAAAGCAATTAATAAGTTCCACTAAGTATAAAGACAATATAAAATTATGGTCTAGATACGTTGATGATGTATTAGTAATTTGGGAAGGAAGCATAGAAGTGCATGAGTTTATAAATGAGGTAAATAATAAGGATAAAAACTTACAATTTAAAGAAGAGATAGGAGGTAGGAAAATAAATTACTTAGATTTAAACATAGAAATTAAAGATGATGAGAAACTACAGTTTGGGATATTTAGGAAAGAGTCGTATTCTGATATAATTATACCAAGAGAGTCTTACCACCCTTATAGATATAAAATGGCGGCAATCAATTCATTTTGTTACAGAGCTCAGAAGTGTTTAAAAGAGACCAAATCAAAAGATAGGGAGTTAAAAATGATAAAGGGAATTGTAAGGAATAATAATTATAACACCAACATAGTGGATAAAGTTATGAAAAGGGTTAACATACAAAAAGCTAAAATAGAACCAGAACAAAAGAATTATGTAGGGTCGTTGACATACATAGGTTCACATACTAAAAAAATTATAAAATGTTTTAATAAATACGGAGTAGATATAGCTATTTAAAAATGTGAAACGGTATTTGATAAGATAAGGAATAAAAATATAGAAAAAATTCCAGTATTACAGAAAAGCGGAATTTATAAATTAAAATGTAAAGACTGCAACAAAGTGTACCTAAGTGAGACAGGACGAAAATTCGTATGCAGGTTGTCTGACCACAAACGTGGAGAAGGTAATAGGACAACCAATTCGTTATATGCAAGACATTTCATAGAAGACAACCATAAGTTTGTTAATCCTTTGGAAGACTACGAAATTATAAAAGTAGTAAATAACACAGTTGAAAGGAAGCTTAGGGAGGAGTTAGAAATATTGAAAGAAAGAGAAAAAGGGTTAGGCAATTTAATTAATACTAAAATTAAATTTGATAATGAAGAAATATTTTATAACATAATTAAGAAGTAAATGATAGAGGACAGATAGATAAGATTAAGAATTAAATTGCATAGTACTAATTGGATGGTTTAAAATAAGGGTGTGTGACTGACCCACATGTGTGGAGAGGAAGGCGGTAGGTTTAAAAGGAATACACACACACACACACACAACACTGAAACACAAGGAATTTGCTAGAAAAATATGTAACTGTCCAGATGGAGTGACAGGTCTTGGGGGGGGGGGGACATCTGAATTATAGCTTGTTGTGTGTGGTGAGCAGGGTGGGGTGAGATGGGGTGAAGGGTTTGTTTTCACATTATATCTTTCAATTCCGATCTGACGATGAGCTGTGAAGCTTGAAAGCGCTAATCGGGATAATTTTTATATAGTGGTGTGCAACAGTGATCATTCTGCTTGTAAACATATTTAATATTGATCGACTAATTTTAACTAAAGATTCACCTGACTGGTATTTAAAAGTTACTGCTTAAATATATAAGAGCTGAAAAATTCTGTTCTTTAGAGTAGTCAAAATTTTTATTAATAATTTGCCTTTTTATTATTTTATGCCCATTGCTTTTACACTTTTTATATTCATCTAGCATTGTTTTTAAGTATTTGTGTTTATTTTAGTGGAAATTAAAATCCGAAGACTATTTCAGTAATATGACAAAACAAAGTAAAATGACATGAGAAGCTTCAAAACACCAATAAAATAAAAAACATCCCCCTCCCTGAAATTTGAGTAAAAAAAAGTAATTCACAGTTTTCTAGACTATTAAAAACAAATATGGAATATGACTCATTGTACACACTGAATTCTGCGTGTCATAATGATAAAAAGTTGCATTGTCATCATTCAACACTTAAAAATTTGCTATTCATATATTTGATTTAAGGTTCAGTTTTATCATCAAATAGTCAAATGCAATTATGTTTATATAAGTTTACAGCTATGTACAGGCAATAATTACTGGGCAAGGAAATTGATGCTTTGTATTAAAAAAAATATTGTATTTACACTTGACAAGTTAATAACCAAAATTGTTAAAACTTATTTTACCACATGATAATTCTTGGATTTCGTTGTCCATGATGTGTCCGTTACTTAACTAAATATCACTATTGTACTAACGACTCGGAACACTAAGTTTTTTATAAGTAAAATCGTAAAGTTTTACCTTACAGCCTAAACCGGCTTTCACCTTTAAAAGGCTTCACTATTGTGCTAACGACTCAGAACACTAAGTTTTTTATAAGTAAAATCATAAAGTTTTACCTTACAGCCTAAACCGGCTTTCCCCTTTTATACCACACATATAAAAACATCGACAATAACATGTACGTGTAGAAAGCATGAACATTCTACACGTACACACAAAAGGCCGAAAACTAGACACTCTAGAACAATTAGAAATATACAAACACACAAAAACAAATAAAAACGACATCCTAAACGAACAGACACAATTCAAATCGCACGCATTATTCGAACACATCTCACCACACACACACAGCATCTATCTTTCGAAAATCTATCCCGTCGCCAACAACAAGACGGACAGCGCTACCTATGGCAGCCTCTGAAGAAGCCTTTTAAAGGTGAAAGCCGGTTTAGGCTGTAAGGTAAAACTTTACGATTTTACTTATAAAAAACTTAGTGTTCCGAGTCGTTAGTACAATAGTGATATTTACATGATAATTGTTTTATTACTTTTGGCCTTCAAAGTACTAATTTAAAAAATATATGACATTAAGTTTCAAAACCCTCATAACTGGTTTTGGGATAATAACATAAACATATTAATAAGCTTATTCTTAAAAGTTTAGATTGTCTGGTCTTTTAAACATCAGTTTGTACTACCTGACATGACAAAGCCATTTAGAAATAATTTAATTCACAAGACACTTTTAATTAAATGATACATTTTGCATAAGGCAAGTGTTTGGTTCCATTGACCTGGGTACCAAGTTATGGTGGAAGTAATGTAATACTTAATGTTGTTGGTGTTAGCACATTACAAACATAAAGTGAAACTCAGGAGTATTGGTTGTTGTTTGGTCACAGAAAAAGAAAAAAGAAATAATTCTATGTTAAAAATTTGTAGACAAGTCTTTTAACATCGCTATACAAGCGTACACCCTGACTTAGTTTTAAATAAGTGTTTTATTGATACTGATTTTTGAGAACTACCAGAGTATTTGGGATTTGGGGATATTGTAATGGAGGACTGTGGAGTACTCTGAAATACGTGTTTCAGTTTAAAATAAAACAATAGGATAGGCTTACATTAACTGGCTATTACAGGCTTTTAAAACAAACAAAAACATGGTCCCAAAATATGGATAATGTAAGTTTTACTGCAACTGAATGCTTAGAGGAAAGTACAAGTTTATACTGCTTATATGAATAGGATTGAAACACGTTTTGTGAACATATCTATCATAATCTTATGGATAAATATACCCTGAATCTAACACCACTTCTCAATTGTTTTTTTTTTATTTTTTGGACAAGACAACTTTTGAAACTCGGTGTTTTAGACGTAACTGAAATTACTAAAACTTCAATGCAGTATACGTCACCATACATGTGTCACCGGTATAGCCATCAGGCTCACACTACTCCAGTCTCCATGTCAAGGAGTCCATGTAAGATGCGAAGTTTAATAACTTTCATCAGCTTATATATATATATATATATATATATATATATATATATATATATATATATTGCAACATTACAACAATTCTACAAATATATTACCATGTACTCAATGCAACTAAATATGTATTACACCGGCCAGGTCGCAGGATTTGTTTCTCTCATTGCGTTAAGTATATGTAGTTGCACAATAATTAAATAGTTTTTAAAGAGGAGTGAGATGTTGTTGACATGAAATAAATCATTTAAAATCGTTTCAAATAATCATTCTAAGATTGATTAATTAACAGAAAAAATATTTCAATATTAAAATTTCAAATATTAGACACATAAATATTTTAGTTTTACACATATTCTGTAACGTGCAATGCTATTCATAACATACCACACAAATAAACACCTATATAATCTTATTGACTAAACAAACATGTTAAACAAGTTATTTAAATTCTTTTTATTTCTGTGTGTCTGAAATTAACTCAACTTTTAAATATTAATAGCAGCTCAGTTACAAACAAAATAAGATTAAGTTTCAAGAATGAATTTATTGTTGCTATAAACAAGAATAAAATAATCTACCATTTACTTCCAATCTATTATGGACTTATACTGACACACCCAAAAATACTACAAAAGATTATTATTTCTTTACTAGATTTGCTTGTTAACTTACTCTCTTATCTAAATATTATTTAATCTTAAAACTCTAATTATTATATTCATATTTAAGTTCTTTTTCGAGAGCTCTCTTCACAATAAAATATAATTGTTTTTATATCACCTGCTGCCGCCTATCCCCGTTACCGTTGTGTGTGTGTGTGTCCAGAATCCTGAGAGTATCATGATGTTGATAATGATGATGATTCTGCTGCTGTGGTTGTTGTCTCTAAATGTTGTTCTTACGTCTTGGTGTGAGTGTGGTAGTGTGCGTGTGTGTCCACAAGTCGATCGGCAAATGGGCAGCGTAACGTCCTGTAGATTTGTTGAATCCGAGTGTGTGATCGCCCAAAATTGCCAGTGGTATATACTGGTGGCGATTTGACAGGAACAGTCCTGCTTTTGACAGGGTAGAGATGGTCAGTTCGCTCCAGAGCATCCATTTTATTACACTCACTTTTTGGTTAATTATCACGAACTTATGACCATATTCGTCACATGAGCGATCTCATTGTTTGCATAATTTTTCTCTGGTCACTCACATATACCACACATATTAATTACTCTTCAATTACACTAGTAATTAATATTAATTAAATAGCATCATTAATATTGCACCTCTGGAAATAAATTTTATATTACTGCATTTGTTAAGAATTCATTAATGCAATGGTGTCTTTTTAATTGGCGTAAGTCTTCGTTAACAGGTTTAACACACGTAATTAGTTTATTATAATCCTGTTAAGACCTGAATAATTGGAACAAACAATTCGTAGCACATCACCCCATTATCGTGTCGCAGATGGTCACACACACACAAACACACACAGCCATATCTTACACTGGCACAGCAGGTGTTCTCTCAACAGGTCAGATTTTGTCAATTCCTGCATTTTCTTGCACAAAACTGTTTAAAACTGTTCCTTATACTTTCTATGCTAATTACATATTAAACATTCCGCCTTGGGCAAATATGCAAATATATGTATTGTTGCATATATTCCCCAGGTTGGTGTAAATGTGTAACTTATAATTATAATTACATCTTATTAACTAAATTACAATTGAGTTTTAACTCTATAAAAGTAAATATTTTAATCGGACGTACGAAACATTCCTTTGTTGCATGTGACAAAAATTCTTTCTCCCCCATATAACATAGCAGCAGTTCACATCTGGCTATTGTGTTTACCAACACACTTGTTCACTGTCCATGTTAGTTGGCTTAATTTTCTCACTCTCTGTTTCCCTGTTCTCGTCATAATAGACGATAAACTTCCTGCATTGTTATGTTTGTGTAACGTTATGCCGCTACTATACTTCCTTATTTTCCATCGCTCGCGGTGAGTATCTCTCTCTCTCTCTCTCTCTCTCTCTCTCTCTCTCTCTCTCTCTCTCTCTCTCTCTCTCTCTCTCTCTGTGTGTGTGTGTGTGTGTGTGTGTGTGTGTGTGTGTGTGTGTGTGTGTGTGTGTGTGTGTGTGTGTGTGTGTGTGTGTGTGTGTGTGTGTGTGTGTGTTCCTGCATTAAGAGAATTAATCATACTACCAAAGTTATATTTTTTTCTACTGGAAATATTTCCTCATCGATGAAGCATGATATTTGCCAATTTCTTTTTGTCTTTCCATGTCATATTCTACGAAGGTTTGTGCTCCCCGTCTTGTTTGCAGAATATAGGGACCTTCGTATAATCTAAAGAACTTTTTTGCGGTGTTGTCTATTCTCTTCCCTACTGAATTACTTCGTATCAATACCATATCTCCAACTTTAAATTCCACTAACTTGTGCGTTTGATTGAATCTCTCTACCCTCTTTATACCCTTATCTTTTATCCTATTTCTTGCGTTGTCTAATTTTTGATTCATGGGTATAGGTAGATTCTGATTTTCAGGTTTACTAACGAAATTCTTCCAAAATCTAGTTGGTTTCTGCCCTTCTCCCAATTGAATTGGTGGGTATCCAGTAGCTTCACTATAATTTTCATTGATAGATTTCTCAAAGAACGACAAGTATTCAGCCCATTTGTTATGCTGATCATGACAATATATACGCATATACTTGCCCAATTCTTTATTAACACGTTCGGCAAGGTTACCCTGAGGATGCTTAATTGATGTGAGCATGGGTTTTATTCCTTGTTGCGTTAACGTTTCAGACCATAACTTATTCCTAAATTGTTTGGCTTGATCCGTAATTACCTTCTTTACGTGACCATGTGTGGGTACATACCTTTGCAGTATTATCTTCAGAACAGTCCTTGTGGTGGGTCACATAGTAGCGTATAACTGGAGAGCTTTGGTAAACACACCTACACATACAAGAATGTGCCTAACACCCCGACTTGATCGTGGCAGTGGACCCAAAAAGTCCAGAGCTAACAACTCCCCTTTCTCCTTTGCTCTGATGCTTTGCATAGCTACATAGGTATGTAAATTTGGATGTCTAGTGGTCTGGCTATCGTGACACCTTTTTAAGACAGTTTTAATCCTCCTATACATATTATTGATGGTGAAATCTTCTCTCAAAGTCCAGTAACATTTTAATGCTGACGCATGGGCTAGACTTTCATGACATGGTATAATTAACTGTTGTAACATTTCTGGTGATAACATTACTTTCCAGTCTTGGTCCGTTAATTTAAATAGTATGTTATTTTTAACTGCATACCTATCGTGCGACGGTTGTTGTTTTAACTGCTGAAGCTTTGGATCTTTATCTTGCTCTCTTGCTAAGTTCTGGAGTAGCTGTTTTACTTCGTTGTTTGCTTTATACTGGGTATGCAGTAATTTCAAATCTTTATCATTGGAGAAATGAGTCTCTTCCTTCTTCTCCGTGACATATCAACTTAGTGTATCTGCTGTCTTGTTGTCGATTTGTCTACAGTACTTAATGGTAAACGAATATTCTTCTATGGCCAGAATCCATCTCATCAGTCTCGCATTAGTTATTCTGCACCTCAGTAAGAATGATAGAACTTGGTGATCAGTGTGGATTTCAAAGTGCGTTCCATAGATGTAATAGCGGAATTATTTCAATGCATATATGATGGCCAATATTTCCTTCTCCAAAGTACAGTAATGTTTCTCGGCATCTTTGAACACTCTGCTTGCATAGGCGATCACTCGAAGTTCTCCTTTTTCATCTTCTTGATAGAGTGCGCTCCCTCTATTGGTCGCTGGCGTCCGAGTAGATGACATACTTTCCTTCACGTTGTGGATGGTGTAGCATAATATTTTCCACAAACAGTGCCTTGACCCTGTTGACTGCATTGGTGTGATGTTGTTCCCACTTACACTTCACTTTCTTCTATGTAAGCTCCAATAGTGGTTTGATTTCTTCTGCATATAATGGTGAAAATCATCTATAGTATCCCGTGAACCCTACGAATGCTCTTAACTCTTTCACATTTCTTGGTATTGGGAACTCTGTGATACTGCTTATTTTGCATGGATCTGGTCGTATACCTTACTCAGATACAATATGACCCAAATTTTATAGACGATCGCATAAATTCACATTTATCTAAATTTAATGATATGCGAGCTTGTCGAAACTTCTCAAAAATCGTGCATAAATTAATTATATGTTCTTCTAACGTTTTTGATATGACCAATATGTCATCAACAAAAATCATGGTGTAAGGTTCTACTTCCGTACCTAATGTAATCTCTAAACATTTTACTATGGTACTACCTTATGCTGGTAGCATTTACTTTTATACAGAAATGCGGTATATTTTCTATCGCTTTCTCTAATGGGTATCTGCCAAAAACTAGAGGTTAAATCGAGTTTAGTTAAATACTTAGCTCCTTCACACTTTGTGAACAACTCATCTGCCGTAGGTGCACAGTCAAAATCCTTTTCTACAACGCTATTCAAATTCCTCATGTCCAAACATAGTCGAATTTCATCATTCTTCTTTTTCACCACAACCAACGGGTTTAAGAAGTTACTGTTCGATCATTCTATGACATCATTATCCAGCATTCTTCTGATTTCTTTCTCAACTTGCTCCTCATACTTCATTGGAATTGGATACATCTTCCTCACGAATTTTGACGGATCTGTGACTTTGATACGATGTTCATATACATTTGTTTGTGTAGGCAGTTTGCTAAATATGTCTGTATACTCTTTAATTAACGTGTCTGTTTGTTCTACCCCTTGGTGTCCAGCATTGTTTTCTTCACTACGATGTTTATCATGCACATAGGTTACTGCAGGTCTGGAGATATTTACCGGTTCATTTATACTTGACGACTGATCTTCTTTGGTTACATTCAATTTAATATTTTGTGTGACATTATTCAGAGTGCACGTCATCTTTTGCTCTGCTATATTTATTACAGCCTTCATTTTAATTAAAGCATCTATTCCTAATATACAGTGTCGGACTAGTTTATTTACTACTAACATAGGTAATTCATATTGTACATTCCCACACGTTATATTCGCAAATATTTGTTGCTTAACTCATTCCCTGGTACGATTAGCAGTGGTTATGTAAAGTTCATTAACAGGTAGAGTGGGTGTCAATTTAAACTATTGTTTGTTGCTGTGTAGCCATGTCTTACTAACAACAGATATTTCGCTTCCTGTGTCGATCAATGACTGCACTTTACAGTTGTTGATGTACACAGTAACAGTCGGGCAGTAATTACTTTCGTTCACACGTCTTGCAGTTGTATCCGGTTCTGTTATGTCGGCGTACAAATCAGGTGGAAATAGGCTGTTCATTTTTACTTCACGTGGCGGTCAAATATTCTTTGAAGTAGATGGCATATCCGGTGTTGGTCTCTGACCAATTGTTTGTACATTTCGGGTATATGGCTTGTAAAATCTTTTATTCGAATTCGGCCAAGAGTACCCCCCCCTTCATATTACTTCCCTCTGTTTTATTCTCTCCCTTGCGCTCTTCTCTTTTAAATTCTCTCCCCTTTTAGTTTTGTTGAGCACCAGTTGTGAAATACACAAAAATATTACAACTACAATATAATAACATTAATAACAATAGACATATTAATTCTGAACCAACTTATTATGTTTAATGAAGAAATTTGTGTTAGTGGTTGAAATCACAATCAGAATGATCACAGTTGCACACAGTGAGATGATAAAGAAAAACTGTTGAAATAACTAGAAGACCAATGTTTTAATCGAATATACAGTAGAACCTCGCTAATCTGTCACCTGTGGGACTGGGGGTATGGTCAGAACGCAAAAAAGGTCGGATTATCAGAAGAATACAAAATGTTTATTATTTCATTAAATGAGACAGTCTAAAATAAAATAAAACTTATACAGTAGGCTACCAGGCAATATGATTGGTTATGTACAATAAATGATAATATGTACAGTATGTACACACAGTATTAAAAGTGTAAACAAATTTGTAAACACTAAAACTGTCACTAATTACTGCGTACACCAATTCACACAGGAAGAGTAATTAGCACGCACTAGTAAGCGTGCTTACACTGAAAAAAAGTGTAAATGAATTGGCTCTTATCTATTGCGAGAGCGCCCGCAATTCTAGATATGGAGTTCCATGAATTTGATATTTTGAACAGTGTTGGCTCGATGTTTTCGATTTGCCAGAGCTCGAACTTCAGGACCGCAGAGATGTAGACATAACAACAGCTCAACACTCTTCATACCCAACACAGTTTAGCCACCAAGTGTAGTACCCTACTTTTATTTTCATGTTTATCATGGTGACTTGACATTATTATGACCAGGTGTAGGCTAGACATTACAGTATCTGTTTATTCAGGTGCAGTCATGTAGTTCGATTCTGTCAGCTTGAGACTAAACTATAACGATTAGTCATTCTTATTTGAATAGCAGTAGGTATGGTACAATAAGTGGATATTGCAAAATGCTTATTACATCATTGTGTATGGGTGGTCATAATTATTGTTTGTGACAGGAGGAAGGAACTATAATTTTTGACAAGACCGCTTATAAACTTTTATTGAAAGCAATTATAATTGTGGTTGCAATGAAACACCAGATTTGACATAATATCGTACGCAAAAACAAAACTCTAGAAATGCGACATAGCACTGAAACGAGAGTAGGAAAAATTTGGAAGATTTGCACCAAATTTCGTATTTTCTGGAACATTAAAAAAAATCGGAAGGACTTCCGAAATTTCGGAAGACCTGGCAACACTGCACACTAGACACTAGATGCCGCCTCACTGAGGCAGCAAAACAACTGACAAATATGTAAACAAGCTGGTGAGTCATCAACAAGTCGGTGCCTGAGCCGTGGTCGGACCAACCGGAGCGTCGAACCAGCTGGGGGTCGGACTAGAGAGGTTTTACTGTACCCAAAACTTGAAGGCTAGAAGCGAAGAATCAAGCAACAAATTCGTAAAGGAAACTACTAGATTGGTGAGATTGCTCCAGTATGCTAAGGCAGAATATTGAACAAACTTTACTTCATTTAAAGAGCGAGTTACAGTGAAATACTATAACACAAACAATATAAAACATAATAATGAATTTTATTTGTACACCATAATTATTAGTATTAAGAGTTCCTTTTTAAATTGTTCTTTTGTATGATCCAAAGGACCCACTTGTCAACATTCATCCACAACATCCAATTACTAAACCTTATTTATAAATATTATGTTTTATGTTATATTTATGACTTGTACAGTACATTGATTTTACTTTTACATTAACCCTGAGATTGAGATTTTTCATGTTATCCAATCGAAATGAGCTACAAATGTTAGAAAGGGACATTGAATGTTCCTACAATTAAATCAATGTCAAAGAAAAGAGTAAATAAAAGTAATTGAGTTTAAAACAAGATAGAAAAGGAGTTTGATTCTTTATTTTAACATAGAATTGCACATCGAAGAAGGGTAAGTTTAGGACATAAGATATAAGACAGAGATTTATTTTATTGTTATAATATATATATATATATATATATTTTTTTTCTATATAAGTAACTCAGTGTTTCTTGCAGTAATTATATAAATTTGTGATGTTATTCAATTTCTTTCTTCTGCAAGTAGTATAATTCGAATGTTCTTTTTAACACCTGACGCACGTTTCACTGAAAAATATCAGTATCATCAGAGGTTTCTAAGTAAATTAATAACTTTCGAAATAATTCTATTAATATAAAATTAATGAATAATCGAATTTGTATCAATTTTAATGTAAAATAATTGATAATCGATTTAGGTCGATTAGTAATGTTTATTTTCTTCAGCAGCTGTTTTCTCAGTTATATTTGAAAATTTGTTGTTTATATTTTATTCATTTTTATTTTTTAGTAAATTTATAATTTTAAATAGATCGTCTTGTTTTGTTTTTATTTGGGTTTATTCTTTAATTAATAAATTATTGTTATTGTGTGTGTAAATGTTAAGATTTTCCCAAATATTCATTTTTTGACCTTTTGTATGTTTTTAATTAATTTTAAATTTTCAGTGTTTGGAAATTGGTGGTTATTATTTAGACAATGTGTGGCTAAATTAGATTTATAAATATTTGGTTTTAAATATGCATTGCGGTGTTGAAGGAATCTATCTAGTAGTTTTTTCTTTGTCTAGCCCATGTAGAATTTATTACAATCTGGGCATTCTATTTTATACGAGGGTAGGCTGAAAAGTAATGCACACATGCTTGTAGAACATGAACAAAATTACCTACAGAAGCGCACCTGGTGGCATTTGGGAGTAACATCCCCCCTCCAAACGCATGCGCAGTTTGAAGGAGTTTCATACAACAATACGCTTTAAGTAGCAGAAGTATGGAGACGTGTTGCAGTGCTATGTCAACGCGAGTTAAACAGCGTGCGGTTATCGAATTGTTAACTGCTGAAAATGTGATTCCTAATGAGATTCATCGTCGTTTAAAGGCTGTTTATGGTGATGATGCTGTTGATAGGTCTACTGTGAATCGTTGGGTAATAAAATTTCGTGGTTGCGAGTCTGGAAAAGCCGTAATTGATGACGAAAAACGCAGCGGACGTCCAATCACTGCCACAGACGATGAACATCGCAAACTCGTCGACGATTTGATTCAAAATGACTGGCGAATCACTCTAAAACACCTCTGACGTCGAGTTTGTCGGGTTAGAGGCAGCCTGGCGCCAATAATCTTGCAACATGACAACGCTCGTCCACACACCTCGCGCGCAACCCAAGAGGCTCTGCGAAACCTGAAGTTTGAACCGATTCCACACCCTCCCTACGCCCTGATCTCGCGCCTTGCGATTTCTATTTTTTCCTCTACTGAAGAGAGACCTCAAGGGTAATCATTGCACCTCGGACGATGAGGTGAAGGCAGCTGTCGCGTCATGGATTTGAGAAAAGTCGGAAGAATATTTCAGTGATGGGATAAAAAAACTTGTTACGCGTTGGGAGAAATGTGTTAGACTTAACGGCGACTATAGAAATAATATTTATTTTTATTGTTGAAAAATAAATATATAATTTTGAAGCTAAGGAAATGTACTTTTATTTACTTTTTGCCCCATCTTGCTATTTCTTTTCATTCGTGTTCTACAAGCATGTGTGCATTACTTTTCAGCCTACCCTCGTATATTCCATTTTTATTGTGCGTATTGGATTTAGTTTTAGGTTTTATTTTATTAAAAATTATATTATCTGTATTATAAGATATTTTTAAATTAGTGTCTTTAAATATTTTATTTAATTTTTGAGTTATATTTCCGTAATAAGTGAAGGTTGTATATTTTATATTATTATTAATAGGTGAATTTTTAAATGTAGTGTTCTTGGGAATTTTATTAGTGATTTTATGTTTAATTTTATTTTCTAATTTATTAATAGTTTTTATTTTGTATCCATTTTTAACTGCTATTTGTTGGATAATATTTCTTTCTTTGCTTCTTTCTGTGTTATTTAATGGGATCCTAAGCATTCGGTAAATTTTATCAGTTATTTTACATTAAAATCGATACAAATTCGATTATTCATTAATTTTATATTAATAGAATTATTTCGATTGTTATTAAATTACTTAGAAACCTCTGATGATACTGATATTTTTCAGTGAAACGTGCGTCAGGTGGTAAAAAGAACATACGAATTATACTACTTGCAGAAGAAAGAAATTGAATAACATCACAAATTTATATATATATATATATATATATATATATATATGTATATATATATATATATATATTGCAACAGTACAAACATTAACGGTACTGTGCATTGCCAAAATAAATGAAATAAATAATAAAAATAAATAAATATAAATTAATAAACATGATTCAGATTGCATAAGCCGGATCGTAGTAAAAATAGGGAGCGCAGAATTCATGCATGGACATGCATTTTCGACACACTGTCGCTAGCGTTATGTACGCACGTATTTTTTTGGTGTGTGAAACCTGTCCGTTCCTGAAATGTAACCAACCCTTTTCAAGTAGAATAGTTATATGTTTATTTTCATTATAAGAAAACTATGTACGATAGGATAAAACAAAAGACACCAAAGTGTATAGAAATTATAGATGAATAAAGTATTAAAAAACCATACAGATGTGACAAAAAGTGCAATTACTATACGTAAAAAATGAATAGCTCTTTTTGTGAGTACCATTAAGAAGTGCAATTTACGTATAGTAATCACATAAAAATTAATGATCGATTGAGCATCGAGTGATGTGAAACAAACTTCGTAATTCGCGAAGATAGGCGAAAATTGTGACTTGAACCAGAGTGGGGAAAGTGACGCTCGACAGAATCTGACAGGTCAAATATTGTTCAGACAGGAATTTTTGCACGACCTGACTATAAATACCAGGTCGCATTAATAAAGTTTCTTCTTCTCGATTCAAACCATTGCTGCAGGAGGCTATGTCAGTCGACGACGCAAATTCACATCGATAGTAAGAGTCACAGGACAAACTAGATGTCCAACCAGAGCCGCAGAATACATACGATGAGGTCTATGGACACACCGGCAGCATATGACGTGAGACGAGATGACTATTAATCAGCACATGCAGTGGAACACGACCAGAGGACCAGAAGGACACGGAGAACATGACCAGAAGGACATGGAGGACACGACCAGAGGACCAGAAGGAGGATGTACAGATGAATAACCACGTCAAACGAGGTGATAAAAAACCATTGTAATTATAGACATTTGAAAGACACTAATTAAAGTTGGAATGAAAGACATTCAACCAATATTAAAATAAATAAATTATACATAAATGTATAAGCAGAATAAAAATTAGAATAATATTTCTTGTATAAAATTTAGTAATTAGTAACGTAAATGATAAGAGAAATATTTAAATTTTGAATTAACGTAATTAGTAAAGTCTTTGATGATAAAGGAGAATGCATATGCAGTAGAAAGTTAAAACAAAGTAATACAAAAGAAATTTGAATAGAAGTAAATTCATTTTTGAAGCTACTGAATCAGCAATTGCAAAAAGATGAGCACACAATGAGTAAGCCAAGAGCAAAATAAATATTTTAAAGTAATTAAAATTAGATAATAAGATTTGTGTATAACTTGTGTATGTAATTTGTTAGCAATAAGTTATGTACGAAAACTTCGTACAAACGATATAATAATGAGTCAATATTTAATATGCGATATGAAAGATTTTGTTTAATAAATAAATTATGGAACAATTTTGAAACTAATGTATCATCTTCTTATTACGATTACACCCATGAAATCAATTCAATAAATTAAATTGAATTTGTTATGTTATATAACACACACATTTAAATTACATTAAATAAATATCAATTTGTAGTGTTATAAAATTTTGATGTCCCAAGAAAGTGGGGCTCCGCAAACACAAATAAATGTGTATTTGCAACCTATATACACAAAGATATACCGTTGTATAAATTGTCTCCCAAAAGCATGGGGCTACACAATTTAAATTAAATTTAAATTGGTGGCAATGTGTCGTTGTAATATATATATTTTCAAACACTTTTTGCTACAGCCTATTTCTTGATGTGTATATTTAATATTTATATGATTTTACCTCAAAATGTATTTTCCTTTGCATGACAAGGCTCAAAACTAGTAAGGCTGAGGATGGGAACACAAAGCGTCCCGAAACATGTTCCAAATAAGGAAAATACATCTTGAGGTAAAATCATGTAACTATTAACTATTATATATATAATTATTATTGTTGTAGCAGGTTTTTGGGTACATCGTACATCCATGTATATGATGTTTATATTGCCGACGTTTTGTTCCATAATTCCGGAACATTTTCAAGGTGTACTGATCTTCCGGGATTATGGAACGACATGTCGGCAATATAAACATCACATATACGGATGTACCCAAAAACCTGCTACAACAGATATTCACCGTGAAAGCCTTCACACGAGCATAATTATTATTATATTTATAAAATTATACTTGTTATTATATATATTGTTATTTTATTAGATAAAACTGTAGTATAAAGTATGGGCATATTGGAGAGGGTTCTATTAAAAGGGAAGGGGGAGAATATTGTAATCACCAATCTCCTTACATTTGTGCTGGTACATATAACTTAATATAATTGCTTATTATAAAAAATATTTAGATATTCATTCAAAGAACAATAAAATAACACAGTATTATGTATTGTTTTAATCAAGTGGGAAATTTTGAGGAGGATTGAATCTTCAAAACCTCCTCTGCCTACACCCATGGTGTTGAGCCCAAGAGATGTTGAATCTTATTGTTGAATTCTATTATTAATACAATTTAAAAAATCCATCATTTTCTATATAGGTAACTCGAAGTTTCTTGCAGCAATTATATAATATTGTGATGTTATTAAAATAAATAACATCAGAAATAACGTTATAAACACAATAGAATAACATCACAACATTAATTTAAAAAATATAATTAATTAAGTTATATTTATTCATGTTTAACCCTCCAAATACCATGGGGGGGGGGTCATTATGACCCCAGTCTCACAGAATTTCGACGAAAATATATTGAAAAACTGGAAGGACTTAATTGTGGCTCTGTGACTTTTTTTTAACTATATACTACCACTTTCATCTTCATTCCCACTGAATACTTCAATATCACAACTGTAATCATGTAGTGTTTCCTAAAAAATGTGGCTGGGGTCCTCGCGAGACCCCCGTAGTATTCTGTGTACACTTTTTCTGAAAATGAAATCGTTGTGTAGTTTCATAATATTGCGTCACTTGAGTCAGTTTATGAAGTGTAAACACAGCTGCGGTTCCAAAAAGTCACTTTCCCCTTTTTACAAACAAGATGTTCCTAGAAATTGGGAGCATCGAGTTGTAGCTACCTCTACCTACTCGTAATAAACTTTGCCCTCACTCACTGTTGTTCACTCATTGCTCTTTGTCCTACTCGTTGTTTAGTTATCTCTTTCCTTCCAGTTCAGTTTGATTCTAAGTTCAGTGTGTACGTGTTGTGAAATGGATAATCTTGTGTCTTCAAGAATCAAACTTCTTGTGGAGAGGGCTAGAGTTGTAGCCAATGACCTTCTCGATGAGGTACAAGAAACTACAGAATGTTCTGCAGCTGAGGACATTGTTGAAATAGCTGATGAAGAAGATGATGAAATTCAAGGTGATGAACTTGATGAAGAAATTGTGGGAGACTTTGGAGATATGTTTGTCTCAAAGGATGATACTTTTTGGCTGAAAAATCCATTCATTCGCAGATGACAGAGATCTTCCAACATTATTCGAGTTTCCCCCGGTGTCTCATCAGATGTTGATAGACAAGGTAACATTTTATATTTCTTCAAGTTATTCATTTCTCCTGCAATTGTAGATATTATTGTCACATACACGAACCAGAGAGGTGCTTGGGAAACTGAAAATTATAATGAAAAGACGAAGGGAGAGAAAAGACAGTGGGTTGATGTAGATGAGACCGAAATATATGCTTTTATTGGATTACTCATCTGCAGTGGAGCCACAAAAAGCAATCGTGAACCAGTTTCTATGTTATGATGTTCAGACTACCTTTTCCAGAGACCAATTTATGCAGCAACTATGTCAAGGAGTCGATTTTCCACCATATTAACTTATCTCAGATTTGATGACTTGTTTAGTCGTAATGAAAGAGTAGCAACAGATAAGTTAGCACCGATTCATGAGATAACAGATCTATTTACTTTATACTGTCAACAATATTACAACCCTGGGACTCATCTCACTGTAGATGAAAGATTGGTTCCATTCAGAGGATATGCACCTTTTCGTGTATACATGAAATCAAAACCAGTAAAATATGGTATCAAGATCTGGGTACTGGCTGACAGTTACACAGCTTACTGTAAAAATTTTCAAATCTATCTAGGGAA
Organism: Magicicada septendecula; assembly: GCA_034769895.1. Classification (NCBI taxonomy): domain Eukaryota; kingdom Metazoa; phylum Arthropoda; class Insecta; order Hemiptera; family Cicadidae; genus Magicicada; species Magicicada septendecula. The sequence goes on along the minus strand of CM068376.1, from coordinate 32,076,420 downwards.
AAAAGATGGAAAGCAAGAAAAAATCAGGGGAAAAGAGTGGTTCTCGATTTAGTGAACATCTTGGAGGCTGGATATGGGATCACTACTGATAATTTTTCCATATCGCTGGATTTGGCTGAAGAACTCATTGATAGAAAGCTAACACTTTGTGGGACTCTCAGAAAAAACAAAACTTTTATACCCCCCCCCCCCGAATTTCTTCCTTCAAAACAACGGCCATTGTACTCTTCGATTTTTGGCTACCAAGCTGAAGCTACATTAGTTTCTCATGTCACACACCTGAATAGATGTGTAGTGTTGCTCTCTACTGAACACTATTCTGGTGAAATTTATGAGGAAGCTGATAAGAAGACACCTGAAATTATAACACATTACAACGAGACGAAAGGAGGAGTTGATACCCTGGATCGTATGGCAGGCGAGTACACATGCCAGAGGATGACATGCAGATGGCCCATGGTGCTCTTCATCAATATGATTGATTTAGCAGGAGTGAATGCATTTGTCTTATGGAAAGATATTCACCCAGAATGGCATGAAGGTAATGAATCTCGAAGATGCCTATATTTGCTCGAGCTTGCCAAAAAACTCGTTGATCCTATGATAAGGGGACGGCTCAATGACCCATCTATTCGGAAAACACAACCCACAGCCATGCTACAGATGATGTCCAATTGTCTGGAAAGCATTTCTGAAACCAGCGAAGAAGGTGAACCAGCTATAGAGCCAAGACCTACAACTTCATCAGACACTGCAAAGAAACGTTCACGATGCTACATGTGCCCCAGGAAAAATTATACAAAAGTGAACATCTTCTTTTCAGTATGTAAGAATTTTGTTTTCAAGGCTCTTCGCTCAGAAAAAGCAATGTGTTTACGTTGTGAATAATTTTCAGTTCTTTTTTTTACTTCTACACTTCATAATTTTCTTTCTTTGAAAAACTATTGTCATACATTTATTTGTCACTTTTTCCAAATAAATACATTTGAGCAAGTATTATTAATTTTAATCATTTTCCAAGATGATTTTCCTTTTCCTAAGTACCAACAGGTGTGAAGTGAAAGAGTTGAACCACCCGACACACAAATCGTCGTCAAGAACCAAAATTAAGAATGGGGTCTCGCAAAGACCCCCGTGGTATTCTATGTTTCAGCTGGACCGTGGTATTCGGAGGGTTAATGTGGTTTGTGTTCAAATTATTTTAACTTGTAGACTCCTGTGGTTGGAATGCTTAATGTTCTCATACCTGGCAGGAACATTTCATCCGTTCTATGATTTGACTCATCCTCACTGGACCTCATCATTACCACTGAGGACATCCTATCATCCTTAATCCATCATCATACAAAATGTTAATACATTTAGCATTAACAGTAATATTAATAAATTGTGGTTGGCAAAAAAATTGTTACACATTTAAATACAGTAGACGCCCTCTAGTCCAGCCTCGGTTGGATCGGCCATTGGATGGTTCGGCCAGCCATACGGTGAGTCACACAGTCTAGATGAGCCTCCAGCGACAGGCCCCAACTTGTTGAACGGAAAATATATGTAGCTCAGTTGACTCGTGCTTTTGTTCATGTGCATATGTACGTCTTCTGTTGTGAGTTCTGTGTACATATATCTGTGTATATAGTAATACTGTATGTATCTGTGTAAATAAAAACATTTTCCGACATGAGTGCGAAACAAAAACACACGTTCGTGACTATGGACCAAAAATTACAAGTCCTTCAGTGTCTCAACGAGGGCGAATCGGTCCAGAGTATTTGCCAAGAGTTTAATGTAGGCAAGAGTACTGTTAATGACTGGCGCCGAAACAGAAAATCGATTGAGACTTTCTGCACTCAAATTGAAACTGAAAAAGTGCTTTTGATGCGATGCACTTTAAAAAACCAAATAACGAATTAGTAGATGATGCTTTGTGGTTATGGTTTATGCAGTAACGCCGAAGAGGCACTCCGATAAGTGGACCAATTTTAAAAGAAAAAGCAATTATCCTACACTCAAAACTTCAAGATGCCGATACATTTTTGGCAAGTGATGGATGGCTATCCCACTGGAAAAAGCATCATGGAGTCCACTTCATTGGTGTTTGTGGTGAAAATTGTTGACGGACACATCAGCAGCTAGCGATTTTTCAAAAAAACTGTCTGACATCATTGCTAGTGAAAATCTTAGTCCAGAACAAATCTATAATATTGACGAGATGGGGCTGAATTTTAAACTCTTGCCCAAGAAAACGTTTGCTACGGCTAAGGAAACTTCAGCCCCAGAATTTAAAGCCAGTAAAGAAAGAATCACGGTGGCTTTGTGTTCAAATGCCTCAGGGCCCCACAAGTTTGTTTGTAATCGGAAAATCAGCAAAACCCAGAGCTTTTAAGAATTTAAACATGTCATCCCTTCCAGTGTACTACAGAGCACAAAAATCAGCCTGAATGGATTCGTATCTATTTAAGGAGTGGTTTGAAAGCGAATTTGTTCCTAAAGTGAAACATCATTTGGTGAGTTTGAAGTTACCAGTTAAAGGACTTTTAGTGCTAGACAATGCACCTACCCATCCGCAAGAACTTGAATGTGAAGGTTACAGTGATATGAAATTATTATTCCTGCCACCTAACATCACAAGTCTTACACAACCAATGGACCAAGGGGTCATCGAGTCTTTTAAGAGAAGGTACCGCAGAAAGCTTCTTTCAGAAATTCTAGGTAAACTGGACAAAGAGGGCAGCACAGGTCTCACTCCGGCCTTAAAGACAATCAACATGAAAGACGTGATCTATATTTTAGCTAAGGCATACGATGAAATGCCATCATCTACATTTACAAAGTCTTGGAGAAAAGCATGGCCAAATTGTTTTTTTCTCTTTGAAAAGAATAAAGAGGACAACCCTAAAGCAGATGAACCAAATCTTCAGGTTTTTGGACCAGACGACAACGCATCTCTGTTAAAAGATCTACAACGATTGATTCACTCTGATGATCTTGTACAACAAGACGTTGCAGAATGGATTGCTGGTTAAGATGAGGAGCTTCAAAATGAGATCTTAAATGATGATGAAATTGTGCAAGCTGTCATTTGCCAAGAAGACGAAGAAGATGAAGAAGTCAATGACGAAGAGGGAAATGTCAAAGAAACAATGAGCCACACTGAGGGAAGAGCAGCTCTGGAATTAGCAATGATATACATAGAGCAACAAACAGAGGTAACTGCAGTTGGTGTTATGTTCATCAAGAAATGGCATGATTTCGCATTCAACAAAACAGTTAAAAAAAAAAGCAGAAGAAGATAACAGATTTCTTTTAATTTTTATTTCCAAGTTTTACGGTCTGTAGTAACACTTATAATGTTCATGTGTTTTTCATATTCTATAAAGAGTTGTGTTTGGCAAAAAAAAGTAATATCTCCGTGAGTTTGTAGTAATTTTCCTTGTTTGTTTTTTTACTTGCTACCATGGAGTAAGGGTGAGTAATTATAATTATTAGTAATTTATGAATACTGTATTGGGCCACTTATTGTATGGATCATTCATTAAATAGCGTTATTTCACCATTATAGCGTATTTTCGGTTCGTCCGGCCATTTTAAAATCCGGCCTAGGGTCTGGTCCCAAGGTGGCCGGACGAGAGGGCATCTACTGTACATTAAATACCAGGCATATGAAGTTATACATGTTTAAAATTAAGATTCATGTAACAGAAGTCCTTATAAAAGAAGATATTTAAAATGTTACACTTACCAATTCTAAGCATCTAAGTTGGAATACAGGTGATCTTAAATAATCTGTCATCTTGTCTTGTACTTTATTTTCTTCTGAACACAATTATAGGCAGCTTAAACTAGAACACAAATCATTACTATTATTATATTTTAAGGCAATTGCTTTAGTAAATGTACTTATAATACAACATACTATTAATTAAATTTAATAGACTAATCTGACATTAACTGAACTATTAAAAAAGATTCCAAGTTAAAAACTCATGCATTATAAAAATTTTATTTGTAAGCTGATAAAGTAGTCAATTATATACTAAGTAAGTCAAACAGATTATTGTGGTATTTAAAAAAATACTTCACTCAAAAACTATATGAAATTTTGAGCAATTGGCATGAACATGTTTCTGAAAAACACTTACTTCCCTGAATTTAATTTACTAGGAGATACATTGAAAGTTGTGCATAAAAAATAAACTTGAATAAGTTGCTTTATAAAAGTTAGGTAGGATACATGGCATATTAACGTAAGGTGTATGTACTGTCATAAGAATATAATTTATCTGTTTAACTTAATCTGAAACACTGTTATAAATATGGTGTTAGCAAGAATATATTAAAAAATAAACTACAGGCATGATATTTAATTGTGTGTGTGTGTGTGTGTGTGTGTGTGTGTGTGTGTGTGTGTGTGTGTGTGTGTGTGTGTGATAACTTGCACAAAAGATATGTCAAAAATCATGAAATATTTTTGTTTTTAGCATTTCTGTAATTATCACTACTTGAATAGTTTGGTTAGTTTGTCACTACCTACACTACTAGGTGAGTTTGTATAACCCAAAAAAATCTGACAAACTTTGCTTTTCACGACTGAGAGATATAAGATTATAACATACAATAAATGGATGTAATGCTTCAGTTATACTTAATTTATAGTAGACTGTTAATAATACTTTTCATTAATACACACTCATCCTTTTAAATAATTGTATACAATGACTGAATAACATGTAGTTTGAGGCACAAATTAAACAGCTATACTTTGTACTCACAGTGACTATAAAACACCTAAAATTTCTTCATAAAATAAGTCATTAATTAATATGAAGTTACATGTTATTTTATACCTAACATATAGAAAAGAGAACAGACTCTTTTGTTAAAGGTTTGAAGAATTAAACTTTATTTCTTTGATTATTCCTTTTAACCTTTTGTAATTAAACAAAGCAATTTCTCCATTGAAAGGTATGTTAATTTAAATTAGTTTCTAAGTTAGTTTTTAAGTTAGTCTGCCATTGTGTGTGTGTGTGTGTGTGTGTGTGTGTGAGAGAGAGAGAGAGAGAGAGAGAGAGAGATTTTAGATGTTTGTAGTTACATATATATGTTGTATATGTATGTGTATGTTGTTCATGATCACAGCAGTTACTACAGCCATGTCGTGTGAAAGTAAGGTTACTGTTTTCTCTCTCTCTCTCTCTCTCTCTCTCTCTCTCTCTCTCTCTCTCTCTCTCTCTCTCTCTCTCTCTCTCTCTCTCTCTCTCTCTCTCTCTCACACACACGTGTGCGTGCACATCCACACATACAAATACCTGCTTTTTAAAATAACATAAAATTAATACAATTGCTCTCTCTTGTCTTAGTAACATTTAAAGAGACTGCTAAACACAATATTCGAAGAGGGGTGAACAAATAATTTAGTTTATAACAAACATTACAGTGAATACATGACAAGACTACTGTTCCAGAAACTAGGTGAACAAATTATCACAACATGTATGTAAAAATTTGTCTAAATATTTTAAATCGTTAACTTATATTTTCCTTCCATTTTTACTCCATGATTTATGTACTTTGTTTCAATGAAAGAGCATACTAAAGAAATCGAATTTTTATTTAAATTTCGAAAGAGCCAAATCTGACTTTCATATTTTCTTCATTACCATATTTCATATATCACATTTTCTTGTGCCTTTGATATGTAGATAGCTTTTACCTAAAAATATATGTCGTGTGCCTCTTTGAAGGGTGTATTTGAATTACTATGACAATGGCAGTCCCTTTCTGATTAATCAGCAATACATGATGTTATTTATTTTTTCCAAAAGTAGGGAAATTAGCTTTTAAAACGTTGCTTACTATACAGACATGTCAAACACCAGGATGACGCCATCGTGAGTGACATGTTTTCGATTGTCATGCGGCTAACCTGACAGTGAAGCTCTTTAGAAATATCAGTCATCTTTATTATCTTTTTAGATAAAAGTTTATACATATGTTACATATTTTATAAGGATTTAAAAATGTAGACCTCCTTTGTAATAACGTGATGTAAACTTATACGATATTATAAAATATAAGTATATTTGTGTCTGTACAACTTTTGGATTGATGCGTTCCATCACCTATAATTTTAGAAATCAACCACTGCATAATAATAAAGTAATTTATGTACCAACACATTTCCACATCATCCATTTCTGTAATATACGAGGAGAAACAGAATATGTATAAATCTGAGAGACATTATCATAATACCGTACAGAAATCATCATATGATCAAAAAATTAAATTCATTAATGAATGTATGCATTCAGGACATGTTAATTGTCAAAAATTAATTTGGCCTGTCCATATCTTGAAGTACAGCCAAACATTTTGATTGCACCCACAGAGGCAGACAAGTTCTCAGTGTCCAGACAATGGGCCAACTGTGATTGCCAATGACAGTAGAATAGAACAGAATATATTTGCAAACTTTTAGTTTTTTTTACCAATAAATTACTTTTGTTGAGTTTATATTTTGTGCTAAAATTAGTTAATCTTAAACAAGAAACTTATTTACAAAATAAAAAAGTCTTCTCTCAAAAATACCATAACTCTGCACGAAATAATTTATAGCCATTAACTACTTTTAGCTTGGCTGGTAAAAAGTTACACAGTTGTACTTGTTTAATTCCTTTTTTTTAGAAGTTATTGTGTAAAGTGTGGGAAATTTTAAAACGTCTTTATGTCTAATGTTACATATTATTTAGCTTATACAAATGCAAATTACATTTTACAAATTTTGTTAGTTTGTGACGATTTTAAAAACATCGAAAATCGCACAAATTAAAATTTTTTATTTTTAATAAGTAAGAGTATTATCCACCCTTACCTATACCCAGATTCCTGAATCAACTTGAAATTGTCCAGTACCAACACGCCAAGAAAGGTATTAAGTAAAGAATAATAATAATAATTACTTTAATTATTAAAAATGCGACTATATAAATAAAGAAATATCTAAGTTGTAATAAAGTTAACATAAAGTATTTGCATTCTAATTAATGAATAATTAATAATATATAAAGTACGAACTATTTTCTTAGTGCGTAAATACGCACCAGCTTACTGAGCCCTCGCCCCTAAACTATACGCGCATTCGCCAGTAGAACTTCGTCATGAAAAGATGTGAGTTTTGTGTTGTCTACATACACGTTAAGTGTATGCCGTTAAACGAATATCCAGTGTGAGATGATTTTATTTCAAAAAATGTAGTGTGTGTAGAGTTAGGAAGAATATACAGAAAGGAAAAATTAGCCAACACATCTCTTTTAAAAATATAAAACTGTAAGTTGTAAGATATGTAACTACCAGACTTTAGTACTGCAAAGTAAGAACTATAATTAAGGTGTATAATGTGAACTACAAAATCCGGACGAAGAAAACTCCAACTACAACAGTATGAACTTCAAGTAAAAAAACCGATCGTCGAGAGCAGATATAATCAACCCGATGTAGCTTCAAGAGGAACCATGTACTCCACCCTAGAAGACGACAGGAGATGACACCCAAGGACCCAACAACAACCTCATATTAAATTCAGGTGATATCCAAACACAACATTTGTAAATTTTCGTTTCAATAAGAGAAGTAACAAAAGAACACTAAAGAACTTTAATAATGTAAAGAAGAAATTATCAGATTTGTAATTTTTGTAATGTAGTAGTAGTAACAGCAATACATAGATAAATGTAAGATAATAATGTAGATTACCACCAATATTATTCTTCCAATAATTTGGTTGAAGTTTGTGATAAATTAATTATTTCGAGAAAGTTCAGACCCGGATCCGAGGTATTTAAAACTAACATCTAGATGAGTAAATTTTTGAGATAAAAGGAATAATAAACTTAATATCTTTAAAGCAGTAAAAGCAGAATTTACTAAAGTAAATGTTCTTTAAAAAGAAACAAAGTCAAACATAATATTTGAATAGTAATAAAGAGATGTTTTCGCTAACACCAAAAGAGTGAATAAATTTGTGCAAACCTTGTCAATTTCCTATGTCATAATTGTGTTGTAATTTGTTGGTAAGGATGTTTTACTAACAACGGCAGCTAGTTTAATTAACTGGTAAAGAATTGAACTAGTTCCCGACTTTTGTGTTGTCTTAACAAGGGAGACGTCACAAAATTGCGCCACTCTGCTACTTAAAAAAAAAAAAAGAAATAATTATGTTGCTGTTGTTGTGTAATTTTATAATTCGTTAACAATAACTTGGACAAACATAAATTTATTCACTCAGAAATAAAAAAAAAATAAATGAGTAAAATTTTAATTATGTTATAATAATATTAGTATCGCGACTTTGCCGTATTAAACAAGTCATCGCTGGTAAGTATTCCATTCCAAACCTGTCGGTAGAAGCCAGTCTGTTCATGTTAAATACGTGTTGTGGAATGTAAACTCTCCCCTTTGTATGCACTCATCTCATTCATAACCTCCCCTCGCTAAACCAAACAAACCACCTTAGACACGCTCTTTCCTGTTTTGAATTGTCCTAAATTACCACCCTAGACGACTCCCCAAAACAGCTGACCCTTTGTGCCATTGTTAAAGCAATGAACTTTTCATATATGAAATTTCTCTCCTCTATACGATGGTATTAGTTTTTGTTTTGATTAATTATATATGTCAGTACAGAAAATTGAATTGTTGTGAGATAAGTTATGTTGATTAATTAATATAAGATTTCATATGCAATAAGATATATATATGTATGTGTTTAAATGAATTCACGTTAACTATTTTAAACATTGATAAAACGAATTAAAGGAAGTGACATATGTTCGTAATTAATGGACGAATTAAAGGAAGATTTGTCGTTCGTAATACGTCGTATATTTAAAGTTGTTATTATCAAAAATGGCTCAATTTAACCCCGACTTGTTGTTGAAAGACGAATTAAGCTATGAAGCATTATTGCGTGGTCTTCCCTACTCTAATGTAACTGTCGCGGAACTTCGCAAGATGTTACGTGAAAATAAACCGGACCAACCCTCACTGTTAAAGTGTATTAACGATTACACTAATCGTTTAAGTGTTTTAGATTTTGAAAGCGAAAAAGAAACATGTTATCATAAGTATACGGAACTAACTTCGATCGCACAAACCCTGCGTGATGAAAAATCCCCCGCAGTAATTTTACGCACCACCCAAAGAATCGAGCATCTGACCCGCTGTATCACCAATTTGTTGAACTGGCCAGGTGATAAAGATACCCCTCATGATGTACAAAAATTCGCCGAGGAAGCATTACAACAATTACCCGAGATAATGCGCGAATTACGTCGACGATCCGAATCGTTTAGATTAGACGAAATTGAAGAAGCAATGACGAAATTAAATATTTCACCTACCCTATCCCCGACTCAAGAACAGCCAAACGGTACTGCAAAACTTCAGATTCTGCAGGAATCAAATATAAATCCATTCAAGGAACGGTTAACTTATAGTCAAGTAAATATCCAACCAGTAAACGTTACGTTACTCCCTAATGAACTAGAAAATATGACCCGTACCTACGATTTACCTTCTCACTTGCGGACTAATCAATCTGCGGAAAAACCTAGAATGATGAGTCAAATAAATCTAACTACCGAGCTCTATGGAAAGATAACCCACCCTGTAGAAAGTATTTTGTCTGACATACCAATCACTGATGGGCTGAATATTACAAAGCTCCTTGATTTTATCAAGCACATTTTACAATTAAAGGACCTGCAACAACTAAGAGATAACCAGATTTTGCAAGTAATTTTACCTAAGTGTAGAACTCCATTAAAAGCTAGAGTGTTAGAATCCCTAAGGTATAATCACCCGGTAGAAGAACTTCATACCACACTAATAAGACATTTCATTCCCACCGGTATGTATGAAGAATTGAAGCGAAACTTAGTACTTCGTGTACAAGGCACATACGAGAGATTATCTCACTATATATCTGAGGTAAGAGAATCTGCTTTATTGCTACAAGTTAAATGGAGTGAACAACAGTTAGTAGACACTATCTTAGTAGGACTATCCCCCGAGGAGCGATCTCGCCTAGCACTCATGAAGCGACCTACCACTTTCACCGAACTAGAACTATGTTGTATACATTCATCCAACGTCTGGTATTCTGACCAGAATAGACGCGTTTCTATGTCCCAGAGTCAACACAGAGATTCATTCCAAACTCGACCAATTGGAAATGATACCCGAAACTACCGCGATAAGCGATTCGTAAGTACATATAAAACCCAAAGCTATCCCCATGTTTCATACTCTAAACCAAATCCCCGACAACCTACGAGCGAAGTAAATGAGGAAAGAAGATGTTATAACTGTGGAAAGGCCGGACATATTAGCAAGTTATGTAAACAAAAGCGCTATCAACAGAAAACCGACCAATCAAAAAACATGTGAAGCTGGAAGAACGAAAATCCTACTTCTTCCGAAGCACCAGAAGGAAAGGTAACAACAATAATAAGCATCAAATAAAAATAAATAAAAATAAACGCATAGACCCTTACTTAACAAGATTTATCGAGAAGTGCAACTCTATTGGTGCATGTAAAACAAGTATATGCACAGGGTAAAACTACCCTATGTACAGATAGACCTTGGAGCAACGAATACCCTTGGTTTAATTGATTCCGGATCTACCCGTAGTATAATTAGTAAACAGTTAGCCACCTTATTAGCTAATCATAAACTGATTAAACGTAGCCAAATGGTGAACATAAAGTGTACCACCGCAAATAAACAAAACCTAAAGATATCGCACAGTATTACGGTGAAATTAAAAATAAAGAATTTTACTTGGTATATTCCCCTACTAGTAGCTGAAGAGTTAGGACAAAACTTAATATTAGGCGCGGATTTCATAAGAAAAACTACCTTAATCCTTGATATACATGCAAAACAATATTTCTTCAGATTTGATCGTACTCGAAAATATCAGTTCGACTCCGAATTAAGTAACGACGCTATTTGTGAAACCGCAACTATTAATTCAGAGCATCATGAATCGAGTCTGAGTCATTTAAAAGGAAATGAGAGACTAAGAATCCAAAAGTTAATAAAAGAATTTTCTACTGTACTCACTCCCAAGTTAGGATTAACCCATTTAATCGAATATAAAATAAATCTTAGTGACAACAAGGTAATACGACTCCACCCATACAAATTATCTCCGCCCAAGATGGAAATAATGAGAAACCACATTAACAAACTCCTTGATCAGCACGTCATTGAACCGTCAACGTCTCCATACTCATCACCTGCATTCCTAGTACCAAAAGGAACTGACAAACATAGACTAGTCGTGGATTATAGACAACTAAATAAGAGTATAGAATTTGAATCGATACCACTGCCCGACATTCACAGTGCGTTTCACTATTTTACAAGAGCGAAAATCTTCACCATAATGGATCTCAACCAAGCATTCCATCAAATCCCACTAGCTGAGGAATCAAAACATTTAACTGCTTTTGCTGTCCCATTTAATCTATATCAATTTACGAGAGTACCATTCGGTATATCACAAGGAAGTTCAGTATGCAGCCGACTGTTAGAAAAAATTTTCCATGACGTTAAATTTAAATTTGTATATCATTATCTTGACGATATAGTAGTATATAGTGAGTCAATGGATCAACATATTGATCACTTGCGTGAAGTATTATCCAGGTTAAAGAAAGCCGGACTGACCGTAAACCTGAGTAAAGTTAATTTCGCAGTAAAACAATTCTCCTTCTTAGGTCACATAGTATCAGCCGAAGGTAAGGTTAGCATCGATCCCGAACATACACGCGCAATCCGAGAATTCTTACCTCCCAGAGACATCAAAGGTATAGCTCGATTTTTAGGTATGATTAATTATTTTCATAAGTACATACCCCACTTAGCGGATATAGCAGCCCCATTGAATGCCTTAAGAAAGAAAGGAACGAAATTCGAGTGGACTACTCAACATCAAGAAGCATTTGAAACACTTAAAGAAAGCATTATATCCCCACCTGTGTTGCAGTTAGCGGATTTCAGTAAACCATTTATCGTACAGACCGATAGTTCAAGTGTAGCATTAGGAGCCGTAATATACCAGAAAATAAATAATACTAGACTCCCGATCAGCTATGCATCCCGTACATTGACCGAGCAAGAAAGGAAGTTCTCAGCCTACGAACTTGAATGTTTAGCCATAGTATTCGCCTTTGATAAATTCAAACCATTTTTGGAACACAAAAAATTTCTACTAGAAACCGATAATCAAGCTTTATCATGGTTATTGAATCACCCAAAACAGTTAGGTCGTATCGGAAGATGGGTGTTAATATTAAATTGCTACAAGTTCAAAGTGCAACATATTCGTGGTACTCAAAATGTAGTAGCCGATACTCTATCCCGCATGTTCCAACTACCCAATACAAGATCTGGAGAAGACAATATTGAAACCACTACCGTTAATACACTAATTACTAACTTTCCCCTTGCATTTAAGGATATAGCATATCACCAACAACAAGATCCGAAATTGTGCAAAATAATAGAAAAAATAGAAAAAGGAAATAACTCTGACAAATATACCTTGAGTAAAAGAGTACTTTGTTTTAAAAAGGCAAACGGAAAATTACTGAGAATAATCGCCCCGGAAATAATCAAACCCATGTTAATGGACTACTACCATTCATCGACAATTGGAGCTCATATGGGAATTAGGAAAACTATACATCGTATTCGCAAGGAATACCACTGGGAAAACATGAATAGTGAAATAAAAAAGTTCGTGAAAGAATGCGAAATTTGTGCCCTGAGCAAACCAGCAAGAACCAGTCAAGTCGGAAAATTAATCTCCGAAATACCTACCACTCCCTTCTCGAAAATATACATAGACTATTCTGGACCTTATCCCCGCTCTAAATCCGGAAATACTATGCTGTTAATTTGTGTAGACTCCTTCACTAAATTCGTGTGGATGTATCCTATGCGTCGTGCATTAGCATCTACGACAATTAAAATTCTACAAGAAAGACTATTTAAAGATTATGGTACACCTTTAAACCTAATATCTGACAATGGACCCCAGTTTAAGTCGAAAGAATTTAACGACATGTGTTTTAAATTAGGTATAAATCATATTACCGTGACCGAGTACAGACCGCAAGGAAACCTAGCAGAAAGATACTTGCATAACTTAAAATCAGCATTAATATCTTATCATGCTAAAGACCAGACAACCTGGGATCAAAATATTTCGTGGATACAATTTGCATTCAATTCAGCGTATCATGAAGGTCATAAATCAACACCATTTGATTTACTGTACAAGTACAAAACCAACCATCCTTTAACCACAAAGTGGAAAATCAATGAGTTATTACCCCGCGACGTAAATGGGAATAACATACGAAAAATATGGAACGAAGCTCGTGCAAATTTGAGAGCGAATTTACAAAAATCAAGGAAGTATCATGAGCATAATAATAGGCAAATAAAGTATAAAATAGGTGATTTAGTAATGTATAAAACTCATCCTATGAGTAAAGCAGTTGATAGGACCACTTCGAAACTATCATATCGATGGTGTGGCCCCTACCAAATTCATAAGTTCATCACCCCCGTTACTGTAGCTCTGTATGAACCCAATACAGAAAATTACGTTCGCAGAAGCCATCTGTCTCAAATAAAAAAATGTTTTTGGTGTCGAAATACAGAAGAAAGACTACGAGAAAGATAGAAAACCTAGAATACTATCTAAGTATTAAAAATAAAATATGTGGTATATACTTATACCGAAATAGGATAAGATTGTGCAACATCCTATACCATAAGTGAGTATAAACTCAAAACCCTCTCGTACGAATACAAGCGAGGCCTGATCAACCTTAGCTAATGTCCTGCGAGAATGATATAATACATGAGAAATCTGATGACGATGATAATGAAGATGAAGAGAGAGAAAGAAAGAAAGAAAAATAATCCCTAGCGCTGTAAACTAAAAGTAATTCGATTGCTTTACAATACGTGATTATTATTAGTAACATACTCATGAGTATAACTCCGTAAAACGAGTGACCAATTCAAGAAAAAACCGGTAATAGATGTAAGAATTAAAATAAGGTAGATTTACGCTTTGTGTATTTTATGTATAGTAGATGTAGTAGAATTTAGATGTTACGTAAGTGTAAGATAATCCACTGATGAATAGAAATAATCTGAGAGAGAGAAATTTCAGTATGGAATTCTGTGTCCAAATATAATTGTTTATTAGATTTTCTATTAATATTCCACCACCCCCCCGTTTTTCATAGTTAAGTGCAGGAGGATGTGACGATTTTAAAAAACATCGAAAATCGCACAAATTAAAATTTTTTATTTTTAATAAGTAAGAGTATTATCCACCCTTACCTATACCCAGATTCCTGAATCAACTTGAAATTGTCCAGTACCAACACGCCAAGAAAGGTATTAAGTAATGACACCCAAGATGAGATGACACCCAAGGACCCAACAACAACCTCATATTAAATTCAGGTGATATCCAAACACAACATTTGTAAATTTTCGTTTCAATAAGAGAAGTAACAAAAGAACACTAAAGAACTTTAATAATGTAAAGAAGAAATTATCAGATTTGTAATTTTAGTAATGTAGTAGTAGTAACAGCAATACATAGATAAATGTAAGATAATAATGTAGATTACCACCAATATTATTCTTCCAATAATTTGGTTGAAGTTTGTGATAAATTAATTATTTCGAGAAAGTTCAGACCCGGATCCGAGGTATTTAAAACTAACATCTAGATGAGTAAATTTTTGAGATAAAAGGAATAATAAACTTAATATCTTTAAAGCAGTAAAAGCAGAATTTACTAAAGTAAATGTTCTTTAAAAAGAAACAAAGTCAAATATAATATTTGAATAGTAATAAAGAGATGTTTTCGCTAACACCAAATGAGTGAATAAATTTGTGCAAACCTTGTCAATTTCCTATGTCATAATTGTGTTGTAATTTGTTGGTAAGGATGTTTTACTAACAACGGCAGCTAGTTTAATTAACTGGTAAAGAATTGAACTAGTTCCCGACTTTTGTGTTGTCTTAACAAGGGAGACGTCACAAGTTCGAATATACACAGTGAAGGTAGGGGCAAAATTATAATGTGTTTCAACAAAGGTCTACATTTTGTTAGTCTGGCATGGTTTATTTTCCATGGCCAATCAGAATCGAGAATGACGAGCTGGCTTCTCATTGGTCCGTGTGATACACCTTAAGCGGCCAAAAAGTTATAAATAGAAGGAACGTAGCCGTAACTCACTATTGCTTGTTCCCAGTTCATTGGGAGACGTGTTCGACGTGTTCGAACACATTTTTTGCTACTGAAGATGGCCACCGGTGGTGTGGCTGAAACGTTTAGCTACAGTAGATCGAGCACTCGACCACGGCCTTTCAGCCCGGAAGTTTTAGTTAATCATAATGACACCGGCCATGAAAGCCTACGTACTAAGATTTTGTTAATCTGTTAAAAATTTTAATTAACCTAAAAACATACTTTTATATTATAAATGTTTGAACTGATTACTGAGAGTTTCTTCAGTGTAAAATCTGAAAATTTAACAGTGATTGAAAATAACCAAAGTAATAGAACATTTTGTATCTACTACTTCTATAATATTCTGGATTTCAAAACAGATCACAGCGAGTTTTGGAAGAAGACATCCTTCTTGTTCCTTCCACTTCAATGCCATGTGAATAATACAAACACCTAAAAACTTCATCTGTTGCATAAAGTTAAGCTGATTAGTTACATCTTTCTGAAATAAGTTATTGCAAGAAACAATAGGTTTCTTGGTTTAGAAAAATTAGATTAAAAAAAATACTATTCCAGTGGTGGAGGCTCCTCTATTCCAGCCACTCTCATATTCATTCTGCATTCCAACACATCACTGAGGAGCCTATGCCATTGTAACCTGTACAGGCATTGAGACCTTGTTTGCCATGCCGTGGGTGTTGCATTTGCTTTTACATCAAGAAAAGTCTAAATAGACTGGATAATTTTAAAATAATAAAATTACTCTATAAGCTTATTTTGTCCAGTACAGTGCATTGCCAAAGTACAGTTTTGCCAGTGAAAAGCAGTTTCTCAATGTGGAAAATTTGTGAGCGTTTAAAAATTAATATGGCAGTACTACTATAACTCTTATATGACAGTAGGACTATTGTTGGTAAAATTCTGATATCAGTAATTCATAATACAATGATTCGTGTAGTGATAATAATTTTAATAATCAGTACACTACAGGACTTTCACTATTAGACTTACATTTGCTTCATATTTACATTATTGTCATTATCATTATCATTATTAGAAAAACTGTAACTGATAATAATTATTTACAACAATGTAATAACATGGGCAGATGTGTTCACAATGCATAACACTAAATAAAGCAGCATCGTTTCTCATGATCGGAACTTCTATTCAGTCAACAGCCACACTTTATTGCCATTATTGTTAACACCAAATGTTGTACGACCCCTCGTTTTTACCATTCTTACCACATACAACTTAGGATGCTACATAGAGGAATCGGTAGAACATTTGTTGTTATCAGTCATATAAATGAAAGACAGTTATTGATTAAAACAAAAAAAAAGTTATTGAATAAAAACAATGTAAGTATAGACACAGAAAAATTAATTAAAATTGTTTTCAGTAGTATTCACAGATTAAGCTGTTTTCCCAAAAGTTTTCAGATATATTCTTGCATTATCATGTGTTACTACCATCATGTACATCGTGCGCACGCACACACACACAGGTGCACACACACACACACACACACACACACACACACACACACACACACACACACACACACACACACACACACACACACACACACACTTGTGTATTTCAATATATACAAATTTTTATTCCATTTTTATTTATATTTTTTATGTACATAGTTATGTACACACGTTTGTCCATGTGAGTACACACCTGCATAAAGCTACAGTACTTAACAGGATGTTTTATCATTTTACTGTTATTTTTTTTGTGTAATAACCACAAGTGCAAGTAATAGACATGTAGACAGTACCATTATGAGCAGCAAATATTACTGTCTGTTGTTTGACAAAGAATTCACTTGCACTATAACTCAAACTGTGTAAATTAGTTTACATGGAATAAAAATGTGTATAAACCATATCAATTACTATACACTTAATTGTTGCAATTTCTAACACTTGCTAGTAATTCTATGTCTTCTATACATTTTATGCATTTTCTAACACTGAATTTCTAAAGTAAACATAAAATAATTCTCCAAAAAACTAAATAAAATTTTACAATGTACATAACATCTTTTTGAATGTACTTATGTACCTTGGAATTTAATTACCTCACAGTATTTAATAACATTCATGTACAGAAATACATAGGTTTATATTGGGATTTCATATTTAAGACTGACCAAGAATTGACAAATAACTTTGCAATTTTACACCACCAAAAGTGTGCATAATAATGTGACAAAATACAGTGCTAAAGTGCACACAACAGTAATAATGTAATAATATTATAATTAGTGGTGCAAATGTAAAGTTCTGATAACAGTACTAAAGTAATAATTTCCAAAATATAAATCGCAGCTATTGTAAAATATTCTGCTGCATATATCTGACACTATATTTAGTAAACAGTACTCACCAAAGAATGAAAATTTGATAATGTCTATAACACACTAACAAAACGCACTATTAATGAAAAGTATTAATTTGTGAAGTTCAAAATACAAAAACACTCCACACTATAACAAATATAATACGACACTACGAGGTACTGTGTGAATTGGTCATTGATAAGGCAACACTAGCTTAAGATAATGAGTAGGTAATTTAAGGTCATCTTATCAGTAGACAATTATGCAAGAGTGGTGAACTTGTTACAGGTAACATAAATTGTTTTCAAAACTGAGCTGAAGCTAGTCACTGCTTGCATTACAAAAAAAGTATTAAGTCATATATATATATATATATAGTTATTAAAAAAATATACTCACAAGCATGTTAGGATAATAAAAGCTTTATTTATTAGTAAACATAAAAGGCTTATTTGTAGCTATTTGTGTGTATGATCTTGTTTTAGGTAGGTACGTAGAATTTTTAGTAATACCGGTAGTACAAGAAAATAAATTTATTTCTTTTAGTGGCAAACAAAATTACAGCCATCATGGTACATACTATGTTTATTACAAAAGTTAAATTATTTTTGATAATTTATTTCATCTACACCTTTAACTTTGTAATATCTTCGAATAAATATACTGCAAGTAGGTTTATTTTCACCTGACACACGTTTCACAGAAATTATTCTGTATCTTCAGAGGTTTGTTTGAATTGTAATTGAATTGTTCGCTTACAATACAGCTAATGGATAATCGAATTTACTTCGATTCTATTTTTGATTGTTTTAATGTTTGTGTAGTAGCTATTTATTATATATTTAATGTTTATTCTATCCCAACACAGCCACCATTCTTCTAAAAAAATTGGCTAAATCAAAATCATTTATGTGGGCTTGAAAAAAAGGTTTAAGTCAATAGTTTTATAAACCATGTGACATATTTGAAAATTCAAAGTGAATGAACATGTTTGAAGTTATTTATTGTTACTAATGTTAGTAGAATTTTTTTTAGCAATAATAAGTTTTTTCAAGCAAAAAATATAATTTATTGAAAACTGTGCCTACTTTACTCTGCAGTGATGATGTAACAGGCATTTAATTCAGCTACATAGAACAAAATGAAGCTGATGTTGTCTCTGTCTCAACAGAGATGAAGCTTATAATCTCAAAAAATTTACAATTTTCCAATAAAAGTCTATAATTTTACAAAAATAATATGTATGTTGTATTTAATGGCTCTGTTACATTTAGACAAGTATAATTTGATGATAAATAACATAATTTAAATAAAAATTAAATATAATTTATATATAAATCACCAAGCTTCATCAATTAAATTTGCTAAATATCACTATAATATTGACGACTCGGAACACAAAGTTTTTTATAAGTAAAAACGTAAAGTTTTACCTTACAGCCTAAACCGGCTTTCACCTATAGAAGGCTTCATCAGAGGCTGTCGTTAGTAGCGCTGCTCGTCTTGTTGTTGGCGACGAGAAAGTGTTTCGAAAGATTGAAGCTGTGTGTGTGTGTGGTGAGATGTGTTCGAATAATGCGTGCGATTTGAATTGTGTCTGTTCGTTTAGGATGTCGTTTTTATTTGTTTTTGTGTGTTTGTATATTTCTAATTGTTCTAGAGTGTCTAGTTTTCGGCCTTTTGTGTGTACGTGTAGTATGTTCATGTTCTTGTCGATGTTTTTATATGTGTGGTTTGCTTCAATGAGGTGGTTTGCGAAGGTAGATTCTGTAGTGGTGTGGAGTGCTTTTGTGTGTTCAATGTATCTCTGTTTGAAGCTACGTCCTGTCTGGCCTATGTAGAATTTACTGCAATTTGAACAATTTAGTTTATGTACACCGGGTAGATCGAATTTGTTTTGTGCTTTGGGCATGCGTTTTGATAGTGTGTGTTCTGTTTTGTTAGTAGTTTTGTAAGCGATTCTGTATCCTGCTTTTTTGAATTTGTGGGCAATTTTTTCTGTTTGTTTGTTGATGTATGTTAGTGTTATGAATTTGTTGTTTTCTGTCTTTGTCTGTTGTTTGTTTTGTGTTTTGTGTAGGAGTTTACTGACTATTGTTCTGTCATAACCGTTAGATTCTGCTAGATATTTTATCGTGTTTAGTTCGTCTTTGTAGTCTATTTCATCTAAGGGGATGTTGTTAAGTCTATGTATCATGGTTCTAAATTAAATTTGTTTTCATGTTATTTTTATATCCTGGATTAATGGATACATAACATTTGTTGAATATACAGGCCAGAGTTTTGAGTCCCCTGTAGGATGAAAAAATGAATTAAGTTATACTCAAACACAGGTAAGAAGGCACTTGGGCCTGGCAGACCCGTTTGGGGGGGGGGGGAGGACGAACAATGCTGTCTTGACCTTCGCACATCCGCTGACTCACAGGGATGATGACCGCATGACTGAAAGGGTAGCCGGTTTTAGTTGTTGACTCATTGTTATCGATCAACCAAGTGCCTTCTTAGCTGTTGTCTGCTGTATTGCTGTTGTCTAATAATACAGATTTGTACCAGACAACACATTCCTGGTTGTACTTCAGTATCAGTTACTAAAAATTGAGTTACTATATATTTAACACTACCAACTCGGATCACAAATTATTATTGATAAAAATAATTTTTACCCAATAGCCTAAACTGGTTTTTGCTCCATTCGAGGCTACTGCTAGGAGTGCTATCTGTCCTGCTTTTGGTGATGGCGCCATCATTCAAAATATCGTGTTGTGTGTGTCATGTAATATGTTAAAATGGTATGTGTGATTTAAATTGTGTCTGTTCATTTAGGATGCTGTTTCTATGCGTTTTTGTGTGTTTGTATATTTCTAGTTGTTTAAGAGCATCTAGTTTTCAGCATTTTGTGTGTAAATTTAGGATTTCCTGGTGCTATTTATGTTTGTGTATGTCTGATCTGCTTCAATGAGGTGGTTTGCAAAGGTGGATTCGGTGGTGAAGTGTAATGCTATTACGTATTCAATGTATCCCTGTTTGAAGCTGCGTCCTGTCTGGCCTATGTAGAATTTGTTACATCCTGAGGAGTTTAATTTGTGAACACCAGGTAAACCAAATTTGTTTTGTTGTTTGTATGGTTTTTGACAGTGTGTGTTCTTTATGCGTTTCTGTATCTGCATTTTAAAATTTGAAACCTATTTTTTCATTGTGGTTATTGATATAATATATTAGTGTTATGAATTTGCTGTTTTCTGTCTTTCTGTGTTGTTTGTTTTGTGTAGCAGTTTATTAATTATTGTTTTATTGTATCTGTTGGCTTCTCCTAGATACCTGATTGTGTTTAATTCATCTTGGTAGTCTTTTTCATCTAGTGGGATGTTGTTTATTCTGTGTTTAATGGTTCTGAAGACAGACAGTTTGGATTGAAATGGGTGATTGGAGGAAGTTATGTATCAGTGTGTCTGTTGTAGTGGGTTTTCTGTATATACTGAATTTGTATCTGTGTTCTAATTTTGTAGTGGTGAGGTCTAGGAAGTTTAACCTATTGTTTTTTATATTCAGCAGTGAATATTATTGTGTATTTTATTCTTGGATTTCGTTGTCCATGACGTGTCCGTTACTTAACTAAATATCACTATAATATTGACGACTCGGAACACTAAGTTTTTTATAAGTAAAAACGTAAAGTTTTACCTTACAGCCTAAACCGGCTTTCACCTATAGAAGGCTTCATCAGAGGCTGTCGTTAGTAGCGCTGCTCGTCTTGTTGTTGGCGACGAGATAGTGTTTCGAAAGGTTGAAGCTGTGTGTGTGTGGTGAGATGTGTTCGAATAATGCGTGCGATTTGAATTGTGTCTGTTCGTTTAGGATGTCGTTTTTATTTGTTTTTGTGTGTTTGTATATTTCTAATTGTTCTAGAGTGTCTAGTTTTCGGCCTTTTGTGTGTACGTGTAGTATGTTCATGTTATTGTCGATGTTTTTATATGTGTGGTTTGCTTCAATGAGGTGGTTTGCGAAGGTAGATTCTGTAGTGGTGTGGAGTGCTTTTGTGTGTTCAATGTATCTCTGTTTGAAGCTACGTCCTGTCTGGCCTATGTAGAATTTACTGCAATTTGAACAATTTAGTTTATATACACCGGGTAGATCGAATTTGTTTTGTGCTTCGGGCATGCGTTTTGATAGTGTTTTGAAGCAAACCACACATATAAAAACATCGACAATAACATGAACATACTACACGTACACACAAAAGGCCGAAAACTAGACACTCTAGAACAATTAGAAATATACAAACACACAAAAACAAATAAAAACGACATCCTAAACGAACAGACACAATTCAAATCGCACGCATTATTCGAACACATCTCACCACACACACACAGCTTCAATCTTTCGAAACACTATCTTGTCGCCAACAACAAGACGAGCAGCGCTACTAACGACAGCCTCTGATGAAGCCTTCTATAGGTGAAAGCCGGTTTAGGCTGTAAGGTAAAACTTTATGTATTTTATTGATGTGGGTTAGTAGCTGTTCACATTGTCTTGTGTTTCCCTTGTATAGGAAGTATGATGTCAATGTACCTGTATCAATATAGTATTTTATGTGATTGTGTCAAGTTTTTAAGGGTTCTTGTTTTTTCCAAGTGTTGTTGAGAGACTTCTCCTAATATGCTGGATATGGGCGAACCCATGGGTAGTAGGCCTACGTAGTTTTGTGTGTATAATATATTGTTCTATCTGAAGCAGTTTTGTTTTGTGATTAGGTTGAGAGTCTTGGTTATTTCTGTGATTGGTTCTTCTGCTGTATTGTTCTGTTTGAGCATATTTGAACAAAATTTAGGAATAAAAATTGACAACTAAAATCCACAACCTTATGACATGCAAATTTGTAATTTTACATTACAACAACTTTGCATTTTATTCACAATATATAGAGAAGTTTGAATTGGCAGATTTTAGTGATTTCTACACTGATATCAATACATAAGAGGTTTCTTAATATCTTGTCTTATGAACTGGAGTGTTTAAGATTTTGTAACTCATTGTTTCTGATAAGCCATGAAAATGTCTCACTTTCAGACATGTATCATAATTGGGAACGTTTTCTATCCACTTTTGGAGGTTACATACTTATATTCTTGTTATAACAATTTAGTAAACATAATACAGAAGGTTTCCTGGAACAACTAACAAGGCTGATTCAGAAGATGCAAAATACTGCTGTTCCAATTTGTTTGTTTCTACAAATACAAATGTAGAAAAGTAAAAATACAAAGGTGGGTCAAATATGAACCAGAATTCTGTAAGTGAATGGACCACAGTGTGGCCTTGAGCAGGTATTGGTGGGGATGTCTCTCCAAATACCTCTCTCAATTGGTAATTGGCCATCTCCCGGACTCATGGTACAGTTATACAATGACTGTGCCATGGGTAAGGGATATGTTCGTGTGTTGTGCAATGCATCATAATCAAATTTCTCACCATAGAAAGTATTAAACCTCTCAAAATTGAGAGGAGACTCTTAGCACAATACAATGAACAAACTCTTTCAGAGACTTAAGTGTATCATTGGCACAAAACTTTTTTCTAAATAGAAAACTATAAAAAACCAACCCAAGCAATAACGACCACAAACAAGTGTCACAGAAGAAAACATTTGTGCTCTTCATAACCTTATTGATTCAGATCGGCGCATAAAGATTTCAGAAATCGCTTCAGCAGTAGAAATAAGCTACAGAAGTATTCAATCAGTCATCAACAATAACTTAAATTATTGGAAAGTGTCTGCCAGGTTCCTCGTCTTCTTCCCCAGGAACAAAAACATGTTTGTCTGGATGTTTATTCTCACTTGTGATAAAACTTGAGTATATCACTACACCTCTGAATTGAAACAAGTGAGCATGGAGGAGCAGAAGTAAATGGAAAGCTATGTCCGGTCAAGGCCAAAACACTCTTGTCCTCTGAAAATGTGGTTGCAACTGTTTTTTTGGATTCCACAGGCATTCTGTTGATAGATTTTCTTCATGAACAAAGAACAGTGAATGCCACCTGCTACTGTAAGCTTCTAGAAGATGTAAAAGCTGCCTGTTGCAACAAACGATGTAGGTGACGAATACATTACGTATTTCTCTTTCACAACAACACAAGGCCTATACTGCTGCATTAACATGTGAGAAGGTGAAACAAATTTACTGGATGGCACTAGAACACCCTCCTTATAGTTGAGACTTATCACTTTGCAAAACCATTGGTTTGGATCACTCGAAGAAGCATTTAGATGAAGAGGTAGAGGAGTTCATCCACAACTGGTTTCAACACGCACCTCTTCTTTCTTTGATGAAGGAATCAAAAAACTGCCACTTTGATGGGAAAGTATGTTTTAAAATCAGGAGATTATGTAGAAAAATGATATAATATACATAATAATCTTGTCTTTTTTTTATTGAAATAATAAAATTTAAAACAACAATCCTGTTCTTGGATTTCGTTGTCCATGATGTGTTCGTTGATTAACTAAATATATTACATTACTACCGACTTGGAACACAAAGTTTTCGAACACATAAAAACATCCTAAACGAACAGATGCAATTCAAATCACACATATTATTTGAACATATCACACCCCACACACACAACATCGATCCTTCAAAAGTCGACACCGTCACCAAGAACTAGATGGACTGCACTCCCAGTGGTAGCCTCTGATGAAGAATATAATAAGCAAAAACTGGTTCAGGCTATAAAGTAAAAATTTTACGTTTTTACCAATAAAAAACTTTGTGTTCTGATTCGGTAGTAATAATATTTAACAATTCTGCCTTATATTTTATACACCCTCATATGATATACAGTGGAACCTAGATTTAACGCTTTTCAGTGAACCAAGGCAGGTATGAAATAGTTTCTCAGGCAGATTTACACAGCACAGGGAAAATAGCCTGTAAGTTATAATCCATCTGTATTCCACCAATTCAATCAATTGTGTGAAAACTGGCTTCGTCCCGTCACTTAATAATACTGTAATAACATCTACCCAGAACCCCTATAGATGGTGTGATAGAAAGAACTGACTGAGTATAGTCTTTTTTATTTTTTAAATTGTAGTTTACTAGTGATAAGAGAAAAAGTCAATATGATCATGAAAGTGATGTAATTACAAACCAGAAATTACATTTTATAGTCTTTTAATACTTTAATTTTAAGTAAAATTACATGTTTATAGTCTTTTAAGACTTTAATTTTAAGTACATCTATCAGTAAACGATTTCTATAGCTTCAAGTTCAACATGAAGGTCCCACAACAATTTGTTGACTCAGGACAGCCCTGTTAATTAGTTTCAGATTTTTAATTCCTTTTTTCAACTTTTTTATTATATTTTCGCATGGTGTAAGCTGTGTCCTGTTGGGCACTGCTTATGGTCGAACGGCAGCTAAGAAATTCTTGAGTTCTTGAAGTTCCGTCCTGTTAACTGTATCACAATTGACTTCAACTGTACGGGTTTCTAGGTCCACATACACTGGTACATAAATCCTTTCTTCATTTCCATTTTGGCCTGAAAAATACAGAAAGTAACAATAAATTAATATATAACCATTTGATTACATAAAATAATGTATACAAAAAAACAGCATTAAGCTTATACATTACACTTACTGGGACAAAAACACGTGGGGATTTTAAATTCATTTTATAGACTCATTATTTAGTAGAAGCGACAGTCTGACTTGAGCGAAATAATGACGTGTCTCAAAGCAACAGGAATTTAAATATTGCAGAAAATAACACGTACTAGTTTAACTGAAATTAAAGCAAACTTAAAGTTATTAACATAATGAAGGAATCTTTACAATTAACAATAGTAAGTTATTACAAGAAATGGAAGCTATGAAGATTGATTTTATAAGACATTTTATAAGGTATAACGAGGAAAGGCAGACTTATGAAGTTCAAGGAAAACATAATTAGAAAATGTTGTGAGTAGCAGAAATCAGAGGCAAGTAATAGCACGAGGTAGAGCATTTATATGTAGAAAGTCTTTTAATAATTTTAATAAATCGTTTGAGATACAGTTTTTATAGAAAATTTATTTTATACAGAATACAAATGAATAGTTGAATAGTCAAAGATTGCATTCATATTACTTTACTCTGTTACAGGCACTCTCAACAATCATGACAGTGCCATAAGAAATTGAAGCCTGTTGTTCTGTGCTGGAAAGCTAAACTGATTAATGATATAAATGAAACCACAAGTATAAGTTATTTGCATGCACTCCTAGAAAATCTGAATATAGAACTTCATGCAGTTACAAATTACATGGTTAATGATGCACAAAGGTCCTCACATAGATTTCAATTACTCCAAGCAACTGAATCACTTGGCAAACTAACAAAAAGGGAGTTGATAATGTCATGGTAGAACTCTTTTACAATATCCACTTTACAAACTCTTTATTCTTCTCTAAACATTCTTACATGTTTTATCCTTTGCTTCTTCCATATGTTCTTTATGTATGCACATACACATTCCTTTAAGTATTGTCACTTTTCCTTTCTATTTTTCACAGATGTCTACTCCATAATTCTCTTTCATTTCCCTTGATTTGTCTTAATTTGTTTCTCTTTTTCTCTTTCATTTTTATTGTGCCACAGCCTTGTTTTATTATGTTTTATTTTTTTCCTTTGATGCATAGGCGTAAGCAGGCCCCCCACACAAAGGGGGTGGTTGGTATGATGGTGTTGGGATATAGATAGGCTTGCCATACATCCCGTTTTCAGAGTGCGGCTCCAGTGTCCTGCCCAGTTGCCAAAATGTCACGGTCGGTATATTTGGTTCCTAGAAATAATAATGGGTGAGAGAGTGTTATCTTTGATGAACAATGCTTGGGCAGATGACAGAGGTTTAATGCAGGAGTCAAGAGTGCGTGCGTTAATGGTGTGTAAAGTAAACATTGGATTTAGTTATAATGAATTTTTTGGCAAAATAAAAACAAAAAGAACATATTGAGAAAGGCGCATTCAAATTAAAAATATGACTGGGTTAAAAAACAAGTTTAAGTTTCACACTTCTTACAAATACTTAATGTAATGAGTAATTTTTTGATTGAGCACAATTTAAAGTACTGCACTTAAGTTTGTAAAAAACATT
Source organism: Magicicada septendecula (assembly GCA_034769895.1). Classification (NCBI taxonomy): domain Eukaryota; kingdom Metazoa; phylum Arthropoda; class Insecta; order Hemiptera; family Cicadidae; genus Magicicada; species Magicicada septendecula. The sequence goes on along the minus strand of CM068376.1, from coordinate 32,049,585 downwards.
TTCTTTAATTTACACTTTATTATGTATTAAGTATTATATTTATACATTATATACACCAAATAAAATAAAAATAGCAATGTAATAAATAGTGTAATGTTCATATTTTAATTCCAGCCCCTCCCCTGCTAAACAGGTGTCCCGGTTGGTCAACAAAAAATTATGGCAAGCCTAGGTAGAGAGGTCTGTGGGGCTAGTGGAGACTTACAATAGTATGTAAAAATCCCTAGTAAAACTGGAAGATTTTATATGATTTCTCTTTAAAAAGCTATATAGTTAAGTGTTAAAATGAAAAAGTATTTGTATTTTAGGCCACAATGTAAGTTTTTGATGAACATTTCACAAAAACTAAAAATCTAAAGCAGGCTTTATTATAATAAAGCACAAATCCTTAAAATCATAAGCAATAAAATGCTTATAAATAGTTGACCTAAGTTAGCAAATAAAATAACATAGCCTTCTGTAAATACAAAATATAAACATTACATAATACATTTTAAACAGAAATTTTAAAATATAATTTGTTAGATGAAAATTTAAGGCAGAAGCACTGGTGCAAAAGTATCAAAATGGCTTATCAGTTGATTTTTGTGATGAAATCATGTGTTTACATTTCTTCGGCCATTTTTGAGCTAAAGCTTGAAATGTGATAATTGTATTGCATGTAATAATTTATAAACCTTTGTTTATGAATGTTTTCTTTGCACTCTGTAGTTCCAGTAATGATAACATCAGCAGAAAGAGTAATAAATAAACTTGAAAAAGTAAAATCCTGGCAAAAAGCATCGCTGACCATGTAAACTCAGTGGGTTTACTGGCTGTAGAACACTGCCTTAGCTTCAATTTTGGATTTTACACATATCGCACATGAATTTGCAAACAAAAAAGCACAGAAAATGTTAAGTTATAACTGATCAAACACCCAGTACATATGTTGTTTTTTACTTTTATAAATATTGAAAGTACTAGAATGCTCCCGCAGTTGAATAAATTCCTGACTATTTTCAACAAAGTACATTTATTATTGGATACATTTTGATATTAGATATTTTTCAATTATCAGACAAATTATGTAAATCCTGATTACCTATCTATTATCCTGATTATAATTATTTTGTGTTCTAGTATAGAGTTCTAGTAAAGTAACAATTATAGAATAGAATGCTAAAAGTCCAAGCAATCGACTTGTGTTAAAAATTCTCTTTATTCTGACACCCAGCTGGATTTTTACAGTTTTGGGCCCTGTGGTGAACAAATTTTGAAGTTTCCAGAACTGTACACTATGTTCAGATTCTGGTTAAAATTCTATTTCATTTAATATCCCATATGCAATTTTATCAAAATTAACAATTTTTCACCCAATTTTTCCCCTCCATTTACCCAAATTTTTGCCATATCCCAAATTTTCAAAAATCAAACTAAAACATATTTTGGTTAAAATTCCCTTTAATTTCATACCCCACATGGATTTTAGCGAATTTTATTCAACATTTTTCCTTCACATTTTTACCACCTCCCCCCTACGTTTTGAGAGATCAAGCTAAAGACTATAAGGTTCTGTAAGATAAAAGTATGCATGTGGACACCAAGCTTAATGAAAATTGATTGATGCATTCCACAGTTATCATGAGATATATCCCAAATAGACAGACAGGTAAATGTAAAAACTGAGAACTTCTTCACGTGTTCAAAAACATTTATAACGTCTCCCTTGTCAAGACATTATAAACATCGGGAACCAGTTCAATTGTTGGCTGTTAATTAAACTAGCTGCCGTTGTTAGTAAAGTTTATTTACCAACAAATTATAACAAAGTATATATCAGGAATTAGTCAAGGGTTACATAAATTTAGTCACTCTCGGGGTATTAGCAAAAACATCTCTTTATTCTTATATTTCAACTAAGTATAAAAGTAATGGCTTTAATGGTCATCCTTTAATTTCTTAAAAACTTTACTTTTTGTAAAAGAAAGATTCTAATAATTGCAGCATTAAATTTTCTTTAAGTTAATATTCTTTACTCTTTTTATCTCAAAAATTTCAGCTATGTATTATTTCAAGTACCACGGATCCGGGTCTCAAACTTTGCAATATTCTAATATATCACAACTTCGTCCAAACTATTTGAAGAATAGTCCGGTGTAATTTTCAGAATTACTTTACCTCTAAACATCGTAATGTTATTACTATATCATTACAGAGATTACAAATATTTATATGTTAATCTTTAAGTTATCTAAAAGTCTTTACAATAAACTTTACTGTTCTTTTGTTTCGTTTTGTTTAAAAACAAGTTATGCACAAATGTTATGATTTAATATCACCTGAATAGAACGTGAGTTTGCTGTGGGCATCCGTGATGGTCTTCTTCAGTAGTCCTTTTGGGTGTGATATGATTTTCCTCTTGATGGTCCATTTGGTTTATTGTTTCCGAATAGTAGTCTAGGTCATGACGATTGACTTCTGCTACTAGAAGTTCATACTGTTGTTGTTGTAACTTTCTTCTTCTGGAGTCGGTTGTTCACATTTTACTTATTAATTGTTCTTATTTTAGCAGCACTAAAAGATGGTAAGGAACATATCTTACCACTTACGGTTTGTTAAGAGATGTGTCGGCTAAGTTTTGCTTTTTTTTTACATATTTACTAATATTTGCTTCACTCACTACATTACTAAGTGTTTAGTTATTTTCCAACACTGCATTGAGTCAAATTAAAATAACAACTGACGAGTGTTTGTATAGTAGTTCAGCGGTATACAACTAAATTTAACTGGACAACACATTTTTGACATCCTTACATGTCGAAGTTTCTCCGGCGAATGGGGTTTGTTTAGCGGCAAGAAGTCTGTAAGCTGGCGCGGTTTACGCGCTGAGAAAAATAGTTCGTTCCTTTAGTAGTATTAATTAATCATTAATTAACTAGTAATAATTTATACTACCTATTGTTATGTGTTAGGTATAATTCTTTATTATTAATACGTCTTTTATTTAATCAAAAGAATTATTATTTTTTTTGCTTAATAACATCGTACTTTGCGTGTTCGTACTGGATAATTTGCACGTTGGTACAGGAATCTACATACAGATAAGGGGTGGATAATACTCTTACTTGTTATAAGAACCAAAAATTTAATTTGTGCTATTTAAACAAAATTTTTTTTTTAATCGTCACACATTTTTATAGCTTTATATAAATTTCATATAAAATAACTTCTCAGTTCTCATTACATACCTGTGGTGTAACTAGTGGTTGGGGGGGGGGGGGGGGTCAATTCCCCATCAGGGTTATTAAAAAAATTCAGCAACATTTCTTAATCACTTAATGTAGGCCTATTTCTGAACGTAAACTAAGGCCCACAAATGACTATTACATTACAAGACTCACAAATAAAAAGACATTACAGTATTATGTAAATTTAATTTTTATTAACTATAATAACTTCTTAATATTTAATAGATAATGTTTTTAGTCAATATTAATTGATCAAAACCAGTTGATTAAATTACTTCACTTGGTTGATTGTTATCAGCTAAGCTACAACTAATACTACTGGAGTAAAACATTAGATACTGTGACTAATTATAGGTGTTGTAAAAGTAGCACCTTAGTTTGTGAAGTAAACAGACAAAAGGAAGATCAGTATACCTCATGTCACTGGTATCAGAAAAAAGATGAGTAAATATTGGTTTTTGAACATCTTAATAAGGAAAACATCAGGAGTCAGAATTCCAACTTTTAGAATTTGTCATCTTTGTCAATCTCTTCTGTTGTGAATACAGAATCCCCATCTACCACTAATTAATTTAGACAGAAAATTCAATGATAATGGTTGCTAACAGATTTGTGGCTAATAGATTTGTGACAAAAACCACAATAGTAAATATCTATATCAGTAATTTTTATCCACAGTGAATTTGAAACATGTCAAATTATCATAAATAATCTCCATTTCAAATTCATATTCTTATTAAAAATTGATAAACTGGTTTTGGGCTTCAGCTCCTTACTATTTTGAGAGTACTGTCTCAAGAATTGTTTGCTAAATTTCTAGCATGTATAAAAATGTGTCATTTTCAGTGTATTCCTGCAATAAAATTTTCAATTCTATTTTTTCTAAATAATTTCTAATTTATGTGGGCTATAATTCATTTTTATCATCAAAACTAAAGTCAATAGATTTTAACATATACGTGAAACTATAAATAGAACACTGAAAAATAAAATGAGATGTGAGACAAAATTGAAATTCAACAAAACAATGGCTGTTCCAGTACATATTATGTGGCAGTGAATCTTGGATAAAGGAGGCCTTGACTCAGTAATGGGTTGTCATGCCGCTGAAGACGAAGAATCCTGGATTACAAAACAGAGAGATAAAAGCAACATACAATAAGCAGATTTGAAATTTTTAAGAAGGTGTAATGATGCACATGAAGGAATTGTACAAGAAATGATGATATGCGGGAAGAATTTTATATATATATGTGTGTGTGTGTGTGTGTGTGTGTGTGTGTGTGTGTGTATTCTATATAAGTAACTCTATGTTTCTTGCAGTAATTATATAATTTGTGATGTTTTCAATTTCTGTCTTCTGTAAGTAGTATAATTTCGTATATTCTTTTTAACACCTGACGCACGTTTCACTGAAAAATATCAGTATCATCAGAGGTTTCTAAGTAAATTAATAACAATTGAAATAATTCTATTAATATAAAATTAACGAATAATCGAATTTGTATCGATTTTAATGTAAAATGAAATAACTGATAATCGATTTAGGTCGATTAGTTAACGATTGTTTTAATGTTTATTTTCTTCAGCAGCTGTTTTCTTGGTTATATTTGAAATTTTGTTGTTTATATTTTTTATTCATTTTTATTTTTTAGTAACTTTATAATTTTAAATAGATCGTCTTGTTTTGTTTTTATTTGGGTTTGTTCTTTAATTAATAAATTATTGTTATTGTGTTTGTAGAAATTTAATAAAATAAGCCCCAGAACTGTAACTTCAATTGTTTTTGGGAAAACTGGTGAAAAACACAAAAAAATCGTAGTCGAAAAACACCCTTTTTGTTTAATTCAATTTTATTAAGCCCTCTCCTTAAGCCTGTTCGTCCCGAACTGGCAAACCGTCTCTGAAGTAATACTTAGCCAGGCGATCTAGGTGGACGACCTTGAACTTTCGCTGTCCTTCCTGTTGAATCCAATAAACAACATCGTTGATTCTTTTTTTTACAGTGTAGGCTCCTTTCCAATTAGACTGAAGCTTAGGTGAGCGACCATGACGGCGCTTTGGGTTGACACCCAGGCCTGATCTCCTTCTTGAAAACCCACACTATTGCTGCGAATATCATACCGAGTTTTCATTTTATCACTGGCAGTCTTCAGCTGTCCTCTTATCAAGCGATTCATTTCTCGCAATTGGTTTTCTAATTGCGAGGAATAGTTCTGTGACTCTTGGGACTGAGTCTCAGGTGATCCAAACATTAAGTCCCCAGGACAACGAATCTCCCGACAAAACACCAATTTTGCTGGAGTCATGCCGTTTTGCTGGTTGTGCCGTGTACTGATGACCTATACGCCATGAGGAATAGTGGTATACGTTGGTCCCAGTCTGTTTGGTTCTCGTCAACAACCTTTGAAAGATACTGCTCAAATGTCCTATTGAATCTCTCAACCATCCCGTCCAACTGAGAATGGAGAAGTGTTGTCCTGGTCTTTCAAATTCCGAGTAGACGACATAATTCTTTAAACACTCCTGATTCAAAATTTCTCCCTTGAGCCGTATGGATTTCCATAGGGGCTCCATAACGACTTATTTTATTAAAATTTTCAGGTCAAAAACTATATGAAACCATCAAGTTTGTCCCTTAATTTGGGTTCCTAGAACTTCAGTACAGCCTGATATGACCAGAGGAGCTGAAATCAGGGTTAAATATTTGGCTAGCCATAACTCGCTAACGAAGCGTTTGCGGGCCTATATTTATATGAACTTTTTCTTTATTTTTACATGTAGAATGAGCTCCTCAAGTCTCTGCATATCTTCGTGAATCACCCTGTATATTATAGATACTATAAAATTCTTGGATTTTGTTGTCCATGACGTGTCCGTTGATTAACTAAATATAAGACTACCGACTCGGAACACAACAGGCACAGACACTCTGAACACTACCGGGACTGACACAGATATAGCGCTACTATGGTCATTATTTTAACTGTTCCTAACGTACGCAGCACCAGCCTATTGGTCCCTGCTCAGCGCGGACGTCATTGCCCGACTGGAAGCATTCCAATCCGTCACTCTCTGACAAATCTCCAGCTCTCCCTGGTTTGTCAGAAATGATGTTATCAGGCTAGGGCTGAAGGTTCCATCGCTCGACGAGTGCGCTCTCTTGCGTACAGGTTTTTCGACCGTGCCTCAAACTCTACCTATCCACACCTCCGCCGATTAAGTATGGACGAAGGCCCGCCACCTGTTAAACACAGACGACCCAGAGCCCTACTAGATGACCCACCATAAGCTCTTGGAGTCCTTCTGCCGCCCCCCCCCCGATCTTTCTCAATTTACCATCCATACAATCATTGCGGGTGTCTTCTCCCGCTGCACTCTCTCGCCTGCTGCGGCATTGCTGGACGCTGTCTCCCGGGACTCTCAACGGGCTGGCGGAAGTGTAACGACCCGTTGTGGGCGTGCAAATCTTGCCTGCTCTGCGCAACCATTCTTCGAGCCTCCCAACCAATCAGAAGCTACGAATCGTTCCCGCGATTTGACCAATCACAGCCGCACAGCTGTCATCCTCTCCCTCCACCAAATAAAAAAAGGAAGACCTTCCATAAATAGAAGCATTATGACCCGCTACCATGCACTACACACCAGCATCAGGCAGTCATCGGAAATCACTACGGACGCTGCAACCACTGGGGGCACTTATGAATCTGTGCCCTCTGCATCTGGCATATTTTGACCGTGTTGCATGATTTCATCATTTGTAGGTTTAGTTTCGATGATTTCAAGTCGATGAGTTGTTTCTTATTAGTGGCACAGTCCACCGCTGGACTTGTATTCCGAGTCGATAGTGAAATATTTACTATAAAACTATATAGGCTACTACTACACAGAATAGATTTTCTGGATGTTTGCAACAGCGTTGCTGTTGTCAGATAAATTGGAGGTTATATAGTTGTCAAATTAAAGTAGAAGAGAACATCGTACAAGTAACATCGTTTTCTACTTATTATTTTGGACGCAGGTACCATATTATTCGGACGGAAAATACGTTAATGATTCGTGAAGAAGAGGGACGTGGTATATTTAGTTAGTATGTATTGTTAATTTTACGAGGGCAGAGCGAAAAGATCCGGGCCTGACACAGATATAGCGCTACTATGGTCATTATTTTGACCGTGTTGTATGATTTCATCCTTTGTAGGTCTAGTTTCGATGATTTCAAGCCGATGAGTTGTTTATTATTAGTGGCACAGTCCACCACTGTAACCGCCTCGAGCATCATTGGATAGACTGGCAATTTGTGCTGTGATTAAATTTTGTTTTCATAGATTTAACTGAAACCGATATAAAACAGGAGCTGTATTCACATCAAAAAGGACTCTTATCCATAGAATACAACGGTTGAGAGCTGGGTTGCTGTATTTAAGTGGACAGGACAAGCAAAACTGATGGCCCACGTGTTGGACTTCCAACTGAAGTGACTGTGCCAGCAAAAATAGAAAAAATGCATAAAATCGTTTTGGTAGACCGTAGAATGAAAGTGAACGAGATAGATAAGACTGTCGATTATCAACGGAACCTGCGTGCAGTATCTTACACGAACATCTGTGTATGACAAAACTATGCGCTAGTTAGGTGCCGCGTTTGCTGACATTTGACCAAAAAATTGTCGAAAGGAGGTTTCACCCAATTGTTGCTATGGCTAAAAACCAAAGAATTGAATTCTTGGATTTCATTGTCCATGACATGTTCATTGATTAACTAAATATAATTGTATCACTACCGACCGGGAACACAAAGTTTTTTATTGGTAAATACGTAGTTTTACCTTATAGCCTGAACCAGTTTTCGCTTATTATAAGCTTCGTCAGAGGCTGCCACTGGGAACGCTGTCCGTCTTGTGCTTTGCGATAGCGTCGCCTTTTGAAGGATCGATGTTGTGTGTGTGGGGTGTGATATGTTCGAATAATACATGTGATTTGAATTGTGTCTGTTCGTTTAGGATGTCGTTTTTATGTGTTTTTGTGTGTTTGTATATTTCCAATTGTTCAAGAGTGTCTAGTTTTCAGCCTTTTGTGTGTACGTGTAGAATATTCATGTTGTTGTCGATGTTTGTGAATGTGTGGTTTGCTTCATTGAGGGGCTTTGCATAGGTGGATTCGGTAGTGGAGTGTAGTGCCTTTGTGCGTTCAATGTATCTTTGTTTGAAACAACGTCCTGTCTGGCCTATGTAGACTTTGTTGCAATCTGAGCAATTTAGTTTGTAAACACCAGGTACCTAGATCAAATTTGTTTTGTCCTTTGTATGTGTGTTCTGTTTTGTTTGTAGTTTTGAATGCGATTCTGTATCCAAAGAATTGAATTTCTGTATCCGATATTCAAAGAATTGAATTTCGAATTGCTTCCTCATCGCATACTCGCCCTATTTAGGTCCGAGTGACTTCTACCTCCTTACTAACCTCAAAACTGATTCGATGGGAAAAGATTTACTGACGACTACCAAGTCAGTGATGCTGTAAAAGGCTATTTTGAAGATCACGACAAATCGGCTTATCACTGTGTCATAACCGTTTTTGAACGTCGTTGGAAAATATGTATGTATGGAGCTAAATACAGGTTATGTTGAGAAATAAATGCAAATTAATCCATAAAAGTGTTGTTTTCGTATTCAGGCCCTGAACTTTTCACCCTGCTCTCGTTTGACTGACACGCAAGTGCTACAAACCTGCTGTGTATTCAGCAGCAGGCAAGGCTGCATGGAGGCTCATAGAGACATTTTGGACCTTGCCCACTCGACAGTAATTCAGGACTTCTTTTCTGGACATTCCTCTCGCCCTCCAGTTGACCCACTCCGCCGTTCGAAGGGACGAATTCGTTTTGTCTATCTGTTGACTGAACTACCACCGCCCTCCTTGTCCTGACCGGATCTGGCCAGCTGTACTCCAACATCTCCCGCCCTCAGGCGATGACTTTGTTTTAGAACTGTTTACTCCTGTACAGTACAGTTCTCCTGCTACAGTACTTCCCCCTCCCAACATCGTCATGATTCCTAAACCCAGAAAGCCATGAATGCTTCGTGAAAGGTGTTTGCTTCGCCTCATTTCTCTCCAATGTGTTTGACCGTTTCCGCCGCTGTTAGACGATTTCATCCTTAGTGAACAGTTTGGCATCCGGAAAGAGCACTCGACTACTCTTCAGTTAGTCTGCGTTATTACGCATTTGTCTGAAACTGCCAACAAGAAAGCGTCTACGTCTTACTGGATATGAGTACAGCCTCCGACAAAGTCTGGCATGAAGGCTTTCTCTTTAAGCTGGCCTATTCTCCAATTCCTCCGTCCATCGTGCTTTTTGTCCAGTTGTATCTTAGCGACCGACCTTCAGCTGAGCGTCGACAGGCTCTGTTCTTCAGTTCGATATGTCACTCCCGGTGTCTCACAAGGTTCTGTACTCGGCTCCATTCTGAAACTTGTGTACACGAACGATCTGCAAGTTCTGCCTGAAGTCACGTTGTCCCTCTTCACCGATGACTCTGCACTGCAGCTCCCTGTCCGCACTATTTGCAAGCACAAAGCTGCATCGTCAGTTGGACCTGCTTCCAGACTGGCTATGGAATGGCGGGTGACGACCAACATGGATAAATCCGAGGTGATCTGTTTCACAAGTAAGTCCATTTCCCAATGCCAGTCCCTATTCCTAGAAGGAAGGTCCATTGCCTGGAAAGAGTCTGTAAAGTATTTAGGCGTGCGGCGCCTATTCTTCAAAGGCCACATGACTGAAACCCTCGACAAGGCTCACGGCAGCATCCGAGTTAAACTGTTTCACTTTCTCTCGCAACCACCTGGATCCACATACAAAAGTCACCACCTATATCTTGTTACTTCAGTCAGTACTGACCTATGTGGCTCTCACATTGTGGTCACCCTTGCCAACCACCAATAAGTATAGGCTGGAAAGTTTGCAATCTAAAACCCTTCGTCCCTTGTCGGGATCACTTTGGTTTGTCAGGAATGGTGTAATTTAAGGAGGTCTTTGAATCTCCACTCTCACTGACTTTGTCCAGTCGTTGGCTGTAACTCTCTTTGCTGGAGCTTCGGTCTATTCCTTCCCTTGTCGGGATCACTTTGGTTTGTCAAGAATGATGTAATTTATGCAGGTCTTTGAGTTTCCACTCTCACTGACTTTGTCCAGTCGTTGGCTGTAGCTCTCTTTGCTGGAGCTTCGATCTATTCCTTCCCTTACCTCAGGACCATCAGCGCATAGAACCATCACCCCGTATCTGGGTCAAATGCCCTTAGGGGATTCTTGATGACCCCTCTTCCCCATAAATAAATCCCCAGGTTTAACTTCTGTTAACTCCCCTGCAGTTCACCTTCCTTCACCCCGTTTCCATAACTCTCTTCAGGGACCCACTTAGCACACCGAACATGCTGCTGGCTGCTATTACCTGCACCACTGGCATGGAGGCTCTCTGCCTCGTGGAGAGTGACTGACACCTCAATTTCTCTGCTCACTGTGTCTGGACTGGTGAAACCTGCCGCCTGGATTAACCCAGTAACAGTGCCATGACATAAAGTCTTCTCCCCCCCCACCATGTAGCGAAAAATCACATTGGCAGTAACCTTCCCAGTATTAAGCTACCTATGAACCAACATAGCTATCTTCTGGCAGCCATTGGACTTGACCTGAATGCTGCAATCCAGCTATGGGTGCAAAGACAACCGGCTCAAACAATGTTACATGATACATGCTACTAGCTTTATTTAAATTCATAATATACAGTTACATGGTTCAGGAAGTAAGCAGTAAAAACTACATTTAATGTTATGTTGAACGTACTATATACATATACATACAGTGGTTGATTTCTAAAATTATAGGTGCTGGAACACATCAATTAAAAAGTTGTATAGGCACAAATATACTTATATTTTATATTAGCATACAAGTTTACATCAGGTTATTACAAAGGAGGTCTTCATTTTTAAAGCCTTATAAAATATGTAACATACATATAAACTTGTATCTAAAAAGATAATAAAGTTTACTGATATTTCTAAAGAGCTTCATCGTCAGGGTAGCTGCAAGACAATCAAAAACATGTCACTCATAATGGCGTCATACCAGAGCTTCAATCAAACTCTAAGTGGTGGTTTCGGTGGTTTGGACATTTTAGAAAAGTTTCCATAGTTTCATCATGGTGTCCTCATATTGTTTGTTTCTTGACCCTTCTTTACTCTTTGTATCCAATGCTGTATGATGGCAGCAATCAGCCCTATCACATTCACTTGAAGATATTGCTGTTGGTTCAATAGCATATTTCAAGATAGAAAGACTCTCCAGAAAAATTCTGGAATGCACATATTCTTGGAAGCTCCCAATCAGTTGCCTTTCATTTAGTTTTAATTTTAAAGCAAGTTTTTTTATTTCATTTTCTCCAAAGGTTGTTGGGACATTTTTGGGTCAGTTTTTAATATCTGTCACTTTTATTAAATCAACAAGCTCGAGATCTTGTTCACTAAGCAGTCTGTTCTCAATAGATTTTTTCAGTGCCTCATAAAATTTTTCAGGATCTATGGGATTATTGTTTTTTCTAGCTTCCTTTTTTGTGAAGTGGAACTCCAAAAAACTTAAGTTTTGTATTGCTTCCAGGGCCATAGAATAATGGAAGCCTGGTACTGACTTTCTGCTTTCAAATAAAGAAGCTGTAATTTTCAGTTTTTCGTTAGCAAAACCCAGACCAACATTGCGATTCTGCAATGCCTCGCTTAACTCAGAGAGCTCCTGCAGTCCATCATTCATCAACCCTAGGTTCAGTATAAAGTTAGGGTCAGCAATTTTTTTCAGTAGGCCATCAAACAAACGTTTTTCATTACTGGCTCTAGTTGGATCATCCAAAGCTTCTTTACCTGATAGCATGACCACACAGCTGAACAGATACAACCCAACATGTGCTCAAAATTCTTCAAATGTTAAGCAATTCAGTTTCCAGCAAACTCGCACACACTTGTAGTTCTCTGCTGTTTTGGGGCGAAGTATGATATAAAACATATAACTTATTGATAAAAGATTTAAATCTGTTAATTCCTGAAACTGACTTTGCTGCATTAGATACTGAAATTTCAAGTCTATGATTAGCACAGTGCCATACAATAAGATTTGGAAATTTTTCTTTGAATAATGCTCCAACACCCTTCTTGTTTCCAATCATCACAGCAGCACCATCACATGTTAAGCTTATTAAATTATTACTTAAAAATGAGTCTGTCATCCCGTAAGAGTGAAGGCAGTCAGTCATACAGTCAAATATGCCCCTATAGGTAACACTGTCAAGTTCAACCAAATCTATGAACAGATTAATTGGGCCATCCATACCAATTTGAGGTATACAAAATCGAATGTATACAATGAAACTAGACTTATTACTTAAAGCCGTAGCCTCGTCAATGATTAAACAAATTTTTGTGTCAGACTTGATAATTTCATTTATCAGACTTTTTCTAATTTCATGGCTAGTATGCTTTGCAATGTGAGGACATGCTTTATTTGAATGTAAGATACATCCCATCTCGAGACCATTTAGTTCCTGTAAATCAATTTCTGTTTACACATTGTTAAAGGACTGGTTCTCTTTAATAACATTATATGCTATTTTATGCCATTATATGCTATTACACTATAATTATTTCACTACTGACTCGGAACACAATGTTTTTTATGGGTAAACACGTAAAAGTTTTACCTTATAGCCTTAACTGGTTTTTCCCTTTTAAAAAGCTTCTTCAGAGCCTCTGAATAATTATATTTAGTTAAGTAATGGACACGTCATGGACAACAAAATCCAAGAACATTATATGCAGTTTGAAAATTTTTTCAGTTGCTTCTTTTCTGTGAGAACGTTGTTTTCAGACCACTTTGTCTAATCTTTCCTTTTTACCTTCCAACAAAATATTCACTGTTTTATGCCCAGCAGTTTCTTTATGCTATGTACTATTAAGAGCGGTAGAAGCAGAAATCCACAAATTAATGGTGGTCTTGATTTTATAGAAAGAGTTTTGGTTCCATTTGAAACACTAAATAATCCAAGTGATCAAACAAAGTATGATCAGTTCTTTATTTCATCCAAGGTACAACAGTGAAACCTCAGAAGTATGCTTAGCCAATAAATTTACAGACAGTAGCGGTGCCTATATTTATACTGTGGCAAACTACAAGAGATGCTGCAATACCGGAGGCACTTAGCAAGGCTTATGCACTTCAAGATATTCATAATATTATTGCATATGTTCCTGCTGAGTGATATTTTGAGGTTGCCTACAAGAATGAGTATTGTTTCATACTAATAATAAGATTAGATAGTTGTACAATATTTTGAAAGTACTATGGTAATATAATCAAGGAATAAAGTGTTACAGAGGTTTTTTCACTTTACCAAAAATTTGGTCAAATGCAAATATGCCCTTTAACTCAAGCAAGTCAAGTAGTTTAACAAAAAGACATTTTAGTGAATAGCTTTATTAAAGTATGAAGATTTTTACAACCTTTTTATTACACCAAAAATCAGTGGCAGCTTGTGACTGGCTGGAGGGCGCAGCCTTTAGGCTTCTTAATCATTTATCAATATTGAATTTAACACACAAAAGAAATGTTGCCAATATGCCAATATTTGAACACATAATTCATTAATAAAATAAGAATAGTAACACGTGCAACATACAAAGATAATTTAAAAATTTGAACTCACATCAAATATTGTGAGCTGTTGTCGAGAGTCAGCTCCTTTAATAATAAACTTAACCAGACATTCTTAGTCTCTTACGTGTCAAAAGTGCCCACAAAAATATCTATACTGTTTCCACAAAAAAGTAATACACTATATTATTTTTATGATACCTACACTTTAAACAGGTCATTTATTTATATGCAAAGTCCATTCGCCTTTCCTATAAATAAACAAACTTTTCTAGCACTCTATCATTTCATCTAGCAGAAAGTCCTTCATTTCTTTAACAAGTTCCTTGTTGATAGATAGTATCACAAGCTCATACAGTCTATCGTTTTTCATTGTATTTCTCAAGAAAGTCTTTAGTCTTTTCAGAGTCAAAAAGCAGCGCTCAGGTTCGGCAGTGGTCATGGAGGTAGTTATGATAATTTTTAAAAGTTTCAACCTTTGAAAACTGACATAAACTTGTTTTCTTCAATAAAGTTTACAAGTTTTATTGCGCCTATAATATTAAAATCATGCTGTCTGTATAATAGTTCCAATTCACTCTGAATGTTGTTTTCTTGTAAGAAATGGTAATGCTGAATGACTCGCTTGAATTTTTCTCCAGGAAAGTTTGTAGAAAAAAGTGGAAATAAGTAATTGGACATCAATGACGCTGCTTCCAGGTGACACGTGTAAGAAAATCTATCTTTTATGTGAGTTATAATGATGTCACATACTTCTTTTGCTTCCCCTATTCTAGTGCTGCATCCGATATTATTGTTACTTCTTCTTGGTTGTTCATAGAACTTCTCATTTATTTGTGTTTCTGTTTCATTTATTTTCTGACTCTCTTTCTGCACCTCATTTTTAAAAATTCCAATGTCACTTTGCCACATTACACTGTCTTTGTTCCTACTTTGTAGTTGTTGGTACAGTATGTCCACATGGGGTAGAATTCTATAAAAAAAGTTAGCCAGAACATGAAATTTTGGTCCTGAAGAGCCCTTCTGTGACCACTTGCCTCATTAACTGTGAGTTTGTTGGTACACTTTTCTTCAAGAACTTCGAAACATTCTTCCAACTTATATTGGTTTTCATACACAAAGTTGACTATACGAATGTTATAATTCCATCTCATTATAGAAACTCTGGGTAACCTGGCTTGCACTACTTCCTTCAAAACATCTGTTCGTAGAGATGAAAAAATGCTGGAATGGCAGACAGACTTGAGAAAAAAACTCTAATTTTGTTGTTTAAACTTGTTGCATTTTCTTATATCAAATTAAGTTGATGAGCATAACAGTGTACAAAATATGCAAATGGAAAAACTTGTCTAATTTTTGCCTGTACACCTCCAACAAGGACACCTAACATTAGCATCACCATAAGTCTGAGCTGTGATGTGTGCTTTTCCTTTTATGTGTGCAGAAGAAGATTGATGTTGTCCAGTATTCACTTTGCTAAGATTTCTGCACATTTACCTTCAGGACAGAGAAATCCGCCAAATCTTTTGTATATTAACCCCTTAAACACTTACTTAAAAACTAATACCATTTGACAATGGTTTGTCACGTCAGTTGTCTTGTCACATTCAATTGCTACAAATTCGGAAGCTTGTATCTCCTTTTCTATTTCTTCTCTGCAGACACTAAGCATATAGTCCAATATATCATTTTGTATTATCTTCGATGTACCTTTGAATACAGTGGCTGATTCTAAATGGTCTTTCATTGCAGAATGGTCTTTCTCTGCAGTAAAATTGATTAAACCATTGTATACCCCCGGATTTGTAGATGATGCTGACTCGTCATGACCTCTTAGAGGCAACTCAAAAACACTACAGAATTTGACACATGAAATCAGCCGTTTTGAAATATTTCTGTTTTTGCTGACTTGAATATTGTGGTTCTCAAGGTTTTCTCTAAATTGTGATTCCAGACTAAACAGTATGTTTACTTTGCCTAACAAAGAAAGATCAACTACACTATTCATGTGATTGATGGATATTTCATGCTTCTTAATTTTTTCTGTAAGATGTTTTATATCGTTGCACCTTTTACAGTCCACAAGCAATCACAACTGTCTGTGGGAGAAAATAAAATACATGGAAAACATAACAAAGATTTCTGAACATCACAGCCACAGATCCAGTCATTTTGTAGGCGTGTATCTTTTGAAAGCAGTTGCCTTCTGAAAACACGATTCTCAATTTTTTTATTTTCTGTTTGCATCATGTAGAATTCAGGACTTGGCCTACCTAATGACATTAGTTCAATTTTTTTGATCAAGAGTTAGTCTTGCAAAAGTTACTGCTTTAAGCACCTGCACTGAATTATTATACACGTTTAATAAAATGTTAAAACAAATTCTAATAATTCAACACTACAATATTTCCCTAAATTACTTGTGAAGCTACTAAAAAAAAACATACAAACTCAAAACCTAAACACTAAACAAATGCCTGCACTGAATTAACCAGGCTCTGGTCTGGCCAGGTTCTCTGAAACTCTAAACACTCAAAATTGCAAATCTCATATTATCAATAGTCTGCTATTAGTTGTACTGAGTGAATCACGCCACTTTCTGCACAATGAGGGGTGGTAGCAGATACGCGGACTGACAGTGTAAATGTCTCCTATGAGCTTACAAGTTCATTCAACTTTAGACAGAGTGTGGAAATGGGCGCGATTGTAACAGCACCATGATGCATACTGTTCCGAAAACATTTTTACTATTACCCAACACGAAAACATTGTCTCATCCGAAGTATTACATAAAGGTATAATGACTTTCCACAAGTAGTGATAATCGATTGTTTAATTATGTTTTAAACTGGGGGGGTGCGCTTTACCATCCTAAGAATAAGCTGCCCCTGACAAAAATACAGTTCTATAACAAAAATATACCTTATAAAAATAATGAAAACTTTGGAAGAAAAATATTAATATTATGTCTTCATATGTTGAAAGTGACAGTGGCTTCTTACTTAAACTATCATATTTCTGTTTGCAAATATTGTTAAATTGTTTTGAAAATTCTTTTTATAAATAATTTCCATTTATAACTTGACAGAGTAATGAAAATTGTTTTTCGCAGAAAGAGGACGTGCACTGGACTGGCTATTGTCACAACGTTGGAAAGATTGGGGCTGGGGTGGCATAGATACAACTCAGGCTCTTCTTGCAATCCAGCTGACTGGAACTGGAGACCCACTTGAGAGGGAACTAACTGCAAAACAAATGGAGATTGATTTGGTACTCCAGTTATGGCGTCACCATGAATCCCCCGCATTAACCCCCTCAAGGATTGCAATGTACTCTCTTGCACTGTCTTCAATATGTCATGATCCTCGTCAATTCCATGGTCATGATCTTATTGGTAAGTATCAGTAAATCATTTTGTAATAATTACTTTTTTTTAACATACATAGATTAACATACATAGTATATGGAATAAGAAATATAACAATTAAACTGCATAGAAAGCAAAAATAAAAACATTAATCAAAGATAAAAGTGAAACTAGTAATGATATCAACAAGTTCTTTTTTTTTTTGTATGTGATTCTATATTTATACTTTGCCTGAAGCAAGACAATTAAGAACATGTCATATAAAACAGACAAACATTGATTAATATATTAGTAAAGCTTCAAATTGTGAACAGTTAAATAATACCATAACATTTTATGGTAAGCAAAAAATAAATTACATAAAATCGCTTAAAGTTTGTGGCACCACCAAAGTCGATGGTGGAAAATTTGTTATTTTTAACACTTATTATTAATGTCAATATTTAATACAGTAGGCAAATATAAAACTGCTGTTTCCTGTTGATACTGGTTTCAGATTGATGTACTAGGCACTTCTGTGAAATTGGGTAGAATTTTAGAGTGTTAACATGTCAGAATTTTCAAATGAAGGACATTCTTTCAGAAAATGCAGTACTTCTGATAAAATCTAGACAAGTTATTTTTCTTAATTATTACTTTACAAAATTTAAACAGTATACCTTACAAATAAATATATCTGAGATTTTCAATCTATGAGGTGTCCTGCTTCCAGAGGGCTATGAGAGAATTTTGAGGGGGTCATTATAAACTTGTCAAAGAACAAAGTCAGCAAAAAATTACATGTACAAAGACAACTTTAAAACTCATTTCTTTAATTTATAAACTTTAACTTTAAATTGAGCCTCCAGGTGGCCTAATGGCTAATGCGGGCGATTAACGCGCTCGTGGTCTCGGGTTCAATTCCTGGCGGAGGCTCTGTACGGCGTGCACTCTGCATTGTGAGACAGCACTGAGTAGCCGGCTGAGATAAAAGTGGCACCTCCTGGCTCTGAATACCACTCCTGGATGGCGGTGCGTTATACTATGCCATGCAACCGTCACACTAAACACAAAAGCCGTATGCGTTGGTCCTTTAGGGACTGTTGAGCAGAGGTTAACTTTAAATTAATTTTAAATTTCAACACATTAAGGTTATAAAATGTAAACAAACATTTAAAAATTAAAATTCTTTAAAATATAACATCTAAAACAATTAAACTATTATTATTTGAACTACTATAATCAAATGTACAAATACAAGCAGTATAAAACAATACTGAAGTTTAATACATATGACTAGTACTTAATATTAGTCTGCGCACACATGCATACTCATTCACACACACACACACAAATTTTAAAATATAGAAGGGGCATGGGTTCAAATAAGTTTTAAAGGCGTAGATCTTTTTGGGTTAAATAATGTTGAAGATATGTAGTTTACAGAATGATGCTTAGAAATGGCATTTACTTTTTAGAAAAGAATGGGTGGGATTCGGGGGTAGCAAGGAGGCACTTGCCCCTGAATATCTATCAAATAAATTACAAATCAGTGATCTGTAGCTTTGTGCAGTATTTTAATGAAGAAAGTTGTGTTATTGGTTAAAATCACAATCAGAATTATCACTGTTGCACACCACTATAGAAAAATTATTCCGAATAGCGCTTTCAAGCTTCTCAGCTCATCGTCAGATTGGTATTGTGCAGTATTTGACAAGGCATTGGAAGGCTTTTAAAATCTAGTTTTCTTGCATAGTTTAACTTATTCAAGCTATGCTATATGTAATGTTAAGTAAACCACTTGGCAAAATAAAGAACTTCCCCGGGAATTATAACATCCAATGCCGGATTAACCATCTTGGGGGCCCTTTGTGCAGTAGAAAAACTGAGGTCACCTCCAGATTATTTATTTTTTTCATATTTGTGTATGTGCATGTGTTTACACATATTTGTGGATGTGCGTGTGTTTTTGTGTATGTGTATCTTTTGAAGGGCTAGCAAAAAATATAACCTCCGATTGGGCAGATAGATGAAGGCAGGCTAGAGAGCCTATCTTTCTGTCTGTTCGGAGGTTAGCGTTCTCGCTAACCCACTTTTCCGCCCCGTTCGGAGGTTAGAATTCTCACTAGCCCACCTTTGTCTGTTTGAGGTTAGAATTCTCTCTAGCCCACCTTTCTGTCTGTTTGAGGTTAGAATTCTCGTTAGCCCACTTTTCTGTCTGTTTGATGTTAGAATTTTTGCTAATCCACTTTCCTGCCCGTTCGTAGGTTAGAATTTTTGCTCACCCCCCTTTTCCACCCGTTCGGAGGTTAAAATTCTCGCTAGTCAGTCTGTCCGCCTATTCAGAATTTAGAATTGTTGCTAGCCTACCTTTCTGCCCATTACAGGTTAGCATTGTCGAGGTTAGCAATTCCTGCCTTTTTAGTTTGCCAAAAAAACTAAGTGGAAGAAGCCTTCACCTCAGTTTGCTAAAAAAAAAAGTTAGAAGATATTGCCTCTCCAATCACGTAGGTGAAATCCCGCCCATGCTGGTATATGTAAAATTCTTCATAAGACATGCTGGAGTTGTATCCTCGCTTTTGAGGCTTACATGGTCGGTTTCAGTGTTATTAAAATTATTTTCTTCCAGGCTGTTTGGCCATGGTCCAACGCTGTTACTTCCAGCAAATATTTCAGCCGTGCCTTTGATGGCCATCTTCAGTCCTAAAAGTCGAGTTAAACACTAATATAGATGTCATGATTAGTGACCACAGTACTGTGGTAAAGGCTAGCGGCCCCATGAAGAGTAGCTATACTTATAAATTTTCCAAGTTACACGAAGATGTTGTACAAACACCACCAATGAATCAAGAAGAAGGTAGCACACTACCCGCATCCACAAAATACTTTCACCCCGCCAATGCATTGCAACCACAGCATGCTTCTGAATCTTGATGAACTCCATGTGCAGGAGAGGGAAATACGCATTCACTGAATACAGAAGCTTCATCTCTTAAAAGAGGCTTTGATGGTCGGCATTGGCACGCACTCACCGATGACAGAAACTTCATCTCTTCTAAGCAGATCTGATGGATTTTAATAAGCAATTTTTTTTTTTGCTTGTCCCCTAAACACTGCTTAGAAATCCATCTTACTGTCACATCATTTTTGTTTAGAATTAGAAAATAAAAGCAAATTTTTTTTTAAATGCATCAAGTATTTCAAAGTTATTGTTACTTCTGAAATATCCACATACCCATTTTCAAGAATTAAGTTTTTATCTATACCATAAGTGCTGAAAGCATGCTTGTATCCCAGAGTGAAAACTCCATTTAAAACCTCCTAAACATTATGCATACCAGAGGCTATGTGTGACAAGGCCCATTCAGACATTTCAATTTCTTTGTTTTTATTTTAAGAACAAAACTCAAAAAACATGAATATTATTAAATGTTGGAAAATTCAAAAACAATTATTTAATGATTGCTGGACAGTGAAAATAATGATAAGAAGCTGAAACTTGACAGATGGCAATGCTAAATTATCAGAAGATGTGATAATTGTTGTAAATACCTACACATCACCTAGCAGAAAGCTAGTGTGTGTATATGTAAATTCAATTGTTTCTGCTAATTGATATGGCCATTTTAAGGAGTCAAAATTAAATTTGTAAAAACTGCTGAAGAAACTGATCAAATTATTAAAAGAAGCATTCTGTTATGATTCAAACTGAAACTTTTTTGTGATAGAGACACTTCAAAAACAAATGAATGGCAGTGATAATCATATTATTTTGACAATTACAGAACACTCTTGGAGAACCGAGAACATCCTTACACTCATTTCTTGGCTAGCCAAGCAGGTGCAGCAGCGTCTTTGTCAAGGCTGCACAAAAGTTCCTTCCAGACTGTTTGAGAGCACTTGTAACTACACAAATTACACTATTATTATCCTTATGGCAGACTGTTAATGGAAAATTAGTCTGGAACCTCTGCAGGAGCTACATAAGCAACAGGGGCTAGCTTAGAAGTTACTTACAGTTGGCGATTCAATCAGTGCAGATTAAGTGATTGTGGAAAGTGATTACTTTGTTATAACTAGTGTGGAACTCCAAACAGTTGACATTATTATTGTGTGTGGACAAATTTAACTTGGATTATTGTATGAGCGTACCTTGTTGACTACAAACTGTTATTTGTGACTAACTAAAGTTGGTAATTAGTGACTTCATTGGTGTATGTATTTTGTTTCCGCTGTACAACAAGATCATCCTTGAGACCGTAGTAACAGTGGGTCAGAAGCACAACAGAACCTCTAACAGTGGAAACAGAGGACACTTTGCAGAAGAATAGTGTGCATTGTAATTAATTTGTAAACATGGATACCAATCAGATTATGAAACCTTCCCAAGTGCTGCTATGGCAGACACAGGAACAACAAAAGTTAGCACAATGACAAGAGGCGAAGAAGCAAAAAAATGACAAGATATGAAAGTGGAAGAGAGACAGAAAGCATTATTGCTTGATTCATAGGAACAACAAGATGAAAAACATAAGCAGGAGGGACAGGAACGGACTCGTGAAACAGAAGACATCAAAGCATTTGTACAGGAGAAAAAGCAGATACAAGAACATACTACCGCAGAGTTGGGTCTGCTATGTGGTGACTTGGGTGAATTACACAGCAATCTGAATGGCCAAGAGGTAAGTTTGTCTGCAGTAGAAAACTCAATTGCAAATATAAGAGAGCAAATTAAAAGTGAAGTGAAGTAGTTCATGAAAATACAGCCATGCTTTTCAAAACAAATGGCTGAAGAGACAGTGCCAAACTTGTAAAGGCAGAAAAAAACTTAGAAAATAAGACAACAGAGGAAGTCACTTTGCTTGCAGTTTGGACAATTCATGTCAAGGCCCCAACATTTTATGGTAGCACTCATTTGCCGCTGCTTGTTCAAATAATTGGAGAGAGAAAGAGAAGGCAGTTTCACTCGTTCTCATTTTAAGAGGACCTGCCGCAAAGCTACTACAGAAAATGCCAATTGATAGCCAGAGCACCTGTGCCGAATTTCAAATGCTTTAGAATTAAAGTATGGTGATAAACATTTACGAGATATGTACTGCACTCAGTTGCAAGCAAGGTGACAAATTCCAGGGACAGTCTGCATGAATTTGAAAGAAGCATCACCAACAAGTCTTGGTGCTAATGGCAAGATATCAAAATAGCTCAGAAGCTCTTCTTCATTGCTTCAAGTTTGAAGCTGCCAAGTCAGTGTCCTGCTACCTTAATAGATTTATGCCATCACGCTATAGTCAGAAGATCCCCGTATCATATTGCTGTTATGATGGGGGCAGGGAAACAATGTTGCAGGACAAACAATCCAAAGGTTCAAGAGTGCCACAATGATTTGAATGATGGGAAAAAGACAGAAGACTGAAGTGTTACAACTGTGGATGGTCATCTACAGGTAGAGTTTTGGGAGAATAAAATACCAAGGGAAGCATGTGATCGCACCAATTGGTGAAATAAAGCTCCAGAACAGCAAACAGTTTCCACGCTACTTAAGACCAGTGGAAACTTGATCTTTAGTGGATTTGCAGCAGGTAAACCAACATCATTTACAGTTGACATGCGCGCAACAGTGTCCATTGTGAACACTGATTTAGCAACTGCCAGCCTCAATTTAGCTCTTGTATGATACAGACTGTGACTGGAAGCCCCATTGTTCTATACTATGTGCCATGCCTGTTTGTTTACATCAGGATTAAACTAAGAACAGAAACAGTATACTTCTTCTATGGGATCACAGTTCGAAGTCGAAACTTAGCCTCCATAATCATCCGCCTCCATTTTTCCCTGTCCTTGGTTGTCTTCGGTCTTCTGACAGGCCTTCTACCCTCGATCTGACTAAACAGTACCTTCCTAGGTATTCGGTTGTCCCATAAAAGTGTTAGGTCAAGCACGTGTACATGTACATGCGTAGGTCTTCTCAGTTTAGCTATCAAATGCTCATTACAGACATTCTAGATGAAGTGATTATTGGCATGGACATTATGAATGCCAAAGTGTTCTTTGAGGACTTGAGAGAGAATGTTCTGAGGGTTGGCCAAAAGAAGATAAAGCTTTGCATGGCTGAAAGAGCAGGATCCGCCATCTATTTGATCAAGCAAGTGGCATTAGCTGAAGAAGAAGTCAACAGCTGTGGTCAAGAGGAACCCTACCTATTTCAAGCGGCAATGGAAGAAGAACTACCAGAGGAAGTACCAATTTACATAATGTCAAAGGAAATGATTGGAAAGCCTACTACAATTGTTGAGGAAAAGCTCTTTCTTGATCCTGAGTTAATCAAAGCGCCCAGGGGAGAGGTTGCTGAAGATGATGTTACACATGAGGTTGTTGATGAGAACGAAACAAACATGGGCCAGCTAATGGTTTATAGGGATTTAGTACATGACACAACTAGCATGACTCCAGCAAAATTGTTGTTTGGGCGGGAGATTCGTCTTCCTGGGGATTTGATGTTCGGATCACCTAAGACTCAGTTCCAAGAGCCACAGAACTATTCCTTGCAATTAGAATAGCAACTGCGAGAAATTAGTCACAAGACTAATCCTTATAACTACGTTGATACTCAGGATGGCTGAAGACATTTAGTGATAAAATAAAAGCTCAGTATGACATTCACAGCAATAGTGTGAGTTTTTAAGGAGATCAGGTTTGGTTGTACAACTGAAAATGCTGTGGTGGTCACTCACCTAAACTTCAAACTAACTGGAAAAGACCTTACATTGTGAAAAGGAGAATCAACGATGTTGTATATGGCGTTCAACATGAAGGACAGCAGGAATTCAAGGTCGTCCACCTAGATTGCCTGGAAAAGTATTACTTCAGAGATGGTTTGCCAGTTCGGGACAAACAGGTTTAAGGAGGAGGCAGTGTTACAACAATTACAGAACACACTCAAACAATCGAGAGTGTTGTTCTACACGATTCTCAACTATCAGCTAGCCGATCAGGCGCAGCGCCTCTGTCAAGGCTGTGCAGTCCAGTATCACTCCAGATTGTTCTAGTACTTGTAACTACGCAAATTATGCTGGCATGCCACCAAAAGGACGGAAAACTATTCTGGAACATCTGTGGGCTATATATAAGCAACAGCGGATCAAATGGTTGTTATGGAAAGTGATTACTGTGTTATAATTAGTGGGGAGCTCTTAATAGTTGACATTATATTGCATATGGACAAATTAATGGAATTACTGTATGAATGTATCTTGTTGATTTCAAAGTGTTATTTGTGACTCATTAAAGCTGTTAATTAGTGATTTCATCGATGTCTGTATTATGTTTCCACTGTATCATACGACCCATGAGACTGTCGTAACCTGTGTGTGTGTGTGTGTGTGTGTGTGTGTGTGTGTGTGTGTGTGTGTGTGTGTGTGTGTGTGTGTGTGTGTGTGTGTGTGTGTGTGTGTGTGTGTGTGTGTGTGTGTGTGTGTGTGTGTGTGTGTGTGTGTGTGTGTGTGTGTGTGTGTGTGTGTGTGTGTGTGTGTGTGTGTGTGTGTGTGTGTGTGTGTGTGTGTTGTTTCTCCTAACCATAAGAACACCACTAATTATCTTTTCTTTGATGTTGTCCTTAATAAACCTTTGAGAATAAATCTTGTGTAATACATAGCCTTCATGTTACATAGGAAAACAGTTTTTTTTAATGTAGGTTAGATCTTACAAAAAATATAGTATGAAGAATTTAATAGGGTATTCCAATATTCAAAAATGTGATTTTTTTAAATGAAAGTTTTAATTTTCTAAAACATTTGTGCAAAATTTTCTAATTTGGCAGAATGACAGTTTCAAACAGGTAACATTTTGTGGATAAAAAAACCCAATTATAAAAAATTTTGTAAGTTGTAGTACAACATTACCAGCATCTTATTGCTGACAGCTTACTGTTTTTGTCAATATTATTAAACAAATTTATGCTAAGATATTTACAGAATTAATTACTTTATTTCAGGTTCACTTCTTCATCATGAAGCAGAATCAGATTCTGAATTTGCCTTGTGTTCATTAGCAGTTTGCAGTTCAGGTGCTCATGTTAGAAAACGACATTTAAGACGCCTGCTTAATATTGCCAACTCTAAACACACTGTTGGTAAGATCATTAATATTATTAAAAATTTTAATCCAACAGCATCCATAATATCCAGAAAACATAAAGCTGGAATAATATTGATATTGGCTACATAATATATTAATGTGAATAAGTTTAATATTTGTCTTACTTTGAGTTGATTCGAATTTCCTTATTTATTCTAAAATAGACCTCACATTAAACTACTAGATTTAATTTAAGAAATATTCTTAATATGACTGAAAAATTATATTTTATAATTATTTAATGAAATTATTCTTTTATTGTACTTTGTACACTTAACACATTTGAAATTTTCTTTCAATGATTTGATGTGTCTTATATTTAACATTAAACATTAATGTGGATCAGAAAAAGGGGCTCTAAAAAAAATGGAGAATAAATACCTTGAAAGCTTTGAAATGTATTCCATGAGAAGAACTGAAAAAGGAAAGAGGTCAAATGAAAAGGTTCTTAGATGAGTGGACAGAATGCATAAATCCTTAATACACTTCATCATAAAAGCAAACTCGATCTGACAAGAAACATCATCAATTGAAAGCTAGAAGGGACAATTTAAAAGAGAAAACTAAATAATGGAAACTTAAGTAGGAAACCATGTAACCTTACAATTACTTTTGAATATATGTAAAATGCTTCTACTTACCCGATTCTTTTAAACTTACCTTAACCCGAACAGAAGATCCAAAATTACGTATTACAGATCGCCACCAACATCTTTAAAGGCAAATGTGGAAACCTTTATTATACTTCACCCCTGAATTCAATAACTTACCAGGTCCGTTTTAGGTGAGATTTTCCATACAGGACAGGTTATGTTAAACTGGCATAATAACTTACTTACTCATGTTTATAGTAACTTCAATGCTATTGTATTTATTTCAAAGATTAAACTCTGTTACTTTGTCAGTTTTTCATTACTGACATCAAAAATAAAAAACATAAAATTCTATTATCAAATATTTAAATTGGTCAACATTTTAATGGACAAACCAGTACTTATACTTTTTATTTTCCCCGTTTTCTCACACACACTCTCACGCTCTTTACATTTCTCTTTCACCCCTCCTTTACTTATTGTGTTCTCTGATAGTTATTGTTTTTAACTTTACTTCAACCCCAGAATAGTGACGTCTATCTTTCACTTATCTGCACGTGCTATCCGCCATTACTCGTCCTCACTTTCACTTTCAATGCCACTCACTGTTCTAATTCTTTACTTTCACACCAAACGTTTTAAAACTTTTATTTTATCATTATTTTCATGCACTGCCACATTGTTAATGTTTATTTAACACCTCATGATACTTTATATTTAACTTCGGGCCAGGCCGTGCGTACTTGCACGCGCCGGCCTCCTGACACTTTTTCCACTGCTCTGTACCCTGTACTGCCTGATGAATTGTGTCGAAGTGGGCTGTACTGTTTAAAGTGTGTTGCCAAACTGCTTGGTGAATTGCTTCCAACTGGGCGAGCTTGTGGCTCGCACTCTATACTATAGCCGACTTTGGGTGTTGACCATGTGGCCCGCCAACGTATGTCGATTTTGTAACGCCTGCTCTTATTGGCCGATCGAATCGAATGTTCCAGCATACATCGCCACGTGGTGGTTTCTACGCAACACAAACATGTGCTTCTCGGATGACTCATGTATATTCTTTGTCCACCCTTACCGCGTTGCACCTGGTATTGTTTGATACGGCATAGTACCAAGATTGGTTTATAACAGAGTATTCAAGTAAAAACCCTATCCCTTTTGTCCCGCTACAATACCCCCCCAATGAGAGGTTTTATGCCAAAGCATAAAAACTCTCATTGCCTAAACCTAAGAGGACCAGCTAGGATATGGCGCCATGACCCTTAATTCCTTATTACACTCATGTGTTACTCACCCCCCCTAAACTGGTGACTGTGGCTGCACCTGCATGACTTTACTGGACTTCCTGCTTGGGATCCCAACACTGTAAAGCCAGACAGGCACTAGACGTCCCTGCCCTGACGCACCGGCCAGCACAGGTATGCGTCCACAGTACCACCAGACTCTGTAACAATTCATTAAAACATTACTAAATGGCCTTTCATTATTCCATATCCTGAACTGATTTGGTTCCCTCTTAGCCGTACTGGTTTGCCTTTTTTGAAGTACTGGTTTTTTATCTTATCTTTTAATACACATATAGTCTTATTGCTAACATGATACATGCTGTTTATAATACGTGACATTAGTATACACCTGAACATTTAATTCAAACTCCAAACAATGATTTAATACTTCAGTTATGAATTAAATTTATCAACACTCAGATCTTACTTTTTCATTTAAAATTTACATTTATATCTCAATTTCCTCATTGTTAATGCAGATTACTACTGCTATTCTTATAGAATACAAAACATGATTATTACAAAACAGCAAATGATACAATACAGCAGCCACATAGATAATCAAAACAATCTACTCCAATACTTCATTATTGTTATTCATAACAACAATCATCAACTTCCTCCTCTTACTTCTTCAACTTAAAGTTCCTCCCTCTACATTTTTTTTTTTTTTTTTTAAATATACCTCTCAAAATAAACATTACCATCATCATGTTAACAGGAACATTTCACCTCTGAATTTGAATAAAAATTACAAACATTATAGTTTTAGTATTCATTTTCTATTTATTAAACATTTTAATTGTTTATCTTTCATTATCACTTCAACTTTGATTTTCTATCAAACATCTTCATCATCAAATTTTAATCATTTACCATTTATTATACAAGTCAAATAGAAAAATAAATGTTTCAAATTGATTACCGTTTCCATCTTTTTAAATTAATTATATCATCTCTAATTAATTTAATTACATTATTTAAAACATTTTAAATTCATTTAATTCCATCTTCAAATTTAATTACCTACTGTCAATTATTAAATCAAACAAAATATTATGATTGTTATAAAATCAATCTCAACTATAAACATTGATTACCTAAAATACAATATACACACACACAACAATGTATCTGCAGATACCTTATAATAACAACAACATAACCTAGTACACAATACATCACACATGTAACACCATTACAACTTTTATATACAATATGCGTCATATCCACTGTCATTATTAACCCAAATTCATTACCTATTCAGCTAATTTTCAAAAACCATTACTTTCACATAATTAAATGTTCATCAGTGCCACATATCTAACATCCATCATAAAAAATTAATCTAATCTTACTCTTACACATTTCAGTTTTCCAATTTTATCACCAGGTAAGTGCTTATTATCAACAGTGTGTAAAGGTACTGACTTCTTACCTTTTTAAAATACTACACTCATCATAATACTCACCGCTGCCAGAATTTTACTTACCGTCAAACTTACCTTATTGAATTACCCAGGTCGCCACGATATTTTATGGTTCAATATCGAAACCTTTGTACTCTTGCCCTTATAAAAATCCCGCTATCTAACTACCCTTAAATATCAGAAAAATCCCAAAGAACGTTAGGCGAGGTTTTCAGCACAGAATAGGAAATGGTTATGGCGTAATAACTTAATTTAACACATTTTTATATCCCTAAACAAACTTGATTTTATTTTATTAAGTAGCCTACAGCTAAAAAACATGAATTTGTTCAAACACCAATTTTATCAACTAATTATTTTATAGGAACCAGTACTTTTAATCATGATTTCTCCCATTGAATATATAGCTTTTACCCCCTTTATAGTATTCTCATTAATTCTTTTATAAATCTAAATTTGTATAGTTTTTTACTGATATCAGATTGTTACGGAGTCACTTTTATATATACTTATTACTTAACTGACATGTGTTCCAGTTGTTACCCGATCACTAGTATTTCACTGTCACATTAGCCACATCACACAGAACTGTTCTAACTGCACAAATTAACGTATTCGTTAATTGTCTCGATCTCTTTCTTCATTTTACTCTTTTGCACACTTTTTATAAGATTCGGTAGGCCTAGGCTACTGTATTCGCTTTGGCCTACCAAAATTTCCGAGGCCACTGTATAAAGTTTTACTTATACATGCACTGCTCTCCACTGCTGTCTGATGATAACTCTGGTGATAGACTGCATACTGTAATTCACAAAAAGCCTGCTGCTGGGGCAGTTACGCAATGCGTCTAGACTGTTGTTTAGACTAACAGTGTATGTTGTACTGGGGCTCCTCACAGGTGAAAGTTAACAATTTATTAATTACTGAATTACATATGATTAAAACTGAATTGCTAAAATTAAATTAAACTGGGGTAGCGCACAATTCTGTACCGTTACAATACCCCCCCAATAAGAGGTTGAAGGCCGAAGCGTTCAAACTCTTATTGCCTAAAACCTAAGAGGATCAGTGAGGATATGGCGCCATAACCCCCCTGAACTCTTTACCAAAATCATGGGTACTTACCCCCCTAGTCCGGTGACTGCGGCAGCACCCATCCGATCTTACTGGACTTCTCTGTTCGAGATCCCAACACCATAAGCTCGGACAGATACCCGCCACAGTATCGCCTGACTTTATAACATTCAATTAAAATTTAATAAACGGCCTTCCATCACTCCATATCCCACAACTGATTTGTTTCCTCTTAGCCATAGAGGCTCATTCTTTGCAAAGTACTGGTTCTGTTTATAGAAAGTACTGGTTTGGTTTAAAAATAACAATATAAACTTACAGTCTACCTACAGTTCAATCATATAAAATTTTTTTTTTCCTATACTACCCCCCTTTTAATCCCTTAACCCCTGATACCCGTTACATATTAATGTGTTCTGCACTAGGCTTCTTGGCCTTTTCCAGCCTCATCCTAGCTGTAAACCACATCTCCCTCGTGACCTGTAACTGGGTCACCCCCATCCACACTCACTATTTCCCCCCTGGACTGTAGCGTCCAGTTGCTTTCACAAGGACTGATGCGGAAGGGGTGGACATTTTTTTCTTTTATTCCACTCCCATCCTTGCTTCGGCGTTACAATAAAATTCAGTATTATACCTACTATTCTTGATTTATACACCCCTAATGGACTACCACCCCTATCTGGGTGAAAATAGACCTGTTCCAAAATTTTGTAGATTCCCCAAAAAATAACCCCCCTACTAAATCTAACAAACCACCGGGTTGACAAAATAAAACAAACCACAAGCCGGTTATATCAAGTAAAATTTATGATTTGTCACAATTAACTACTTTCACGGTCATGATCCGGTGAGGTCATGGCCGCACTTATGTGGGGAATCTACAATTAAACATAAAATATAGATTAACATTGATAAAAGTTACTTGGGCAGTAATATATACATATCTTATCTGAATATTTTAATCATTATGTTTTTTATCAATTATTTATTTTACCACTACAATCAAAATTCAGATCACAATGGATTTAAAGTCATTATTAAAAATTATCTTTTCAATTTATTTAATTACCTTTCATTAAATTTAATTCATATTGTTTTAATCAACAATTTCAAAATTAATTACATTTTTCAAAATGATCCGACATAAAAATGTACCATACATTATTCAAAAAATGTACCTTCATTTCTTCACAGCTGGTATTTCTTTTTATTTCATAATAGGATTTTCCTACTGGCAATGATTCAGCAGACTACAGCATTTTTGTTATTGTCAACTCAACGTGACGGTAGACATTAGTCACAACAGACAACACACCTGTTTACATAAACACTTGTATGCCAGACTTGTGTTATAAACACTCCTTCAGTCTCAACATTCATGGTTACGTCATATACTGACACATCTGCGTACTTCAGCTGTTAATTTCTCTGAGTCTTGTAGTTAACATATTTATCAATTTCTATTTATTACAATTCAAACCAAAATTAATTTTGCTTCATTAATAAAATTAACCTTTTTAAATTATTTGTTTAACTTGACAATTATTTAATAACCTCCACTCAAAACAATTTAGCTGTAATTACATTATTTAAAACATTTTTAATATACACACATCATACAAAATAGACTTAAATATTATTATGCCATTTGTTCTTATTACAAACATACGTTACCTATAAGCTATACTGTACATTGCAGCAAAATAATATTAACACAATACATTTATTTACAAATTTTTGTCATATCCAATTATTATTTGTCACACTTTAATACCTGATTCAGCCAAGTCATTACCACATACTAAAGTATTTAAAATGTCCATACACTGTTTTTTTTTAATTCAACCTCCATCGTCATGTATATACCTAACATATTTATAGCATAAATCATTTTTATTTACATCCAATTTATTATTATTATTATTATTATTATAAACCATTACCTCTATATCATTCATTATCCCTTTTATTATGTCATAAAACTTGTCACTATCAATTATTTTTGTCCAGTCTCCATAAGTATTTTTTCTCAACATCAAGTCAGTTATTTTATCATTTATAACAGTTTTATTCAAATATTCCTCTCTCTCTGTTTCATAATGCAATTCACTTTCTTCATCTCTCTCAATATCTAACACCTGCACCAACATTTCATAACCTCTATTAATCTCAAAAATTTGTATTTCTCTCTCTCTTTCATTACAACACCTCTCATAACCATACTGAACTCTCCCATTCCATGCAAAGGGCACCATTAAATATTTATTACCTCTACTGGCTTTACCAGTTAAATCACAAAAAATACAGGGACCATCTGAAGACACCTTGTCTTCCATACAAATACAGGAGGAAAATCTGTCCTCATTAAACACCTGTGAAAACTCTGTTTCACCATAAACTTGGGGAACATCTGCCCTTTGCCCATTTAACCTCTCTACACACACACTTATAACCTCATCAACACTTTCTCTGCTCACAACCTTACACTCTAATACCACATTTATAATTTCACCACTGTTACTTACCATTCTTAGATACCCCATTTTCAGCTATATAATAATTATTCTTATTTAATGTTATTTCATCATTATAATTACTTGTATTACCCCCACTTACCTCAGAATTGTAATCACCATCATTATATTCACTAGTCAACACTACCTCTCCCACTATTTTGTCACTGTTATTTATTAATTCATTATTAGAATTATCGTTATCACTCACCTGGTTAATTATTCCCTCACTATCATTAACAACATTATTATCACTTACCTGTTTTAATTCAACTGTATTCTCCTTTAATCGGTCTGTCTTTAGTTCCCGCAACCATTCATCCCACTTTTTGTCCATCTCGTCAAAACGTTTATTAACAAGGTCAAATATGTCATTTAATGTATACTCCTTTTCTTCCATCCCTACACTATCGTCAGGCCTATTCACTGTCTTATTTTCTACCACTGTTACTTCAACTATCTTACCTTTACCATTTCTCATCTCACTATGTTTATTAATTTCTGCGAATATTCCTTCCTCTTGTTCTTCCATTCGTGTTAAATTATTATCTAAATTACCCCACTCCTCGTCTGTCATCTCACCTACAACCCCTCGAAATTCGCTCTCCCATTCATCCCAAGCGAAACCAGTATCCTTATCTTGTACTTCGCCCATGTTCAAAAATTATTTATATAACACCCCTTTATATAACACCCACTTAAATCAAAATACCCCACACATAAAACAGTTAGCAATACGTAAAAGTGAACACACAATAGCTCTACACAAACATAACATAATTTAACGTAATTATGTATGATAATTTTTTACAAATACGCTGTTACCAATTCGTATTTTCTGTGCCTCAAAACAGGTCTAGTTCCTATAATTTTTATATACGAACATCCTGACACGGTCATCAATGTAAAGGTCCTCGCCTTTTACCCTTTTAACTTAATAATACACTCATCATAAAATACTCACCGCTGCCAGAATTTTACTTACCGTCAAACTTACCTTATTAAATTACCCAGGTCGCCATGATATTTTATGGTTCAATATCGAAACCTTTGCACTCTTGCCCTTATAAAAATCCCGCTATCTAACTACCCTTAAATATCAGAAAAATCCCAAAGAACGTTAGGCGAGGTTTTCAGCACAGAATAGGAAATGGTTATGGCGTAATAACTTAATTTAACACATTTTTATATCCCTAAACAAACTTGATTTTATTTTATTAAGTAGCCTACAGCTAAAAAACATGAATTTGTTCAAACACCAATTTTATCAACTAATTATTTTATAGGAACCAGTACTTTTAATCATGATTTCTCCCATTGAATATATAGCTTTTACCCCCTTTATAGTATTCTCATTAATTCTTTTATAAATCTAAATTTGTATAGTTTTTTACTGATATCAGATTGTTACGGAGTCACTTTTATATATATTTATTACTTAACTGACATGTGTTCCAGTTGTTACCCGATCACTAGTATTTCACCGTCACATTAGCCACATCACACAGAACTGTTCTAACTGCACAAATTAACGTATTCGTTAATTGTCTCGATCTCTTTCTTCATTTTACTCTTTTGCACACTTTTTATAAGATTCGGTAGGCCTAGGCTACTGTATTCGCTTTGGCCTACCAAAATTTCCGAGGCCACTGTATAAAGTTTTACTTATACATGCACTGCTCTCCACTGCTGTCTGATGATAACTCTGGTGATAGACTGCATACTGTAATTCACAAAAAGCCTGCTGCTGGGGCAGTTACGCAATGCGTCTAGACTGTTGTTTAGACTAACAGTGTATGTTGTACTGGGGCTCCTCACAGGTGAAAGTTAACAATTTATTAATTACTGAATTACTGAATTAAATACTGATTAAAACTGAATTGCTAAAATAAAATTAAACTGGGGTAGCGCACAATTCTGTACCATTACAAGTGTTATCATCAAAATAATCATCAACATTTATTGCACAAGGTAGTCTTTCATATAATCAAATCTCTCACTATTTAACCTCTTAACTAACTCTCCATAACCTCGATTAGTCTTGAACAACTCTATCTCTCTCTCTCTCTCTTTCAAAATCACTTTCCCAACCCCATTTCACACTCTCACTCCACACGGAGGGCAATACTACATTTTTACAACACCGTCTGGCTTTACCAGGTACATCATAAAACATAAAGGGATTATTTGCAGACCATTTGTCTCCCAAATAAATTCTCGAGGAACTTATATCCTCCAACAACACTTGTGAAGCCTTTACTTCACATACAACACAGGGAAAATTTGCCCTCCACCCCCCATATTCTCTTAAACTCCCTCTCCATTCTCTTTCTAGCTCATCAACGCTTATTACTACCCCATCATTACTATTATTCACCATATC
This sequence comes from Magicicada septendecula, assembly GCA_034769895.1. NCBI lineage: Eukaryota > Metazoa > Arthropoda > Insecta > Hemiptera > Cicadidae > Magicicada > Magicicada septendecula. Next base: position 32,014,905 of record CM068376.1, on the reverse strand, counting down.
ACTTTTTGATACCCCATTTTCAATTATATCTTTATTACTATTATTCAACATTATTTCACCATTATAATCCTCATTATAATTAACATCACCACTTACCTTGTCAACTATTCCTTCATTATTTCTATTCTCAATTGCACTTAACTTGTCATCATTATGATTATCACTTATATTTTCACTATCTTCACTATCAGAACCGATTACCTTGTTCTCTGTTATCTCATTATTATTATTATTATTATCATTACACTTACCGGTGTCTTTTTTCCCACTATCATTTTCTCAATCATTCTATCTTGTTGCTCTAATATCAGCTTCACTATATTCATTATATCTTTATTATGACTATCATTTATATTCTCATCACTTACCTTATTATATGTTACCTGATTGTCTTTAATCTTGTTTAATTGATCTGTCTCTCTACCATTTTCTATCACCACTACACTATCATCATTATTCAATATTTTATTCTCTAACGCTACCACTTCCACTATGTTACTGTTATTATTCGTCATCTCAATACCACTGTTATTTTCACTAATACCTTCACTCACCTTCTTATCTGTTACCTGATCGTCTTTATTCTTATTCTTGTTACATTTACCTGTATCTATTCTCCCTTCCACTTTCTCAATCATTTTCTCAATACTTTGTTTTTGTGACTCATTTAGATAACTCATTTTTTCCCTTATTTCATTAAAATTACCTCCGAATGTAGCCTTTAGCTCTAAAAGCACTTGTATACAATACATAAACCCCTTGTTACACCTACTTTGGCTTTTTGTGCCTCAGCCATGTCTACCCAATTTTTATATAATACCCTTTATATATAAATCACTACACCCTTTTTTTACTCAATAACTATACACACCAAATCAAAATACCCAATAAATAAAATCGTTAACACTATGTAAAAGTGAACATATACTAATCTAGTACGTTACGCTACCAAAACATGACCACACTTATACTCAACGTATATATACGATAATTATTCAAAATTCATGCCGTTTACAAAACCTGTTCTGTACTTCAAATCAGGCCTAGACTCATATGAATAACTTCATATAAGTTGTCATGGCAGGGTTCACCAATTGTAACCTACAATTACTTTTGAATATATATAAAATGGTTCTACTTACCCGATTCTTTTAAACTTACCTTAACCCGAACAGAAGATCCAAAATTACTTATTACAGATCGCCACCAACATCTTTAAAGGCAAATGTGGAAACCTTTATTATACTTCGCCCCTGAATTCAATAACTTACCAGGTCCGTTTTAGGCGAGATTTTCCATACAGGACAGGTTATGTTAAACTGGCATAATAACTTACTTACTCATGTTTATAGTAACTTCAATGCTATTGTATTTATTTCAAAGATTAAACTCTGTTACTTATTTCATTACTGACATCAAAAATAAAAAACATAAAATTCTATTATCAAATATTTAAATTGGCCAACATTTTAATGGACAAACCAGTACTTATACTTTTTATTTTCCCCGTTTTCCCACGCACACTCTCACACTCTTTACATTTCTCTTTCACCCCCCTTACTTATTGCGCTCTCTGATAGTTATTGTTTTTAACTTTACTTCAACCCCAAAATAGTTACTTTTCTCTTTCACTTATCTGCATGTGCTATCCACCATTACTCGTCCTCACTTTCACTTTCGATGCCACTCACTGTTCTAATTCTTTACTTTCACACCAAATGTTTTAAAATGTTTATTTTATCATTACTTTCATGCACTGCCACATTGTTAATGTTTATTTAACACCTCATGATACTTTTTATTTAACTTCGGGCCAGGCCGTGCGTACTTACACGCGCCGGCCTCCTGACACTTTTTCCACTGCTCTGTACTCTGTACTGCCTGATGAATTGTGTCGAACTGGGCTGTACTGTTTAAAGTGTGTTGCCCAAGGTTACTCTACTTCGGTGTTGCCGAACTGCTTGGTGAATTGTTTCTAACTGGGCGAGCTTGTGGCTCGCACTCTATACTATAGCCGACTTTGGGCGTCGACCACGTGGCCCGCCAGCGTATGTCGATTTTGTAATGCCTGCTCTTATTGGCCGATCGAATCGAATGTTCCAGCATACATTGCTACGTGGTGGTTTCTATGCAACACAAACACGTGATTCTCGGATGACTCACGTATATCCTTTGTCCCCCCCTTAACTCGTTGCACCTGGTACGGCTTGATACGGCATAGTACCAAGATTGGTTTATAACAGAGTATTAAAATAAAAACCCTATCTCTTTTGTCCTGCTACAACCAACAATAGCGCAAGAAAAAAACCAAAGTCGCATATCAAGTAGGTGACCTTCTATAAGGCGGAATTCGTAATAATAATTATTATTATAAGTTTTCCTACATATTTAGAGCAAGGTATATTGATGAAACATGAAGTTTTTCCCTGCTCCATTGTTAGGCGTGTGTACCTTAACTATTTCATATTATGATTTGGCTCTATTATATGATACTGGTCTATTTACATATATTATATTAAATTTTTTATTGATAATTAAGGTTAAAATTTTAAAGAAATTGTCGGATCTTAAATTAGTTTAAAATTAGTCTTTATTAATATTTATTTTTGTGTTTAAAATAATGATAAAATTTCCTAAATATCGTTTTCCTTTAGGTTTTGAATCATTATAAATTATTTAAATCCTGAAATGTTTGAGAATTATTAATTTAACAAATAGTTGTATTTGATGTATTGAATTTATTTTGCAATGCTGCCTTATATACATATATATATATACGGTACATTATCTTTTCATGCCTACATCAAATTTTGAATAATCAGGAAATATATCATATTATGTTATATATCAGAATACATTTAGCAGAATAATAAATAAAATTATAATAAATTAATAATAAATAATAATTATAATAAGATAATTAAAAATTTAAAGAATAGTAAAATAAAATAAATAATAAATCAATCTATTCTTCAAAAAATTTGTCTTACAGTGAGTGGCAGACAAGAGGATGACAGGGATGGTCTGGTACTGCTCAACAGGAGGCCCCATATAGGTTCCAACAGTGTTTCACTAGAATCCTCCATCTTCATTATATATCTTATAACTGAAAGATTTTTGTTCATTTTCAACCTGTGAATAACGAGATACCAATTCTGAATGTTTCCTGAAAATATCCTCAGCGAATTAGAAGTAATCTTACATAATCTATATTAAGGACAATCAAACAAACTTACTAAAACTGGCAACACTGTTGGTACTAAGGTTATAAAGAATTTGTAACAGAGGGTATCATGATTCAGTAACAGCTGTAAGAGACAACATGAAACAACTGTTTAATATATTACAAGAAATGTATGGTCCCTCAAAAAGAACATTTGTATACAAGATCAGCAGTACCATACTAATTCCTGCAATGTGAAACTTTACACTTTTAAGTTATTTGGAAATTTGGAATTCTATTTTAGAAGAAGTTGATATCACTATTTGCAAGCACCAGGAATCATATTGGACATGGGTTTGACAAAAATATTTTAAAAACTATAAACATTTCTTGAGGCAATTTAGTAATGAATATGTCCCCTGGATATGTTACTGGCATATCGTAGGGTAAGATATGATGGTGGGCTGCCACCTTCAGGCTTACAATCCAGCCCAATTTTCTGTCTGGGTGTTCTCCCATAAACTGGCTGTCTTACTAGACTAAAGAGAGCAGTTTCCCCTGTTGAGGTATTCATAAGGATCTTTAATGTGGTGGTTTGTCTTTGCCTCCCACATCCTACATCGTTGACCGATGAAAGGGCATCCGTCTTTAGGGGCAATTTCTTACCCCAAATGACAAGTAGAGGAGGGACAGCTTACACTGGCTGTCACTCGGTCTCCAGAGCCACATTAGCCACCTGTAGGTGTTGCTCATCCCCCATCACTTAGAGGTGGGGCTGGATATTTCTCTTCATCAAGGAATTAGACCATAAGGCATTACTCATCCTCTCCAGTACTTTGGAGGACGTCCATCCAGCCAGTCGCATCCAAGTGGCTGAAATGAGATTTCTAAGGCACGTGGCAGGATATACTCTCCATGATCATAGAAGAAATTCAGATATATGGCAGGAACTGAATATCATGAGTATACTCAACAGGATCGCTCAGTATCGGCTGAATTGGTGGGAACGTCTTTGCCGAACGGATGATTGCCGCATTCCCAAACAACTATGGAACTATAAGCTGAGGGGACAGAGAGGTGTTTGACGTCCGAGGAAGCGCTGGAGTGACCAGCTCTAATCTTTGCCTATTTGAGACCAGAACAAACCATCCTTGAAGGTGATGATGATGATGATAAACATTTTTTTTTAATAAAGAAGCATATTAGTCACCAAAAATAAACTTAGGTACACATAAATGTGAAGTAATGAGCATTGACATTGCGAGACACAATTGACAAAAAGTGATTGAATCAGTGAATTATTGGATGATGACTTAAGTCCTCTGCCATGGAGGGAGTAGAATCAAATGCATTAAATATTGTAATCTGCCATAGGAAAGATCAGTCTTGTATATGATCACTTTGATAAAAGGCAAGTGGTGCAAGAGTTGGCAACATGTACACTCTACTAATGCCACCACAGAGGCTGCCAAGGAAGTTCCTCAGTTTATTGTCAAATGGGACTTCAGTGACACTATTCCCCACTTAAATCTCATCCTACATTATTTTTTTAATATTCTTGGATTTTGTTGTCAATGGGGTGTCCGTTGATTAACTAAATATAAGTATATTACTACCGACTCGGAACACAACACAAACTTTTTTATTGGTAAAAACGTAAAAGTTTTACCTTATACCCTGAACCAGTTTTCATTTATTAAAAGCTTTGTCAGAGGCTGCCACTGGGAGCACTGTCCATCTTGTTCTTGGTGACGGTGCCAACAAAACCACCTCATACCACACATACAGAAACATTGACTACAACATGGATATTCTACACATAAAAGGCCAAAAAGTAGACACTCTTGAACAATTGGAAATATACAAACACACAAAAACAAATAAAAACCACATCCTAAATGAAGAGACACAATTCAAATCACACATATTCAAAGATATCACACCCCACACACACAACATTGATCCTTCAAAAGTCTGCGCTGTTGCCAAGAACAAGATGGACAGCACTCCCAGTGGCAGCCTCTGACAAAGCTTATTATAAGCGAATACTGGTTCAGGCTATAAGGTAAAACTTTTACGTTTTTACCAATAAAAAACTTTGTGTTCCAAGTGGGTAGTGATATACTTATATTTATTTTTTTAACAATTAGCGTGTTGATGGCATCACATGAAGGAAGTTTCTCAAAACTTAAATTAAAAAACAATTGTCTTAGATCATCATTGAGTGAGGAAAACTGGAAAACTTGGCCATTTTGCCCACAAAAAGGACAACTGCTCTTCTTAGGACTGAAATGGTGTAATACATAAATTGAGCAACATAAAGACACAAAAACATAATTTAATTCCTATATGACTTAATTGTAAATTATGACTTACTTTGATTTTTCCTGTTTTATACACCTTCTTTTTCTGTCATGTTAAAATCTATAAATGATAAGTAAAATGTTTTAAGTTTGTATTATTAAAATACTATAGAGTATATGCTTTGTTTGCCACTGCTTATAGTTAATTGATATATTAATAATTTGTATCCTTACAGATTCTCTTGGAGGTGTGGTGTTAGCTCTTCAGTGTATTGTTCGTGACCATAGGAATCGCAACCTGCAGCACTATCTGAAGAAACCAATTCTAGCTCTTGCAAGGCTTCAGCAGGCAGATGGAGGATTTGGCAGCTTGCACAATACTGCTCTTGCAATTCAAGTAAGTTGTGTGTGTGTGTGTGTGTGTGTGTGTGTGTGTGTGTGACATTATTTTAAGACAAGAATAAAAAGCTAACTTATTTGTGTTGTGGTTATGCCAACAATAGTAGAAAAGCTATAGACAAATATAGATGGGTTGATGTATAAATCATATGCTCAATGGGCCTGCAATGCAGGGGGGCCTGTGCAAAAATTTCCATTAATATTTATAAAATGGATATAAAACATTACACTTAAGTACAACCAAATTTCCCCATATTCATTTAACACAAAAACAAATGAATTAATTTGTTTACTGTTATTTTACTAGTACCTAATGATGTACCTAGACTATTTGGTTAAGTGCACAATAGAGCAGCGAGTCCAGTTAAGAATGCACCAAGGCCATTTCCACCATTATTTGTTATGAGCTACAAAAGAAAACTAATAAATGGACCAAAGTACAGAATCATATTATAAATGTTACTCTGACATTGGCGGCTTCTGATTTACCCTTTAGAGGCTGTAAACAGAAGACAGCCAAGCCCAATAGTGGAAACCTTTTAGCAATTATTGTGTGTGTGTGTGTGTGTGTGTGTGTGTGTGTGTGTGTGTGTGTGTGTGTGTGTGTGTGTGTGTGTGTGTGTGTGTGTGTGTGTGTGTGTGTGTGTGTGTGTGTGTGTGTGTGTGTGTGTGTGTGTGTGTGTGTGTGTGTGTGTGTGTGTGTGTGTGTGTGTGTGTGTGTAAATATGATCCATTGGTGCAAGCGATCAGAGGTCCGAAGAACAGGGAGAAGTACATAAGTCCCAAAATTCAAAATGAAATCATTCAGCTTTTATCTAAACAAAATTTATTTTGAAGCAGATTAAATCTGCTGTGTTTGTTTGTAATAATGGATATTACACAAAACATTAACAGAAAAGATCAAGTGAGTCAAGTAATCAGGCATATCTCAGTTTCTGAACCAACTTAAAAATTAATGAAATGTTTTTAGGATTTATATAAATAACTGATGAAACTCGCCTATAGCCTACTTATCAGAAGAGATTTTAAACAGTTCTTGAGGATAACGCATTCTATTGATGTTATATAATTCTTGGATTTCGTTGTCCATGATGTGTCCGTTTCTTAACTAAATATAATTATTTCACTACGACTCGGGACACAAAAATTTTTATGGGTAAAAACGTAAAAGCTTTACCTTACAACCTGAACCAGTTTTCACTTTTAAAAAGCTTCGTCAGATGTTGCCGCTGGTAGTACTGTCCGTCTTGTTGTTGGCGACAAAATCAATTTTCAAAAGATCGATGTTGTGTGTGTGAGGTGTGATATGTTCGAATAATGCGTGTGACTTGAATTGCATCTGTTCATTTAGGATGTTGTTTTTATTTGTTTTCGTGTGTTTGTATATTTCCAATTGTTCTAGAGTGTCTAATTTTCGGCCTTTTGTGTGTACGTGTAGAATGTTCATGTTATTGTCGATGTTTTTGTATGTGTGGTTTGCTTCAATGAGGTGGTTTGCAAAGGTGGATTCTGTAGTGGAGTGGAGTGCCTTTGTGTGTTCAATGTGTCTTTGTTTGAAATTACGTCCTGTCTGGCCTATGTAGAATTTGTTGCAATCTGAGCAACTTAGTTTGTAAACACCAGGAAGATCGAATTTGTTTTGTGCTTTGTGTGTGTGTGTGTGTGTGTGTGTTTTGATATTGTGTGGTCTGTTTTGTTAGTAGTTTTGTAAGCGATTTTGTATCCTGCTTTTTTGAATTTGTGGGTTATTTTTTCAGTTTGTTTGTTGATGTATGTTAGTGTTATGAATTTGTTGTTTTCTGTCTTTGTCTGTTGTTTGTTTTGTTTCATACAAAGTAAAATTCAGTATGAAAGTTTTTTTGTTATTACAAAGAAATTATTAAAATTCAACAACATCAATCGTCGCCATCTACGCACTTCAGACCACATATGAGAAAAGTCTTGATAAGAAATAAATACATTCCACGTAAGGATGGTTTGTGTTTTAAAACACACTAAATCATACATGTGATCATTTTATTATTTTTTAAAATATTTTCCACCCCAGTCTTTTTGATGTGATTTACTTACAATATAGCAAAATATTCAGTATTAGAATGCCAATATTATTATATTTTGTAGAGTTATTGTGTACTTAATTTTTACTGGCCCAGATGTTCAAATTGAAATGTAGCATTGAATCATATACATAATAAATTTCTCTGTTCTCACCCATTGTCTCAAGTCTTGAATCGAGAATAGTGCATTTTGAGAGTAAGTAAAAAATTTATAATAAATATAAAGTTTTTGTTGCATCCAGTACTTGGGTACTTGTTAGATTCAGTACTTTCATATTTGTGTCAATATTGACAGTCATTTATTCAATGAAAACAGTATAAACTATGCATTAAAACACGCAATATATACGTATGAATTCCCAATATACAACCTAACTGTTGTGCAGTAGCATATCTAGAATTTGGCCTGTTGTAGAGGAGGGGGGTCGACTCGAGGCAGCTTCATACAAAAGAAAAAGCAAGTTGAAATAAATCAATATTACTATCTTTAAAGTAGTTGAGAAAAGTGTGTTAACATTCTGAAATCAATCCCATTAAAGTAAATTGCAATAACACACTAGATATACGCGCTATTGAAACATTGTTTACAAGATACTTATTGACTGAATCAATTTTCCTAAATTTTATATTTCAAGCGTATAGAAAAATGCTGTGTAACCTGTTTTTGTATTTAAAAAAGAGGTACTACTATATTGGCATACACAACTGAAAAAATAATAAAATAGCCTAAAAATTAAGAGATTATCAAAATTCCTTGTCAACTTTTTTCAACCCACTGGGGGGTGTCCCGTTCATCCCCACCCCCTATAAATACACCCCTGCTGTTGTGTTTGATAACCTACATCTACATATACTCCAAGCAGCACTATAGAGGATTTTTGGGTGGGGGAGGAGAATCATAAGTAGAATTTTAAAAAACGTTTTCTTATGATAAGCTGAAATAAGTAAAGCTGTGGACTGTTCTTAACAATCATTTGTAATACACTTTTAGATATAAGCCTTATATTACTACTATTTTGTTACTACTTTGCATACTACTTGGCCTACGACCATGTATAAAGTAAGGGTTTATCAAATTAAGTTATGCAATGACAAAATTAATATTTATCACATATCAAATTTTAACAATAAGATATCACACTTACTTTCGTGTACCGACTCTTTAGAATTATCCCAGGGCGCCAGTAATAAATAAACACAATTTAGTTGTTATTAATTAAGTTTTTAATAACGATTGCATTCAAATATTACAAAATTTATAATTCAGTACTTCAATCATTTACTATAAAATTTGTTAGTGTTTATTTCTTACCAATGGGTTCTTAGACTGATTGAGTCACCAAAACAAGATTGACATATAATTGATATTAATAAGCAATATGAAAATGATTGTTCATTGTTGTTATTTACGTGTTTGTTGAATTACTCTGCGATGCGATGTCATCCATGCTGTGGGTTCCAGGCTGGTGATCAGAAGTATCCGTTGAATAGTTATCCTTGTCAGGTCGCACTATTTACACTGGTTTCACAAGTATTACACAATTCACTCAACTTGCTTAGTGATAATTACACAGGTGCTGTATACTAATACACTTGTAGAAAAACAGTATTTCATTAACAAAGCTAAGTGCGTCTAACACCGGATTGATAACTGCTCTTGATCGACCATCCCGTACAATGACGTTTCACACATTTAAATCGCTAGGTAACTCGACTTTTAAACGGTTGATGTTGTATTAATTAAAACTTAGATATGTTACTCGGTTTTAAGTTGATCTTCTTTAGTTGCGCTAGAGTTCTTCTTATGAACATTTATTAAGTGTTTACGATGCTAACTTCCACACAGATTACTATCGCGTTACCGTAACTGATTTACGTGGCGATTGAAATATACTTATTAAAATTACTGACAAATTTTTATTACAACTAATACGAGTCTTAGTGTTGTGATTTTCCCGTAGACTAAAATAAATATTATGAGTCTAATATCTGTAATCTCTCTGTTGACTGCCTTAACTACTTACTCTACATATTTTTATACTTCGCTACAAACTACCCTCACTCAATATTGACAAACTACACGCCTATTGGTCTGACTTACCGCTGAAATTCAAATCTACCCAATCTGTCTAACGAAACAACCCGCGTAAAAAATGACGCTATCCGTTATTCGTCAACTAAATGCATGTGAACACGTAGTAGGAAAACTTCGCGTCACTCTCCATCTCACTTTATACGCTCTCTTTCTAAAAAATAGCTCCTTTTGTTAGATGCACTTAACTTTTACAATCTTGGTGAATGTTTCTTACACCCTAGCAAACAATACAGTTTTATGACGGTCCGTCCCGTCCGTAACTATTTGTAATTTTTTAGCCGACTTACAGGCGTCAACGCAAGGTCGTCTATTGAATAGCTGTCGCTCCCTACTACATATTTTAATGTTTTCTTACTTAAAAAAAAAACACCGCTTTCTATAAATTTATATTTCTCCCTGGGTATCGTATGACTTTGTCCCCATAAAATTGTTGAGAATGCAATGTCCCGTGATAAATTTTTAAACATTTTTAAAATAAAAATTGTTTTCAGAAAAAACTAAAATATTTTTGCTTAGTGTAAAATGTGTTTTGAAGCTTTTTAGATGGGTGTTAATTTCTGTTTCCTTCCCCATAGCTCCACCTCTGCATGAGACATTAGCATGTGGTGAAACTGACTTGTCTCTAGTGTTTACCACCAAAAAATGAGAGGGAGGTTTTCTGTTATTTAAAAATGTATTAAATAAGATGTATTACCCCCTCCCCATGACTTTGCAAATTGGTAAATTTGCAATTAGCAATAAGTAAACAGAAGTTATATATTATACTGATGATAAATGTTATTCTAATTTTCATGATGTTAGCAATTTTTGTAACATACCTTTATATTTATGTGTAGGCATTGTCTGACGAAAACGATTCATGGAATAGGAGTGCCGCAATTAGCTGGCTACTGAGCCACCAGGGACCAGATGGAGCATTCTTTGATGTTGGTACTACTGCAGAAGTTATTCTTGCCCTTTCCCATAAAGGACTTGGATCTGTCCGTGAAGTTGATTGTGATGCAACTGGTGCAGGTAAGACCAAACATTACATCAGTTTTACATTTGTTCTTCCTTTTATAATATAAGCCTTAGCAGAGGCGGTTCAAGTCAAGTGGAGGCCCCAAGCGGTAAAAATTTTGGGGCCCTCAAACTCAAGTTAGAAATAGAAGTTGCAAGAAAACCCTCATAAACTTATTAACAAAAAAGAAAAGTAATGAAAATGTTCATACCGTTACACATTAAATAAATAAGTATTATTATACATATAAACTTTCTCAATATGAACTTACTTTCTTTACACTTTCCCAAACGTTTCGAGGTGATGTTCCTTTTCCTCAGTGGGAGTAAATACTGATTGTCAGTTAACAGAATAACGGTTATGGACTTAGGTGTGTGTGGTGGGGGTTGATGGTGGGAGGGAATTGGCGCTGAGGTTCGAATTATGTGTGTGGATCAGTGTATCGAATAGTGTATGTGATTTATAATGTAAGTGTTCATTTAATATGTTGTTTGGTTGTAGTGTGTGATATCTGTATATTTCAAATTGTTCAGCTGTGTTTAGTTTTCTACTTTTAGGTAAGTAGTGTAATATTTCCATGTTGTGTTGTATGTTTGTGTAACTGTGGTTTTCGTTTTGTAAATGTGTGGCAAATGTGGAATGTATGTAGTTTGTGGTGAGGGCTTTTAAATGTTCTGAAAATATGGAGGAAAAAGATCTTCCCGTCTGGCCAGCGATGAGTTGACGCAGGGAAAAATGTGAATAACTTCTGCACAAACATAAAATATTGAACTGCAGCATTACAACTTTCTGCAGCAAAATTTCCAATTAAATTTAAAGAATGGTTAGCACACGGAATAAAAACAGCACTTGGACTATGTTCTTTAATGCGTCTTTGCAAACCCGAGTACTTTCCTGACATATTTGAAGCATTATCAAAAGATTGTCCTCGACAGTTTTTAATATCCACTCCTAATTTTGTTAAAGTTGCCAAAACTTCTTGTTCCAAGTATGAAGAGTTGTGTTTATCTATGGGAATGAATCCCAAAAACTTTCCTTTATATTACCAGATGATGAAACATATCTTATCACAAAAGTAAGTTGGTCGACATGAGAAATATCGGGAGTGGAGTCAACAATTATACTATAATAAGTCACAGATTTGATTTCTTCAATTATTTCAGCTCTTACTTGCTTGCCAATAAGGCCTACAAATTCGTCACAAATATTGTGAGATAAATAGTTTACATTTCCTCGTCCTTGGTTGGCATATTTTTGTAGATGGAATTTTAAGAACTCATTGTATTTGCTTAGGTATTCCAAGCAGGTTAAATAATTTCCTTTCCTATTGGAATCTCTGCCTTCATCGTGACCCCTAAATCCTAATCCTAAGCGACTCAATAATTTTATTGTTGACACAATTCTTTTCAACACTTCTCTCCAGCAACATTCTTCTTTTTCCTTTTTCCTGTAATAGTTGAGTATCAATTCTATTAAATTTGGTTGATCTGTTGTACAGAATACACATGGCTGACATGTGTTCTTTTGAAACTTCGTGGTCCGATAAAATAACAGTAATTGATCTCCAATTTTGCAAACCAGTTATTAATTTAGACTTTGATTTTGAAAAGAGTTTGCAAGGATAGCAGTAAACACTTTTGCTTGTTTCTGAAAATATCAGCCAAGTTCTCTTTCCATAATTCCATTTGATTTCTTTCTGTAAAAATGATCATAAGAAAGTCCTCTGTAATAAACTTCATCTCTGTCTTTATACACTGATTTCAAATTCTCTATATTCCCGATATTTTTTGGTTTGTGTTTAAGAATATGGTCAATAATAGCATCTGAAAAAATTATTGGCCCTAAAGCTATATCATTTATTACTTCGATGTCTATATTCAAGTGTTTGTCTGGAGTATCTCTATCTTCTGCGTCTTCACACTTCCTTTTATCAGTAGCATTTTCAACCTCTTGATGCTCAACTTGTTCTTCTTTTTTCTCTTCTTCACTTATAGGCCTGTGTGGTTCAGAAGAAGGTTCGAGCGAAGACAATTTATCTGAAGTAGATGTTGATGGCAACTGTGTCTCTGAATTTACTGTTAAAAACTTATGCAATGCATTTCTTTGGCTCTCAACAATTTCCAGATTTTTCTTCATTTTTTTTTCACTTTTCTGCCCCACTTTAATGTCTCTTCATTTTTTACTGTAAAGAAATAATTTGTTTTAATGTTTTGTAAATAAATTGACATCGTACGGCGGTAAATTATACACAGAACGACAGGCCATTGACAAAAGTATAACAAGCTACAAACACCGTAAAAATAACTTCCTTAGGGTAACAAAGAAAGCTTAACGTTTATATTTGGAATATTACATGGAACAACAAATGCAAGGGTCTGTCCTTACCAAACAAATTCAACATTCATTATGAAAAATATATCATTCACTTAAGTTTTATATACCACACGCACAATGAATAAAAAAAGTGTGAATGCAATATATTTGTATATATAGCCTGTGCTATTAAGTATATTTACAAATACCAACTAATGTACATTTTACTAACTTGCAAAATATACGAATATGGCTCTGTCCAATTCTTAAGAGTTTAGCAAAAACGAGATCTATTGTTCAAATATAGGTATATACTCAGGGTTTACAATCAACTCCCAATATATGCAAATTCTGTACGAATAATTTATACTAGTTGCTAAAAACTACAAGCGTACTTTTTATCTATGTGGACTTATAGAACTGCTAATTCTATTATGTACGACAATCAACGGTGCGACTTGGTTATGTAGATTGATTTTTGGTTATGTCACAATACTAGTGGGCGCCAAAAACCCTAACTAAGCTACTGCTAACGATTATGGGTTTGACTTAAATTCTGTTAAAATTATTTACAACATCCTATAATAACTTACATTTTTAAGTATAAAAATTCGTTACAAGCTTCGAAGGACTCACTTTATTATTTATAACGAAATAAGTTTATCGAGACAACAACTGTACAATTTTGATTCCAAAACTTCGCTGTTTGAAGAAGTATCAACTACGAAATTAACTAAGCTATTAATAAAAACTATACTTACTGTATTTGAAATATACAGTGACTATAAAATCTATAAGGTAAGAAATGGATCTTCATAAACATAAATAACTCAATGAGTAATAGTCCGGAGTGGTTCGCCGACGTTCGGGTATAATCGGGTCTCGAACCGAGTAGGTAGCGTAACGAGATTGTAATTTTTCCCTCATGCAAAAAATGTGTCAGGCGCGCCTAAAGAAGTTTTCATTTCAAAATTGAATGCTGCGAAATTCTGGGCCCTATGGTATCCCGGGGCCCCACGCGGCCGCTTAGTCCGCTTACCGTTAAACCCGCCTCTGAGCCTTAGCATTATATAGTAGCATTATCTGAGTAAGATCTGGCACACATATGATACATATTGTACTACATGAACACTTTACATATTTATTATATATAATATACATATTATACTGTAAAATGGCCCAATTATAACCTTACCTTCATTGTAAAAGCAATCCACAGGTACTTGCTGCAATGAGATCTTCATTCTCATTTCCAATTTAATTTGTTTAATGTCTAGGTACCTTAAAAACATGGCTAGTAAAGAGAAGAACCAAGCTGATTGGACACATACTTCAGTATAATACATAAATAAATGAAGTAAAGAAAAATAGAAAAGAAAAATTACTGAGGAAAGTCTCAATGGCCCTAATAGAAAAAGACGTGAATTACAATTCTTAATTAACTATACCGACTTTTACTTGGTGTAATTACAATATTGACTTGGATCAGAAATTATTATTGATAAAAAAGATAATTTTTACTGAATGGCCTAAACCAGTTTTCGCACCGTTAGAGCTTCATCAGAGGCTGTGCTAGGAGCACTGTCTGTCCTGATTTTGAAGATGGCGCCGTCATTCAAAAATCAGTATGTGTGTGTGGTGTAATATGTTGAATAGTATGTGTGATTTAAGTTGTGACTATTCGTTTAGGATGTTGTTTCTATGTGTTTTGGGGAGTTTGCATATTTCTAGTTGTTCAAGAGTGTCTAGTTGTTGGCCTTTTGTGTGTACATGTAGGATTCCATGTTGCTTTTTATATTTGTTTATCTGTGGTCTGCCTCAATGAGGTGGTTTGCAAAAGTGGATTTGGTGGTGGAGTGTAGTGCTTTTATGTGTACCTGCGTACACCATCAAGTTGTGTTCAGCCTCCAAGTCAACTAAGCCCATGGAAATGAGTACCTGGGATTAGAGCCACAGCTAGGGTTTCTGTAACCCAGGGCAAACGTGGTCACCCCCCCCCCCCAACAACCGTGGTTTGTGAGAGAAATACTAGCAAATTTTTATTATTTTATTACTCACTAAATTAATAAAACTGATTTTATGGTGCTTTGTAGTTTTCTTAAATTGAACAACTTAAGCTACAAAAATTGTCAGTTATGATTTGCTCAAAAAATGCTTAGAAAGTTGTGTTAGTGGTTATAATCACAAACAGAATTATCACTGTTGCACACCACTACAGAAAAATTATTCTAATTGGCGCTCTCAAGCTTCACAGCTCATCGTCAGATCGGAAATAAGCTGTGAATTTCTGATCTGACTATGAGCTGTGAAGCTTGAAAGAGCTAATCGGAATAATTTTTCTATAGTGGTGTGCAACAGTGATAATTCTGTTTGTAAAAAATTTCAATCTACAAGTTTTAATGTAACTTAAAACTGATGTAATTTAATTTTGTATGTGAAAAGATTTAGGAATGGCTGTAACAAAGTAGACCGTATAATATCTAACACTACTTATTAGTAACTACATAATCACATAAAAGTAAAATGGATTCCACAGTTATCATCTTCAGCATTGTTGTTTCTTATAAAATTTAGTCTACTGAATGATTCAGGAGAGTCTTTCGTAGATTCAACTTGCAAGAATTTTTGTGAAGATTATGATGTCATCAAAGCAAATATACAATGGTCTCGAATGATCGGTTGAAATAATACTAGAATTTAAAATAGATCTTTCCCCAAGCTGCTCCTTAAGTAATTTTTACTTCCATGTTCCATAAGGAAATGGAAGTATGAGATGGCAAAAAAAAATCGTGTTCGAGATAAGGGCTGATTCTGATTGTAGTACCCTCAAAACATGAAGAAAAGTCATTTTCTGAAAAGTATCTGTGTGTCTGTAGTTTTTTCTATGGCGAACGATAACTGCCAAAAAATTCAAACAGAATCAAATAATTTTTTGCACCTGTGCCCGAGTTGTAGAGACTCAAGGTCTATTGATTTTGGTGAAGATCGGTTAAGGGGTAGGGGCAGTTTACCTGCAAAATTTTTATGTTTTAAAAAGAGTAATTTTTTCTATGGCAATGATAACTGCCGCAAATTCAAACAGAATCAAATAATTTTTTGCATATGTGCCTGAGTTGTAGAGTACTCAAGGTCTATTGATTTGTATGAAGATTGGTTAAGGGGAAGGGGCAGTTTACCTGCAACATTTCATGTTTTAACAAGAGTAAGTACTTAATTTTGATAAATAAAGTATCCTTTAAAGAAGGTCATAATAATGCACTGTAGAAAGGTAGATGAAATATCTATAAATGAAAAGGGTAGTTGGGGGAGGGGTAATTTTCTATAAATGAAAATGATAGTTGAAGGGGGATAATTTTTTATATGTGTACTACGTTATTGGCAACAAAGAAGTAGTTTGTTGTTGAAATTCCTTCCCGGGCTGTTTGGCTGTGGTCCAGTGTTTTCTGCCAAACCAGATGTTTGGGCAGTGTCATCGACTGCCATCATCAGTGAAAATCGAGTGCGCTAACTTGAGGTGTTATATGTTAGTGACCACAGTACTGAGGTTAAGGTTGAAGAAAGAAGTAGTTTCTATGGAAATATTTCATTTCGAAAATGATTTTAATATAAATCTTAGAACATCTCATGCCTATATATCTCAGACATTAGATTCCACATTGTAAGAAATATGTTACATTCATATTAAATTATTTATTACTAGCTGTGTGGATTGTTATAAGTGCCAAGATGCAAAAACATTCAGTACACAAATACTATTTTGTCATTTTCGTACCCTGCTAGCATGGCGCCAGGGGCGTATACCCCTCTTACTCCCCCCTAGTTGCAGCCCTGCCTGGAATAAAAATGGGCAGCTGAAGCTCAGTGCTGGTTTCTCTATGCCTACCCTGCATAACTCATAAACTATTTCAAATAGGACATGAAAAGCTACCATTATCATTATTAAAAACAGAGTTCATATAAGAGTATATGCAGAAATATTCTCCATAAAATAGATATCAAAACTTGGTAATATAGACAATTATTCAGGGATCAGACTAATATTTTTGAATGTGGTAGTAGCCACTCCCCCTCTTATGCTATTCCACTGTACTATCACTAATACACTGGTTACTCTGATACTATAGGTTATACACAGATGTGAATCAATATTATGGGTTATATATTGCACTAATATTGTTATACAATTTATTTACTGTCTATTGTTCAACAGATTACAACATTTTTTTACTGTTGGAGATTAACCTTTACTTTGTTTTAGTTAGTCCACTGAGTTTTATTCAGTTAGGTATTTTGGCAACATTTGAAGCAGTCCTCCTTGTCAGTGACAGTGGTAATGTGGTCAGACAGCCATTGAAAATGTAGCCAAAGCATGTGACTAAAGAACCTCATGCTAACACCAGGATACTAAAACAAAGCATAGATTATATAACATTGCAATAATAAAAAAAATCACTGCCCTAGAACAGCGGTCTTCATGTCTTTTGTGTATAACGTCTTTTTATAAGAAGTTTGTTGGTCACTCAATTCTAGATAACCATGGTTAAATATTACTTCAGATTTTATACAAGATTTACCGTACATAAAACTACTAAGTATGATTATGATTTATGAAACCATATACACCAAACCAAAAAATTGCAACGTATCTGATTTAATATTTCTGTATTCAATTTAGTTGTGAAAATCTAAATATAATTCTGAATACAGTACTTTTTTTTAACACAGTCACTACTCGGGGTCCTTTGTTTGATACTATATTACAAGGATTTACTTTAACACTGAATTAATGCAATTAGTTTGAATTCTGAAAATGTACTCATCAGCACACACCTTAACAACTGCATTTACAGAAAGGTTTGTGAAATGTAGACCTATATATGATTTTAAATAAACAGTGAGCACGATATAACTGTTAACAGAATGATTTGGTGTTTCAAGTAGCCTATTATACTACCTTTACTCCTAAACTCGTTTGATATCTTAATGACTGAACCTCATCTTATATACCAAGTACTTTCTACTTGGCTTTACAGTCCTGGTCTCCTGGACCTTCAACAGTAAGGTCCACCTCTGTTCACATTCTCCTGAATTCTTAGATCTTTACAACTCATACACACATTTCTGCCAGCATTTACAATATCTGGAAAAAAGCTGCGAGAGATGCTGGAATAGATTCCTCCGGGACTGTATTCAACAGGTTGGTGCAAGTTCTACGATACACTAATGACCTAGATATAATCGGGAGGTCTCTTCGAGCAGTCACTGAAGCCTTTCTTGCTCTTGAAGGTCCCGCAAGGAGGCTGGGTCTCATAATAAATGAAAGCAAGACAAAATACATGGTCACAGGACAGGAAGCTAGAGAAGGAAAGCGCATAGAAATTAGCATCTATTCCTTCAAAAAAGTCAACAACTTTGTTTATTTAGGATGGGGAAACAACAGAAGAAATAAAGTGAAGAATCACCTCAGCTAATAGACTGTGAAAGACTGCTCGATTGTATGTGTCATCTACACAAACACATAGTAGGGCAACACAACCTAACACATCTTGTTTAACTTGTTTCACCACATCCTCTGTTTCGTTTTCTAACTCATTTTTGTGGTTATTTATCAGTCATGTGTTAGATTGTGTCCATTCTTGGCAATTTTGGACTTTACAATTTCGTTTGGAAAAACCTGTTGAAATAATCTTCCATGGCTGTTTTTGTCCTAACTGGCTTGTTTCTTCATAATGCCCCATTGTTTTTCATGTTTTTCATTGCATATATTGTTCCTTATTGTTTGTATTGTAATAGGTGCTTCTTTGGTCTCAGACCCCTGTTCCAGAGCAGAACAATTGCCAGGAACATCAAGCTGCTTCTGTATATAACACTGATCTGCCCACGTCTCACCTATGGTTCTGAGACTTGGACCATTTCTAGAAAGTCTGAGTCAAGCCTGCTGGTTCATGAATGCAAAATCCTCTGCCGCATTTTTGATCTAATATGTGTGGGAGGTGAATGGAGGAAAATGACCATCCAAGAACTGAACACTCTTCTGAATGAACCAGATATTGTGAAAATTATAAAACTTGGTAGACTCAGGTTGGCTGGACTTGTGATCAGAACGGGGAGAATGAAATACCCAGAAAGGCATGCACAGGACAGATCTGTGGCACCATGAGAGTTGGTAGACCCAAACTATGTTGAGTGTTGAGAAGACGGTGTGAACTATGATGCACGCCATATCCTTGGGACCCAAAACTGGAGAGCAGCTGCACTTGACCAGGACAACTGGCAGAGGCTGTTAAAGGAGGCCTTAACTCAGTAATGAGTTGTTGCACCACTGAAGAAGAAAGAAGAAGAAACTTTTCAATATCTGGACTTTTATATAAAGTGTTTAGTTCTTCATTTGTTGCTATCCTGTTGCTGTCGCTCTCATTCAGTAGCAAAAGTCTGGAGAAAAAGTTTGCTTGTTAAATAGCCAACACAGCAAGCTGGTTCCAAGAGGCTTGAGCATTGAGCAAGTTTAAGTAGTAGAGCGGTGTGGAGCTAAGCTGGTACTGTGGCCACACAGAAAGCAGTCACCTGCTAGCAGTCATACCACCTGTTTTGTCTAGGTTTGTGAAATTACTACTTTTAAGTGAAAGTTCCCCTTTTTTAGCAGAAATGGACACTCAAAGAGCATGAATGTATCAAATAAATTTACAATGAAATGAACTTGGTGAATTTCATCATCTCTATCATGAATTAAGGAACGACCAATAAAAGTTTTTTGAGTATTTGCGCATGTCTGTTGGAACTTTTGGTCTACGTTTAGAAAAACTGCATCTTAAGCAGTCAGCAGCTGACACTTTTTTGTTCTTAAAATATTTATTTGACACATCCCACAGTACTGTACGTTTGAACACAGCTGATATTAAGGCCTCATTATTGAACGCCAAGATAAACAATTTTAAAAACTTTACAAAAAGACAACACTGAAGCAAGCGTGTAAGCAGGTAAAATCAAAATAGTTTGGTTTTCAGCAGGTTCCACGAGTAAACAGTTGAGCTGCACAGCAGGTATGGTATGGCCATGCCCATTAACAAACATTATTTGTGTAAGCCGGCTTACAAGGTCAATGCTGCTTCAACCAGTTTACTGCTTGAACCTGCTTGCAGTCTGGCCGTACACTAACATGAAATACAATCTACACTCCTTCAACATTAATAAACAAATGATAATTTCAAAACATATTTAGCAACCTTATGACATCGGGGGGGGGGGGGGGGGGTAAAAATCTTTTGTTTTTCTTACAGATTATTTGCAATACTTTGTGAACAGTTTTCCCTGGAGACTGTGAATTTAAAAATCTTTGTGTATCTTTGGTCAGGGTTGGAAAATTTAAAAATTTGTCTACACTTTAGTCCTATCTTTAATTTAAAACATTCAACACTTTTCAGATGCAGATGCACCAACCGCAGCTATTATTCCACACTTAGCAATTCTACCGGACGCCAAACCCAATATGACTTTGAGCAAGACTAGCAAGAATAAAACTGTTGTAAATCATTCGAATGCCCAAACGCCACAAGTGAAAGTAGAAGAGGACAAAAATGAAGATGCAACTGTAACGTATACTCTTTGGGTTGGTAGCAATGTTACAGAAAACCATACTCTCAGCATTACAACCGCCAACAATTCTACATTTTATAATGTAATGCAGATAGCTGCTGAAAAGGATAAACATTATGCGTGAGTACTTTTAAATTTCAGATTTAATGAGTTACTTTATTTTGTGACACATGTCTAACTCCATTTTAATGATTGGATCCTTCGAGGTTTACTGACAACAAAGTTTGGATAAATTTATTTATTATTAGTCGCTTATAAACAATAAATGGTTTCCCTGTCTACAGTACGAGCTGTGACCCTACTTGATTCTTCTTCTGATAGTTCCTATCCATTTCGGATGCTGAATATCATACAGACTATTTTAACTTTCTATACTGCTGTACGGAATAAGTCAGTTGTATTCATGCCAAACCAAGTCCTTAAATTTCTCAGCAATAAGATTCTCAGTCACCCAACTCCTCTCTTTCCAAGTACATTCCCCTGTAGTATGGACTGCAATAAGTAAAATCTCTGTTCATTTTTCATGAGATATCTCAGATACTGAAGCTTTCTTATCTTCACTGTGTTAATAACTTCCATATCTTTCGTCATCTTTCTAAGAACTTCAACATTAGTTATATGCTGTCCCTGAAATGCTCAGTATTCTACAGTAAAGCCACATTTTGAAAGATTCCAATTTTTTAGTTGTGGCTTCTTTCAGACTCCAAGATTCTATACCATAGAAGAGGGCCAAGAATACATAGCAGCATAAAAGTCTCATCTTTGTGTTTATTGTTAAATCATGACTTTTGAATAAACTGCTCATTCTAGTGTATTCTGCTCTTGCCTTTTCAATTCTTCTCTTTATTTCTTGAGAGATATGTAAATTTGTTTATACGTTCAACTGGCCTTTGGTTTATATTAAGGGTGCAGTTTGTGAACTTGTTCTTAGATATAATCATTAGCTTCGTTTTATTAACATTGATGTCTAGACCATATCTACATATGCTTTCTGTCACTCTATTCATTAGTTGTTGCAGCCCCTCTAAGCTATCTGCGAATATGACGGTATCATCTGCATAACGTATGTTATTTATTCTTTCACCATTCAGAGAGATTCCCACATTACATTCATCTAAAGCTTCTCTAAAAATACCTTCCAAGTAGATGTTGAATAAAAGCTGAGATATTATACATCCTTGTCTTACTCCATGCAGAATCTGTATCTCTTCAGTTTTCTCTTTATCTACTCTAACCACTGCATATTGGTTCCAGTACAGTGTAGCTATTATCCTGAAGTCTTTTCCATCTAGTCCAATATTTTTCAGGATATCCATCATTTTCTGATGTTGGACTTGGTCAAAGGCCTTCTGGTAATCGATGAAACATGTAAAAAAAACATCACAGTTTACATCTCTACATCGTTGGAATAGCAACCCTACTTGATACTAAGTAGTTTTTGTCACTTGCCGCAGTTTACAACTAGAATCTATGTTGCCATAGACAAACGTGGATGCAGTAACCCCCCCCCCCCAATTACATAGGTAAGAGAGGTGTTGTGAGGAAGTTGTACTTAATGATGCAACTATATTCAGCAAAATTACCAGAAACACTTAAAATTTTAATTTGCTGCCTTCTCTGTCAGCATTCCTTGTAATGCCATCTAATTTCTGAATAGAGGCATAATCTACCCCCCCCTCATCTTGAGACTATTTAGAGTAGTTTTTTTAAGATTTTGGTGTCACTGTTGCTTGTCCATCATCATCTTCATTCTTCAGGTATCAGGTATCTTCATTCTTCATCACTGTCCGCTAGCCCTTAAACATGAACAACCTCCTGGTATATCCAAGAGTCACGTTACAATTTTTTCATGTGATACCAAAATTTTGTGGACATCACATGAGCAAATGTTCTGTTACAGATCCTGTCCCCAAAGCACAGTCTCATACGTCCACATTGTCTCCTCAAATCAAACAGAAGGTCTTCTGAACTGTTTGCAGAATTGGCATGTAGCAATCGTAATGGATATGACAATTTGTCAGTGACAATCAACTTTACAGTAAAGTCAAGGGACCTCATCGAACAGACCAGCTTGGGTCTATGGCTGGACTGGCACTTGGCCTTGTAACAGTCACCACTCTTGTCATGCATACATTGTCCCAGCCAAGCTCTCTCCCAAACTCATGTAGATCAACTGCACTGAATCTGCTGCACCTACAGGCCACTGTCGAGTCTGTATTACTGTCAACCATCAATAAGTAAGTGTTAGAGACATTTAAAAATCCTGAGAAACAGACTCAGTTTCTTTTCAAGTCCTGCTTGCTGCTGGTTTGTCAGTAATACTGTAATACATTGAGGAATCTGACCTCTAGTCTTTGTCCATTTCATGGCCAACACTTTGTTTGTTGAGAGCTCATTTTTGGTGAGGAATCATCTGTCCCATGCGTCTTTGATTTGGGTAACATACTGCCCAATATTTTAGTTATATCATCATCATCATCGTCATCTTCAAGGATTAAACCAAGGATGGTTTGTTCTGGTCTCAAATAGGCAGAGATTAGAACTGGTCACTCCAGCGCTTCCTCGGATGTCCCACACTGTAAACGCTCCTTTTTTTTTTTTTTTTTTAAATGTTTACTAGACATTTAGGACTAGGTGGAAGGCCTAGAAGAAGCATAAAGTGTGCTGGGTCCAGTGAGACGGAACTTGCAATTAAAACTCTCTATTAACAAACAAATAACAACTTTTATTATTTCATATATTTTCATAATTCACATAATTTTATCTTAATATTTCTTAAATATTTATCATAATTCCAAAATTTATCATCATTTCTTTCACAACATATTTATAATTTTTCTGAATATTCATATATCATAAATTCATAAATTTTTATTTTACTATCACAAATCCCCAAATATTTCAAATATCATTCCTTCACATAACACCTGACATAAAGATAATACATAATTTAAAACACATACATATACATCACAGATCCAAATAGAAATACAGAAGCCTAGTGAACAGCGTGTATGTTCTTATCACAAACATTTTATAATTTTAAAAGGCCTCTAACCGCCTGGCTAATTTTATCAAAAACAATGTATAAACCTGAAGGAAAACTGGATTGCCCATAATATCAAAAAAAATATAATTACAAATCTAAAGTGTCAGTACACCCTGTATAGTTTTATAAAAAATACATTTATAAATTAAAAAAAAAATTAGATTGACCCATAATAGCAAAAATACAATTACAACTTCAGAGTGTCAGTACAGCCTGTATAGTTTTATAAAAAGTACATTTATTAATTTAAAGAAAATTCGATTGGCCCATAATAGCAAAAATACAATTACAAAGTTAAAGTGTCAGCACAGCCTGTATAGTTTTATAAAAATTGTAAATTTATAATTTTAAAGACAATCTGAATTGACCCGGCCACTGACATGTGCCAGAGCCTGACCAACATAAAGGAACATGTCCGGGCGCTTGCATAGATCTGCACCAACAGGTGACTACCCCAGGTTAAAATGTGTGAACCGGCCTAATGCAAAATAAAAAAACTCCCAACCCTTCTATGACATAAGAAAATGATAATGTGCCAAAAAAAAAAAAGATTGTAATATATACCAGACCAGCCTGTTACAAAATGCACCCACCTAGAATACCAATCCCTCATAAACTTCTACAACCACATTCAGAATCACAGTAAAAAAATTAAAGCATAAAATTAATAACCGCCGGACACATGCCGGCGACCAGGCCTACAATTAATATGGAGCGTAATTACATTATGATCACAATTTTACTGAAAGTTTGCAGCCAAAATTCAGTCCAGCTGGACATGAGCACAATGAAGTATAACTTGAGTTTTTATGGGTGGTTAAATGCACAAAACATGGTGTTTGCTGTAGAGGCCTAGTGTAAGTAAAAATTGCTTAAATATCACCTCATTTGGTCCAGGTGGTTACAGTGGCATGCCTTACAGTGGTGTCTCTTCCAGCAGCCGAGGAACTAGAGGCTAAAGGTGTTCAGGTCATGGTGAAGGTAGAATTACACCATGCTGGAGTCACATCTCCGACTATATCGGGAACCCTAAGCATTCATAATAATTAATTGACTGACCACTAAACCATAACACACACATGCCACCCCAAACCAATTCCACTATGTTCATTATAACACGTTTAACATTTTCACCTTTCGTTTTTAAATTACTCATAATTTAATATAATGTCAATGCCTCATAATTTGATATAAATTTATAATGTACCCTTACATACGTGTGAAAAGTTAACATTCTCAGACAGGCATTAAGCTTATAACGGCACTTGCTCACTCAGACAATTCAGTAAAGTTCCCCAGTTCCACAAAATTACATAATAATTTTTTCCTTTTTACACCCCTTTTCACATGTACAATTGGTATTTACAAAATACAAGGTATAGGCTGTTTTAGAGCTTAAAATAAAGTAAATACCTGACAATGAACATGCATTAAATTTACGACCACGAGGCAGGCTTCAAACTTTTATCCATTCACATCCAAGTCAATTATGGTTTAAATTTAAACTTTTTGCAATAAAATGAATAATATATACTTAGAGTACTTACCGAAGGTTTATGGGCGTTTACTTAGCCATGATAGAATAGAAAAAAGTGCAACTTAAAGAAACTCCATGCTGCCGAAAGAGACGCTGTTTTCGCTTCTGTAGCAGGCCACTGACTAACTGACTCAAACGCGCAGTTCGCGAGCTTGATCAGCGAACCTAATTGTTTCCCCACTAGATCGCACCGGCATGCCTCAACTCTGCGGTAACACACGGTAAACACAGAACGACGCAGAATGAATAAATCGCAATTATATTAATAAATTCTCTTTTTATACATACACCCGATTTCATTGAGAAATCGCGGCACACCACCACCCCAAAAGGGTAACATAGTTGCCAAACACTAGAAACTCGGGTACCCTGCACAGTACCCCTAATCTTTTATACCACAAGGCTTCTCCGGTGAAACTCAAGAAAAATCGCACTTAGGAGAACAGAGGCTCAGAAGGAAAACGAAAGAAATGGAAAGAAGTGTAGTGGGTATCCTTGTGTGCATATAAGTACTTGTGTAAGTGTGCGGGCACCGCATGCTGACTTGATCAGGGCCAGCATACAGCCAGAAGGGACAGTAGAAGAAAAGAAGAAAGAGAAGTTCGGGAGCTCCCTGAGTTCTGACCTCCTAAGGCCTCCCACTTACGTTTTGAGACACCAAACTTACCAACTTTAACAGGGCCTTCTGCCCCATAGTTACAGGGGTGGAGCTAACCATCAACAAAACAACTCCCCACTATCGATTCATCCTACATTCTCAAGACAGGGGGAAAATGATGGCCTCTGTGAGACTATAATCCAAGATAAATGACCCGAATGTGTGGTAATTGGCCAGCAGACGGCATGACTGCCGAACGTGCTCGTCAATGCCAGAGGCCCAAATTTATATAACACTACTGGTAGCATGATCCAAGGGTATGCCAAAACGTACCGAGTCGACAAGGTCCCCAAACGGCCCCGTCCACTCGGTAGGTTTCACTCCTCTCTCTAACTCCTTTTTTTTGTTTTTCCATTCTTTTTCTAATTTTTTTATATATTTTTTTTTTATATTTTATGTTTTTGTAAGGGGAGGGTTAGGAAAATCGGGAAGATGAAAAGGGCAAGGGTCATTGAAAGGTCAAGAGCTAGGACTAAAGTAAGGACATGGCTTCCTCTGGAAATAAGGATGAATGGAGAAAACCAAGGCTCGCGCAGGCAGGGGCGCGTCCCTGAAGTAGACGAACACCACTGGGACTGTGGGGAACATCTACCCACTACCCGATTCTCTCTCACTTCAAGGCACCCTCTTAACGCACTCTACTTCCAGGATGATAACCACCTTTACAGACACGGAGACCATCAAAATTCCCCCCATACCAGCCTGTCTACCCCCTTCGACAGAGCTTCAGTTTAGAAATGTGTGTCGTTATTTCTTTTGAATCGCTCCCCGGTTCGTCCAACCTAGCCGTTCCCGGCGATGCAAAACCCAGGATATGATATGGCCCCGACCAATGATAACACAATTTTGCGGCTCTCTTGTCCACGGCTGAGCTGATCGGATGGCTTTGGCAGTAGACCCAGTCCCCTGGCTGGAAAGGGGTTAGGAATTTGCCCCCGATTATATCGACGACGGACCCGCTCGTGCGCTCGCAGCAAATTCTTCCGAGCCTCCTTCCACCTCTCCGCTGTTCCACTATCTGGCTCCCGTGGCAGAAGATCTTCAATGTTCCACAAGTTAGTCAGCGGGAGAGCGGGCGAGAATCCAAACATAATTTTGAAGGGAACGGCCTGGTGACTGTCATGCAGGGCCGTATTAAAGGCTAGCTGTAACCACTTAAGATTCTGGTCCCAGGTGGTCTCTGTTGCTCTGCATGATAAGCAATAAGCGCGGACCTGAGATTCCTGTTGAATCTCTCCGTGTGGGACGGCTGTGGGTAATAAGGAGAAGTGGTTACATGCTTTATCCCACTGGCAAAACACATTCGAAAAAGCATCCACACATACAAGTAGGTAAGCATTACCAGACTTGCTACGGTGGAAAGGTCCCACGTAGTCGATGAATAGCTTCTCCATCGGTCTGCTCGCCACATCAGATGACAACAACCCTAACTTGGTGTTCTGGGCAGGCTTACTCAAGCCACAGAGATGACAATTCTTAACCCGCGTCGCAATGTCCCTATCCATACCCTTCCAGATGAAATGTTGCCTAATACTGGAAATGGTCTTAGAAATTCCCTTGTGACCTCCTACTGGGGAATTGTGATAATAACTGAAGACCATGGGTACTAACTTGCTAGGCAGCACGATCTTAGGGGCACGTCCCTTTCTCTCCCTACAACACAGGACGCCCTTGGACAGGAAGTAAGGGGCCTGTACATTACCCTCCTTTATGTTCTGGATGATAGGACCCAGCTCTTCGTCATCTAACTGATGGGGTAACACATCAGTGAAGGCTAATGGAAAATCTAACAGGACTGAACAGGGTTGCTCAGATTGGACTTCACTGGGTTGGGAAAACATGCGTGACAAAGCATCTGCAACCACATTTTGAGTTCCCCTAATGTGTTGCACCTTAAACTTAAAGGATGAGATCTTGACCACCCATCTACCAATTTTACCCAGTTGCTGGGGATGAGCAAGAAGCCAAGAGAGAGCCTGATTGTCGGTCTCGAGCAGGAACTCAGCATGTTCCAGAAAACGCCTGAACTTATCTAGAGCGTACACAACAGCTAAACACTCTAGCTCATACACTGAAGATTTTCTTTCTTGCTGGGTCAACGTTCGGGATATAAAGGCTACAGGCTGCCTAGTACCATCAACGACTTGGGACAGAACCGCTCCGAGCGCCACCGAACTAGCGTCCGTCTGCAGTATGAAAGGTTTTGAAAAATCTGGCATCCGTAGCACCGGTGGAGAGACGATAGCCTCCTTCAGGGTATCAAAGGTCTTCTGTTGTCTCTCTCCCCACACAAACTTGGTCCCTTTTTTTCTCAATTCGTTTAATGGAGCAGCGATCTCCGCTGCATTCGGAATAAATCTACGGTAGAAGTTAACCATACCAACAAATCTAGCAATGCCTTTGGCATCCCTAGGAGAGGGAAAATCCCGGATGCCCTGTGTCCTTTTGGGATCCACCATGACACCCCGGTGCGAGACAAGATGCCCCAAAAAGGAAATACTCTCTTGTGCGAAACGCACCTTCTCCGGATTAACTGTGAGACCCACGCTCCTCAATCTGCACATCACCTCCCTTAGATGACATAGATGTTCCTCGTAAGTCTTGCTATACACGAGCAAGTCATCTAAATAATTGAAAATAAATTTGAACTTGACATCGTGAAACACACAGTCGAGTAGACGCGTGAGGGTTTGGGCGCCCACCGCCAGGCCCATGGGAACTCGAGTGTACTGATACAAATTCCAAGGTACACAGAACGCCGTGTATGGTCTGCTTTCTTTAGATAAAGGGATCTGGTGATACGCAGCGTTGAGGTAAATCACGGTGAAGTACTTGGCCTTGCTAAACCAGTCAAAAGCTGAGTGGAGATCCGGAAGGGGAACAGAATCCACTTCAATATTTGCATTCAATTTTCTGTAGTCTATGACCATTCGATGTTTACCCCCAGGCTTGGGAACCAGAA
This sequence comes from Magicicada septendecula, assembly GCA_034769895.1. Taxonomy (NCBI): domain Eukaryota; kingdom Metazoa; phylum Arthropoda; class Insecta; order Hemiptera; family Cicadidae; genus Magicicada; species Magicicada septendecula. Next base: position 31,985,776 of record CM068376.1, on the reverse strand, counting down.
ACGCTGGACTGGCATAGCTGGAATTAGAAGGTTCAACGACCCCTTGCTCTAACAGCTCTTGAACCTTCTCCCTCAGAACAGCCATTTTCGGAGGAGCGAACTTGTATGGGTGCGACCGTACAATCTTGGAGTCAGTGAGACGGATTTTATACTCCAACAGGTGTGTGAGCCCCAAGGTGGGAGTTAATACAGTGGGGAATTGCTCACACAATTGGTCAAGGGACCGAGTGAGATGGTGTTGCGCACTGGAAGCTCTTGAAAATCTTGAGTTGTTCCTCAAGACGCTATGTAGAAAGGGCTGGGTTTGAAACGTAAAGAAGTGGACTGTAATTCTGTTGTATAATATGCATTTATTGAAACGTTAAAGTTTAGAAACCATTGTCGACACGTGTGGATGTTTTAAGGCCATAACGCCCGTAAAATTAGCTTTGATAGAAGTCGAAGTCCATTGTAAATGGACGCAAGTTGTCTGAATAAATTAGCAAAAACTATACATGAAGATAATTGGAAATGATCCAGAAGCCGCGACTGGAAGAGAGATTTTTAACGAGAGTACAGCTCGGAGTCTGGTTAGAAACTAAAACTAACTTGTCTACCGTCAGTCCGGCTGACTGCCGGCAGCGCTTGATAAGCAAGTGACATCATCCGCGTGTGTCGCATTGCAGTGGTTACGGCACACAGCTGATAAATAAAGTACAAAGTTTGAACATACTGCCCGCTCAAAATCGGGACGATTTTGTAAATTAAACATTAAATTAATAATATAATAGTTAGATTTACATGGCAAAAATAATACAACAATTGGCGTATTGGCTACAGCGCAATGACATAATAACAATAATATGATTAACATGATAAATTCAATTAACAATTATAAGTTATACAAGAAATCAACCCTTATGCAAATAGCAAGGGCAAACTGACAGTAAAATTACCCAAAACATAATAGTAACCCAGTACACATAATAATACAATGATTAAGTAGACGTGTTGATCTTTCCCATATAATACCCACTAACATTTGCACAGCATTATAATAACAAGTGATAACACCATAAAAAATATAACAATTGCATCATGATATTGACACAACAAACCCCAATAAATTTCATAATATATGACCATTAGAAAATACAATACATACATAGAATAATTGGTACCATAAGTAACACTAGTAGTTCTCGGAACTTTGAATATATAAACATACGACAATACAACAATATCCATAAATAATTGATAGTACAATGAAAACGCAGTCACTATTGCACTAATAGCTATCGGCACGTAATAATAATACTTACAACGTTAATGATACAATTGAATGCTCGCCCCAGGGAATGTCCCGGGCGTAGTCCCGGCAATGTGACAAGTTCACAATCCTAGTACGTCTCGTATGGCATGCATACGACTAGTTTGTTGCCACCGGAAGGGGGCATAATTTGTGGATGGGTCGGCGTAAGATACCTAGCGTGGTGCGAACTTCTGCGACGCGTACTAAGGAATCTTGACCCGGAAAAACATTAGTAATTACCCCACGCTTCCACTGTAGTGGGGGGGAATTATCATCCAAAATGAGGACAAGCTGTCCGACATTCAAATTCCTTAACGGGGTGCGCCATTTGTTGCGCTGCTGCAGCTGGTGCAGATAATCCCTAGACCACCGTTTCCAGATGGTCTGTGTAAATTTTTGGAGCAGAAGCCATCTGCCCAAATGACTAGTATTGCTTTGGGTATAGTCGGGTTCGGGAAGTGCAGTCAGTGGAGCACCGACCAGGAAATGAGCAGGAGTTAAGGGTTTAGGGTCTCTAGCATCGTCGGACACAGCACATAAAGGGCGTGAATTAAGGCAAGCCTCAATTTGAGAGAGAAGAGTAAAGTATTCCTCAAAATTCAAGATCGCACCGCCTATTACGCGACGCAAATGATATTTAACACTCCTCACACCACTTTCCCACAAACCACCGAAATGAGGGGCTGAAGGAGGGATAAAGGACCACTTGATACCACGGAGACCGCAAAACTCCTGAGAAGATTGCTCAACTTCCTTTGAGTTTAAAAATTTGTACAAATCATATAAGGTGTGGTTGGCACGACGAAAATTTGTACCATTATCTGAAAATATCTGCGCGGGAATACCTCTGCGCGCGATGAACCTTTTTAAAGCCGCTATAAAGGCGTTGGAGGTGAGATCTGACACCAATTCTAAATGGATGGCCTTTGTGCACATGCATATAAATAACGCGATGTATGCCTTGGACGTGGACTTTGAGCGCTGCCCGCCATGGTGCAAAAGTACAGGACCGGCGTAGTCCACGGCCGACTGGGAAAATGGCCTACCAGGCGTGACCCTAGAAGGGGGTAACTGACCTAATAGTTGATTCGCGCCTCTAGCACGGAAACGAAAACAAATGATACACTTATGTATTACTGAGCAGATATAAGATTTGTCGTGAATGATCCAATATTTGTGCCTCAGCGAAGCTTGAGTTGATTGCACCCCAGAGCGCAACAAACGGATATGTTCATGCTCAATTATTAATCTCGTGAGATGAGAGTGCGGGTGCAAAATTATTTGATGTTTGCTCGCGTAGTTAAGTGGGGAGAATTGTAAGCGTCCACCCACTCTTAAAATGCCTGAGTCATCCAGGAAGGGGTTGAGTGCAAGAATTTTACTGCTGCGAGGAAGGCAGCGATGTGCCTCAAGTTCCTTAACTTCTATGCCGAAGTGCAACTGCTGAGATTTCCGAACAAAAACAAAAGTGTGTCATGCAACTCTTGAGCAGACAAAAAGGACGTGACCCTGTCAACAACCGGGAGCCTAGAGTTGCGAATAAATCTGCGGCAATATGCGAAGACGCGAATGAGTTTTGTAAGGGATGAATAATTTTCAACATAGCTATGTGTTGAGGATACGACAATTAGTGAGGTTTGAACCTGCTTACGACGTTCCTGCTCAAGGTCGGGGTAAGTACAGGGAGCATGAATGTCGAAGGCGCTAACAGGCCATGATGCTAACTCATGGGCTAACCAGGACATTAGAGTATCGTTGAGGGACAGATTATTTGTGGTTTTAGCGGAGGCGTCAAAGACCACACGCAATTTAGTGGTTAGGCTGGAGCCCTTGAAGACTGCGTGATGGGGCAAATAAAAAATATCTGATTTGTCAAGCGACAAGTCGTAATCATTAAGTGGAGACATGTGACCAAGTTTCAAGTATTCACTCATGAACTCGCTATAATCCTTGTAAAGGATAGAGTTCTGCTTGAACTTGAACTCTAGCGATTGGAACCTGCGGATAGCTCCGCGGAGAGAATCTCCCAAATGAGATTTATCTGACCTGCGGGGCAGGGATACCACGAATCTCCCTTCGCGGTTGCGGATAGTGTTTTTCACAAAATGTTTTTCACACGGCGAGTCCTCAGAGCAGGGTTCGCGACTAGAGACCTCCTCCAACTTCCAGAATTCCTTTAGTTGCGAGGAAATCTGACTTTCATCCTTACAGGCCATAAAGGACGAAACTGTTTTAGTTATGTCGACGTTGAAGGGTAAATTATCGGCCAAAATAAATCCTAACTTAGTCTCCTGAATTATAGGAAAGTGCGGTCCGTGCATAAATTTAATAGGTTCAATTAGTTGGAGATAATATTGAGCGCCGAGTAGTACATCGACTTGCGACGAGCAGTGTAGGTGTGGATCAGCCAAGAATACGTGCTTGGGTAAATTTAAAGAGGCAAGATCGAACGACTCCGCCGGTAAATCATTAGTTATACTGGGTAGTACGGCACAATGCACGTTTAACGTAAAGGGTTTATAGCGAGAATGTAGCCTTACCTTTGTACTAAAGTCAGCCTGGGAAAGCGAGTTGTTTATACCCGTGATGGGCAGTTGCGATTTAACCAATTGAAGGCCCATTCTGCAGGCGAAATCCATTGTGCAAAAATTTGCTTGAGAGCCGGAATCCAGTAAAATTCTAACGGGGAATTTTCTACCGGCCTTATTAGTGATCATACAGACAGCGGTGGATAACAATATTGATTTATTTGTTTTGCAACTTTAGTGAGCATTGGTTATTGATGGAAGATCCGTCTTTGTTGGGGACATGAATTGTGGTGTGGTGACCCTTAGCACATTTTTTACAAGAAAATTTTGATGGGCATTTCGAACTTTCGTGACCCGGACGAAGGCAATTTAAACAAAGTTTGTTTTTTACTATGACGTTTTTTCTGTCAGGGACAGAAAGCGATGTGAATTGTAAGCAGTCAATAATTCTATGTTCGCCGTTACATAGTCTACATAAATTGTTTCTGATATGAGAATGAAATGCCCCCTAGGAGCGCTTATCTGTTTAACTGCCTTGCGATAAGGAGACTTATCGCTGTTAATTAACTTGCTCGTTGAGGTAGTCGCGTTATCAATATTTTGTAGCAATTTTCTGCGTGAGTTTAGAAAATTCATAAAATTATTAAAGTCAGGGAATTTATGTTCCGACAAACTCTCTTTCCACAACCGGAAAGTGTAACTATCAAGTTTTTTAGCTAAGTAATGTATGACAATAATTTCGAATGTGTTAACTGGCAGGTTGAGATTATTTAAAGCATTTATATTGGCTGAGATTTCATCGATGAATTTAGATATGCTGACTTGGGATTCTTGTTGAACCAATGGTACGTCCAGGACATTCCCGACATGGTGGGCGGAGACAATTAGCTTACTGTCATATCTATTCTTCAACAGATCGATAGCCACCGCGTAATTCTCATGAGTGATTGGTAATGACTTTATTACGTTAAGCGCCTCGCCAGATAATGACGAGTGCAAATAGTGAAGTTTCTGTATGTCCGTCAGATCGGCTCTGACGTGAATTAGTTCAAGAAAAATATGATAATAATGCTGCCACTCAATAATACTTCCCGCAAACCGAGGTAATTTGATCGGTTCCAACTGAATGGGGGGTGTTTTAAGATGCTTACTTTCAGCATTAATTAAGGGTTTCTGGTTCATATGCTCAGCTTGCTCCAGCAGGTGTTGCAATTTACACTCTATGTTACAAAGATCGTCTTCCGTTTGTACCCTATCACTCGCTAAAGCAAAGTCCGCTTCCTCGGATTCGATTTGGGATTGAATCTCATCGTATTTGGTGGATAATTCCATCAAATGCCGAAGTTTTATTTTCAGCGCATGATGATCGCTGGTTTCCAAATCGAACTTGTCCGCGAAAGTATTTACGCGGGATATTGAGGCTTTAATTGTGCCTCGTTTTTTTATTAGAGCCTTTACATCTGCCATTATTACAATTTAAAAAATACTTTGGAAGAATTTGAGCATAGAGCATGTGAACCATAAACTTAAGTTTTGATAAATCTGAATACGTTGCGGTAGCTAGCGATCGTTATTTATATGAACATAATACTTGCTAGAACATATGCTTACTCTCTCTATTAATCAAACTTTGTTGGCAATTAAAAATTATTAAAATCATGAATTTAAATGATAATAACATATATTTTTATCTTTGATGTTTGAACTCACAATGAACTGCCAACCACTTACTGACTTGTATTGTGTAATGATGGTGTGTGTTTATACAAAGGTGTTAAATAACAACCGCTAAATGTAAAATATTGCTTGAAACGTTAAATATAAGTAAAAGGTTCATAGTCACGTGGACGTTGATCCAGACGTGCTGAAGCTAACTTCGATCCTGTTAGGAGCTGTTGCACCTCCTGTCTCTACTGGTCAGATGACGCCTTATGTTGTAGCCCTCCATAATTTAAAGCTGTGGAACTTTTTTATGTGGAATCACAAATGCTGTCCTGCCGTGTCCCGTCGTCTCTGGTTTACTGCTCTGCCGAGTCTTGTCGTGTTGATTGTGATGTAATTTACAAAAATGGTGTCGCTCAGGACGAAAATGCGGTCGCTCAGGACCAAGAAATGCCCGTAAGGCCAAAATAATATGCGGTCGCTTGTGGACCAAGAAATGCTGCCCGTAGGGCGAGAATAAAATCCGGTTCGGTTGGACCAAAAATGTTGCGCACTGGAAGCTCTTGAAAATCTTGAGTTGTTCCAAAGACGCTATGTAGAAAGGGCTGGGTTTGAAACGTAAAAAAGTGGACTGTAATTCTGTTGTATAATATGCATTTATTGAAACGTTAAAGTTTAGAAACCATTGTCGACACGTGCGGATGTTTTAAGGCCATAACGCCCGTAAAATTAGCTTTGATAGAAGTCGAAGTCCATTGTAAATGGACGCAAGTTGTCTGAATAAATTAGCAAAAACTATACATGAAGATAATTGGAAATGATCCAGAAGCCGCGGCTGGAAGAGAGATTTTTAACGAGAGTACAGCTCGGAGTCTGGTTAGAAACTAAAACTAACTTGTCTACCGTCAGTCCGGCTGACTGCCGGCAGCGCTTGATAAGCAAGTGACGTCATCGCGCGTGTCGCATTGCAGTGGTTATGGCACACAGCTTAAAGTAATAAAGTACAAAGTACAAAGTATTTACAAAGTATTTGTATAAAGTATTTACAAAGTAGTAAATAAAGTACAAAGTTTGAACAGATGGTCTCTTGCAGAATCGGGACATGCGATCTCTTGGATACCTTCTTTAGCTCCCTGGTACCCAAGGAAAGGGATGACAACTCCCTGATTGAACTTAAAGTAACATTGGTGCCCATGAATGTCTAACACGAGACCACTCTTGGGGATGAAATTGGCACCTACAATGCAGTCGACTCCCAGAGCCGGAGAAACCAAAAAAGGCCACACCTGTGAAAAACGCTCGATTTTAAATTTGAAGGAAATCACCCGGGAGATGGGCAGAATTTCACGGGATGCCGTCCAGCATACCACAGATGATTGTTCACTACCTTTGATTAAGCCCTGTTCCTCAAGGTCCGCACATACTTTAGATGAAATTATTGAGCGGGCTGATCCGGAGTCAACCAAGGCTCTGAGTTGACCCCTTTTCAACTCGAGCGACAGGAAGGGGCATACCGAAGTATGTCTAGAGAAAGTTGGCAGGACCCTGATAGCAGAAGACCTGGGGCCTATCAATTGCCTGGAGGTAGTCAATTTTGAATAATGGCCAGGCCCAGGTGAAGACAACCTCCGACTTATCTTCCCCTTGAGACCCCGTTTTTTGGGGAGGATACCCGCTGTGGAGGTGTTGGACGCACACCCCCTCCGGACAATTTCAGGCCACATACCCCTGTCTATTACATTGGGAACAAATGATACGTCTAGAAAAGCCGCCCCGGTCACCGGCGGACGGACCCGGTCGGGGCTGGGACTGTACGACCCGTCGCTCCCCCTTCGAAAATCGGGCTGACTCGTCCCTCCGGATCCTCTTGACTCGTCGTTGCCTTGAATAGCCCGGGATAACACACACAATCTATCAAGGTCCGTAAAACTGCGCGGCCGCTCCGCAAAGACCAAGCGTGACCTCTCCTGGGGCGTCACACCTTCTAAGATGATCTGCACGATCTCTTCCTCCGACAGTCCCAACCCCAATATTTGCGCAGCATCGCGGATGCTGTGTACAAAATCAGCTAAACTCTCACCGTTTAATTGTACCCGGTAGAAATGTTTGTGTCGTAATTGCTCCCGCAATCTACCGGGCATGCATGCGTCCAACACCCCCCGATGAAAAGACGTCACACTGCCACCACATCGTATTGTCTGCACGACCCGCTCAGCCATGGACCCACGACAGTAGGGATACACGAGCTTGAGGAGAGTCGGGTCTGACATTCCTGGGAAGTCAGACAACTGAAACAATATTCTGAAAAAAGACATTAATCCGTCCACATCCAGCCCATTTACCACCGGTACCTGCTGGATGATTGTCGAGAGAGGATTAGGCAATTTATGATAGGAGGCCCCCGCCATCCCCGAGAAAGTAGGCAACTGAGCCGCTAGATTTTGTGTCTACTCGGCAACCAACTCAGGAGGCTGGGGAGAAGCCGCGGGAGTGCGAGATTTGCCCGGCTCAAAGCCCAGCAATGCCGTTACCACTTGATCCGCAAGTGACTTAACTGTGGTGCTGATCTCTGCAATCGTCGTCTGGGCTGACAAGTTCTCCAGTCGGTGTTGTAGGTGTTGTAAACGCTGCCGGACCCTCTGCCTGGCCCGCAGGGTGGGTGGGGCCGACTCAAGACCCTCAATCAACTTCCGCAACTCACCCTACTTCTCCTGGCACAGTTCTACCTCAGCCGTTACATCTGTCAACTTGACCATGGACGTCACCTCACCAGCGGCGAGGGTGTCCCTTAACCGCTTCCTCAGGGAGGCGACGTCTCCCTGTGGCCTCCCACTCCAGGACTTAATCTCGAACTCGAGCTCATCCTTAAGGAATAAATCGCGATTAATCCCACTCATCCCCGAGCTGCCCGAATAGTCCTACATCACACAATATAAACCACAAAACAACAAAACTATAATCACGAAAATCAGAAAAACCTGAGTACTGTCCTTCCTTCAAGAAGACCCTGGGTTCCCTAGCGTTGCTGAGACCTGACCCACTCCTGAACTAGCTTTCGTTCACACCACACAAGAGGACAACCAATTCTTGACACTAACATAATGCATAAAATCCACAACACCTAACACCTATCACGATATATCACATTTCACAATACATACTTGATAACCACCAAAGACCAACATTGAATTTCCCAAAAAAAATCTTCAAACGATGAACTCTGCGCCAGTATCCCCGACGATACCGACTTCCGATTGGGCCATACCGCATCCTGCTAAACCAACATGCTATTATTCGAATATCAAACAATAATAAAATCCATCCCCATCACAACGCCCCCGATCCCCGGTAATTCAAGTCTCAAATGATCCCAAAATATTCCAACTAAAGCATGCATGCCTCGTGATGGCACCCAGTTTACAAATTTAAAACAGGCTGACAATCATACATCAACATAATATATAAAAACATTGAACATAACACAACATAGGCATATATATTAATCTCTCATAATTTTTCTAAGTTATAATCTCCCCGACTGTTTCCAAGTTTGCAAGCCCCATCACACCAAAGGACCCAAGGGTTCAACCCTAGATAGAACCACGCTCTGCTACCATTTGTAACTTTTTTTTTTTTACTAGATATTTAGGACTCTTTAACTCTAGATAAAATAACAACTTTTATCATTTCATATGTTTTCATAATTCACATAATTTTATCTTAATATTTCTTAAATATTTATCATAATTCCAAAATTGATCATCATTTCTTTCACAACATATTTATAATTTTTCTGAATATTCATATATCATAAATTCATAAATTTTTATTTTACTATCACAAATCCCCAAATATTTCAAATATCATTCCTTCACATAACACCTGACATAAAGATAATACATAATTTAAAACACATACATATACATCACAGATCCAAATAGAAATACAGAAGCCTAGTGAACAGCGAGTATGTTCTTATCACAAACATTTTATAATTTTAAAAGGCCTCTAACCGCCTGGCTAATTTTATCAAAAACAATGTATAAACCTGAAGGAAAACTGGATTGCCCATAATATAAAAAAAATACAATTACAAATCTAAAGTGTCAGTACACCCTGTATAGTTTTATAAAAAATACATTTATAAATTTAAAGAAAAAAATCTGGATTGACCCATAATAGCAAAAATACAATTACAAATTCAAAGTGTCAGTACAGCCTGTATAGTTTTATAAAAAGTACATTTATTAATTTAAAGAAAATTGGATTGGCCCATAATAGCAAAAATACAATTACAAAGTTAAAGTGTCAGCATAGCCTGTATAGTTTTATAAAAATTGTAAATTTATAATTTTAAAGACAATCTGAATTGACCCGGCTGCTGACATGTGCCAGAGCCTGACCGACATAAAGGAACATGTCCGGGTGCTTGCATAGATCTGCACCAACAGGTGACTACCCCAGGTTAAAATGTGTGAACCGGCCTAATGCAAAATAAAAAAAAACTCCCAACCCTTCTATGACATAAGAAAATGATAATGTGCCAAAAAAAAAAACGATTGTAATAGATACCAGACCAGCCTGTTACAAAATGCACCCACCTACATAACTAGAATACCGATTACTGATACAATTAATATGGAGCGTAATTACATTATGATCACAATTTTACTGAAAGTTTGCAGCCAAAATTCAGTCCAGCTGGACATGAGCACAATGAAGTATAACTTGAGTTTTTATGGGTGGTTAAATGCACAAAACATGGTGTTTGCTGTAGAGGCCTAGTGTAAGTAAAAATTGCTTAAATATCACCTCATTTGGTCCAGGGTTACAGTGGCATGCCTTACAGTGGTGTCTCTTCCAGCAGCCGAGGAACTAGAGGCTAAAGGTGTTCAGGTCATGGTGAAGGTAGAATTACACCCTGCTGGAGTCACATCTCCGACTACATCGGGAACCCTAAGCATTCATAATAATTAATTGACTGACCACTAAACCATAACACACACATGCCACCCCAAACCAATTCCACTATGTTCATTATAACACGTTTAACATTTTTACCTTTCGTTTTTAAATTACTAGATTATACACAAGGCGCCAATGCCTCATAATTTGATATAAATTTATAATGCACCCTTACATATGTGTGAAAAGTTAACATTCTCAGACAGGCATTAAGCTTATAACGGCAAGTGCTCACTCAGACAATTCAGTAAAGTTCCCCAGTTCCACAAAATTACATAATCATTTTTTTCCTTTTTACGCCCCTTTTCACATGTACAATTGGTATTTACAAAATACAAGGTATAGGCTGTTTTAGAGTTTAAAATAAAGTAAATACCTGACAATGAACATACATTAAATTTACAACCACAAGGCAGGCTTCAAACTTTTATCCATTCACATCCAAGTCAATTATGGTTTAAATTTAAACTTTTTGCAATAAAATGAATAATATATACTTAGAGTACTTACCGAAGGTTTATGGGCATTTACTTAGCCATGATAGAATAGAAAAAAGAGCAACTTAAAGAAACTCCACGCTGCCGAAAGAGACGGACGCTGTTTTCGCTTCTGTAGCAGGCCACTGACTAACTGACTCAAACACGCAGTTCGCGAGCTTGATCAGCGAACCTAATTGTTTCCCCACTAGATTGCGCCGGCATGCGTCAACTCCGCGGTAACACCCGGTAAACACAGAACGATGCAGAATGAATAAATCACAATTATATTAATAAATTCTCTTTTTATACATACACCCGATTTCCTTGAGAAATCGCGGCACAACACTTCTCCGTCCCCTCGGCTTATAGTTCCATAGTTGTTTAGGGATGTGTCAGTCATCCATTCTGCAAAGATGTTTCCACCAATTTAGCCGATACTGGGTGATCCTGTCGAGTATACTCATAATATTCAGTTCTAGTTATATCATGTTGTAGAATATTATAATATAGTTTAAGTTTGATTATATAAACTGAGTTAGTAAATGGTTTATGATACTTAAATAATGAAAATTGGGGATATATTCACTAGTGACTGTGAAGGTGCAGGATTGTTATGCAACAGTTAATTTATAATGCATTATAGTATTATAATATAATATTATAGCCAGAACATATCCAAAGTGAAAAATGTGGTACTGTGATAACTTTTTTATGAGTATAATAAATAATATCTCAACATGAAAAAATCAGTTGAAATAAATCATTAATTAATTAAATCATAATTATTTTTGAAGTAGAAATCATAACATTTTAATAAGTCAGTGTAGTTACACTGACAATGCTACTTCCACTGTGAGTTTGTCCAGCATAGGATGGATTGAATCTAAATCAATAATGTGTTGAGGCCATATTACCATTTTACAAATATTCCATTACTAATGTTTTAATATTTGTTGTCATTGGCATGATATACTATATAATAGATTAAAAACATGAAAATTGTATGTGCATGTACTATATATTAATTGACGTTTAATGAAGAAATTTGTGTTAGTGGTTGAAATCACAATCAGAATGATCAATATTGCACACCACTATATAAAAATTATTCCGATTAGCGCTTTCAAGCTTCACAGCTCATCGTCAGATCAGGAATAGACAGAAAATATTTAATACCCAACCCTTCACCCCTCTCCCCCACCCTGCTCACCCACAACAAACTAAAAATTAATGACCCTTCCCCACCCCCTAAACTCTGTCACACCATCTGTACAGTTACATATTTTTCTAGTAAATTCCTTGTGTTTCAGTGTGTGTGTGTGTGTGTGTGTGTGTGCATCCTTTTAAACTACCCGCTTCCTCTCCACACACATGGGTCAGTCACACACCCTTATTTTAAAACAACCAATTAGTACTATGAAATATAATTCTTAATCTTATCTATCTGCCCTCTCTCATTTACTTCTTAATCATGTTATAAAATATTTCTTCATTATCAAATTTAATTTTAATATTAATTAAATTGTCTAACCCTTTTTCTCTTTCTTTCAATATTTCTAACTCCTCTCTAAGCTTCCTTTCAACTGTGTTATTTACTACTTTTACAATTTCGTATTCTTCCAAAGGATTAACAAACTTGTGGTTGTCTTCTATGAAATGTCTTGCATATAACGAATTGGTTGTTCTATTACCTTCTCCACGTTTGTGGTCAGACAACCTGCATGCGAATTTTCGTCCTGTCTCCCCTAGGTACACTTTGTTGCAGTCTTTACATTTTAATTTATAAATTCCGCTTTTCTGTAATACTGGAATTTTTTCTATATTCTTATTCCTTATCTTATCAAATAGCGTTTCACATTTTTTAATAGCTATATCTACTCCATATTTATTAAAACATTTTATAATTTTTCTAGTATGTGATATAAAATGGCGGCAATCAATTCCTTTTGTTACAGAGCTCAGAAGTGTTTAAAAGAGACCGAATCAAAAGATAGGGAGTTAAAAACGATAAAGGGAATTGTAAGGAATAATAATTATAGCACCAACATAGTGGATAAAGTTATGAAAAGGGTCAACATACAAAAAGCTAAAATAGAACCAGAACAAAAGAATTATGCAGGGTCATTGACATACATAGGTTCACATACTAGAAAAATTATAAAATGTTTTAATAAATATGGAGTAGATATAGCTATTAAAAAATGTGAAACGCTATTTGATAAGATAAGGAATAAGAATATAGAAAAAATTCCAGTATTACAGAAAAGCGGAATTTATAAATTAAAATGTAAAGACTGCAACAAAGTGTACCTAGGGGAGACAGGACGAAAATTCGCATGCAGGTTGTCTGACCACAAACGTGGAGAAGGTAATAGAACAACCAATTCGTTATATGCAAGACATTTCATAGAAGACAACCACAAGTTTGTTAATCCTTTGGAAGAATACGAAATTGTAAAAGTAGTAAATAACACAGTTGAAAGGAAGCTTAGAGAGGAGTTAGAAATATTGAAAGAAAGAGAAAAAGGGTTAGACAATTTAATTAATATTAAAATTAAATTTGATAATGAAGAAATATTTTATAACATGATTAAGAAGTAAATGAGAGAGGGCAGATAGATAAGATTAAGAATTATATTTCATAGTACTAATTGGTTGTTTTAAAATAAGGGTGTGTGACTGACCCATGTGTGTGGAGAGGAAGCGGGTAGTTTAAAAGGATGCACACACACACACACACACACACACACACACACACACACACACACACACACACACACACACACACACACACACACACACACACACACACACACACACACACACACACACACACACACACTGAAACACAAGGAATTTACTAGAAAAATATGTAACTGTACAGATGGTGTGACAGAGTTTAGGGGGTGGGGAAGGGTCATTAATTTTTAGTTTGTTGTGGGTGAGCAGGGTGGGGGAGAGGGGTGAAGGGTTGGGTATTAAATATTTTCTGTCTATTCCTGATCTGACGATGAGCTGTGAAGCTTGAAAGCGCTAATCGGAATAATTTTTATATAGTGGTGTGCAATATTGATCATTCTGATTATATATTAATTCTTAATTTAATATAATATACATGTAAACTTTATTTTAAATTCATATTATTATATTATTTAATATTTATAATGACTTTACCTCAAGATGTTTTCTCCTTATTTGGAACATGTTTTAGGACGCTTTGTGTTCCCATCCTCAGCCTTCCGAATTTATTATATTATTATATATGCAGAATACTAAATACTCTCTGTGTGTGTGTGTGTGTGTGTGTGTGTGTGTGTGTGTGTGTGTGTGTGTGTGTGTGTGTGTGTGTGTGTGTGTGTGTGTATGTGTGTGTGTGTGTGTGTGTGTGTGTGTGTGTGTGTGTGTGTGTGTGTGTGTGTGTGTGTGTGTGTGTGTGTGTGTGTGTGTGTGTGTGTGTGTGTGTGTGTGTGTGTGTGTGTGTGTGTGTGTGTGGCCTTGTCAACATTTTTTTTGCAACAGAAAAGTGATAAATATTAAATAAACAGATGATCTGTTTGTTTCAACAGTTTTTCTGCAACCGAATGGCCTAACGGTCATTATGTTCATACATTAGCTGGATTTAAGGAACAACCCATGAGTTACCATTACTGGTTGCTGTACAGGCTTCCTAGTCTGCCAGATCCTAGCAACCCACCTGGAAACCAACTTGTTGCACCAACTGGTAAACTACAGTTTATCCAAGATTTATAGACTATTTAAGTAGTATTAATGGGAGGGAAACCATGTAACTCATTAGGACTTTTAACATAAAAGGGGTCCCAATGAACAGAAGTAATAAACACATGGCAGTGTCTCAGTTGTCCAACATAAATGGGGAGGCCTGACTTTGGATATCTGGGAATGTTGGATAAAGGGAAAAACTTTTAATTGTAAACTGAGTTTATTTGTACAAATGGAAACGATAAAGAACATTAAATATGAGTGCAAATAAGTTTATGAATAAGACTAAATTAGTTTTAAGCTGAGAATTTTTATGTACTTTTATTGAAATGATCCTTTATCCATTTACTATTGCAGTTGATGTTAAGAAAAACTGGTAATTGTAGATTCTATTATGCTGATTGCTGCTTCCTTGTTTCCAGAAGAGCACATCAGTACTGGTAGCTTCCTTCTGTGCTTATTATGTATTATGTATCATTTTATCATTTTCATTGTCATCTGTAAGTTGGGCTAAATCTTTGTGCAGACCATCATTTAGTAACTGTTATGTCATGGAACCAAATGTCAGATTACTGTAACTCTGTGTATAAAATAAAATAAAAAACAGTAAAGAAAAACAAATGTGTCTTCTGTGCACATGAAATAAACGGAACAATTTTTGAAGTAAACTAAACAAAAATAATATTTATAATTAATTAATTACAATAATTCTGTGGCTCTTTTTCATTAATGCTAGTCTGAAAGACTAAACATCGACTTACTATAAAATAAAAAACATAATGTCTTTACTAAATATCACTATAGTATTGACGACTCGGAACACTAAGTTTTTTATAAGTAAAAACGTAAAGTTTTACCTTACAGCCTAAACCGGCTTTCACCTTTAGAAGGCTTCATCAGAGGCTGCCATAGGTAGCGTTGTCCGTCTTGTTGTTGGTGGCGGGATAGTTTTTCAAAAGATCGAAGCTGTGTGTGTGTTCGAATAATGCGTGCGATTTGAATTGTGTCTGTTCGTTTAGGATGTCGTTTTTATTTGTTTTTGTGTGTTTGTATATTTGTTGAAAGTTATGTGAGCTACAATCTTTCTAACCTTCAAAGTTGTGAACTTGTACGCTTGGACTTTGGCTCGTCTTGCTGAGTTAAATTCTTGGATTTCGTTGTCCATGACGTTGTTGAAAGTTATGTGAGCTAACGGACACGTCATGGACAACGAAATCCAAGAATAATGTCTTTATTGCAATCACTGTGTGAGGAAAACGTACTTAGATGCCTTGTTGGCTGGTAAGCATGTTGGAGTATTGTGTAACACCTATATTTAAAAAAAAATTAAAACAATAATTTAATAACAAAATGTTAATTTACAAGTATACAAAAGCAGAAATCATTCATATAATTTAAAATAAACATAACAATATCAACAGCGGATAGCATTAACATTGGCTGCTGAATTCAAGTTTCCTGCTTAAGTCATGGACGTTATCGCAGCCTGCAATAATGGATGAAGTCTTGAGTTTTCCCACTTGCAGCGTAATAAGACTATGGTGTTACAATGATCGGATCCTGTCACTTCTTCTTTGTGCTGTTGGTGTGCTGTATTCATTTATAACAGTCAAGCAATAAGTTACTTATAACTGTCACATGGTGGCATGTACACATGTACACGTTGTGTTAAGTTATACATTTAATGGTAAATGATATCCATTAATATTTTGTGTGGAGTTTATTACTAAGTATTTATTAGGTTTTCATCTTATTTCTTGCATTTGCTTATTTTTAAAACATGAATCATTTTACAGTTTGTAATAAATTTCTTTAATGGGACTTGGAAAATTCCTTTAATATGTTGAGCCTTAGTCAGCAGCAAAACAAATAAATGTTGAGCCTCTGCCTCCTGCCGTGGCCTGAGCATTTTCATGTAATTTTAAATGAAATTTAAAAACAACTTTTTACTTATACTAAATATACATATACTGGCAGAAAGCTCAAATCGTCCTCTTTCATATGATATAATGTGTGGCCAATAACCTGCTGTTTGGCTCTAAATTATATCATTTTCTAAAGTCTCTAATTTGCACAGCAATATCAATATCTAACTCATTATTATTCAAAACTTCATAAATTTCATCTTCAGCAAGATATTTATGAAAATCCGTTAAATAAACAATGCAATTAACATAATGAATACATAACTTTAATTTACATGCGTCAGAATACAACATAAACAACACAAAATGCACGTGTTTACAAACAAAGAAATTAAGTCTGTTTTCAAGCTCATGCTGCCATCTGCAGTTGTTTTGCAGAAATAAAATATTACCGTTAATACCAAACAAACCTACAGACATATAAGAGCCATCTAGTTCAATATAAACACTATTAAAATCATGGATGAGTTACGCTTGTCCTTAGGATCTGAGAATGGAAATACGTGGACATGTCATGCTCGTCCATAGGCCTCAGTGTGAAGAACAGTTAAGTATAAATAAGCTTGGTAGTTCTCTACCTGATTAAAATATCGTTCAGAATGTGACAGCAAGTAAAAGACAATTTAAAAGGGTGTTTAAAACTGAAAATTATGGAGAAACTAAGTAGTTGTGCTGGTGTGAAGTATTTTGTTGTTCTGCATATGGAGATGCTTATTCAGACCTCATGCCTTTGCTGCAACACCCATTTTCCAAGACTATCATACACCACTGCTTAGAGGACATCAAGATATGAATGGGACAGGTGAATTATCTCAAAATGTAAGGAACAGAAGAATCAGAAACAAGTTGTTGCAAAACATAATTGGTGAACCAAAAACTGACAATAAGAATAATATATTACAAAACATATTTAGAAGGTGTCAAGAAAAGACTTGGACATGCGAGTTACCCAAAAATAAAAAGAGCAGAACAATCAGAAACAACCTGGCTGCAAAACACAATTGGTGAACCAAGAGCTGACAATAGAACAATACAAGTATATAATAAAAAGTAGCTGATAAACATACATACGTACATAACGTTATTACTAGGGGGCGGATTTCTATGATATGTCATATTTTTTTCCTTGACATTATTTCAGGTTTCGGCTTGATTTAAACTTGATTCCACGTATTCTGATGAAGATTGATAGGGTTTTATTGTGCATATAATTGCATATTTCGGTAGTTTTTAAGTTTTTTAGCATTTAGCACTAAAATGCATATTTAAGTTATATTTTTTGACTTTTTTTATACATATTTAGACATTTATGAAGTTTTACAGCATATTTACAGTGAAAATAGATTATAATGGCATTTTTCATGTGAAAATGCATTTATTCGTTCCATATCAAATTGTGGTTCCATATTTAAAGTAGTAAAAAGTTTTTTCAGGATATCCTTAAAATACCTATATATCCGGATAAATGGTGAATAACGTGTGAAATGTCTTTGGAACGCGGATTTTCAAGTACCGTTAGGCCTCTATTGTTTGCCTCCGTGAGCAATAATGCCAGCGGGCAGAAGTGAAGGGAGGAGGAGGGTTTTTCTTACATTTTGTAGATAAGTAGTGTGGGGGACTGTAAAATATGGGTTTCAATTGATGAAACAACAGATGCTGATGGCACAATTGTCTGTTGGCACACTGAAAGAAGACAGACCTCGATAAATATTCCTCCTAACATGTGAAGTGCTAGAGAGGACAAATCATTCAAGTACTGCTGTCTTATTTGACGATACTTTGAATATATTGTGGCCAAATGGGGCAAAAAGAGAAAACGTTCTTCTATTTATTACTGACGCAGCTCCTTATATGATGAAAGCAGCCAAGGGACTGAAGATGTTATATCCGAAGATGATACATGTAACATACCTTGTGCATGCTTTACATAGAGTGGACGAAGAAATTCACAGTAACTACCCGGAAGTGAATAAATTAATATCAAATGGAAAGAAAGCCTTTCAGAAATCACCATTCCGCCTGCAAACATTTAAAGATACAGCTCGTTCATTGCCCCTTCCTCTCCAGCCTGTCCTAACACGCTGGGGTACCTGGATTGAAGCTGCAGTGTATTACTGCAACAATTATGACACCGTGGAGAAGACCATGAACTTCTTGGGCCCTACAGATTCTTCGTAAGTGAAAATAATGCAAGATTGTTTTTATGTTCCACTATAAAAACTGACCTGGCTTACTTGAAATCCAACTTCGGTTTCTAACTGAACAAAATCACCCAGCTAGAAGCTTCAGGTTCTGAACTAAGTGTTGCTCTGAATATTGTAAAATACACAGAACAAGAGTTAAAACGTGCAAAAGGAGTAGTAGCAGCCAAAGTCCGTGCAAAATTAGTGAGTGAACTAGAGAAGAATCCTGGATTTTTGCAACTGTGTGGTATAAGTGAGATTTTGTGCGAAATGGACCAGGTTCAGACTTCGAAAATGAATTTTCACCCTTTGACCTAAGTTTATTTAAGTACACCCCCATTACTTTGTGTGATGTGGAGAGAAGTTTCTCTTGCTAAACACCGACAACAAGAGAGGATTTTCATTTCACAACCTGAAAATGCATGTCATCATCAACTGCAACAATTCAGCTTGATAATGAAGACTGAGATCAGGTATGAATATTTTTAATAAGGGTAGTTGCAAGGAATGGGATTTGAGCAAGTAAAATTATTTAATTACTTTTCTCTCCCTTATAGGGCTGGTGCTGTGTTGCAGAATGCAGTTAAATGAGTTCGTGAATGCTGCACTGTGTGATTATCTTAAAGACACTCATTTGAAGTAGATAAATTAAAATAATAATTAACAGGATTAGCTCTATATTTAATAAATAAAATGAAAATGTAACACATACGTGTCATTAATGAAGTCATATTTTGGATTTTATTTGTCATGTTTTAATGTTTTTTAGGTCATAAATGCATGCATATTTCCTACATTTTTAGGTCATAGAAATCCGCCCCCTAGTTATTACTTAAGAGCTTATGACAGCTTACATACTAAGGCTTCCAAAAACATAAGTATTCATAAAAATCATTTTTCTCTGTTTATTAGTTACAGCAGTCAGTTGTGTCTGAATAACTGGTTATTAAGATGAAGTCATTTATAAAGTATAGATTTTATACATATGTATAGTATGTTGAGGGCTTGATTTCAGGGTGAATGCACCAGAACGGCATTCAGAACCTCTTGGATCAAAAAAACAATTACCAAGAAAATATACATGAAAAGAAAAACCTAATTTACTGCTACTTTTTAAATTGTGCCCCTCGTCAGCCCCTTTACAAAACTAAACATTTGGCAGAATCAAACGCCAGCACTAATCTTTATCTTAACTACTATCATTCAAAAAATGTACCAATAACCTATGGAGAAAATGGAATAAAATGGAATAACAAAACTTGCTTCAAAATTAAAACTACATGAAAGCTAACTGATTGGGAGCTTCCGAGAATATGTGCATTCCAGAATTTTTCCGGATAGTCTACCTTGAAATATGCTATTGAATCAATAGCAATATCTACAAGTCAATGTGAGAGGGCTGATTTCTGGCCATCATAACAGCATTGGACACAAAGAGTAAGGAAAAGTCAAGAAAGAAACAATATGAAAACACAACGATGAAACTATGGAAACTTTTTTAAAATGTCTGAACCACCGAAACCATCACTGAGGTTGTGGGATGATGCCATCACGAGTGACATATTTACGATTGTCGTGCAGCTAACCTGATGATGCAGCTCTATAGAAATATTATCAGTAAACTTTATTTCCTTTCTAGATACAAGTTTGTACGTATGTTAAATATTTTATAAGGGTTTAAAAATATAGACCTCCTTTGTAATAACCTGATGTAAATTTATATGCTAATATAAAATATACGTATATTTGTGTCTGTACAACTTTTGAATTGATGTGTTCTGGCACCTATAATTTTAGAAATCAACCACTGAGTATGTTAAAACATTTTTAAAAAATTTTGAGATATCTAGTAAAAGAAAAACTATTCTTCCCATATATGTCTGTAGTATGATTGCAGTTTGTCTAACCTAACAGCAGGCTTGTCCAAATGTCATTATGACTTTCACTGATACATAATAGATACAGCACAGCAACATGCTGTAAAAGCAGTGGATACACTTTTACAAGATAATAAAAATACCTTCACGTTACATGGAAAAAGTAGTACATGAAAAGCCACCGTTTGACCAGTCTTTAGTTGAAACTGACTGACCGGTTTTATTTTGTGTCTCAGAAATAATGTTTGTAATTTTTCATGTGGGTATGCCATGTCATTATGAATTATGACAGTGTGTGTCTGAACTGTATGCCACTGTGTTGGTTTATTTACCGTTTTGTCTGTACTGTGTACTTAAACAAAATCTGAATAAAAATTTTTCTTTTCTTCTTTACAGGTGTTGACGATTTGATTATTCAGGATGATGAGCATTACTTGTTTTGGTACAAGAAACTGTAAGCTTACAAGAAAGCATCGAAGGTCAAACGTAGGAGTCTGCAGCAGATAAACTGTTTATATGCATGGCATTTGTATTTATTGAAATACGAAAAACCTGATACTTGTATATTGACTGCATCAAATATAATTCAGTTGGTAACAAGAGTTTATTAAAAATGGAATACATATTTATATATATACATATATACGCTGTATGTTTAAAACATTTGGTACTGTAAACAACAACAACAATAATACAAATCATATAATAATAATAATAATAATAAAACCAACAACAACAGAAATAATTGCAATAAATGAATTACACTAGACAAATAAGTAATTTAGATTTTTATAAAAACACAATTTTGTCAGAATAAATTGTTTTATGGTTACTAATAATCTATACATTAACGTATTAATAAATTATATATATTACACACAATTCACAAGAACCATATCACAAAAACACAGTTTACAGTATAACAAAAAGTTTTAAATACTATTTTTATTTATAAATAATATAATACACATGAAATTAGTAAGTTAATTTAGCAAATAGTTTTTGATAAAAGTGAGAAAATTGCATTAATAGGATTTAAAGTGTATTAAGAATCACATAGCAAATAACATGATATTAACAGTTATCATTACTGATAATATAAATAAATTGTAAAATAAAAACATTAACGTTTATAATAAAGCTGATGGTATCAATAAAATCAATTTTATATGGTTTAAACTATAAGCAAAGATGCCGCCTTTAATTTCTCTCAGGCTAGCTTAATGTTAGTGGAGAGTTTCCATATGGTGGAGCACACGACCCCCCCCCCCCCATTCATCATTATTCATTATTTTTTTCCTACCTTATATTTTGTTGTAAACATTGTTTATAGTTTTTTATTTTCAAATTTTACGTATTTTAGTTAATACTAGATTTTTAAATTTATTCAGATTATCCAAATAATATTCAGTTTCTCAGTTAATATCCTGTACATGTAAATATGTTTATTACAAAAATTAATTACATGTTGGTAATGATTAATTGTGGTATTTTGAGAATACTCAATCATCCAGTTGGGTAATCATGTTTATTTGAATCACCAGTAAATCAGATCATAAATTCTGTTGTAAAATTATACAGAAAAGGTACAACTCAGTTACATACAGTATTAATCAGTAATTTTCAAAAGTTACATGCATCCATTTAACAAGTCTAGTTATTCATTTTACAACTTAAAATTATATGTACTACATACCAGGTACAAAAAATGATATTATTTTATATTCTATTGCTTCATGTTAGAGTAATGTATGCCATCATGATTTACTACAACCCTGTGTCAATGATATTCAATAACAAATCATGAAAATTTTTGAGTAGAGTCCACAGTCCATGATCACAGTCCACAGTTACCAAATCACGTTTCACAGTTACCAGACCTTTTAAACTGTTATGTAAAACACCCTGTTTAGAATGTTTTACTGTTTCCAAAATGAGCACCATTAAATATGTGGACAGAAGTAATAAGTTGGTTCTCAGTGCAGTAAAAGTGTCTTCATCAAACGCTTCAGAGTTGTTTTCATAGGTATCACAGTGACACAGTTAAACAATTTTATGTTAATTGTGTATATCACCAGAATAATTGTATATACATTTATTAATTTTCAAAACAAATCACGAACGTCAAGTATTATTTATTAAAAGTCTTTTTTTAATTATTTAATTATTTGCCTTACTTTTAGAAAATTATTTTAAGACAACATATTGTTCTGGCTGTAGTAATATGTAATCCCATTGAAAAATTCATTCCTCAGACTGTGTGTGTCAGAATTTTGCACCTCGGATTTTACTTCACATGAAGACCTGTACAAATAGGCTATATAAGAAGCCAAATAGAATGTGAATGTTTTTACCTCTTCAGAAACAGAAAATCTTCTTAGTTCTGTATCTGTTGATTTCCAAAGAACATGGATTGAAAGATATGATCAGTAATAGCAGGTAGCACGAATGCCATTGTATTATATTCTTTTACATAATACGATTACGCATTTATAAATGTTGTACCCAGAGACTAATAAAATTAACACTTCTGTATTTTATTAATACCAAAATGTCCTATGCCAAAGAAATTTACTATGTCCTATGGCACACAAAACATTTACTGTAAAAAAATAATCGGACCACCAGGTTTCTGTACATAATGTGAAATAATCATCCAAACTAAATAAACAAAGGTTGAGCTGTTGTTTCGAATTATAGACTTTAAGCCTTAGTAACTCTTATGAGCCATTCATTTGGAACGGAATAGAATAAGACTTGCAAGGAGAAGAAATTGAACAGCTAATTGCGGTAGTTGTTAGTTTTGTAGCCTCTCCAAAACAGAACAGTATGTGTTCATGTTAATGCTGATAGTGTGGAATACAGTACTGTACTGTAACAGGCAAAATAATAATAGGAAAAAGTTTCAGTAATGGATTAAAATATACTTTGTAGTTTCGCACACTAATCAAGTTTCACCATCTCCTTTATTATGCAAATCTGTTTCACTAAATGTCAAAGTAATACTGTAAAAGGTTTTTATTTTTGTATCGTTCAAAGATCAGTTTCTTGCTGGCCAGTTTTAGGGCAATAAATTTGCATTAATTGAGTACAAATTGCATGCAAATAAGATACACTGTAAGTACATTTTAACAGACAACAATATAGTTCCTAAAATTTTGTGACTTAAATTTTGTGTATTTAAAGCAGACAATTTTAAACAAATGATTCTGTTGATGAAACAGCATTGTTTTACTTGATGTTACCATGCTGGGATATATGACAAGATGACATTTTGATTGTAAATTTTAAGGGGTTACTTTCATAAACACCTTTTTGCATATTATGTTATGATGTTCAATTTTTTGGTCGTTTTGTATATCACTGAAAATCAGTAAATACAGTATGATGAGATTTGTTAAAATGCTTATGGTATTGTGTTGTGATTTTATAATTACAATATAAAAATGTGTTTTGCTCCATAAATTGTACACCAAATCAAAAGGATACCAAATCTATGTAAACAAAAATTTATAATTTATCAATTGATTACTACTATATATTCTTCTCTAACTTATACCTTTTTGTAAGGCATACTGAAATTCTTCAAGAACAGTCAAATAATAATAAATGAATTGTTAGAAGTCCAAAATTATCTTAAAATATAAAAGAGATTTAACTCTGCAATTAAAGAGTTGTACAAAAGAAAACAATTAATGTTTTAACTGGAGAGAAATACCTTAATTTCCTGTTACTGCAGTTTATTTGTATTGATTTAAATTTGTAAATAATTTCATTTGGAGTTTAATGTATACCTATAAAGCTTAATGGATAATTATCGATCACGCAACCCAAGATGCTAAAACACACACACACCATCTCCACTATCTTTCTCATTTTTATTACATTGTGTACGGTACTGGTAAATTCTTATTTCCAATTAATTTTCTATTATTATTATCTTCATCATATTTACTAACAGGATATTTAAAATACTTCTGTTGTTGGGAATATTTATTCTTGACATTTCATATAAATTGAAACATATTTGATAGAAAGGTCTGTTCAGTTAATGTTTTGTGTTTACAATCAAACTTTGCACAGTTTTGTGTCACTAACAGAGGTGTAATGATCAGTTTATAGTTTTACTTCATTGTGCAGTCTCAGAAACACTAGTCCCAAATAAGAATTTTAAAGCATAAGCTAATGTTAAATAATTCGTAAAATATTCATGGATAATTAAATAAGAAAGCCAAATAAAAATGGACACCGACTAAAAATACACTTTTATACACCTGATAATAAATCACTTTTTGTTGAAAGTAGTTAATATAGTGTAGGGCTTACACAATTAACAGAAATAATTGCAGCTCAGAAGACTTTAAATTGTAGGGTCCTAATTTAGTATCTATTTGTTGGAGTAATAATGTTAATATTTTTCTGAGAGCTTTAAGAATTATTTGTATACAGCTATTTTGACTTTGGTCACTCACACAGTTACTTTTAATATTATAACTCATCGCCAATTAACCATTGATATTACAAAACATATTTCATAGAACTTCATAAACAATATACAAATTTTTAAATGCCTACTACTATAATGATTTATATTAGTGAATACAACCTATATATACCACATAAATAAATAATATATTTTTAAATTATTATTATTATTATTATTATTATTATTATTATTAATACTGTTATTATATGTTATCATAACATGTATACAAAGTGTACAGTACGTATATATTTCAACATTTTTTGCTGTACCACTGGCTAACAATTGTGATATAATTTTGATAAAATTTAACATTTTTCTTTTAATTTATCAATAACAGTTTGCTTCAGACAACGATGAAACTGGATGTATCAAAGAATTATGTCTCAAAATACACGTTTACCTTACAAACATAATTTAACTTTCAGGTTTTGTATATAATGTGAAATATTCATTCAAACTGAATGAACAAAATTCAGAGATGAATATATACTTTTCTAATTCAAATTATGATTTAAATATTTTTTGAATAAATATTTTTATAACATACTAACTAATCCTGTACTGAAACTGTGAATAAATAGAATTTTGTTTCATTTGTAAATAATTGTTACTAAATAAGTGTCCTTGTTTCTTCATGTACATTTATATTAACGTGGCCATAGCATAAACATTCAAATATTTGAGAAAGTGTGTCAAACATTATTACTTTTATGATATCTCATCCAAGAGCTAGGACAGTGATAAAAAGTTTATTTTATTTGGAAAACATAGTTTAAATATTATACTTTTTTGTCTCAAGATTACGTTCTGGTTGGAAAAATTGTATTCAAAGAATGAGTTTGAATATCTGTAAGAATGAGTTATCAAGTCTGTAACTTCTGTAGCTCAAAGCACAGGTCATGAAAATAATCAAAGCAATGTATATTTATTAATCATCGGTAAACTGAATTTATGTGTTATAAATAAGAAAAATATAATATTCTGTGGTGTGTGTGTGTGTGTGTGTGTGTGTGTGTGTGTGTGTGTGTGTGTGTGTGTGTGTGTGTGCGCGCACGCGTGTGATAGAGAGAGATATTTCAAAGTATGAAAGGGAACAGAGGGTGATTCAGAAATGAATACACAAACTATTGATCTGCTTTTGTTTGGCTAAAACATATTTAGATTGAAGGAGAAGTTTAAAGCTTTTTGAAGGTATCTCTAAAAAGTTAAATTTTTTTTTATTATAGTAGTTGGTAAAAATAGAGTTTTGTACAAAGTACAATATTGTAAATAGTCTGCTGAACATAATAATATATGCACACATAATGTATGTATATATACACTGTGTGAATAAATAACATGGCCTGTTTGTGCATTTTAAAAAATCACTTTATGTAGTTTGCAGTTTCACTATTTAGAAACATACTGACAATGAACGCACCTTTATCAAGCCTTTCTACAACATGCAGAAAACATTGTAAATACTTTGAAAAAACTGTTTACATAATAATGTATAAAGAAAAAAATGAAATAAAACTAATGTTTTCTTGTAACGAACACTGGAAACGTTAGATTAGACATGAGATTTTGACACAAACAAGCTTAAATAAAATAAAGGCTGAAGTAATTAGGCAATGCCGAGAAACACTTTGCAAAAGCTTATACCATTGTCAGTTTTATTACATTAATAGAAGCATACGTATACATATAAACAAGTGTATATGTAAAGAACACAAACACAGATATATGTTCACTCACGACCCTATAAAATATATACTCACACATACAGTTGTCAAATGCTTTCAATACTATTGAAATTGTGATATTCATCTATTGAGCTTTGACCAAAAAATTTTTTATTGTTATATTCGTATGTCATTAATTTATAGATGATTAATATAAGTATAAATAACAACTTGTTCATAATGTAAATTTTAAATTTGACATTCTAAATAAAATTTCCTTCATTTCTATTTTTATGTGCTATTTTGTGAAAAATGAAGAAGCTTCATAAAGTCATCGCATAATAGATTATTTCATATTATTGTTTAAAAGCATTTTATGCCAATAAGCTTTCATTGACAATAAATATACCGTATAGTTAGTTAGCTTGTTCAAATTTATAATTTTTAATTGTTGTTCATTATTTGAATAAAAATAAAATAAAATGCTTTAAAAGCGATATGTTTGTTGTGTTAAAACCACTCTTCTGTCCTTCCTTCATTCCATATTGATTGGTGTAGAACATACTTTTCTTGTCAGCATGACAGTGTACTACTGAGGGATGGATGATGGAATAGAACTGATGAAGGCATATCTCAATCATCACATGGAAGATTATTTCAATCAAAGTCACTGTGAGTTCGGTACTAGGTGTACCATATTACCTTGACCACTGTGTCAATGTGATTTTAATTGCTATTTTAATTTTATCCAAATAGAGAAAACAATAAATTTTGTGCTCAAGGGGTGAACTGAAGAGCTGATTCATTGCTGTTGGTTAGAAGTGAATCTAACTGCAATACTAGCAACTATGGTTGTTGGTATTTGATCCAAATACGGTATTTATGTATAATATTTATATATTATACATTTATATAATATTTTACACACTGTTTATGTAGTTGATCTGGGGTAAATTTTCCTGCTTTTTTTAAAGTATATAATAGGTAAGTTTTAAGTTGCATTTCTTTAGTGTCTATAACTTTCCCTGTGGAGACCACTCACTAAATCTTATGTGTATCATATAATAGTTCAGCTCTTCCTGTTTAAAATGACATAGACAAATTTACAAAACTATGATTTTTCATATTTTTTATTAATTTTAAAATGCAATTGTGTATACGAAAGACGTTATAAAAGTTATAAGAAGTTTTGTGTTAGTTTACACTTGCAAAATGTTATGTAAAATCTAATTGTAATGAAATATATTTTTAAACCTAACTTTCGATGGTGTGTGACCATTATCAGAAGGGTTTTGCCAGATCATTACAATCTTTAGAATTTACTACACTACATTGTGACCACTAAAAAATTCTGCACAGCGAGGTAAGTACCAGGGTACATACCTACTCTTACAGGGTAGGTAACAGTTCTTCTTTTCATATAATTTTTCTAAAGTCATGTTCAACTTAGTAGGTTTGCGGTGGTTTATTGATGGTTCATGCATGTCGGTGAAAGAATCTCGGGTAGAACTAAGTTTGTACTTAAGGTACCAGTTTAACTTAAACTTGAAGACAACCAGTGGCGAAGCATCAGGGGAGACAAGGTAGACAGTGTCTCCCCAAATAATTTATTCATAAAATAATTACTTTTTATTTATGCATTAAGTTGCATAAGTTACTCAGAATGGTATAAAACTAATGTAAGGGTTAAATATCATACGACATAACGCGAGTGTGAGCCATGGAACCTTGCTGTGAGATGCAATTGTACGCGGAGTATCAGGGTAGACGTTACTTGAAATGTCTTTAACAAGGGTGGAGGCAAGGAGGGCTTCGGGTGGTGACAATGGGTAGGGACCTGCACGCGCAGCGTAAAAATGCGTCCCGTACATCACATCAGAAGACACGTCTCCCCTGCACTAAATAGCACAGAAATTCTCGCCTGGCTGCCTGTGTTTTTTTCAATGTGCTCGCGTAGTGAATATTTGTTTTTGTTGAGTTTACAAATTATTTTTATTGTTTTATATAGCTGTATAGACTAAGAAGTGTGTAATCATTTACGCACTAATTATTTAATAATATTGTTAAGTGTTGTCATTTAAGTGCTTTAAGCATACCGTTTAATTGGTTTACAGGAGCAAAATGAATACAGTTAGTACCAGTTCTATGGCAGAAGTATTTGATATAAACTCTGACAACTTTGATTTATTAGATTTTTTGTTAAAATACGAAATCAGTACGTTACATTTAGAGCAAAAAGTATTGCTAACGTCAAAAATATCTCGGACGTCTTTAGACTTGTCGCAGAAGGATGGAAAAGTTATCAGAAAATTTGATATAGTAAATATATATGGCTCTCTTGTTGTAAGCGAAACAAAACTCTGGACTTCTATTATTGTTTGATGTTTAATGGAGAGCAAGCATGGAGCATAGTTGTTGGAGAAGGCACTATAAAAAATTTTGAAGTTAAAGCCGCTAAACATGCTAGTAGCAAAACTCATATGAAAAATTCTGAGATGTTCCACATGCTAGGACGTAACAGAATTGAAACCATTTGTCCAAAACACCTAGAATTCAAGCAATACAGCACAATGAAAATGTGGCACGAAATCGAAGGATAGTAGGCCGTTTGGTAGATGTTTGTTATTTAGGGAGACAAGAGTTAGCTTTCAGTAGGCATAAGGAAAATGAGCAATCTCTCAAAAAGGGTAATTATCTAGAAACTTTAAATTTACTGGCAATGGAAAAGTCTTTCATGAAGAACATATACAGAGTGATTCAAAATTGCACGGCAATCTCTCGGTTCTATAACTAAAAATAAGAAAAAAATGAGACACGGCGGCGTGTAGATCTCATTTACAAGAAAATATGAACCGTTTTTGTAATGCCTGCAGTAATCCGGATTTTTCACCATCACAAAATGTGAATAAAATTTATGTTTTTCTGGCAATATTTTCTTATTAAGATTCATAAATGACACCAATAACAATACAATAGTTTTTTTTTTTAATATTTAGGCTAAATTATATAAAAATGCGTGTGTTTCAGACAGTCACTTAGCTATTATCTGCTAGAGGTAGCATTAACTCTATTTACCATAGTTTTACTGGTTCATTAAGAACGTCAATAATCTTAGTAATAGGTTGCTTTTGGCTGGTATTTTTATGTCTACCCAAATTATTTTGCCACGCTTCGCCACTGAAGACGACCACAGATTTTTTAGTGGTAGAATTTAGTATAGTAAATTCTAACAATGGTAATAGTCTGTTGAAACCCTTCTGATAAATAAAGAAATAAATATATATTGTAAACTGGTCACCAGACAAATATAAAAGTTATGTCTATTGACAGTACTTCTTAACTTACATGAATCATACTCATGTGCATAGAGAGCAGCTGAGTTCACAGAAAGTCTTTGAAAACATACGATTCCTATTTGCAAAAGAAGAAAAGTAAAATGTAAAAATGAAGTGATCTGTAAATTTTTGTAAACTAAAATGTGATAGATTATGTTCCATGTCATGTAACTAGTAGATTTTATTTAATTAAATTTCTATGCAAACAAATAGACATGTTCACACAATGTGCAGGTGGCATATGATGAAACAAAAAATCTCGCCCCGCAGATATGAAGTGTTAAACCAGAGGTTTCATTAAAAATATGTATATTAATAAAGGAAAATGTAAATTTTCTCATGGTAAGTTATAGACTTACTGCATGTTGGGAAAACAGCAACAATAATAACAGTGGGGGGGATATGGGTATCAAGTCCCCTGAGCTATTAAAAATTTCAGCAAAATTCCTTAATCACCTAATGTAGGCCTATTGCTAAGCCAGTTGCATGGTTTAAAATAAGGATTATAAATAACTGAAGGAATCAAATGAATTTAAATATTTGTAAATGAATAAAATAAAATTAGACTTTTCTTAATAATGACAGTCAGCATTTGGTAAATGTACATATCTGCAACATATTTCACATTTTTTTTTTTTTTAACTTTGAGGTGCAATGAATTTATAAAATTATATGGGAAGAATCCTGACTTTTTTCTGGCTAGTCCTTACTTGAGGCAATTTAGTAGTGAATATGTCCCCTGGACATATTACTAGCATATCGCAGGGGTAAGACATATGGTGGGGCTGCCACCTTCAGGCTTAATATCCAAGCCAATTTTCTGTCTGGCTGTTCTCCCATAAACTGGCTGTCTTACTAGACTAAAGAGACCAGTTTTCCCTGTTGATATATCCTAAGGATCTTTAATGTGGTGGTTTCTCCTTGCCTCCCACATCGTGCGTTGGTGACCAATGGAAGGTCATCCGTCTTTCTCACCCCAAGGGCAAGAGGGTGCCCTAACCTCTACTTGACAATGACAAGTAGAGAAGGGGCAGCTTATACCAGCTGTCACTTGGTCTCCAGAGCCACGTTAGCCACCTGTAGGTGTTGCCCATCCTCCACCACTTGGAGGGGTGGCTGGATATTTCCTTTCATCAAGGAATGAGACCGTAAGGCATTAATCAGCCTCTCGAGTACTTTGGGAGACACTGAAAAGTGAAGAGAGTATCAGCTTTCGTCAACTTCGAGAAGGCGTTTGACAGAGTGAATCAGAGCAAACTAGGGGCAGCACTGGGAAGGAAAGGGATCCCACAACATCTAATCAGACCAATACAGAGTCTTTATGTGGAGAATAAAATCTTAATAGAAGCATGGAAACCACGAACAGCTCCTAGAGTTGGGTTGATCAATTGTGGAGTACGACAGGGGTGTCCATTATCACCTTCTCTTTTTCATTTATATATTGACATTGTCATACAAAACTGGCAGATGTGTCTTCCAGAACATTTTATGATTGGTCACTCTACAATTTCTACAATTAACACTTTGTTGTTTGCGGACGATCAGCCTATTTTGTCGGACTCCAAAAACAGATTGCAGATGGGTATACATTTGTTAAATCGACTCTGGATTGCAAATATCCATACTTAAGACCAAGGTGATGGCTTTTTGTGGAACTGATCTCGTACGGGCAAAAATTGTTATAGATGGTACTGTCCTGGAACAAGTTAGCAACTTTGAATACCTGGGCTACAGTGTATTTTATAATGCAAGCAATGACGTGAATAAGTTGCATAAGTTCAACCTTATGTGCGGGACCATTAGGTGAACCCTTAAGTCAGCAAGTAAAGGAACACGCCTAAAATTCTACAAGGTGATGGCTCTTCCCATACTTCTTTATGGGTCTGATAATAGGACTTTAACGACAGGCCAGGCCAGTCAGATCCAAGTGGCTGAAATGAGATTTCTCAGGCATGTGGCAGAGTATACTCTCCATGATCATAGAAGAAACACAGATATATGGCAGGAACTGAATATTCTGACTATACTCGACAGGATCGCCCAGTATTGGCTGAATTGGTGTGAACATCTTTGCCAAATGGATGACTGCCACTTCCCCAAACAACTCCGGACCTATAAGCCAAGGGGACGGAGAGGTGTGGGACATCTGATGAAGCGATGCAGTGACCAGCTCTAATCTTTGCCTATTTGAGACCGGAACAAACCATCCTAGGTTTAATCCGTGAAGATGTTGATGATGATGATGATGATGTTGAATCCTGACTTTCTCATTTGACCAGAGGAAAATGGGGTGTGCAACATTCAAGCTAGTTCCCCCCCCCCCAAACAGCTATACGCCTTTTATTAATAATAATAATAAGAAGAAGAAGAATTTATTCTTTATTCAAAAAACAGTGCAATATAAATAACATACATTTAAAAATGTATTAAATTAAATTAATGATCTGTATAATTGGAGTAAAACAATACTAGTTGTTGGTGAAGTCCAAAATCATTCATTGACAAGTGGACATAGGTCCAAATACATCAAGATCATAGTGTGTGTGTGTGTGTTATATGAGATTATGTCCATTACTAGTCTAGTTAACAGAAATAGATTCTTGTGAATTAACAATGTTAATGTGTATTAGTTCATTCATATACATAAAGAACACTGTTTATACTGGTACATTATATACATTTATTTATTTTATGAATGCATTAAAGATTACTGTATGTTTATGTATTATATAAACAAAGAACCAGAACATACTATGGAGTTGGACTACACACATCTAATATACAAGAATTCAATAGTAACACGTTTCTAGATTCTAGACTCTACAAAGAAATATTACGATGATATAGAACACATACTATTTATATAGTATATTGTGGGTATTATATATTTTTATATCCTCAAATAAGTAGTGAATATATTGTTACCAAAAAGTCATCAATGTGAACACTCTACCTTCATAAATATAAACTAAATTCATATAAATTGAAAGTTACAATTTACATTATAATGAAATGAATATGACATTGACAATATTTATTTATTTTAGTTGAACAAAATGCTATGAAATTGTGTTTTAAAATGTCAGTGTTAAGTTCATTTATAATAATACAAAATGCAGTTCATTACTTACCTTGATAAGAATTAATCTGATTTATGAATAAAACATAGAACATAATTATATACATACATGCTGTTCAAACTTTCATTTTCATCTATTTATATTTATGAACTTACTTGTATGTGTTAACATTTTTCTTGCAAATCAACTACTAATACACAAGAATTAATTTTCTGTTCAGTTAACCGCTGTAGGAGAAATCAAGGAAGTCTAGTAATGGATTAGTGTTATTAGGGAGAGTATACTTGCTACGTAGGAGTATGGACAGTAATTTCTCTTCCTATTCCAACTGTTTCAGCCTAACACACACACACACACACACACACACACACACACACACACACACACACACACACACTTGCACATAGTTATAGTTTGTCTTTTTTTTGCTTAATCATAGAATACAATATAGGTACCATTACTGTTGGTGACATAAAGGATTTTTTAAATAAGCATAATAATCATATACATGTGTGTGTGTGTGTGTGTGTGTGTCTAATGACATTCTTTTACAATAATATCTTTAAAAATAATATCTCAACGAAAATGTAAAAACTCTGAAGAAATTAACAACAGAAAATTTAATCAAAATTTTAGATTTTTAAATTATAATGTTATACCGTATGGAAAATCATTCAAAGAAATGTACATACTTTTACATACTGTAATCGAATGTTAAAAACTTTCTGAAGGGTAAAGCCAGCACTTTAGAATATGTTTTTAAACAAATCCGTATGAAAGAAGGCGCAAAATGTCTAAATTAATATACTGCAGTCAAAGTAAGTGATTTTTAATAACATTAAATAGTACAACAAATTCAAATAGAAACAAATTTTTGCGAGCTCTGCAGTTCTTGTACTTCTGTTTTTTTTTTATTGAATTACTACTACTACTACTACTACTACTATTATTATTATTATTATTATTATTATAACAGACTACTCCAATAATATAACAGACTACTCCAATAATATAACAGACTACTGCTTCTGTGGGTGAGTTGTCATTTCCAGTCAGCTAATACCATCTTTGTTTGACTGATTCTGGAGTACTGTTCCATGATTTGGGTATATAGAAGGAACAGCACTGATCAGAAGATTGAGACAGTCCAGAAGTGAGTTTTTTGTTATCTACAGTATCATGGCATCAGTCAGCATTTTTTGTCATATTAGGTCAAGTGTAAACATTGGGGGCATTATGACCCTTAAAAACATAAGAGCACTACAAGAAGTGCTATTTATGTATACTGAATATGGCAGTCGATGGCACTGCCGAAATGCCTGGTTTTGCAGAAAACATTCATGGCCTTCTTGAGATAGATGTCTTGGGGATTGGTTACAGAGTGCCTTACATAAGATACAGAAGGCACGTATTTTTCAGACACTTGCGGCAGAGTGTGTTGGCTCCATTTGTGAGATCCATAAAAATGACATATAGTGTTTGTGACAGTGATGGTGTTGACCGTTTTTTTCTATCAGAATATTAATGCCTTTAGTAAGACTGTTATGAAGATACTGGAATGAGACTCTGACTGGAATGATATCTAATCATTTTAGAAATGTGTGTTGTGTATAAATTCATGTTACTTGCTGTTTGTTCTATATATGTGTAGTATATTTCTCTTTCTTATATGGTGTATTGATGTTCCCCTGAAAGATGTCCCAGTTAGGTAGAGTGCATACACCAACGTATTCACACTGTTCTATGCACTCTCTTCACATTCTGCTTCCCTGTTAAATAGAAATATTCAATAAGGTTGGAATGGCTATAAGGGGAGATGTGGAGGCCATCAGTTAAAAAAATTATTATTATTATTTTAATCTGTTTAAACTAAACATGTAAATTATACAATAAGTAAGTGTGTTTTGATTGACCATTTACTGACAGATGTTTATTGTAACAAAAAAATCAATTTAATTATACGTTAATTCTATTCAACAGATCTGCTTGGTGACATCTTTCTGAAAGGTATACTTCACATCCAACAGTCTGTAGGCAAATTTATTTGGTTGGTCATGTAGGCCTATCATACATAGTTGTTTACTATATTCGATGGTATGCTCAGGTACTTCTTGCCTAATGACTGAAGAAACTTTCTGAAATTACCTGTTTGGTAGCTACTGAGAAATTCTGTACAATATGTTCTCAAGTTGCTGTAAGATAAACATTAGTGACAAATATTATAGACAAATTTTGTTTTAAATGTAACATACAATTTATGTAGAAAGTGAAATACAATAATTTTCCAATAAGTTTTATTTGTAAAATAATTTACATAATTACAAGTGTGATAAAAATTACCCACCCTAAGTTATATGTCATTTTCATCAGATGTTGATTGTTTTAATAAATTAATAAGTTATCCCAAAATCAGTGGCGTACCTAGGCCACTGGAGGCCTGGGGCAGATTTCACGCTGAGGCCCCCCCCCCATAAGATTAAGTAATACACACCAAAAACACTTTACTGTTATATATTTATTGTCTAATTAGTGTGTTGGTACATCTAGTTAGGGAACTTTATAAGAAGCTGTAGTAATGTTTCAGGAAGCTGCCGCTAGGGTGTTGATGCTTTATGGCAGTACTTCTGAAAATATTAAAATAAACTATAAGTTAATACTAGAATAAGTTTAGGTCAGTTGGTCGAAAAAACAGGGCAGGGAGGGGATTCTGCTTCATATATGAACATCTCCTAGCATTGCGTTTCAGGACATGACAAT
Source organism: Magicicada septendecula (assembly GCA_034769895.1). Lineage (NCBI taxonomy): Eukaryota > Metazoa > Arthropoda > Insecta > Hemiptera > Cicadidae > Magicicada > Magicicada septendecula. The sequence goes on along the minus strand of CM068376.1, from coordinate 31,949,824 downwards.
AGAACATTTGCAAAAAATTAAAAAATTTACCAAAAAAACTTAATTTTCCAGGTCTGAAGGCTCACTACTAAGTGGAGCCTGGGGCAGTCCGCCCCTTTAGTCTGCTAATGCCCAAAATGATGACATTTAAAGACCATGTTCATGACATTATTAAAGACATTATATAGTATTGTGTGTGTGTTTGTGTGTCACAAAAATACTTATTATTATAAACCTTATTTTGTATACTTTAAACATTATGCACATATCATATTTAAAAACGTGATAATATCATATTATATATTATAATATAATATAATGTAATATTATTATAATATATATTATATTATAATACATAAGCCATTTTACAGACCTTGTGTTATAACGACAAACATACCTCAGTTACTATAGCATTATTCTAAATCACAAAATACCTGGTAATGTACTCAATGAAGTGCAATTAGCAGCTTATATGCAGGTAGGTGATGGTACAGTAGCCCTATATCAAGACGAAATGCTCCACTGAGTACCTTACACTTACAAATTTGTAATTAGTCTTGTGCCTTGCACATTTGGTAACTCTTTTTCAAGTTAACTAAACAGTAATATAATCTCCCATATAACATTCAACAAGCAAAATTGGTTTGGTATTCTGTGACAATGCATTGTTTTAATTGTAACACAGTACAATAATGTAGACTACACAGCATTCAATAGGCAGAACTGAATTTACCTGTCACTGATTTATTCGATGTTTCTAAAACAAGATAGCTTCTGAACACTTGTTACATTTACAATTTCTGTTATTGTACACATTTTTATGCTTTTTTGTGTATTTTACAATTCTACTTTCCCTTGCTACATTCGTACAGGGCAAATGTAAATATGTCACATATACTAAATGTGACCACAATCTTCCTCCAATGGCATTATAATGGAACTCGTTAGAGAATGTGGTAAGGGCATTTTATGATTCCTACATGTTGGTTATTACTAGGGGGCAGATTTCTATGATATGTCATATTTTTTCCTTGACATTATTTCAGGTTTCAGTTTGATTTGAACTTGATTCCACGTATTCTGATGAAGATTGATAGGGTTTTATTGTGTATATAATTGCATATTTCGGTAGTTTTTAAGTTCTGTAGCATATTTAGCACTAAAATGTATATTTAAGTTATATGTTTTGACTTTTCATATGCATATTTAGACATTTATGAAGTTTTACAGCATATTTACAGTGAAAATGGATTATAATGGCATGTTTCGTGTATTTTTCACACGAAAATGCATTTATTCGTTCCATAACAAATTGTGGTGTGTTAAAGTAGTCAAAACTTCTTTCAGTATATCCTTAAAATACCTATATATTCAGAGAAATGGTGAATAAGTTGTGAAATGTCTTTCTAATGTGGATTTTCAAGTACCGTTGGCCTCCGTAAGCAATAATGCCAGCCGGCAGAAGTGAAGGGAGTGGGAGGGTTTTTCTTACATTTTGTAGATAAAATAAGATGTATTGTGGGGTCTGTAAAATATGAGTTTCAATTGATGAAACAACAGATGCTGATGGGAGGTATGTTGCAACGTGACTGACCTGGAGAAATATTCCTCCTAACATGTGAAGTGTCATTAATGAAGTCATATTTTGGATTTTATTTGTCATGTTTTAATGTTTTTAGGTCATAAATGCATGCATATTTCCTGAATTTTTAGGTCATAGAAATCCGCCCCCTAGTTATTTCTTATTGACACAAGTAACTGGTACTAACAGTTGGCTTTCATTGTGTGCAGTAGTACTAAAGTAACCATATTTTCGGTTTCAGAAAATTATAATGTCAAAAATAATGATAAACTAATGAAGATTTGTGTGTTGCAATTTGCGAAAAATTGTGTAGGCCTATCTACTGAATAACAAAATATGAGCTTATTGGGAAAATGAATATACATTAAAAGAATGAATGTTATATAAAATACTTCTCTGAAGAAATATTTCTCTATATTCTTTTACAATGTATTTACTTCTTGAAACAACTTATCAATGTATGTAGGTCTTTATTTTGTGTCCTACATATACATCCTAATTTATAGCATTTTGTAAATTGCATTTTGTTTTGGCCTAATTTAATTTATTTTATATCCTAATTTTTATTATTTAATATTGTCAAGTAAACATTCTCATATAATGAAAATTAAAAATACACTTCAAATGTTTGGGGTATTGATCTCTACTTAACAAAGATTAAATACTTTATAAAATGTAAAGAATATTTTTAATCTGACAATACATAAAATAATTATATAAAACTGGTTATAAAGATGATAAGTATGCCTATATTTTAAAAAGTGATAGACAGTATTTTATAGCTCAAAATTTATACAACTGGTATAAAATCTATATTAGCTAGTTACAATCTATTCTTCTATCATCTGATATTCAATCTTTCTTTGATTTGCTCAGTGTTCAGTTTAGCTAACGGGTTAAACCAAACTAAGGATTTTTAAAATTACCTCTGGTTGCAGTATTAGCAATAAAAAAGATTGTTTTCAGTTAAATTAATGTTTTATTACATAAAGAAGTAAAGAATCACTTGCTAACATGATCAATAACCAGTAAATATTATATGTTTCAGGAATTTGTGATGTGACCAAATTGATGAAAGATGTAAATTCAACTCTAGGTTAAAGATGAAACACAGGCAAAACTGTAACAGGCTTGAACTTTTTTTCATCCTAAAGTACTTATTAAAAAGTTATTTTATTAATTTCATTTAATAACCAGTCACACACATTGACAACAGTGGATCATGTTTACGGACCATAATATTATTTTCTCAATTAATCTAAAATATATAGGCCTACTCCCTTCTATCTGTCACTGACATTTTCCATCTGGCAGCCTTAACAAATTTTGTTGACAAATTTGCCAGTTGATTGCCAATTGGATGGAGAATCTGAAAGATAGTACTAAAGCATCTGTGATCATGGGGGGGGGGGGGGTAATTACAAATTATTAAAAAGCCATCACACCTGTTAATGAATGAAACATATAATAATTTAAAACTTATCCATATTACAACTAATATAGGAAGAAGGAAATACAGATTTTTCAGCTGCTTTCTTTAAAATATTTCAAATTCAGTCTAAGGCTATTCCTGAAAGGGGTTTTTGAATATTTAAAAAAAAAACTAAGTTGCAGAAATGCATTCTCTCTTAACAGGATTGTGGAAAAGTCTTTTCAAGATTTGGGGGAATTTTCTTCCCACAGCCCAGTAGAACAACAAGGGTGACTACACGCCCCTTCCCACACTCCAGTAACTCTTGACTAGGGTGTGTTCATTTTGAAATCCGGAATTGTCCCGGGCTTTCTTCTGTTTTTTTTTTTCTTTATTTAACACGCTAAACATCGTTCAATTGTTTCAGAACAAAGAAATTAAGAGTCAATAAAAATTTTAATCTATATAAACACACACGTTTAAAATAACAACGACTTACACTTTCTAAAAATTAAGTATACTGTCATGCATATTCTTCTCATTCTTTGTACGCATCTGACTGGTGGGTGTTTGAGTTAGCGGATTTAACGCGTCATTCGCACAAAAAAAAAATTAAATTTTGTTTTACGTCGGACATTTTTTTTTTGTTACAACTTCAGTGTTCAGTCGCAAAAGAAAAATTAACATTAATGGGCATTCACTTTTCTCCCACTTCATTCGTAGAAGTAACACTGCCAATGGACACAAACCTGTGCTGCTACCTTGCTTGTAGTCTGCTCTGGCATGTACCTTTGTTAATTCATGGTTGCTGTCTATGCTAACGCGTTTATTCGCGTTTGAGTAGTCTGGTGCGGAGTTCGTGTCGTGTTACTAAAAACTAAAACACTTTTTTTATTTTATTTTAACTGGAATGTTTGAGTTTTGTTTGCCATTTTTATTGTTTTAAATTATTAAATGTGTCTCGATTCTTGCACTGAAGAATGGAAGAATTATTCATTTCATTTTGTAAACAAACTATCCACAGCTGACTGAGGCATGTTTACAGTGAAAATTTAAAGTTTTGTCAGTTGTTTTTATTCGTGTTTTAAGTCTGATTTAAAAATGGCAAAATTAACTGAAGATATGGTTATCGCCAGAACACGCCAGTCAAACTTGGCTGCAGTTTCAAAATTAAATTGCTGGTAAGTAATTTATTATTGACAGCGTTATTTATTGTTACTATGCTCAATTTGAAAATTGTGTGACTGTGTATTTTATTTTAGGTATAGTTACAATTTGTGGTACATTCAGACTTTCTTTGAACTTACAAAAATATTGTGATTGAATTTTTCGACATAACCTTAAATATATTTTAAGGTTAATATTTTTGTAATTACGTTCTGTGAGTACAGAGGTTTTTGAACGGCAGTGTAACAACTGTAATTAAGTTAACAGGTGTGTTTTGTGACCGTTGACAGTTAAATAATGTTTAACAAAAACAGTAGTTTTAATTCGGTTTTTTAGGTTATGTTGTGGGGATAGTTAATAGTCTGCAGAACAATATCACAGTTATGAATATTTGCGTAGTTAATTCGGTAGATAAATAAACTATAGTTCACTGATTGCTGGCAACAGTATAATCCCGTAATCGAGTTATGTTATGCTTACAACAGAATGATAAGTTACCATTTTGATAGCAAAACAAATGTCATTATCAGTAAATAATACTTTTGTCTAAATGTTTTTGCGTAGCATATGATAGTTGTTGAGTGAATTAAAAGTTACTTTCTGATTTGTAAACAAACCATTTATTTAATCAAATATATAAATATTATCTTACTTGTGCTTGTTTATGTTCTAGACTTGTGCAATGTATTCTGAAAAACTATTGTTTATTTTGGGAAACATGTATTTTCTAGTTGGAAATCAACAGAATCTGTGATTCTCTGTCTAGTTCATGAAAAGCAATTACTTTCACAAGGTATAAAGAATGATGTTGAATTAATTTTGAAAAATTATTTTTATTTACAAGACATTTAACCCAGATATGAAAATATTGGCCTGGGTTTTGTTTTGTCACTCGTAAACAATTATTGAATGCATTTACTGGCTAATTAATGCGCGCACGTGTGTGCGCGCACACACACACACTCACACACAGAGGGATGTAATCACTTCTCATGAAAAAATAATACAGATTCTGTCAGTTATCAACAAGAAATAATTATATGTTCACTGACGAATAACAAGGGGAACAGAGAGAGAGGGGGGGAGATAGCATGCGGATGAGTAAGTGAGAGTTACAAAATAATCAAAAATACTCAAGGAGTATATGGTATGCCTCGCTAACATTTGGAACTATGTATATGTATTTGGAACCAGTTGCAGTTTAGGTACCACAACTAGATTAGTTATAGTCATACATAAATCACCAGTTTATAAACGTAGGTCTGATGTTTCTAGACATTGTTCATTTATTAAACTCTTGATAAAAATCAAGTCAGAAGCTTTTGTAACAAACTGGAAGTTTTGATTGTGTTGTTAATCATAATGTTTATGGGTTAGATTATTAGAATATATACAATAATAAACCCAAATATGAACCTAAATACGAATAGGGTAAACATCTTGCAGGTGACGTAGTGCTGATACCTGCAAGCAAAAGAGATGAACGAAAGGCAGTGCTAGAAGAAAAAGAAGTGAATGGATAAAATCAAAGTCATGATAATTGGTGATAAGGAGGAGATAGATAGGAATCTAGGGAATATGAAAGGGAAAGTGAGACATTTTCAATGCGTAAGGGTGGTAATAGTTGAAAAACGATTGTAAGAAGTGGAAATCAAAGTAAGATTTGAAAAATGTTAAAACTGTACTGACATATAAATAAATGTTTCACAAATAAGTAAGAAATTATTATAGAAAGAATAGTGAATGTACCTAAGATAATTTATATATCTATTTTGACATTTGGGTATGAGTCATGGCTGCTGAGCATAAGACATCAAATATTTTAGAAAACCTAAAAATAGGAGTTACAAAAAGTGACAGCATGAGAAATGTGGGCATAGATGTTTCTCCATTATATGGTAACAGACTTTGGATGAAATATGTGTAGTTTAATTGTACATATAGTAAACCAAAAATTTTATTTAAATTTAAAACCACTTGTTTTTGTGAAGATCTAATTTAAATTCTGCAGAGCATTTTCGGTGACCGGTTGTATCCTCTTCTTCATTGCTGTGCAACTCTGTGCTCTTTTGGTTTCTCTGGTTCTGTGTACGTGTGTGTGTTGTTATATTGTTAAACTATTATTGCTTGGAATATAGTATTGTGTTTTTTGTTTTGTATTTGTTCAGAAAGTCTGTTCTTTTTGTGAGTTTGTATATGTAAAACGTCCTGAACAAATAACACTAATATGAAACCAGTAGATTGATTCATGAACAAATACAGATAAAAACTACACAATACTGACGCAGTGAAGCAGTAATTGATTAACAGTTGAATGACACACACACACACACACACACACACACACACACACACACACACACACACACACACACACACACACACACACACACACACACACACACACACACACACACACACACACACACACACACACACACACACACACACACACACACACACACACACACACACACACACACACACACACACACACACACACACACACACACACCAGTGAACCAGAGGAGCCAGAAAGCGTAAAGCTTGCCAGAAAGTTTGCTGATGAAGATGAGACGTGGACGTTAGCAAAAAAGGAACAAGAAGCACTGGGAAGGTTTGAAAGAAACATTGTTTTGTGTGTTTATGGCCTGGTTAAGGAAGATGATGAATGGAGAATAGGAAATAACCAGTAGATAGATGAGCTATTGAAGCATGAAGACATCGTAAGATTTGTAAAGACTCAAAGAATACAATGGCTAGTCACCTAGAACTGATTGATGATCAGCGTATGCCAAAGAAAATCCTGAGAGCAGAGATGTATAAAAGCAGAAAGAGGGGTCGACCTAGAATAAGATGGTCGGATGATGGGCTGAAAAATCTCAGAAGAATGGATGTGAGGGGTTACGCTGAGATAGCAGTGGATAGGAGACATTGGAGAAGATTAGTGTTGGAAGCTCATATTGGGCTGAATTGCTAAAGAAGAAGAAGAGCTTGCCAAGCACTGACGAAGAGGATATGACCCCAGCCCCCAAAATTGCTCTGCAGAATTTTTTTTTTTTTTAAAAGTGGTTTTAAATTAATATAATAATTTACTTCAAGAGCAGTGAAAGTAAGTGTAGTGAAGATATGTGACACACACACACACACACACACACACACACACACACACACACACACACACACACACACACACACACACACACACACACACACACACACACACACACACACACACACACACACACACACACACACACACACACACACACACACACACACACACACACACACACACACACACACACACACACACACACACAAAACAGAGGTGTGTGTGTGTATATATGTGTAGAGAGAGAGAGAGAGAGAGAGAGAGAGAGAGAGAGAGAGAGAGAGAGAGAGAGAGAGAGAGAGAGAGAGATGTTTCTGTGTCAAAACAATTTTTTTTTATTCTACAGTAGAGTGGCTTCTTAACTATCAGTTGTTGTGAAGCAGGCATAACAATTTGTTTATATTAACTAATGAAACTCTCAAACAATCTGTCATAAATTGTTAGGTGACTTACCTATCGACATCTCTCACTTTTCTATTAAATCTGCTCACCTCTTTAGTGACACTTTTACTTGTATCTTCTTCTAGTGCTGCTTTCATTCTGAAGGGTGGCAATTGTCAAGACTGTATGCATTTTTGAAGCTGCCAATGTAAAATGTTAAATACTGGTGTGTTTGTCCACTCTCAGAAATTGCTGTGCCATGAATGCCGTCTTCTATCTATAGATATTTTCCTATAATTATTCCTAGCAAGATGACTTGGAGTAGATGGTATTTTACTCTTTTTTGTATATGACCTAGATACTGATGTTTTTGCCTTTTAATTCGTAATATAACTGCCCATATTTTTTTTTCATTTGTGTTAGCACCTTCTCATTCACGATTTTTCTGTACCCCGTGATATTCAATATTCTTTGATACATCTGTACCTCAGTCGCCTCTATTTTCCTTATGTCTGTATTCTTCATCACCCTTGCTTCATTCTATAGTTCAGCACACATAGACCACTGCGTCTTGTGGCCATATTTTTGTTTCAAAATTCTGGTCTCAGCTGAAGAATAGTCTCGTCATTTTTATTTTTAGTTCAGATTGTATTTCTTCCAATACACAGTATAGATCTGTGTTTAGAGATCATCCATATTCTTTGCTAATGTCTACTACCTTATTGATTAGTGTCTGTAAGTTTTTACTAGGAGAACTGAATTCTCAAACTGTAAGTTATTCTGCCTTACTCTTAAATTTTACAAATAAAGACTGAAGATACTATACATCATTTTACATGTTTATACCGGTTCAGGTGGATTATTCACTCAATTATTGAATAAAATTGATTTTTTCAATGCTTGGGTGATTTTTTAGCTTGCACTTTCTATTGCTGAATCATTTTCTTTATAATTGCATTTTACACTTTAAATAATCAAATTTCTTTGGAAGTAAAAATTTTGTATTCATCAAGACTTGTTTAATTTGTGTGTCTTAGTACTTAGATTAGGGTCACAAGTATAGCTTGAATAGCATACATTTAGAAAACTTCTGTAGATATAAGGGACAACTTATTTTGAGAAAGATTGACAAATAAGAAAGAATTATCTTCAATTTATTGTATTAATTGCATAAAGCATTTCAGTGTCTTCAAAGTTATCCATTTGTATTAGCTTTCAGATAATCTATATTAACTTTCAAGAACAAAATATAAAATAATCTTGAACAGTATTAAATGTTGGACAATTAAAATACATAGTAGTGCTGGATGTATTTGTTTCATAATAATACTGAAGCTGTATACCAGAAGTCGGTATTAGAAAGCAAGTGCTTGGTATCCCATTGGGTCCTACTAATCTAGATGTCCCATGCAGTGCCATTAAATCAAGATGTGTTTTTCACACCCCAAGTTTGGTCAGTTTATAAAAATGATAATGTAACAGTAGGCGGCCGAAGCATAATATTGGGCACAGTATTTCCTTTTAAACTGTATGGCTTAAACTGGCAGACTGTTCTAACATCGTGTAAGCCATTAAAATAAATGGGCACGTAGTCAGCAGTTCAGATTGTGATAACTGATAACTATGAGTAGTGCGAACTGTGCATGCATTTTTAACAGTAACGGTGCCTAAAAAAGGAAGTGTTATTTCAACAATGAATAGAAAAAAATCATTTAGTCTTTTCAGCATCAATTACTTTACTAAACAGTGTTAATTGTTAATTTCAAAAAAGTGTTCAATTTTTTTTTTAATTTAAAATCTGGTCACCCTACTTTTTATATTAAATAGCAAGTGCAGTTTTACAAATAATTTTACAGAATATTCTGATGGAATATACAGAAGATTATAAAAAAATGGAAGACGTTGATAAGAAATTAGAGGGAGAGGACGTTGTGAGAATAATTAAAGTACACTGAATGAGGTGGTATGGATACTGGTATAGGGAAGAAAGCAGCAACATTAAAAAATTTTACCGAATATAGACCACTGGGAAAGAGACAAGAGAATGGGCAAGAAGGAGACGAGGGAAGTGATGAAAATAGGAATGAGCAGAGGAGACTGGTTTTAGAGGCTAAGAGGGATGTGGTGCACTTAGTTTCTGATAAAGTTAGTTTTGTCCACCAAGCATAATTTGAAACTGACGAAAGCAAGACTTGGAAGTTTCAGAGTATTCAGTTGTATAGATTTGCTATGGAATGACTTTGGTGTGTTACATTTGTGGTTCTTTTGTTTGTAAAATACTAGCAACCTTGTGGGGGTAGTCCAGTCAGTCTGAACACAATTCCTGGTAACACTGTAGTACCAAAACACATGGATTCCCAAGAGGACATATGTTTTATTACAATTATGATCGTTTTTTATAACTAGAAAACACTTTTGTACCAAAATAAGAAGTCCATTTTATAGTTTGCTGTCATGAAAACAAGCAAATTCGTCAGTGTTTATTTTCCTACAATATCTCACCACTGTGCAATACATGTCAAGTTATAATAACCTATAAATATGAACACCAATTAATGTGGGACAATACTGGTAGTTTACATTGATTATATCGAACTTAAAACTTCTGTTTAACCGATTTGCTTTTAGACCAGTAGATTTTACGTAAGATTGATTACGATGGTCCATGGGCGATATGGGCACGGGACAGCTGACTAAAGCAAGTCTGTGGAAGCCATGGGGTTGGTACCAGAGGTGTTAAGGGCACAGGATACACCAAGATTCATATTTCATCTGTGAAAATATAAAAAGGAAAACACACACACACACACACACACAAAGTTGTTGTGTTTGTGCATCACTTTCTGTGTCACATAGTATGCACAGTTCTTGTTTTATCCTTACAGGTTTAGAAACATGTAGCTGACGTAGTTTCATCATCTTTCTTTTTCAGTAGGCCTATCCCAGTACTTCTTCCTGATTACCTAATATTACATTTTCTGCGGTATTCTCTCTGGAAATGTACACATTTTATGGTCCCTGCAGTGTTGCTATATCTGTTATTATTGAGTGTGCACATAATTTGTGTCGTGTCTCATTATTTCTTGTATTATATCTTGTACAGGTTTTTCCACCTTTTAGAAATTAAATCACCGATGGTTCCAGTTGTTGATCATTATCTGCTTTTCTTGGTGTCCTTTGGGATAGAGTTGTGAAAAACTTTGGGGAGGGGCAAAAGACAAAAAGTTGCAAACCGAAATTCAGTGTTAGGAAAAAGTTGAAATATTAGATATTCACATGCACGCACACGCACGCACGCGCGCGCGAGCGCGCGCGCACACACACACACACACACACAGAGTCACTAATTGCGTTCTCGAACAGAAATAACACTGTTGTACACCATTATAGTAAAAATTCCCGATTAGTGCCTTCAAGGTTCACAACGCATCATCAGATCAGATATATGATATTTTCCGATCTGATGGAAGTACATATACAAAATGGAAATACATATTTCCGATATGATGATGAGATGTGAAGCTTGAAAATTGCTAATCAGAAATTTTTGATATAGTGGTGCGCATTAGTGTTATTTCTGTTTGTGATTATAACCACTAACACAACTTTATTATTAAACAATTAGGTTCATATATCATAGGTTTGAATGGTGAAATTAAATGAGAATTGTATAAACTTTAGGCCTACACACACACACACACACACACACACACACACACACACACACACACACACACACACACACACACACACACACACACACACACACACACACACACACACACACACACACACACACACACACACACACACACACACACACACACACACACACACACACACACACACACACACACACACACACACACACACACACACACACACACACACACACACACACTGTTAATGATTTCGAGGTTCGGCCATTAATCATGAAAACTCAGTTTTGCGATGTTTCGAGATTTATTCTTCTCATAATCATGCCTACAACATTAAAATATAGTCTTACTACAATTATATTATTTGTAAGTGTGTATAGGTGTGTGTAAAGTCATACATTACTATAACTATTTACTTACATTAACTGTGAGATGAGCTACAGCAACCACATTACACTAAACACTTATCACTGTTCCATACTATGGAACAGTATATTAATACGGTCGATAATTAACATTCCTATATATATATATATATATATATATATATCCCATCATAATTTTGTTTGCAAAAAATTTGGTAATTTTATGGTTTTGACAACACATCGAATTTCATAAAAAAAGTGTTTGTAATAACTGGTTCCTATTAAATGAAAAATTTAATGTCAGTTTTGTCAGAAAAGTCACTACTCCGAAACCTCATGTCTGAAGGTGTAGCTAAAAAAATCATGTTATATTGGAAATATTATGTTGACTTATAATTGTATATGTTTCCAGGGGTAGCGAGTTAGTTGATGTATCTTTGCTCAGGAAGATGGTTAACGTTGAAGTTCTGTCTCTAAGGTAAGACTTTAGTTATCAGCTTAAATAGTGTATTTATCTCCTGATAATCTTACAAATTGATTAACTATTTCTTTTATGAATTTGCTAACTGCTACAATTTTTATTGTTCGACAAAGCTTTTCGTCATCACTGACATCATCAGGTCTTAAACAACCCTCGTTTTTAAGCTTTGTTAAATGACGAAAAGCTTTGTCGAACAATAAAAATTGTAGCAGTTAGCAAATTCATAAAAGAAATAGTAAGGATGGCTGCTAATTTAAACAATACGGAGAATTGATTAACGTATTATGAAAAACAAATTTGAAGGACTTACAGCTTTGAAGGGCTTAAATTTTCTAAAGCAAATGGTAAGGGGTAAATGAAATACTTGCTTAGTTGTTAGGTCGCTGAGAGGTATTAGAAGATTATGTAAAATTAAATGAATAGCGTGTATGAAACAGACGAAATACGATCTAAGATATTAACTAAAGTATTAACATTTAGTGTGAATACAAGTGTGAGGATTGTTATTTGATTAGTGTCAAGTAAACATTTACACATGTAATGTATACATTTAAATACAAAATAATAAAAGCGTTTTTAAAAATATATAAACACTTGGTACGTTTCACAGTTTTTATTTAACTCTGACCGCTGTTTCAGCTTATTAAGCTGTTGTCAAAGAGATCAGTGAACAACTAAACAGAGGATGTTAGGGCAGTGAACATATGTTTAGGCTTGTATCCGGACATGTGTGGGGTGTGATGATGGAGGGGGGTTGGAGAAGTTAAGAGAAGGTCAAATGTCTGTAAAAACTAAATATAATCTGAATGAAAAATATAAAAATTAACTAAACTAAATAACAACTTTTAATAAAGGGGATGCACAGAATTCAGTTTGTTCGTTTGTTAAATTTTTGTTACTTTTTATTGGTTTTCTAATTTCTAGAATTTCTAATAAATCTAGAAATGATCTTTTGCAGATAATTGCTTACAACACAATCACTTCATAGATACAAGAAACATAACACTACTGCACAACATACAGAAAGGTAAAAAAATGGATTTATTAGAAATTCTAGAAATTAGAAAAGCAATAAAAAGTAACAAAAATTTAACAAATGAACAAACTGAATTCTGTGTATTCCCTTTATTAAAAGTTGTTATTTAGTTTAGTTAATTTTTATATTTTTCATTCAGATTATATTTAGTTTTTACAGACATTTGACCTTTTCTTAACTTCTCCAACCCCCCTCCATCATCACACCCCACACATGTCCGGAAACAAGCCTAAACATATGTTCACTGCCCTAACATCCTTTGTTTAGTTTGGTTGTTCACTGATCTCTTTGACAATAGCTTAATAAGCTGAAACAGCTGTCAGAGTTAAATAAATACTGTGAAAAGTACCAAGTGTTTATAGGCTATATTTTTAAAAACATTTGTATTAATATGTTTCAACAATTGGCCAATGAGTCATCAATTAATATCATGACAAAAAAATAACTAGAATAATTGAAAATGAAGGTGAAATTGTACTGAATGGAGATTAATTTTATATCAGATAAGTGCTTCATGTGACTCCTTTTGTTAATAGTTTTTTAATACATTTCGAGACATGTGTACCATAATCAGAAAACATATAATGCACAACTTTTATCTGGAATGTGCCTCTTATTTTTATATACACCAGGGCGGTGTTAAGGTTTCTGAAACAGTTTGGCGTAATCTGTCGTATATGTTCATCTTAATATTTAAATTATCTCTGATGTGACACACATCTCGAAGCACATAAAAAACAAGCAAGAATAACAGGGCAGAATAACTATTCCTGTGATAATTTTATAGGTAAATCCGTAAATTCGTAGTGACCGTCAATCGATGAATTTTTCCGGTGAAGGGTTTGTGAGGATCAAAAAATATAATACAAATTTTAAGTTATTTGTATTGATGTTTTGATAGTGTTTATTGTCATCATCAGGACAATTGTTGCTGATGCCAAACACACAACTGTGATAAATGTTGTGCTTTTGGCGGTTGTGTGATAAATGTTGTGTCACAGTTGTGTGTTTGGCGTCTGCAACAATTGTCCTGATGATGACAATAAACATTGTCAAAACGTCGACACTAATAACTTAAAATTTGTGTTATATTTTTTGACTGATCCTGACAAACCCTTCGCCGGAAAAATTTATAGGTAAATTTACTTATGTAATATATGTTACAAGTAACAATAATAATAATGATGGTAATGATTGTTATTATTTTTATTATTGTTATCATCATAAATTTTGTTTTGATTCATCCACATAACTAGTTGTTGGTATTGATTATGGGTGTTTGTACAAACTTTAAGAACATTAATAAAAAAAGGTCAGTGTCAGACATTTTGTATCTGAGATTGCCACAGTTTGGAAGTGGTAGGTCTAGAAAGTAAGCAAACCTATTTCATTAGTTTTAATCCACAGAAACCAAAACCAGGACATATCATTTTAAGATAAATCTTCAAACAGAAACGGATTTCCATGTATGTTAACAAACTTGCCATTGGTAGTGCGCGTTTCAGGCTATAACCAGATTCACTGTTGAAACCTTATAAGCTGTGCCGTTTCCACACCAAGGTTTTTCCTGTTTGCTATATTAAGAATATTACTTTTTGTTTCGTATTGCTCCAGTATCAAAATATGTTACTGGATTAGTTGGGCGAAAGCTTTGTTTGACTACTATTTCGAGAGGTCTGAGACTGTATTCCCAGGAAGGACGACAAAATAGAGTCGCGTTTTCCCACCTGTGGAAACTGGCATGGGTCGGGATGGTGTCTGCTAGAACTTGTATGACAATCGTGCTCAAAAATTAGAACAATCCCAGACACAAAACCTTAAAAAAAAAAAAAAATGTTGAAAAAATAAAATTGATTTTTGAAATCACCTTATTGCTTTAAAAAATAAATTTCTTGTTTATTAAATACACTTAATTTTATTAATAATAAAATAATGTGTACACACGTACAAGCTACTTTATGTATTGTAAAGCGGTACCATTCTCTTAACTCTTAACGATATTTTAATTAAATAGGAAGTATTTTGTTGATTAGACTTTCAGGGCCGGTGTCATAATTATTTAAATTATCATCTGGGCTGTAAGGCTGTGGTCTTCCAAAATCTTCATGGTGATAGATGTTATTCGCGTGATCAGACGTTTCGGCCTGTGGAGGCCATCTTCAGTGAAGGACTTTATTAAAGCTGAAAAGGTGTACGTCAGTCAACCATAGTGCTATGGCAAAGGCTGGAAGAAATATTAAATAAGAAGTATTAAATAAATTATTAAAAATTAATTGGAAAAGTAAATTTGGTGGGGGGGGGGGGGAGTACTCAGTACTTTTGTGAGCCCCTTCAAAAGATCAGCCTCCCAATCGGGTTTCCCTTTCTAGAATGAGGATAAAATTTTCCTGACGCATCAGTAAATATCATTTGAACGCTAAAAATAAAAGAAACTGAAGTTACTTTAATTAAAAGACGAAATCATAAGGTAAGAATACTATAAACGTTTGTAACCTGACCAACGATATGCTTAATATGCTTTTGAAATTCACCGTTACTAACCGTTTTTAAGGATCGATAAAATCCCGGACTTATATAACCCCTCAAGCTGTGGCACCGTCTCTGTGCACCAGTCAGTAGGACGACTTTCTAGACTCGCCGTTGCCACATTACTATTCATCAACCGTAATGTCGTCGTCATTCTGCTGTCGGTGTAGTCGTTGCTTTCCGTGTTGGTCAAAAACGTAACTACATTGATGCGAATTAATTACGACTGTAACGATTGCTTTGATTGCAGTAATATCCTGCCTCTACTAAACCGCTTCGGTGATACAGAAACGCGTCTATTATGATTATACTTGGTATCGTTTTCGACCTGGTATTTGGCGTTCTTGATAACGGGAACTTGGCAAGGAGAGATGAAGGTTTCTTACATTTGTTGGTGCTTGTGAACGGTGCAGAGTTTAATATTTTTGAAACTGTTTTTTATGTTTCTAATTCTGATATCTTTGTCAGCTTAATTCGTTTTGCGTGGCTGTCCGGGTCATCCAGGCAACACTTCAGCTGACTAAACAGAGCCCTGACTTTCGTGTTCATCACGGATTTCAAGACCACTTGAGTGTTAAAACAAAACTAAGACGTCACTGACAACATTGCTGGACAACACTTGAGGAATATAGGCATACGAGGGTCAGTTGAAAAGTTCGCGGAGCGACATCTATAGCTCAGTGGTAGAACTAAAATATTTCGTGTGCCGCAAGATGTATACTTCGCGTTAATTTCCAGATATATCTGTCAATTTATTCACTTTTTAATATCGGTTTGTAATTTTCCTGTTACGCGTGTTTTTAAAATGCACAAAATCAAACATCGTGTTGTGATGAATTATCTGTTAAGAACGTTTTAACGCTAATGGAAAGTCAAAACGAAATTGTAAATGTGTTAGGAGATGCTGCGTCTTCAGAAACAACGGTAAGTGGGGCACACTCGAGTTTAAACGTGGTCGTACAAGCACTGAAGACGATCCCAGCAGTGGACGTCGAAAAAGTGCAACAAAAAATGACAGTATTGAAAAAATTTCATAGTGTGTTTTAAGACCGCAGATTGAGGAGTGGATGACATTGCTGAAATCATAGGCATCTCATATGAGCGTGTGCATCATACTTTAAATCAAGAACTTGGTGTGAAAAAGCGTTTTTGGTGTGGAAGATGGCTGTTGCATCTGGAGTTGTTGGATTTTTTGGGCGTCCAGTGTGGGGAGGGGGATCATCTTCAATGCTCGTACGACCACGTTTAAACTCAAGTACCTGCTTACAAACCGTTGGTCGCAGCACATTTACAATTTCGTTCTGAATTTCTGTTGGGGCTAAACAATTTTTAACAAAGAATCACACGACGATGTTTGATTTTGTCCGTTTTTCAAAACACGCATGACACGTCAATTTTAAACAGCTTCTAAACAATGAATAAATTGTTAGATAGATTTGGAAATTAAAAGGAGTTCACATAAAATACAAATCTTGCAGCACACGAAAAATTTTATTTTCATCGCTAAGCTACAGATATCGCTCCGCGAACTTTTCAACTGACCCTTGTACTTGGCCACACTGAGCGGAGAACTCCCTATGCTCTTTATAGTTCCCGATTCCCTAGGACGTAGGCGTGGTACGCTGTTTTATAAGAACCGTTCGACATACAAGAAAGTTAGTGTGACCAGCATTACCCCCAGGTACTCATTTCCATAGGCTGAGTCGATCCGGGAATCGAAATCGTGTAGTAGCCAGGCGCCATACATGGGCATGGGCCTGTTATGTCAATTCCCAATTACAGTCATATGATAGCATATTAACTTCTTTCTGCATCACATGCGTGTTAGTTGGTGTGGTGTTAGTTGTCCAATCGAAAACGGGGTAACTCTCGAGACGGGAGAATTCTAGTTGACTTTTGAGTTATTATGATAACCCTGCGGTGTTAGTTGTCCAATCGAAAACGGGGTAACTCTCGAGACGGGAGAATTCTAGTTCACTTTTGAGTTATTATGATAACGCTGCGGTGTTAGCTGTCCAATTGAAAACGGGGTAACTCTCGAGATGGGAGAATTTAGTTCACTTTTGAGTTATTATGATAACCCTGCATTGTTAATTGTCCAATCGAAAACGAGGTAACTCTCGAGACGGGAGAATTCTAGTTCACCTCTTGAGTTATTATGATATCGCTGCGGTGTTAGCTGTCCAATTAAAAACGGGATAACTCTCGAGATGGGAGAATTCTAGTTGACTTTTGAGTTATTATGATAACCCTGAGATGTTAGTTGTCCAATCGAAAACGGGGCAACTCTCGAGACGGGAGAATTCTAGTTGACTTTTGAGTTATTATGATAAACCTGAGGTGTTAGCTGTCCAATTGAAAACGGGGTCACTTTCGAGATGGGAGAGTTCTAGTTGACTTTTGAGTTATTATGATAACCCTGAGGTGTTAGTTGTCCAATCGAAAACGGGGCAACTCTCGAGACGGGAGAATTGTAGTTGACTTTTGAGTTATTATGATAAACCTGAGGTGTTAGTTGTCCAATCGAAAACGGGGTAACTCTCGAGATGGGAGAATTCTATTTCACTTTTGAGTTATTATGATATCCCTGCGGTGTTAGTTGTCCAATCGAAAACAGGGTAACTCTCGAGACGGGAGAATTCTAGTTCACTTTTGAGTTATTATGATAACCCTGCGGTGTTAGTTGTCCAATCGAAAACGGGGTAACTCTTGAGATGGGAGAATTCTAGTTGACATTTGAGTTATTATGATAACCCTGAGGTGTTAGCTGTCCAATTGAAAACGGGGTAACTCTCGAGATGGGAGAATTCTAGTTGACTTTTGAGCGATTATGATAACCCTGCGGTGTTAGTTGTCTAATTGAATCGGGCAATTTTTTTCGGACCGTGGTTGGAGGAGTTTCGATAGTCCGAAGCACTGTGATGTTTTATAGAGATGAGGAAATTTTACGAGTTACGAATTATAAAATATTTTCTATAATTTCAAATAAAATTGAAAGAAACGCATAGAAATCATTAAAGAATGTTTAATGTAATGTAAGTTAAAAAAGGAAATAACGATAATTGAGGAAAGGAAAATCGATTCGTAACGTAAAAGTGAATACAAAGGAAATGGTACAAAAGAAAATCGGCGATTAATTTCGCTAAAGATATCCTGTCGTGTTGTTTTGAATGTACAGACAGCTCTTTGAACCGTTGCTTTATACTTTGAGTAAACTAAACGACGCATTTAAAACCTGGAAAATTTATTTGCCTTCTTTTACACTACCACGTATTAGGCACTTTGCCTATTCCGACTTCAAAGGCTGTCTTTCCTTCCCTCCAATCCTTCTCGCTATAGGGTTACAGTCTAACGCTGCTTTTGGAATTCTTCCCACGTGCTGTCTCCATTTCCTTAGACACGTGTCTATGTCCGTATCCGACATAGTAAAAACCCTTACTTTTGGCAAAAAGGACATTTCCGACACTTCCTTGCTCCCCTGTCTCACTGCCATCCATTAAGTTTGGTTAACCTTATGCTTTAGCGTTCCGTGTAGCGTTAGAAATTTTCTGGTCTGGCTGTCAACATCTGTGTCATAGTTATATCAGTATCGTACGTAAGATAATTAAAATGATTAACCTGTTAGCGACGGCTGTCTTACATTGGACTGATTCGGGTACCTTAAAGGCCCATATTAATAAGAGACGTATCTAGAATTTGGCTTTGGGAGGCCCGAGGTCGGGTCAGCCTCGTACAAAAGAAAAAAACAAGTTAAGACTAATCAACATTACTATCTTCAAAGTGTCTGAAAAACGTGCGATAACATCCCGAAATCAATCCAATTAAAGTAAACGGTAATAGCACATTAAAGATACGCGTTATCGAAACGTTGTTAAAAGATACTTATTGACTGAATTGATTTTCCTATATTTCATATTTCAAACGTATACCCTTTTAATGCTGTCTAATAAACCTGTTTGTGTACTTAATAAGCGGTATGGAGAACCATACATGATTTCCATGTTCTAAAATTTATATTTAAAATCATTTTCGAAATGAAATATTTCGAGAGAAACTACTTCTTTCTTCAGAAGTACTGTGGTCACTAACGTATACCACGTCACGTTAGCGCACTCGGTTTTCACTGAAGATGGCAGTCGATGGCACTGGCGAAACGTCTGGTTTTGGAGAAAACATTGGACCATGGCCAAACACCCCGGGAAGGAATTTTAACAACAAACTACTTCTTTGTTGCCGATAACGTAGTACACATAAAAAATAATCCTCCTCTTCAACTATCATTTTAATTTATAGAAAATTACCCCATCCCCCTTCAGATACCCTTTTCATTTATAGATATTTCATCTACCTTTCTACAGTTGATTATTATGACCTTCTTTTCAGGATACTTTATTTATCAAAATTAAGTACTTTACTCTAGTTAAAACATAAAACGTTGCAGGTAAACTACACCTTCCCCTTAACCGATTTTCACCAAAATCAATAGGCCTTGAGTCCTCTACAACTCAGGCACATATGCAAAAAATAATTTGATTCTGTTTGAATTTGTGGTAGTTATCGTTCGCCATAGAAAAATTCTACATACAGACAGTCACACAGACACTTTTCGGAAAATAACTTTTCTTGATGTTTTGAGGGTAGTACAATCAGAATCAGCCCTTATCTCGAACACGATTTTTTTCGCCATCATCATACTTCCATTTCCTTATGGAACATGGAAGTAAAAGAGAGTTAGTACTACATGCAGTGTACATGTAGCTACATTAGCGTACGAAACTGAAAAAATAATAAAACAAAAAAGCCTAAAAATAAGAAATTAAAAAAATTCGTCTACCTTTTCCACTTTCTGGGGAGGGGGTCCGGTCCTGTTCGTCACCCCCCCGTATATACGCCCCTGATATTAATATGGCCTTCTGTGTCGATATGTTTTGGCTGACTGGATAACGCCTGCAATTTGTACATCACACGTCGACTCGAATTAACATCAGAGTCGTATTTATCTGACAGCGTAATCCCAGGGTGTACCAGAGCCTCCCAAAAGATCATCGGTATAACGTAGCTGAGATATTACAACTTGGTTTACGCAAATCGGAAATGTTAATTTTTACATCAATATAAAAATATTGTACAGTTGTGATTTGTAAATTGTTATTTATAATAAAAATTAACATTTTTTGTAAAGAACATTCTCAGAATAATGCAAAGTTGTTCCAGTTTCATAAGCGCATGACTTTTGTATGATTTTATGATACTCCACTTCAACAATACAAAAATTAATTAAAAAGAGAAATCTATTTACCTACATTCACCATAATTTTATATCTGCTAAAAGCATAGGAACTTATATAGTATGAGATTATCTCTTCTAATTTAGCAGAGGATGAGAGATAAGACACATAAAATATATTTATAACCAGACAAATGAAAAAACAGTACGGTATTAAATATATGCTCATAAAATTTCAGTAAGAACGACTAATATTCAACTCTATATTCCATTTTTTCTAACTACTTACAAATTAGTTTTGCTTAAAAACTACCAGTTACATAAAAACTATTTAGTTTCTTTGGACCCCATGAAAAATCTTGTAAACAAACAAAGACTTGGTTACGGACTTGGTTTACGGAAATCGGTTTCGACAAATTGGACTCTGTCCTGATCACTATATTTGTATCCTTATAAAAACCTTTCAGTCCCTGTGTCAAATGCCATGGATGACCCCTTGCCACTCGGAAGTAAATTCGTATCCAACGCCTTTCCTAAATCAATAAAGATTTTACGCGTTTACGCGTTGCTTTTTATATTTGAAATGTAATAGAATAAACTAATAGGCGTAACAATGGTTCCAAGTATTTTCAGTCCGCGGACCCCTGAAAAGAAAACTAAATATTTTTCGGGCCCTTCTGAATTATGAAATAAAACAAACGATAAATATGATACACAACTTTTTTATATTAATTAAAATATATTAATTACGTTAAACTCTTAACTTGCAAAATTATAATATTAACGACGACAAACATAGTTTGATGTAAACAAAGAATCTGCTTTAGAACAGTTATCTCCGCAGCGTTGGGTTTAATGTCCGATAATTTAAATATTAAGTCGCTCTCAGCTTCAAGTATGTTTTTGTCAACTTTGACTTCAAGTGGAGAAAACGGTTTTACGTGAATAGCCTATGCAGCGTGAAATAGTCAGTAGTTCAGGATAGTCGGGGCGGTCATATACCGAAAAAGTGTCAAAAAGTTATGTTTGTAATTTAGAAAATTGTTATTTTAACGAACTGACAGCTATCGCAGACATCAGGTTCCGGCAACCAAAACTGTTTCACGTCATGACTGAAAGGCGTTATTACACCCGTTAGTTTGAAAATATTCGTGTCATTACAATTAGCTCGAACAAAACAATACCGAATTTCGTTCTAATGGGTTTAGATTCTGAAAGTCACCTAAAGTCACCTTTGAGAGCGTAACAAATTTATGTGTAATTTTTTAAATGCTGAATATGCTTTTTTTAATGTTCACGGATCCTCCATTTTGGGAATCTCCGACCCAATAAATACTGAAAGATTGCATTGTCAGGCTTGTCACTGAGGATGCCACGTGATAGAAACGAGCGAAACGTGTGGCTTTTACAGTAATATCAATAAATGGTGGTTGTTTAGAAAATGTATAGAAGTGAAACTGGTTCGTTATTTAGGCGCTGCCACTGTCCGGTAAGAGGACGCTACTCTGAAGGCTCCTATTCTCTGCACCGATGCCATACGTTTCTTGTATTTCTCTGGATTCCGCGACCGCCATCAACAATCGCCTCTTGCTTGCAGTGGGACCTCCTGTATTGGCCATAAGCCTGCTGAGCTTTGTTCATCTTGTCTCTGTAATTCCAACTGTCTCGTGTTTACTTGCTGAACTGCTACTTGTCGTGCTCTGGACGAGGCCTTTCAGTGTCGTGGTTTAAGACTTCGTAACGCTGAGCTTTGTTGTCATGTCAGCCGCCTTATCAGCTGCATAAGAGTACTTTGTACGAGAGCTTTGAAACCCCGTAGGCATGTAATTGCGTTGTTTGTAAGTACAGCTTCAGCTCCCACTTGAGCGGTATGATTGTGGGGATCCGTCGCCGGGTGAGCAGTACTATCTCGGTCTTCTCGGTTGCACGATACAGGCCGTGTTCTTCAAGCTAGGAGCCCGCTACCCTCTTTACTTGATTCAGGCTTCTTTGTGCATCATCAGTGTTTCGTGCTACAATCACTGCCGCGATAACATCTGCGTAACCTACCAGGAAGTGTCTGGCGGCGTCTCCATCCGTAAAATTCCGTCGTAGGATACGTTCCAAAGTCAGCCCTGGGTAGCTCCGGCGATGACTTTGTTACTACGAGGTCTATTGTCTTATCACATATTAATATCCTGTCATTCAGATAGCATTCCATCATTCGGAGGAGATACTATGGGATTCAGAAGAAGTGTTTGTAATATCCAGCGTTGCCAACAAGACTCTCATTCTTGAATACTGATTTCCCTGTCTGGCTGCATGGAAAGTTCCGACTACGTCTTCCACTGCTTCAGTATTGATCGGCCTTTCCGGAAGCTGATTGTCTGTTAGACAGGTTTCCTATGTAAATTTGATTTCAAAATAAAGCTAATGTAGTGCGTATGTGTCCACGTGAATTGCACCAGATTTGACTACTCGTGTATTTTATAGGCTATAGGCCTACCTTGTTTAGAAAAGAAAACTTACCGTTTTCCGTAAATCATTGCCTTTAAAATTTGTAACATTCCCCCCCAGGAGGCCGAGGCAGCCGTGCCCCCCGCCTGCAGGGAAATACGGCACTGTACGTACAGAGAGAGAGAGAGAGAGAGAGAGAGAGAGAGAGAGAGAGAGAGAGAGAGAGAGAGAGAGAGAGCAAATAGCAAGTAATATTAACGTTTTGTGCGTACAATGGAATTAGGCGCGCAGTAAACACTTGCATTAGTTCGGGACACCTACTCAACTGTTATCGTAATTCACTGATTAGATAAACCAGATTGAAATAAGTCTCACGATGATAAATTAAAATTATCACGCTTGATAACCGTGCATCGTCTTTGTTGCAAAACAGTAATTTTGCCTGACATTAAAATGAAGTCGGTTACTTGCGGGAGTACATGTGTACCATCTCCCTTTTTCCCGAACACGTCCTCTTTTTTAACCACAAAATATTTGTTCGAGAAAACGATAAAAACACGCCGGGAAATGTATTATTGATATTTCTCGGTTCCGTTTCGATGTTGCCAATGAAATAACTTTTTAATAATTTTGTATCTCTGTACCTGGTATTTTGACTACGCATTACGCAAAATTAAAGTATAAAAGACACTTAATCAGACCGGTTGTTACTTATGGACTGAAAAAAATGACAAGAAACATAAGCAGGTTTTTTAAAGAAAGATCGCACGACTTGTTTATGGCCCTGTTAAAGAAGATGACGAATGGAGAATAGGAAATAACCAGGAGATAGATGAGCTACTGAATAATGAGGACATCGTAAGATTCATAAAGGCTCAAAGAATACAACGGCTAGGTCACCTAGAGCGGATCTTGAGGGCGCAAGTCTACAAAAGCAGAAAGAGGAGGCGACCTAGGATAAGAGGATCGGATGATGTGCTACAAGACCTCAGAAGAATGGGTTTGAGGGGTTACACCGAGATGGCACAAGATGACACGGTTACAGGCAGGGCTCACGTTGGGCTTTAGTGACGAAGAAGAGAAGATTACTACATACTCTTGCTTATTGAATCTGTTCGATACAAAGCAATAAGCATAACATGGAGAGAACTACAATAACAGTTCGATGCTACGTTATATACACGTACAGTACATACAGTTTCTCAACGACTAAAGCGGAAATGTTAGGTTAATCTTTGTGACTGCAGGCTTTGTATGCCGTTTCACTGAACTAAGCAACGGTGGCTCGCCATAGGTAGGCCTATCTTTATCGGTGACGAACCACGGAGCATCGGTTATCAGCCTGAAACATTTCTATAATGGCGATGTTGGGGTCGGAAGCTGTAAGCTACACGTGCCCAATAACGTTTGTGAAACTTGGTGTCCGGTTGTTTATCTGGGTATATTGCGCATTCAGCTGTCGGGATATGTTCCCTGTTTGTCCGTACAGTTGCAAAAGTGGTATGTGTAAGCTATACGTGCCCAATAACGTTTGTGAAACTTGGTGTCCGGTTGTTTATCTGGGTATATTGCGCATTCAGCTGTCGGGATATGTTCCCTGTTTGTCCGTACAGTTGCAAAAGTGGTATGTGTAAGCTATACGTGCCCAATAACGTTTGTGAAACTTGGTGTCAGGTTGTTTATCTGGGTATATTGCGCATTCAGCTGTCGGGATATATTCCCTGTTTGTCCGTACAGTTGCAAAAGTGGTATGTGTAAGCTACACGTGCCCAATAACGTTTGTGAAACTTGGTGTCAGGTTGTTTATCTGGGTATATTGCGCATTCAGCTGTCGGGATATGTTCCCTGTTTGTCCGTACAGTTGCAAAAGTGGTATGTGTAAGCTACACGTGCCCAATAACGTTTGTGAAACTTGGTGTCAGGTTGTTTATCTGGGTATATTGCGCATTCAGCTGTCGGGATATGTTCCCTGTTTGTCCGTACAGTTGCAAAAGTGGTATGTGTAAGCTACACGTGCCCAATAACGTTTGTGAAACTTGGTGTCCGGTTGTTTGTCTGGGTATATTGCGCATTCAGCTGTCGGGATATGTTCCCTGTTTGTTCGTACAGTTGCAAAAGTGGTATGTGTAAGCTACACGTGCCTAATAACGTTTGTGAAACTTGATGTCCGGTTGTTTATCTGGGTATATTGCGCATTCAGCTGTCGGGATATGTTCCCTGTTTGTCCGTACAGTTGCAAAAGTGGTATGTGTAAGCTACACGTGCCCAATAACGTTTGTGAAACTTGGTGTCCGGTTGTTTATCTGGGTATATTGCGCATTCAGCTGTCGGGATATGTTCCCTGTTTGTCCGTACAGTTGCAAAAGTGGTATGTGTAAGCTACACGTGCCCAATAACGTTTGTGAAACTTGGTGTCCGGTTGTTTATCTGGGTATATTGCGCATTCAGCTGTCGGGATATGTTCCCTGTTTGTCCGTACAGTTGCAAAAGTGGTATGTGTAAGCTACACGTGCCCAATAACGTTTGTGAAACTTGGTGTCGGGTTGTTTATCTGGGTATATTGCGCATTCAGCTGTCGGGATATGTTCCCTGTTTGTCCGTACAGTTGCAAAAGTGGTATGTGTAAGCTACACGTGCCCAATAACGTTTGTGAAACTTGGTGTCCGGTTGTTTATCTGGGTATATTGGGCATTCAGCTGTCGGGATATGTTCCCTGTTTGTCCGTACAGTTGCAAAAGTGGTATGTGTAAGCTACACGTGCCCAATAACGTTTGTGAAACTTGGTGTCCGGTTGTTTATCTGGGTATATTGCGCATTCAGCTGTCGGGATATGTTCCCTGTTTGTCCGTACAGTTGCAAAAGTGGTATGTGTAAGCTACACGTGCCCAATAACGTTTGTGAAACTTGGTGTCCGGTTGTTTATCTGGGTATATTGCGCATTCAGCTGTCGGGATATGTTCCCTGTTTGTCCGTACAGTTGCAAAAGTGGTATGTGTAAGCTACACGTGCCCAATAACGTTTGTGAAACTTGGTGTCCGGTTGTTTGTCTGGGTATATTGCGCATTCAGCTGTCGGGATATGTTCCCTGTTTGTCCGTACAGTTGCAAAAGTGGTATGTGTAAGCTACACGTGCCCAATAACGTTTGTGAAACTTGGTGTCCGGTTGTTTATCTGGGTATATTGCGCATTCAGCTGTCGGGATATGTTCCCTGTTTGTCCGTACAGTTACAAAAGTGGTATGTGTTGTTTTCTATTTAGTTTAATTGGATTCTCCATTTTTTCGCCCATTTCGCGGTGTCATCTAGATCGCTTTGTAAGGGATCCTCTCTTTGGTTCCACAGTCGGATGAGACAATGGGCGAGGTAGGGAAATACATCGCGCTTATGGATTTCACGTTCGCTACTATAATGCGACTTGAAAACCTCGACCGATAAAAATGAAGTACTAGATAAGTCTACAAAATGTATTTTGATTTTGTAACAGTAGATAAGTAGTAACTGTATTTTAATTCTTCATATTTTTGTATATGAAAATACATAGATCGCTTCCATAGATCCTATATATGCACGGGAAGGTGCTGTAGCTTGGGCCAAATTTTAGAATTTCTTGTTTTATAAGGCGCTAACTAATATTCTGCAAATTTTATCCAACATAGTGCAAACTACGTCCCTTTAGGTATAAAAATAAATAATCTTAAAGTCAATTCTATGGTATATCGTAACTGCACAATTAGCAATCGAGACCACGTGGTTGTTTGCAGTTGATAATTTGGAGAAGAAAAACAAAATCGTCGTGTATTACAAACAGGAGAAGCACGAATACGTAACTACGTGGGTAACACGTTTCTTTACATCATACGGAGACGTGAAACCTAATTTATGTATTCCTACTAAAAATAAATAAATAGTTTGACTTAATAATAAATTTTACAAACTCGTGGAAGGAGTGCAGGGTAGGAGAGAGAAAAACGCAGGTTCAAAGTGGACTGAAGGTAGGAAGAAGAGACATAGTGAAAAGATGAAAGAATACTGGAGAAAAAGAAAAGAACAAGGAATAAAGAATTGAAATTGACATGTGGTCCTCAGATGGCCGATACAAAAAAAAAAATTTCAAACAATCTTGGAAAAACACCTAGAAAAGAAAGCCAGATTCTAGACTGGCCAAGCAAGTCTGGAAATAGAAACCTATAGACACAGGTGTGTGGGTAGAGATGGCTGGAGGATTTTTGAAGGCGGAACAGGCCGCATCTTGCTTATGCCATGTTGTGAAGATGATGATGATGGTAATAAATTTAACTAGCAAAACTGATATTAAAGTTAAATTGTACTGATGGAATGCAAGCGTGATGCCTGTTCTCACGAAACTTCTTTGACTGTCTTCCTAACGGACCGTTTGTTAACTGGCGATAAACGTTTTAATGGCCGATATCTTAATTAACGGCCGTTATCTTAATAGGCGTTTGAGCGACGTGTCTGAGTTAAAAACGCTTGTTAACACGACAATGCTACCATGATAATTGTCGATTTTGCTCCGGATTGGCGGAAAAATTTAAAATAACTTTTAAAATGGACTATCTGTAGGGTGGCGTCTCTGTTTCGTAGCTTTCCTTTACAATGTTTACGCGTACTTTTGTGGTTTATTTACTGTTTGCACTTTTTGTTACGTTTGTTTTGTTAAGTCTCATGGTTTTATCTTTGTTACACGTACTGTGATAGTTTTATTTGTTGTTTGTTTTTTGTATCAGCCATTTGAGGATCACATGCCAATTTCAATTTTTTATTCCTTGTTCTTTTCTTTTTCTCAAATATTCTTTCATCTTTTCACTATGTCTCTTCTTCCTGTCTTCAGTCCACTTTGAACCTCCGTTTTTGTCTCTCCTACCCTGGACTCCTTCCATTTTTAACACTTTTTCCCGAAAAACTTCTCTTTCAATTGGTTCTTCTGTTTATATTATTTTTTTCTAAATCCTTTTTGATTTCTTTAATCCAACTTGATGTTGACTTCTTCCCCCACAGATATTTGAAGATCTGTTTTGTCGTCCATTCTATATAAATGTCCAAAAAATAATAGTTTTCTTTTTCTCGTTGTTTCTGTTATATTTTCTATACTCTGATATATTTTATCATTACTTCTTAATTTCCAACCTTCTGAAGTTTTTCGTGGGCCTAATATTTTCCTAATAATTCGTCTTTCCAATATTTATAATTATAATTCAATGCTAGACATTCACTTGCATATAGCCATTCTGGCCTCACTACTGTACTGTAATGCCTTATTTTCGCATTTTTAGATATGCACTTTTTATTGTAAAAATATCTTTAGTTATACCATATGCTCTTTCCATTTTATTAATCCTTTCTTCTATAGCAGATTTTTCTAAACCATTCTCTTGAATTATTTCCCCTAGATTCTTAAATTTTCTAACCCTCTCTATTCGACCAGTATCTGTTAGCAAGAATTTTAGCGCATTTTTAATGTTCTTGAGAGATTTGTTTTTTTTCTGTAGAAATTCTTAAGCCTGTTCTACTGGCTATGTCATCTAAAAAATTAACTTGTGTTACTGCAGATGTCAGATGTTCAGAAAGTATAGCAAAGTCATCTGCGAATGCCAAACAGTTTATTTCAATATATGTGTTCCTTCTTCCCAACATGATTGGTGATGTTTTACATTCCTTAAAATTTTCGTTCCAAATTCTCACTACTTTCTCCAGGACACAGCTGAAAAGAATTGGGGATAAATCATCATCCTGTCTTACACCGTTTGTCTGTTTTATTTTTAGTTATATTTGTTCTGAAAGTCGTAAGAAATTGAGTTATTATAAAAACTATCTGTTGGATGGCGTCATTGTGTATTGGCTTTCTATTCCTTAAATGTATCGCGGTTTCTGTTTGTTTTATTCCTGCTATTGTGGATATTCCTATTGAACTATCTGTTATGTAGGTCGGAGTCAATCGATAACTAACGCACTGTTGGGCCGTCGTCAGTTGATTGAGTTTTGATTATTATAAACGTTTCGGCCACGCCTCCGGAGGCCATCTTCAGTAGACTCACGTTCAAACGGAACGCATTTCATTGTAGAGGAATAAGCAACATTTTAATATAATGTTCCCATCTAACCTCAGTTCTTCGGTAATTTCGATAGTAACTTTCTTGAGAGCCTGTAGTGTTCAATAAATTTTGACTCATTCAAATGGTCCAAATCGATGTCTGTTTTTATTACCGGCATCAAAATTGTGTTTTTTTTTTTTGTTTCGTTGTCATTTCGGTGACTTTCTAAGTATTTTACATTATTTTAGTGTCAAAATTATCTGTAATCCATTTTACTTCCATGTTCCATAAGGAAATGGAAGTATGGTGATGGCGAAGAAAACCGTGTTCGACATAAGGGGTAATTCTGATTGTACTACCCTCAGAACATAAAGAAAAGTCATTTTCGAACGGTGTGAGTGTGTATGGCAAACGATAACTGCCGAAAATTCAAACAGAATCAAATAATTTTTTGCATACACGCCTGAATTGTAGAGGACTCAAGCCCTATTGATGTTGATGAAGATCGGTTAAGAGGAAGGGGTAGTTTACCTGCAACGTTTTATGTTTAAACAAGAGTAATTTTTTCTATGACGAACGATAACTGCCGTAAATTCAAACAGAATCAAATAAATTTTTAGATATATGCCTGAGTTGCAGAGAACTCAAGGCCTATTGATTTTGGTGAAGATCGGTTAAGGGGAATAGTTATTTTACCCGCAACGTTTTATGTTTTAATAAGAACAAAGGACTTAATTTTGATAAATGAAGTATCCGGAAAAGAAGGTCATAATTATCCACTGTAGAAAGGTAGATGAAATATCTATAAATGAAAAGGGTAGTTGAAGGGGAGGGGGTAATTTTCTATAAATGAAAATGGTAGTTGAAGGCGGGGGATAATTTTTTATGTGTACTACGTTATCGGCAAGAAAGAAGTACTTTGTTGTTAAAATTCCTTCCCGGGGTGTTTGGCCGTGGTCCAATCTTTTCTGCAAAACCAGACGTTTCGGCAGTGCAATCGACTGCCATCATCAGTGAAAATCGAGTGCGCTAACGTTAGATGGTATACGTTAGTGACCACAGTACTGTGGTTAAGCCTGAAGCAAGTAGAAAGAAGTAGTTCCTATGGAAATAGTTCATTTCGAATGTGATTATAAATCTTAGAACATGGAATTCGTGTATGGTTCTCCATATCGATATTTTTGTTTGTCACAGTGGTTTGTATTATGTACGTGTACGCAAAAATTTAAAATGAAAATGAATTATCTAACGAAAGAACAGAAAACAGAGACAAAATAAATTTACTATCACAGATATAAAACAAATGTGACCTTACACGAGCAAAACTAACGTGGGTGTACACGAATTAATGTTAGTGTTAGTTACCGTCAAGTTAATAAACTGAGATTCCTCAAACAGGTTGTCTGCCATTAAATTCTTAAAAGCTGCTAATGAAACGGCGCTTGAAAGTTGTGGTGGGTTTGTGGCTGGAGTCGTGTTTCAAGGCACACCGACTCTTCCGGTCCAAGGCACATCGCCTTCCATAAAATTGTAAATCATAAGTGTAACACTT
This sequence comes from Magicicada septendecula, assembly GCA_034769895.1. Taxonomy (NCBI): domain Eukaryota; kingdom Metazoa; phylum Arthropoda; class Insecta; order Hemiptera; family Cicadidae; genus Magicicada; species Magicicada septendecula. The sequence goes on along the minus strand of CM068376.1, from coordinate 31,918,858 downwards.
GTAATTATTTAAATTATTATCCAGGCTGTAAGGCCGTGGTCTTCCAAAATCTTCGTGCTGATAGATGTTAATCGCTTGATCATCAGACGTGGTCTTCCAAAATCTTCGTGCTGATAGATGTTAATCGCTTGATCATCAGACGTGGTCTTCCAAAATCTTCATGCTGATAGATGTTAATCGCTTGATCATCAGACGTTTCGACCTCACCTCTGGAGGACATCTTCAGTGAAAGGACTTAAAAAACCGACAAGATGTACGTCATTACAACTACAGCACTGTGGCAAAGGCTGTAAGGTGTACAAGAAGCCAACACACGCAGACAGATACCTCCATAAGCTGACCAGTCACCGTCCTAGACAGAAGCGGGCAGTGTTGAGGACATTGGCGAATTTTGAGCCTTTGACACAGTGCTTTGGTTGTACTGACCTACATCTTGTCAGTTTTTAAGTTCTTCCACTGAAGATGGTCTCCAGAAATGAGGCCGAAACGTCTGATCAAACGGTTAACATCCGTCAACATGAAGACTTTTGAAGACCACGTTCTTACAGCCCGGATAATAATGTAAATAATTGTGACGCGGCCGTGAAAGCATTAGAAACAGACTATAATAACTGTAAATTATATTCCTGGATTTCGTTGTCCATGACGTGTCCGTTACTTAACTAAATATAATTATTTCATTACGGACTCGGAACACAAAGTTTTTTGTGGGTAAAAACGTAAAAGTTTTACCTTATAGCCTTAACCGGTTTTCGCTTTTAAAAAGCTTCTTCAGAGGCTGCCGTAGGGCGCACTGTCCGTCTTGTTGGCGACTGTATCGACTTTTGAAAGATCGATGTTGTGTGTGTGGGGTGTGATATATGTTCGAATAATGCGTGTGATTTGAATTATGTCTGTTCGTTTAGGATGTCGTTTTTATGTGTTTTTGTGTGTTTGTATATTTCCAAATACGTGTACATGGACATTCTACACGTACACACAAAAGCCCGAAAATTAGACACTCTAGAACAATTGGAAATATACAAACACACGAAAACACATAAAAACGACATCCTAAACGAACAAACACAATTCAAATCACACTCATTATTCGAACATATCACACCCCACACACACAACATCGATCTTTCAAAAGTCGATACAGTCGCCAACAACAAGACGGACAGTGCGCCCAACGGCAGCCTCTGAAGAAGCTTTTTAAAAGCGAAAACGGGTTAAGGCTATAAGGTAAAACTTTTACGTTCTTACCTATAAAAAACTTTGTGTTCCGAGTCGGTAGTGTAAATTATAATCTGAGTTAATGTAACACAAGCCACTGGAAACACATTGGGAAATTATTATTATTATTACTACTATTATCTGTGTATTTGAATCCTTAAATTCTTAACTCAACTGGTACACACGATCCAAAAACCAGTTAAGTTAAAAAAATACTTGTATGTGTATTTCTTTTTAATCTGAAACTGTGCCTCTTAATCTGAAAAAGGAACTTCGAAAAAAGAACAAAATCGCTGAGGGCGAAGTGCACGCGAAACCACACAAATGTTCAATAGAAGTTTCCATACGCCTACACGTTGTTTATTGAGCATATCGATGTATAACCGATTAATCTAAAAGCAAACAAGGAGTCTGATATTTGTTTGTATATGAGAAGTGGGAAAAATATTTTCGGCAGTTTAAAATATGCCCTCTTGCCACTTTGTCACGATCTATTTATTCGCATATTTTACGAATTTAAAAATTTCTGGTGAACATTTGAAAAGAGTTTTATTGTTGAAATCGTTGTCATCGCTGTTGGCACGGCCACAGAAATACTGGAACGGTCGGGGGATCGAGGCCCGTTACCGAATTAGACACAAAACGTTTTTGCGTCGTTAATCCGCGCCGCACTTGTACGGGTACAACATTGGAGATTTGCCGTATCGCAAATTCGGGACGTTTTTTACACTATGAAAACGTTTTATTGCAACTATTTTTTTTACATACGTTGTTTTCTTAAAACTGTTGCTATTAATATCAGTGACGCGGTGATGGCGGTAAAAGTAATAATTGTTATTGGTCTTCCAGTGGTGTTATTAATTTGTTGTTAATACACACAATCCGATTTCGAGTTTCGACTTCAACCATTAATGCATTTTCAGGTACACCAGCGTTTTCTAGAATATGCTTATTTACAGAAGCGAAATTATAAAATTAGGAAGGCTGAGGATGGGAACATGAAGTGTCCCGAAACATGTTTCAAATAAGGAAAAATAGTAAATAAATTATAAAATTGTGCATGGTCCGTTTGAGTATTGTAGAGCACTTGGGGACAGTGTGTTACGTTCTTGTGAAACAGTTGCATTTCCCTGTTGGCGTTGTGAGGCGGTGTCACGCAGTTTTGGAACTCCAGGATATGCTCACAATTGCAAAAGAAATGTGCCCTTTTTTCATGGTCGATTTCTTTCCTATTTTTCCTTGTTTCTTCATCGTCAAACGAAAACGAATACTTTTCAGTATTTAAAAGCCGTGACAAACCGGTGTTCCTGGATCACTCCGTTTGAGTACAGTCCTTAAGCGGTCTATTATTATTATTCCGGCTGTACAATGTTTACAGATTATTACGAAACCAAAGATTACAGAAGTGATTGAATTCTCATCTTCCACTGCTGCTTGTCCATCCAAAGATCTTCTTCAACTACTCGTTCCCTCAGTATAGTCTGAACTTCTTCTATCCAGATGATCGGTGGTCTTCCTCTTTTCCTTCTTCCTGTGGGGTCCATTCCATAACTCTCCTTGGCAATCTTTCCTGTGCCATTCTTTTTGTGTGTCCATACCATTGTAATTTTTTGTTTGGATAAAATCAACAATTGAATTTTTCACATTCATTCTATCCTTAATGACTTCATTTCTAATTTTCTCATGTCTGGATACTCTTGCAAAACGTCTCCAAAAGTCCACCTCTGCTGTCATTACTTTTGTTCTTGTGTTATTAGTAGTCCAAACTTCTGAGCCGTAAGTCATGATACTTCTAACAATGGTTTTAAATATTTTGGTTTTAGTTTCTGCTGTAATTTGCTTATCCCACGGGATTCCATTTAATGTAGATAACAGCCATCTTTCCCAAATTAATTCTGGATAGTATTTCTTTGTCTTTGCTTCCCACTGGCCGTAATTTTCACCCCAAATACTCCTCCCCATATACCCCATATATTCCTCTGTGAAATCTTCCCCATGTCTTCCTCCAGTATCAAGTCTTGATGAAGGTCACCTATTGCCATGTATTTTGTTTTATTCATATTTACCTTCGGTCCCCATTTCTGATATTCCTGTATCAATTTTCTAGTCATGTAGTCATGTCTTCAAAATGTTGAGCCAAAAGTAATTGGTCAGCAGCATCAGCATCATCATTAGACCTTAAGGGGGTCTACACACGATAATTTCGGTGCGTCACTCTTCAGTGTGTTCATTTTCATGCGCCACATCGGGCTGAAGTGATGCGTTGCCTACACACGGTCACATCGGTATGCCGTCAGTCTACCGCCGCACACTCGGCGTGTGTTGTGCCGAAAGTTGCTTTTTGTAGTTTATCATGTCAGCGGAAGAGGAATCGCTACTGTGGGGCGCTCTGGCCTGTACGCTTGTAGAAAGAGAAAAGAATAAACGCAGACTGTTGGGTTATAGGTTAGCTTTCAAAACGAGCAAAATATTCACACATAAATGTTTGGACGGAGCTAAAGCTACATCCTAAAGACTGGCACAATTATTTAAGGACGGATCAACAAACTTTATTTAAAACTGCTCTCATTAGTTTCACAGTGTGAAGGACTGAACTTCTGCACACGCTCATGTGACACACCGCTTGGTTCGATTTCATCATTCCGTCATTTTATACTTTTAGTGTGAGCTCACATCATTTCGGTGCGTCACAACGTGTGAAGGCCGCTTTACTGTACACTACGTTGTTCAGATGTACGGGGCCGGTCAGCTGATGTCAAATAATTGACGGCATTTAAATTATAACGAATGAAAAAAATTAATTACTGTGTAACGGAAAGAAGGGGAAGGCTAGACATGCATCTTATTTTGTCTGCCTGGGTCCCCTATCATGATTTTCCTTTCACATTTGCTCTCCTGCATATGGACAACGTGTCCAATCCACTTAAGCCTCATCTTTTATATATATAAAACTCAAAGTCTGGGGATTTATTTGTATTGAATGCAAATCCACACCGTTACACCGATTGCCACCAAAGGATTTGCACAGGTAACATTGGAAACAAAGCGAAAAACACTGACTAACTTGGAATTTGATATTTTGCCCAATTTAGGCCCAGTAGCTTAATACGGGTTTCAACTTGAACAAGGACTCACAATTTTAAGCAGACATTTCAAACGCTAAATTTTAATCAAAAATTAAAAGAATTCAGTGAACGGGAGTCGCACTTGTGGAACTCGTTTTGAAACTTTTCGTACGAAATAGTGAATCCTCTAGACCCGATTTGAATTCGGTATTTCGCCCAACGTTGGGATTGAAATACAACGAGATTATTATCCAGAGGCTTACGCTAGAAGTCACTGCGTTTTGTACTCGTCGCCCTCCTCATTCTTTCGTATTATCTCCAGAATATCATCATTGCAAGGATGTGGGATGCTGACGCTACAAGCGGTGGGGACTGTGGAGCGTTTGGAGAACCGGGATTGAAGCACTCTGGTTGAGAAACATTTTCTGACCGCGAGAAAGATCGAAAACGTTCACAAGTACGCGTGCTTCAATTGAAGCAAACCAGTGCGTGCTTATGTTGTTTGTAACACGGATCAGCATGAACCTCTCTCTTTCCCTCACACCGTCATTCTCTCTCTCTCTCTCTCTCTCTCTCTCTCTCTCTCTCTCTCTCTCTCTCTCTCTCTCTCTCTCTCTCTCTCTCTCTCTCCTCTCCCCTCCCTACTACCTTTTATCTGTGAAGGGGAAAAGGCAGATAGTATTCATCTCTAGAAGAGTGAAGTTTGAAAAAAATAAGTATATATATATATATATTCACAATCATGTTATATAATTATATATTACATATTTAATATTTATAATAACTTTACCTCAAGATGTTTTTCCCCTTACTTGGAACATGTTTCGGGACACTTATTGTTCCCATCCTCAGCCTTCTTAATTTTGAATCTTGTGGAGTACTTGTGTGTTGGTTGGTTGTTGTTATGGTTTCATGTTGGTTTTTGGTATTTTAAATTGGCAGTATTGTGTGTGGTTGTGGTGTTTATATTAGTATTTTGTGTATTTTCGATTTTGAGTGCTTTGAAAATTGTGTCATGTTATGTATTGATTTGTATTTGTTCAGGTATTAGTTTGTTTTGTGTTTGTATATTTGTAAATTTTCTCAAATATTCATAATGATGCCTTTGTGTGGTATGTTTTTTATTAGTGTCATGTTGGTTATGTTTGGGAGTTCATGTCCAGTGTTAATTGCATGTGTGGCCAAATTAGATTTATAATTATCATGTTACGAAACGTGACACAATTTTCAAAGCACTCAACATCGAATATACACAAAATACTAATATATACACCACAATCACACACAATAATACCAGTTTAAAATACCAAAAACCAACAGGAAACAATAACAACAACCAACCAACACACAAGTACCGTACTCCACAAGATTCAAAATTAAGAAGGCCGATGATGGGAACAATAAGTGTCCCGAAACATGTTCCAAATAATGGAAAACACATCGTGAGGTAAAGTTATTATAAATATTAAATATATTATATGCATCAAGAAATAGATTGTAGCAAAAAGTGTTTGAATTATATATTATAAATGCACCATATCGTTTACTTGCCGTAAATATTAAAGTAAACGGGCAAGTAAGTTGCACTGTGGTTTGCACAGCATCGTCACCCCTCCACACTCCTGGTAATGCTGCCGATTCGGTGCGGGTCTGTTAACCCCCATACCTGAAGGCTATTCAGTGCCCGCGCAGTAGCTTATGTTACGAGAGTTTCTTAAAAGCAATACTGTAAGCTATAATCTATTCCCCCTGTCTCTCTTAAACAGCTGATTAAGTAAATACACATTGAAACAATCGATAATTTAAATCGAATGTAATCGATTATTTGTTATGTTATACAGTGGCGAAGCTAGTAGTTAATGAATGGGTAGGCAAAAATCTTATCTTAAATTTTTTTTTAAGGAATCACTAAAAGGATGGTGGTTCAAATCGGACGCTGAGGTAGAGTTTGCTGTAAGCGAATGGTTCCACAAACAGCCGTAAGAATTTTACTAGCAGGGAATCTACAGGTTGGTGCAACAGTGGAACTCATGTCTTAATGTTAATGGAGACTTCTTTTAAAATCGTTGAATAAAAAATGCTTTACAGCTCTGTACGTGTTTCTATTGAACAATCCTTGTATCAGTCATACACAATAATACAACTGATTGAACTTCAAATTTTTAAACTTGATTAGTTTCTATATATATGTTTAATGTTACAAATAATTCAAATAACAATCTTGATCATCTGTTAGTTCAGCGGAATAACGGGGGCACTTTTAAATAACCGCATAAAATAAACACACTTATAAACAACACAGCGCACTTTAACTTGAATGTTTGGACCACAGAAGTGAGGCATGTCTCAACGCTTCATGTGTACAGCACGGGACAATCCCCCCTCCCTTCACTTCCCTATCACTCGGCACATTGCTTACATACGATGTATACAAAAAACGCTGAGACAAGTTCAGGTTGCCTCATTCGCTTTAAACGAGCTATGGCGAGTCTCACCTGTCACCATCTAGCGGTCGCTCAGTAAAGCACGTTTCGGCCTAATAAATTCGACAGTCGCGGTAACAATGTATAATCTTTACGTTATGTAGTTCATACGTATTTATAATTTTTATTCTACAGCATTTTTTAGGGTAGGCATTGCCTTGATTGCCTCCATGTAACTTCGCCACTGATGTTATATTACAATCGAATCAAATTCGATTGTTTGTTAATTCATTTACAAACCTCTGAGGATACTGATGTATTTAGTGAAACGTACGTCAGGTGTATTGAAACGATAATGAAGCAATTATAATTTGATAATGTGTGTGTGTGTGTACAACACAATATCCAAACAGCAAAAACTTTAAGACACAGACAAAGACCCTGTAGGATTAAGATTCTTTAGACAAAACATAAAAGAATTAGTGTTTAAAAAATTTTAATTATCCATTTATTACAGTGAAACATTAGGTACAGTAAGTAGTTATAGAAATCCAATTGTTTAACTTACTTCCACATTTTTTGGTGGAAAGTCATTTGTTACATCAGTGAAGTGTAATTCTCTCAGTGAAATCATTCCCGATATTAATCAGGCGGCCTTGTTTCATAACATTCATAAACGCCATTTTAAAATTTTCCGTTTCGAAGAATGTCTTTAAGTGGATGTACTTTTGACGCCACAGCTGATAACGTACATTGTCAGGCAAGTTTCTGTGTTCCGGAAGGGTGTGAACCTTTAGCAGTACACTTTGAAATTGAAAGTGGTACTAAGATGACAGTAGATGTCACAAAAAATGTTTCCATAAATCTTTATAAACGAATATGACTTACAGTTGCACGAAGTCAGTTAAGAACACGGTTACTTTTGAAACCAGAATATGAGCCCCACCCCCCACCCAAAGGCCGCCGTGTCTTCGAGTACGTATGCAACGTGAGAGATAAAGAAAGCTTTGTAAGAAGCATTTTGTTTCATGGACATTGGGAAGACAGCAGAAGTCCCGTATCGGAGCAATAGAAATGTGATGAAATGGGCTGAAAGTTAACAACTGTAGAAGCGTTAAGCGAACGGAAGTGGAGAAGGAAGCTACTGAACAAAATGAGATATAGAAGGTTTAAATTTACAGGACATATCATAAGGTATGAGATGACCTTATCACGAGAATTTGTTTATTAGGAAGCAGGGAACGAGAAAGATTTAGGTGAAGTACAGTATTTGGAAGTTGTCAAGATAAGGTATATGTCAAAAGGCAAAGAGTTGGATGCAGCAGCATGGCAGCTAAAGGTTTGACAGAGCAAAGTATTTAGTAATCCTTACCACGTTGACAAACATCGTTGGCTGTTGGGAGGACACTCACAGTAACCGACATGCAATCGAGTTATGTTTATTCGTCTAACACAGCAATAGTGGAAAGGTTCCGGTCAAAGATACTTGGGACAAATTCGGAAATATACGAGGTTTGATCAAAAAGTTCGTGCAATTTTGCAATTTCGACCGCTACAAGTGGCAGATTAAAAAACTGTTTTATGTGATGTTGCTACACATGTTAGTGATAATCGTCTAACATTTTAGCCTTATTTGATGCATAGTTTAGATTTCAAAGCTAATTGAGTAAGTCGTCCTTACGTGTATTAGGCGATTTTTTGTCATTCTGCAATGCAAGATTGAAGAACATGGATTAAATGTTGCGTGAACTGTGAGATAAACTGTTCTGTCCTGGTAAGCGTGTTCAGAAGTCTACTGGCGCGACTGCTGTGCGTGAACAAGCGGTCTACAAGCTTCAAAGACTGCCGTAAACGGGTTGAAGAGTGTGGTTGTCAGATGAAGATTATGTTTTTGTGTTCCACGAAATTTCATCGCTAGGCGCAGTGGTAAATAAAGAGTACTATTCGGACATTTTACGCAGTTTGTATGAAGTTATTCGTTGAAAACGGCCGATTTACGGAAGAATGTTTTATGAAAATTGCAGCCCTATAGTGCGCCTGGACGCGTCATTGCTTCTTAAGAATTTTGCCAGACGAGGCAAAAGAAAACATCATAATGATGACACGACAACTGCCGTATTCACCAGATGTGTCCCAACGCGATCTTGCCTCCACCCAATAGTGATAATTTCCACGGAAGGACAACGTATCGCGACCGTTGAAGACGTAAAACGAAAATCGCTAAACGAGCTCAAGTGCACGTTTGAAATATGTTGAAGAATGCAAAATGGCTGGTTTACATTCGACTGAGACTACTTTGAAGGGGCAGTATAAGTGTCGATGAATGAAGGCATACTTTTTAAAATAAACAAGAACTGCATGGGCGAATTGACCAAACCTCGTACAGCGTGAACAGTGAAAGAAGAAACTGAGAAAAATGGTAAAAAATACGGCAGTAAACCTAACTGCGTAGCATTAGGTTTACTGGACAACAGCGAGTGCATTCGTAGGTTGCACACTTTTGACTTATCTTTTAGATTTTAGATAAAACAATAAGTTTTTTTCGAGGGTAGGTGAAAATCTCTATAGACACTAGGAACCCCGTAGTTCCCAGTAGTGTGGGACTCTAACCCATTACAAACACCTAAATAACCTCAAACCCCTTACTAAAAACACCTCCCTTAATGGTACAACTGAGCAAGCTCATCCAGCAGCTTCTCCTTCATGTTTCCTTCACGGGTGATGGGGTGACGCTCAGTGGCTAATCCCAAGATTATTCTGTCTTTCACGTAGAGTTTTATGGATTTATACGTATTTATTGCTTTCTATTGCGATACCAGATCATATGGCTTCTGTCTTTTGAGTCGCCTCAGGACGTGTGGAGCTTCTTCCACCAGGTGTCGCATTATTGGGTTATCGTGGATCTGAATCCTCTGATCATGTTTGTGTGCATATTTTGTTATTATTTTGCTGACATATTCTACGTTGAGGCCTCTGTGTAGGTTGTCGTACCTTATATACCAAGAGGCATTCACTATGCTTCTGAGTACTTTGTTCTGAAAGGTTTGTATGTCGCATTATTGGGTTATCGTGGATCTGAATCCTCTGATCATGTTTGTGTGCATATTTTGTTATTATTTTGCTGACATATTCTACATTGAGCTCTTTGTGTAGGTTGTCGTACCTTATATAACAAGAGGCATTCACTATGTTTCTGAGTACTGTACTTTGTTCTGAAAGGTTTGTATCTTTTCTAAGTTTGTTTTCTTTGTACAGCTCCACAGCTGAATTCCGTAAGTCCACACAGGCTAAAACAGTAAGTGAAGTAAAAAAATGAACGCGTATAGACAGAGTAACAAGAGTATATGTGCTTTGTAAATACCCTGGTAACAAAAACACTTTCAGTTGGAGCTACATAGCGTGACATTAATGACAGATAACTCGTCTTTATACCGTGGAAGTCGTGCTTCAGACGCCCGGGCGGAACACGACTGAATTGCCAAGTTGTTTGCGAGCAATCGACTGGCAGACGCTGGGACAGATTTTAGTTATTTTTATTGTTGTTGTTATTTACTTACATAATTGTTATTATCGGTCTTGCAGTGTGATAAGTGTTTGTTGTTTTGATCGAACTGTGATGCTTGTCGATAGGCAAACGTCGAATCTGCCAATGCCGTCACGTTTGCGTTATGTAATAATACCACTTCTGTCTGATTACAAGGTTGCTCCATATGATATACGCCTATAACATACCGGTTTAAGTTTCACTGGTCGAGGAAACTTGCCACGGTTGGCAACATAATAATAGTCGTTCCTTCTTTTACAACCGAACTGCTTTAGGAGTTAGGCGCCCGTTATTGTCCCACTTCGATTTCATTGTGCGTCCGGGAATCGAATCCACGAACTCTAGATTAGTGGCAAAACGCCATTCCCACTGGCCGGTCTAGTACTAAAATCTGCGCCCGTAACCTTAACCACGCAGATCCGTTCCACCCGGACATGACGCGTAACGCGTATTTCGTAATCAGTTACGGACGTACGACATGATTAGGCGGATCTAGGCTTGACATCGGAAAGGTAAAACGAAAAACCTTGAGACTAACGCGCGCGCTCGTGTCACGATGTACGAGATTACTGTATAATCTGTCGCCAACCGCTTTGGCGAAGTTAACTTTATGTGGGAAAAAGTAAGGTCAGTGGAAGCGAGATGCAGTGTACAGAATACAACACTTTGTCGTAGATTGCACTACACCAGTAGGCTACAGTACAGTAATCTCAAACAGCTGACGGTTATTTGAATTATAAGATTAAAATAAATTAATTACGTCGTAACGAATACGCCGCTAAAACGCGGGCGACTTTATGTTTCTACATGAAGTGAAATTGTAGTAAGTACCTCGTTTATCGGGATTTCCGGTTTATCCGGACTGACAATATAGCATTCTGTTCTACCGGAAACAGTTCAATCTTTCAACTTAGTGTTATGGTACAGCCGTAGTAATTGTCCAGCTTTAAAATCTTGCCAGTTCGTTTTTACTTCCATGTTCCATAAGGAAATGGAAGTGTGGTGATGGCGAAAAAAATCGTGTTCGAGATAAGGCTGATTCTGATTATACTACCGTCAAAACATGAAGGAAAGTCATTTTCAGAAAAGTGTCTGTGTGTGGAATTTTTTTATGGCGAAAGGTAACTGCCGCAAATTTAAACAGAATCAAATAATTTTTTGCACATGTCCCCGAGTTTTAGAGTACTCAAGGCCTATTGATTTTGGTGAAGATCGGTTAAGGGGAAGGGGTAGTTTACCTGCAACGTTTTATGTCTTACCAATTTTGATAAATAAAGTATCTTGAAAAGAAGGTCATAATAATCAACTGTAGAAAGGTAGATAAAATATCTATAAATGAAAAGGGTAGTTAAAGGGGGAGGGGGTAATTTTCTATAAATGAAAATGATAGTTGAAGGGGGAGGGGATAATTTGTTATATGTGTACTACGTTATCGGCAACAAAGAAGTAGTTTGTTGTTAAAATTCGTTCCCAGGCTGTTTGGCCGTGGTCCAATGTTTTCTGCAAAAACAGAACGTTTCGCCACTGCCATCGACTGCCGTCATCAATGAAAATCGAGTGCGCTAACGTGAGGTGGTATACGTTAGTGACCACAGTACTTCTGAAGAAAGAAGTAGTTTTTGTGGAAATATTTCATTTCGAAAATGATTTTAAATATAAGTCTTAGAACATGGAAGTAATGCATGGTTCTCCATACCGATATTTGAATATCATTACACTTCAGACCCCCCTCCAGAACGATTAAACGTCTCCATAATGACTTGCGTCTAAACAATACGAATATCCTCATGTGTGTAGAAACTACAGATATCCTCGTAAAAGGAATTACAATATTGGGAAATGAATAATATAAAGTTGGAGTTTTCTTAATAATGACAATCACTCAATATTTGGTGACAAACGTAAGGCATTTGTAACAATTAACACCATACTTGCATTTCCTTATGGAACATGGAAGTAAAGAAAGTTAGGCCTACGTACGCTGTGTGCGGAGCCCCAGGCTTGTCTGTGTCATGACACCTCTAGTGTAATATCACTAACAGTTTGAACCATCGTCTGTGCACAAGTAAACTAGCAGCTTCTTGGCTTTAATTCGGAAAAAATTAGAAAATTTTATTGTACAATTTTACATGATATCTTCAAATAAATACACTGCAAGTAGGTTTACAGACGCACAGAAATTATTCTGCATCTTCAGAGGTTCGTTTGAATTGTAATTGAATGTTTCGCTTACAGTATAGTTAACGGATAATCGATTTTACTTCGATTCTATTTTCGATTGTTTTAATGTTTTAATTAAACATTGTTTATGTAAGATTATTATTTTCTAACATATATTATTCGTTGTAATAATAATAATATTATTATTATTAATTATTATTATTAAACAGTCGAAAATAGAATCGAAATAAAATCGATTATCCGTTAACTATATTGTAAGCGAAACATTCAATTACAATTCAAACAAACCTCTCAAGATACGGAATAATTTTTGTGAAACGTGGGCCAGGCTAAAATAAACCTACTTGCAGTATATTTATTTAAAGATAAATGGTCATGGGAGACCTGCAGGAAACTCAACGAGTTATTTTCAAAAAAGAATAATTGTATATAAAATTTTTCAAACTTTATAGGCCTACTTCACGTTGGATTACTCAAAAACTTCGAGACGCATAGAATTTACAACACGTATTTATAAAATACACATGACAAGAATCGTAAATTTCTCATTTGTCGTGAGGAAAACACGGGAGGGGGGCCGACCTTGAAGCTAGTCGCATCGCCCTCCCCTAGTTACAGCTTCTTCAGCACTACACCCCAACGTGAGCCCTGGCTTCCAACACCAATCTTCTCCTAAGTCACGTGTCCATTGTCATTTCATTGTAACCTCTCGCATCCGTTCTTCTAGCACATCATCCAACCATATTATCCTACCCCTTTTTCTGCTTTTTTAGACTTGAGCCCTCAAGATTTTCTTTGGGTGATCATCCATCCGCTGTAGGTTACCTAGCTGTTGTATTCGTTGAGCCTTTACGAATCTTACAATGTTCTCATGCGTCAATAGCTCATCTATCTCCTGGTTATTTCGTTTTCTCCATTCATCTTCTTTAACCGGGCCATAAACACGTCTTACGATCTTTCTTCCAAACCTTCTTAGTGTTTCTTGTTCATTTTTTGCCAACGTACATGTCTCCCCTCCATAAGTAACAACCGGTCTGATAAGTGTCTTATATATTTTTATGTTTTGTGTTACGACTAATGAGTTTGCTACTTAATAGTCTACTGTTGGCATAATATGCCCTATTTCCTTTTCCTACCCTGCTATGTTTTGTCTTCATTACCTATCATGTTAGCCAGGTACCTGAACTTATTAAATGCATGAAATGAATTATCCTGTATGCATAAATTATATACATTTCTCGTCCTTTCTGATGCAGAAATTAGCATGTATTTAGTTTTGCTGATATTAACGTTAAGTCCTTTTCCAGCGGATGTTTGTTTCAACTCCTTGTATACCTCAAGTAGCCGTTGTCTTGATCTGGTCCCTGGACTATACCGCTTGAGATATGACACTTTTTGTACCCAGTGTTTTCTTTTTTTATCATGCAAGTTGCTGTAACCTGAAACTCGACAATTTGCATGCGATTTATAAACGTTGGGAACGTTTTTCCTACTACATAGGAACAAGAGTTTAAAATAATACGCTAGTCGATGTTTTTGTTACTATAGAGTTATGACTAGTTTTCCTTAACGTTATCCCCCCAGACAGCGTGACGCGTCTAGGAAATAACAGTTTTTGAGGTGACTGCCGTGTGATCAATACAGCGAAGACGCGTAGGTGTGTGTGTGTGTGTGTCATAAACATGGAAACGAGACGTGAGGCAGACCGGAGCATGAGTTAAGGTACTGCGCACCCGAGGTGCAGCGGACATCAATTGAATCTGCGAGACAATTTTGTGTTCGATCGGTTTACAGCGGAAATTTACAATCGCGTCTGCTGTTAGAGGCGAATTTGTTTACCGTTTCAGACGATAATTCTCTTATAAAAGCAAGACGTATGAGACTGTTTCTGCGACGGACATCGTTGGAAATGGTCGCAAAACTCTTGGCATTAGTTGTACGGCCTTACGATCTTGTGACTTGAAGACGATGGGTATTAAGTAAAACTGTAAACGTCAGAACGATTGACAGAGTCGCGAGATTCGAGTGTGTCATATCCTGTAAAACGTGGCTCAGTTGAGGCCGTATAATGTCCTTCAGTTCTATTCGTCATCATCATCATCATCATCATCTTCAAGGATTAAACCAAGGATGGTTTGTTCCGGTCTTAAATAGGCAAAGATTAGAGCTCGTCACTCCAGCGCTTCCTCGGACGTCCCACACCTCTCCGCTCCTCGGCTTATAGTTCCATAGTTGTTTGGAGATGCGGCAGTCATCCATTCGGCAAAGATGTTCCCACCAATTCAGCCGATACTGGGCGATCCTGTCGAGTATACTCATAATATTCAGTTGCTGCCGCATATCTGTGTTTCTTCTGTGATCATGGAGCGTATACCCTGGCCGCGTGCCTAAGAAATCTCATTTCAGCCGCTTGGATGCGACTGGCCTGGCTTTTCGTTAAAGTTCAATTTTCAGACCCGTAAAGAAGTGTGGGAAGAGTTTTAGGCGTGTCACTTTACTTGCTGACTTAAGGGTTCGCCTAATGGTCCCGCACATGAGGTTGAACTTATGCAACTTATTCACAACGTCGTTGCTAGCATTATAAGACACACTGTAGCCCAGGTATTCAAAATTGCTAACTTGTTCCAGGACAGTATCATCTGTAACAGTGTTTGCCGGTACGGGATCAGTTCCACGAAAAGCCATGACCTTCATTTTAAGTGTGGGTATTTGCAATCCAGAGTCCTTGCAGATTCGATTTAACAAATGTATACCCATCTGCAATCTGTTTTCAGAGTCCGACAGAATAGCCTCAGTTCTATTCTTCCTGTCATAATAGTGGCAGTATAATGTCAAAATATAATAGTATACCACTAATAATGGGCAATATATGACCGTCTATAAGAAAATAAAATAAAATTGGATTTCAAATATACGAGATTTGTGCGCAAAGTAATGGGGCTGAATTTTCCCATGAAGTGGCAACACTATCGAGATCACACTGTCCTGGCCTATAACACCAGATAGCTACACATAACATCTTCTTCTTCTTCTTCTTCTTCTTCTTCTTCTTCTTCTTCTTCTTCTTCTTCTTCTTCTTCTTCTTCTTCTTCTTCTTCTTCTTCTTCTTCTTCTTCAGCGGCGCGACAACCCATTACTGAGTCAAGGCCTCCTTTAACAGCCTCCGCCAGTTGCCCGGTCAAGTGCAGACAACTGACTGGCTGAGAAACTGATAGGTTTCTGCACATAAAAGAATTTCACAGATGGGATGTGTGAATTCTCCGATCCAACCCCCCAACCTGGAGGACCAGGAAATTTGATTTCGGGGTGCTCTTCCCCTAGAGTTGCTTTCACCTCAGCTGGCGAGCTCTCTCTGCCCGGTCGCAGTAGGCTAACTGACTCAGCCCATGTATTCCTCCGCCTCCACACTAGATGGACATCCTGCTGTCGATGTGCACCATCCTGCCAGGCCAGGGCCCAGGATACCCCCAGACTGCCTTGACAGAACCCCCATCTCTCATTTGCTTACCGATCCACTCCGCCGAAGGGATTGGTTACTACAACCTTGGAGTGGATTGCTCGGCGTAACAGGGTCCACCGACGTGTAGGTGACAGCGAAGTTGGGGTAGAGAGGCTGGTGCATTTCTCTCCTATGAAAGCATATGTTCGCGTTACACCCCCTTTGGGCCCCACACATAACATTTAGTTACTTTAATAAAAATTCGTAACTTCTTAATCTTTTAACAGATTTGACTGTGGTATAGTTTTGTTCGTTTCACCTCAGGATAAAAGATCTTCAAAACATTTAGCAGCATTTTGCAATCAAATGTTTTACCAGGATTTAAGAAATTACGACAGAAATGTTTATAATTTGAAAACAATCTGTCGGATGTAGAGGCGTGTCTCAAGCGTTTAGATATCATAAAAGTGCATTTGAAACTAGAGAGTGAAGCAGTTCATAGACGATCGAGCACTGCACAAATGAATGAAAATGTGTTGAAAGTGAGGCATTTCATCAAGACTGTACGTAGTTTGATGGAAACAATGATCGATTGTGAAGTATGTTTAAATCATGTGATTTCTATCTGCAGTCGGACTGCCTCCTTCGTAATATTTATTCTCACTTAACGTTTCGCTCTCTAGAATCCAGTGGCGGCTGGTGGTTGCAGTTGGGTTGGTTGTTTTATTCTCTGGATAGAAAATATCCAAGTCTCCTCCCCTCCAAACAATATACAAGGAAAGCAAAATACTACAATTTTAATGTCACACCCACATAACCACGATTATTTATTGTGTAAATTATTTTTTAAATTTACGATTAATATTCTGTTACCTGATTTTACACTTTTATTAAAATTTGGAAGGTCTTGTGTAGGCCTACCTACTCTCTTAATTTCAATTTTTTGCTCAATGGACGTAAACTGAACTGCGTTTTCATTAAGTTTTCGACAGAACTCATTGCGTCCTATCCTGCCAGTTAAATATAATAAATATCTTACATTATGAGACCTTAATCCTTTATATGTAGGTCTACTATTATTTGTATTTAACGATGAATTGGGACTAACACTAACAACGAACATCACAAAAAATTCGGATTTACCAACAAACAGACTGGTGGCGCCGTGACGTACCAGCGGGATATGCAGTCCCTAAGCACACTAAGTGAAGCTATATCGTTGTAATAGGAACACCGGAGTCTAACCAGTCAGAGGACTACTCCATGCAAAGCGCGTCATAGTTGGTGCATAGGCCTACACTGCGGCAAGAGCGTGTACGGTTTTTAGTATTCCTCTGCGCTTTTCACTCGGCAAATGATTAATTACGATGATTTAGTTTGAAAACACTATTATTAGTTTTTTAATTCATAATTCTACAATTTAAAATACAATTCGGGATTTAATGAGGGTTGTACAACCGTGCAACCTAAGCACGGGCCGCCACTGATAGAATCTGAAATCGTCCTCAAAAGTTGTGAGTGACGGTTGGAAGACGCCGAGTGAGAAAAATATTACAATGAAGGCAGTCGTAGTAGAGGTTTACCTGATATTTCCAGCTGTTGGCCCGCGACCTTATCTTGGAAAACCAATTTAAAAATGCTAACATTAAAATAGCGGTGTTTTCCTGCACGACCCACTCGCTGTCAACCGTAAGACATTCAGAGCAAAAGAAAGAGAAAAAAAAGTGTCACTTGTGTGCTGAAATTGAATACCAAACAGCACCAGTACTACAGAGATGCAGAAAATGTTAAATTTGCGTTGAACGCTATAGTTTTGTCGAAAATTTCCCTCCAAACGGTAATACGTTTATTAAGCGATTGTTGCAGATTAACAGCTAATGTCATAGCGTAGCAGTTATATGCTTATATTTAATCAAGTTGGTAATTAAAAACAATGTTTACACAATTTTACACTAGTAAGGCCCATGAGCTGCACAACTCGCCGACAACGAAGTACCTTTATTATTACGTACGTTTCGATATTAGGTAATTTTTCAGTTATGGGAAAATTAACATAAATACATATTCCTGTACTATTTCTGTTGTAATAACATAACAATTGTAGCATTTGGGTTACAGTTATTTTTAGTTTCACACCCTGCGGTTTACTCTGAAACCTGGGGTCCCAAAAGTTCCAAATTTCGAAAACTTGACACTACATTTTTTAGATTTTAGTTAAAATTCTCTTTAATTTGATACCCCGCGTGAACCTTCGCGATTTCATGAAAATTTCATTCACTTTTTCTGCCCCGATATCCAAAAATTTTGAAATTTTCAAAATTGAACACTGTATTCAGATTGTGGCTAACTTTCCCAACGTGGGCTTTTATTTGATACCCCACGTGGGCTTTTGCAATTTTTTTTCACAATTTTGATCTCTTCACATTTTTTCCTCCCACCCCTTTATGTCCCCCCCCAAATGTGTGATCAATCTCAAGAACAATAGGGGTTTGTAGGGTAAAACTATGAACACTCGTGCCGAGTTTTATGAAAATCGGTCGATGCGTTCAAAAGTTATCTTGGGACATACCTCAAGGAGTAGACAGACGGGCAGCAGTGGCGTATTACGGTGGGGGGGGGACGGGATCGGACCCCAACAGAGGGTCGAAAAAAGTTGTGGAATTTTGTTAATGTTTAATTTTTAGACTGTTTTATTATTTTTTGAGCTGTGTGTGGTAATATAGTAGTAACTCTTTTTTAAATATGCAAACGGGTTAATTACACAGAATTTGCTGCGTGTACGTTTGAAATATTAAATATAGGAAAAACCGTTCAGTCAATAAGTATCTTGTAAATAGTGTTTCAGTAGCGTTCATTTTTATTTTTTTACTACCGTTTACTTTAATGGGATTGGTTTGAGAATATTATCACACGTTTTCAGCCATTTTAAAGATAGTAATATTGGTTAATCGTAACTTGTGTTTTCTTTTATACGAAGCCGACTCAACCGAACGTCCTCGCAAAGGCCAAATTGTAGATACGTCAGACAAATGCCCTACAGTTGAGTTGAAACACAACTCGTTGAATTAACGTTCGTTTTGAGGCTGTTAGTGACGGGAACACAATCTGTATTATCACTTCCATGTTCCGTAAGGAAATGGAAGTATTGTGATGGCGAACAAATCGTGTTTGATATAAGGTCTGATTCTGATTGTACTACCCTCAAAACATGAAGAAAAGTCATTTTCCGAAAATTGTGTGTGTGTGTGTGTGTGCGTGTGTAGAATTTTTTCTATGGCGAACGATAACTGCCGCAAATTCAAACATAATAATCAAATAATGTTTTGCATATGTGCCTGAGTTGTAGAGTACTCAAGGCCTATTGATTTTGGTGAAGATCGGTTAAGGGGAAGGGGTAGTTTACCTGCAACGTTTTATGTTTTAACAAGAGTAAAGTACTTAATTTTGATAAATAAAGTATCCTGAAAAGAAGGTCATAATAATCCGCTGTAGAAAGGTAGATGAAATATCTATAAATGAAAATGATAGTTGAAGGGGGAGGGGATAATTTTTTATATGTGTACTACGTTATCGGCAACAAAGAAGTAGTGTGTTGTTAAAATTCCTTCCCGGGCTGTTTGGACATGGTCCAATGTTTTCTGCCAAACCAGACGTTTTGGCAGTGTCATCGGTTGCCATCATCAGTGAAAATCGAGTGCGCTAACTTGAGGTGGTATACGTTAGTGACCACAGTACTGAGGTTAAGGTTGAAGAAAGAAGTAGTTTCATTGAAGAAAGAATGAAAGGAAATATTTCATTTGGAAAATGATTTTAAATATTAATCTTAGAACATGGAATTCATGTATCTCCATACCGATATTTATTTAAGCAATTCAGAAACCATTTACAAACTAATTTTGAAACTGTGAAAGTCACTTAAAGCTGTAAATTTGTTTCCAGGTGTTCACGTACCGAATGGGACACGGATACGGAATAGCTCCTTCTACACTACCCCCGCCCCTATTACACGTACAACAAATAAAGTGAATGTAACACATGCTCGGCTCGATCAATATCTGAAACATCTATTCAGAACGACACATTTGTCAGAATAATTACCCAATTAATTATCGTGAAGCCCGTTGCTTGTACGTTTTGTCGTTGTGGGCCTGCTTGTCGCTACCCAGTTAGTTTTCCCCGTTAATTAGTTACTTAGTTTTATTTATTTATTTACCACCCCAGGCCAAAATTTACCCGGGGCTACCCTTCTACTTTCTCTCGAAGCTCGTTCACGTGTTCTGACGGGCAGTCATGTGTTGCGACCATCGATGGTTGCGACCGTCAAAACAAATCTTCGTTGAGAAAACAAAACCTGTAATGTGCTATATTTTATTTTTAGTTTGTTGTGCTTTTAAATAGTGTAAGATTATTTGTATATTTTGAACGCCTCTGATTTTTGTCATTGTTTTGAGTCAGTTTTTATGTATGTTTGATGAGTGCTTTAAAATCTGCACTTTGTCGGCTTGTCGACAGTGTTTAATCTCTCCGATCATCGAATGTTCATTAGTTTTATACTGAAAAGCAGGAATAAATGATTAAAAACATTTATTGTAATTTATAGTTGTTCAGGAAACGTCTGACCGTTTAAGTGAGGTTGATCTGTTGTCTGTTGTTTGCACTATGAAACATTGATTATTCAAAGTTCATTTGTGCATAGAGGGTAATTCATTTCATGCTTTTAATAATGTGAAATACATGGGTAACATGATAGATAATGAAGGGAACATAAACACGACGATACATGACAGGATACAGATAGGAAATAGGGCATATTATGCTAACCGTAGACTATTGAGAAGCAAACTTGTTAGTCGCGGAACAGAAAAATGAAAATATATAAGACACATATCAGACCATTTGTTACTTATGAAGTTGAGACGTGGACATTCGCAGAAAAGGAACAAGAGCACTAAGAAGGTTTGATCGTTCGACGTGTTTATGGACCGGTTAAGGAAGATGACGGATGGAGACTAAGAAGTAACCAGCAGCTATTAAAGCACGAGTACATTGTAGGATTAGTAACAGCGCAATGATCACAATGGCTAGGTCACCTAGAGCGGATATTTAACAAACTACTGAGGGCGCAGGTCTATAAAAGCGGAAAGAGGAGCCGTCCTCAGGAGAATGCATGTGAGGGGTGGCAACGGATAGTAAGCATCGGAGAAGACTGGTGTTGGAAATCAGGGCTCACGTTGAGCTGTTGTCCTAAAGAAGAATAACTAATAGTAAAATAATATTATGTCTTAGTGTATCAAGATATAAGATTACGTTAAAACTTTTCAAATTTATGGAATTTTGTTAAATAATTATCGAATACTCTTTCTTTTATGTTTAGTACTACAATTTAAATTAAACAAAGTGTACACTAGAATTTATCGTTAAATTGAGACTAATTTTGTGATGACATAATTCCCGTTGCAGGCTGCAGCTGGCATCCTCTCACACACCACTTAGGCCTGTAGTGCGTTTGTTAACTCGGTAATTAAATTTTTACGAATGTAAGAACAGCGAACGTGAATGCGACTTGAAAAGGAATTTACGTCCCTGACTTTCACCGTCTTGGAACGCACAGCCTTTCGATCGTTAATCGTTTTCAGATGTGGAATAACGCGATGAAATGTGAACGTATAAAAACCGATAGACCGAAGAAAATAATAGAAACCGGTGTGTAAACAAAAACCTCTCGTTAAAACTGAAAACACAATAAAAGAATAAAATAAATATAGTTTACTTCAACTTACCTAACTCGTACATGAACTTGACTCACTTCCGTATACGAACACTAGAAATCGAACCGCAGGTTCGGGACGTTGGTTGTTGGTAAATTGAATTTATGTACGTCTTTCTTCTTCTCGTAGTTCCTATCCGTTTCGAATATTTGATCTCGTACAGACTATTTTAACTTTCTGTACTGCTGCACGGAATAAGTCAGTTGTATTCATGCCAAACCAGGTTCTTAAATTTCTCAGCCATGATGATATTCTCGGTCGCCCAACTCCTCTCTTTCCAAGTACTTTTCCCTGTAGTATGGACTGCAATAAGTAAAATCTCTGTTCATTTCGCATGACATGACCCAGATGCTGAAGCTTTCTTATCTTCACTGTGTTAATAACTTCCCTTTTTTTCTCGATCTTTCTAAGAACTTCAACATTAGCTATAAGTGCTGTCCATGAAATGGTCAGTATTCTACGGTAAACCCACATTTCGAAAGATTCCAGTTGTTTAATTGTGGCTTCAGTCAAACTCCAAGATTCTACACAGTAGAAGGGGACCGAGAATACGTAGCAGCGTAAAAGTCTCATCTTTGTGTTTATTGTTAAATAGCGACTTTTGGATAAACTGCTCATTCTAGTGTACACTGCTCTTGCCTGTTCAATTGTGCTCTTTATTTCTCGAGAGTGGTCCCATTGTTCATTGACTATATAGTACCAAGATATGTATGTAAATTTGCGTACACGTTCAACTGGCCTCTGGTTTATATTAAGGGTGCAGTTTGTGAACTTGTTCTTAGATACAATCATTAGCTTCGTTTTATTAACATTGATGTCTAGACCATATCTACGGCTGCTTTCTGTCACTCTATTCATTAGTTGTTGCAGCCTCTTTAAGCTATCTGCGAATATGACGGTATCATCCGCATAACGTATGTTATTTATTCTTTCACCGTTCAGAGAGATTCCCACATCGCATTCATCTAAAGCTTCTCTAAAAATACCTTCCGAGTAGATTTGATTAAAAGCGGAGATAGTATACATCCTTGTCTTAATCCACGCAGAATCTGTATCTCTTCAGTTTTCTCTTTATCTACTCTAACCACTGCAGATTGGTTCCAATACAGTGTAGGTATTATCCTTAGGTCTTTTTCATCTAATCCAATATTTTTCAGCATATCCATCATTATTTACGTCTTTAGTTTACTTTATTTGGCGTTTTGCTGAAAGAGCGAAGCGGGTCGGAATGTATCTGTCTGGGAGTGTCCCACGATACATTTTGGACGCATCAGTCAATTTTTCATAAAAACATAGAATACGCGCCCACGCTTTCACCCAACAGACAGCTGTTGCTTTTGAAATTGATTACCGTATATATGGGAGAAATAAAAATCTAGATGAAAGTAAAAATGAGAAATCTAATTAAGAAAGTTGTGTTAGTGGTTATAATCACAAACAGAAATATCACTGTTGCACACCACTATAGAAAAATTATTCCGATTAGCGCTTTCAAGCTTCTCAGCTCATCGTCAGATCGGAAATCTGATCAGAATATTTCCGATCTGACGATGAGCTGAGAAGCTTAAAAGCGCTAGTCGGAATAATTTTTCTATAGTGGTGTGCAACAGTGATAATTCTGTTTGTAAAAATGAGAAAACTGAATGTATGAAAGTAACTGGGGAAAACGGGTGACGGGGGTTCGGCGCAATCGACAGAATCCAGCGATTGAATCAGCGGTCTTGCGACGAAAGATGGTTTTACCTATTCTTACCCGGTCAATTGCGCCCTGTATTTTCACTTAGTCACAACTGACCGAATCTGTTGCAATTAGTAGAAACTTTTCTGTTCCGAACTTCAATGAAGTTTCAATCCTGTAACTTTTTCATTTGTACGAGGAACTTATTTCTTCCATTTTTTTTACGTTTGGTTAGGTCAGGTTAGGTTGGGTTAGGTTAAGTCAGGTTAGGTTAGTTTAGGTTGGATTAGGTTAGGTTAGGTTGGGTTATGTTAAGTTGTGTTAGGTTAAGCTAGGAATGAATAGAATTATAGT
Source organism: Magicicada septendecula (assembly GCA_034769895.1). NCBI lineage: Eukaryota > Metazoa > Arthropoda > Insecta > Hemiptera > Cicadidae > Magicicada > Magicicada septendecula. The sequence continues at coordinate 31,895,188 of CM068376.1, read as the reverse complement.
GGCAATTATGTGTTACTATTATAATAATAACATGCCAATTTTAGTAACGGTTGGCACCACCTTACGACTGATAAAGTTCACTCTTTGATAACGCCGAGAAAGTTAATTGGTCGTAACTGTGTATAGACATCAGAAACTGTCGTAGGGCATTAGCATTCCAGCCGTGAGCCTTCAGTGCTTCACACGCTTTTGATAGATGCAGTGTATGTTTGTATAGCTTATAGGACCACATTTTCGATCTCAAGTGACTGAGTCAGTTTTGACCGGATTCAGATTTCCAACTCGGGCACAACCGATTGGGTTTTATACGATTGGGTCGCAACTGACCGCGGTCCTTGAGCAGCATAGTTTTTAAATTACCACAACATTTAAGTATCTAGGCTGTGACAGATGCAAACGCCGTAGACAAAGACATACAGAACATTTGTAGCATTACGCTGTTTATTCTAATCAAAACGTCTGTCGAGAAATACGATATTAAGAGTTTACAGTAGACCAGTGCTATACGTGGATGAAGCTAATGAGTTTTGAGAGCAAGGTGGGAGCACAGAGAGTAACAGACGGCGAGAATGAGAAGAATAACATGAAAACCAGCGAGATTAGAGTTTGGACGCTTAAGTGGATCGATCACGTTTTAAGAGGAGAAAATGAGAGAATTAAGAAGAAAATACATTAATTAAACAACCTGGGAGGAAGACTACAAATAAGACTTTACATAGGCGTATTTGAATTTGCATTTAACTGTCGGACTTTTTCCTTCACAGAAAAAATATAAATGCGACGTTTCGGCAGTCGTCATGAACCCCTTTTGATTTAGTCGCCAACAGAGCAGCGGCGGCTCATCGGGGGAGGCAAGCCTCCCCAACGAAATTTAGAAAAATATTAAAAAATAAACAACTAGTAGGCCTAATAGGCTCTATTTTTTACTATAACAGAACGTGTAATCACATTCTGGCATTTTAAATGATCTGATTACTTACAAATAAACAATTAATCGCGGGTTATCAGTAATAGCTTAGACTGAGTAGTACTGGTACAGCTGCGTGCGTGAGTACGGTTTAATGTAGTTTGTGTCACTTTTACGCAGTCTTTACGTCCTCGTGCTCCTTGTACGTGTGTATTGTTATTATTATTATTTATCTCTTATTGGCCATTATAAAGATCGACTTAACGCCGTCTCTTTAGTTTCAATTGAAAAGAGAATCCTCTGCAAATTGAAAAGTCGAGCGACATGACATGATGATGTTATCGAGAATTTTGCAAATAAGAATCGCCACTAACTGAATTTGCTGTAAGCATACAAGTAAATTCATCGCAGCTTTCAAAATATATATTTTTACTCAGACGTTTACTTCTTTGCTAGAACAAAAATAAGTTAATCTACGGATTATCTTGTTAAAGATACGAGTATATTTGTAATAAGCCGTGTATGCTGTAAAAATCAGGTATCTCGTAGCCTTCCCTTCCTCAGGACTCACCGGCCGCCACTGCAACAGAGTGCAACGGACTGTCGAAGGGTGTCATCATCACGTGTCCGTATGGAAGTTCCTGGAATACAAGAGGGTGCCATCAGAATCTACGAAGTGAATCAGGCATATAGATACAGTGGTGGGAAATTTTCAAGCTTACAATTGCCGTAGGGAACTGCACTTTGCCTAAGACCACCGAAACATAGAAAACAGTGGTGGAACTACGAAGGGGGAACGAGACTGGTTTGAAGGTTGGACTGTCAATTTCATCAGCAGTAATTCAGGATTCTTACCGTGTATTTTATAAATACGTTTTGTAAAATTCTTTGCGCGTCAAAGTTTTTGAGTAAAACAGCGTGAAGTATAACGGTTGATATGGAAGGCACTGGTTTCAAAATATTCTATCTCGGTTAACTATTATTCAAATTAAAGGTAATAAATTTCTTGTCGTTAGGTATCACTTTAATTCTAAATTCGTATTCTTAATAGATATTGTAAAAATTAGTAATTTGAAGACGTTAAAAAAACAGTTTTATTACCCCTCCGCACTTTAATTTAAGGATGTTTAAGGATGTGAGTGTGTTTTAGCAACTTGTAGTAGGTGTTGAAGTACGTTATGTTTTAATGTAAAATCTTCAAATAAAATCTTCTCATTTTCCGAATGAAAGTCAAGAAACCGCCAGTTTACCTGTGCAAAGACGACGGTTCAAACCATATTAGACTAGTAGAATCATGATGTAGTGCACTGGCTCCTAAACTTTTCAGTCCGCCGACCCCCCTTCAAATAATTTAAAAATTCACGGACCCCGTCTGAGTTCTGAAATAAAACAAACAGTAAATATGACGGAAACTTATATTTTAATTAGAATGTATTAAAATCGAAATTCTGTGAACTTCCAAATTATAATATTAATTATATCAAACATAGTTTAATGTGAACAATGAAGTTGCTTTTGAACAATTAGCTCAGCAGTATTGGGTTTAATGTCTGATAATTTCAACATTAAGTCACTCTCGACATCAAGTTTATTTCTTAACTTTGACTTCAAGTACGCGAGCAGGGAGAATGCGGTTTCACACAACTAAGTAGAGGGAAACACAGTTAAACACTTTAAAGCTTTTTCTGCGATTTCAGGGTAGTCAGTCATTACATATAACCAGAAGTCAGCTAGCTGTAATTTGAATGAACACTCAGCTGAAAGTTCTGCCAATGAATCTTCTTTTTGTAGTGTAAGAGAGAGGTCCAGTCAGTCGGCTGACAAACAGATCTGCTACACGACACGATTTAAAAACATTATTAAAGCCATTAGTTTGAAATTACTTTTACAATTACAATTACCCCCCCCCCCAAATACTGGAATCTTCTACTAATTTTTTAAGATTCTAAAATTTAGATGTTAGAGCATAAAGATCGGAGAAAATTACGGTATATTCTAATGTTTCTTAAAAATGTATTTGGGAATAACTGCTCTAATGGGAAGTGTGTCTGGGCGATAAAGGTAAAGGTAGATTAAAGGGCCGTTTTCGTTTTAATTCGCTTTCTGGCGCTTGCGTAATTGTTTAGTGCTACAAACACGCACGCTATTTACCAGATGTGGAGCGATTCTCGTTATTACGAAAACCCGAACTTTATCAATTTACAAACATTGTAATTCCTTTTATTTTTACAATCATTTATAAGCTTTATTTTAACAGACTTGCTTAGAAGTAGACTGAAATTTTTAATAGTTCTAGGGGGAGGGATTGATCCCCTGTTACGCTACTAATAGATAGTGACTACAAAATAGTGAGGCGGAGAGGAAACGTAAGATGCGCGAGGAATGTAGACATAGTGTGGTTAATCATCTGTAAATTGTTACCTTATCTACTCCAATTGAATGTCATTTTAGTTCGCTTTATTCACAAGTAATATGTAAGCTCGAATGGTAGACAAACGTGAGTAGTAAATATTATGTACTGTTATACTACTTGGTAAATAGTCATTTCACCAGTGTGCCAGTCTAATAAACACTTATCGGCTATAGATGCTTCACCTAGTTAATATGGTTCGTAGTATATCAGCGTTACAAACTACTTTTTTAAGGCCCTATAAATTCCCGGACGTGGACAAAATCCCCCCTCCCCGGACGTGTCATCGTTTGACTCCTCTTAAGAATTGTCATTTGTGAGGCGTGCATTTTACTCTCGTGCTTGTAAATCTAATTCACTCCCATAGGACAAAGCAGGGGTAAAACTTCAATATCGTCTCTTGACGAACCTAGTCTCTAAAAATACGATAAACTGCTCCACAGCTTGCCGTAGCCAATATCGTTTCGTAAGTAGATAATTTGTGCTGTAGTTTGATTGTTAATTAATTATTAATTTCGTTTTGATTTATTCTTTGCCTCGAAATACCATAATTTGTTTTACATATTCTGACGCTTACAAATCTGTGTAAGTTTAGAAACCGATTTTTATACAGTAGATTATTTATCATGAGCAGTTATCGAATCGGCAGTAAAATACAATTACACTTAAATACTTGTCTCGTGATTTTATCACTACATTGCCAGCGTAAATGTTAAATGGTCTGGTAATATGCTGCATCTTTGTCGAACAGATGTCCTTAATTAACAGGGACACTAAGATAGTTATTTTTTGAAATTTGTTTTTGTATGTATGTCTTATTAACAGAAGTTTCATCTTGTTCCGCGCTGTATAATCAATCATCGTGTTGATTTCGGTCGGGTCAGAGTTTAACCGTGTGGGTGTTCCAAGAATTCGTGAAAGAATTATTGCCCGCATTGTTGGTAAATGAATTTTGTACCAACCGCGATAAAAGTATAAGACAGTTCCACAAAAACGTTTTAAATGGCACCGCTAAATGCACTGAGTGAGACAGCGGCAAAGTTTCAGCAATTCAGAATGGAACTGATCTAATCTTTTTGCGCCGCGATGCACTTGTCTGGCCGTGAAACTGTGGCGTGTATCACTTGAGCAGTCTTGTCTTATAAACACTATATAAAGACACGCGCACGCACATTATAAAGTGTGTGTGTAACGGGCATAAAGTTAGACATACATGTCAACATTAAACCACGTTTAGGGATGTATTGTTAAGGTGCAACCTTAGGTAGGTTTAGTCCTAAATGTAAATTACTGCCTTCAAGCGTTTTGAAACAGTTTTGCTTTATCATCATCATCATCAGTTAAAATTCCTTCCCGGGCTGTTTGGCCGTGGTCCAATGTTTTCTGGAAAACCACTCGTTTCGGCAGTGCCATCGACTGCCATCATCAGTGAAAATCGAGCGCGCTAACGTGAGGTGGTATACGTTAGTGACCACAGTACTTCTGAAGAAAGAAGTAGTTTCTATGGGAATATTTCATTTCGAAAATGATTTTAAATATAAATTTTAGAACATATAAGTCACGTATGATTCTCCATACCGCTCTTTTTGTCTGTATGGGGGTTAACCTCAACAAAAAAAGTGTACACAATGCGACATGGACACGCGATAAGTACATCAGGTTACTACAAACACAAATACTGTGTGTCAAACCGCCGAACAAAACAGTACGAAACGTAGTAAATTATTACAGGTTCGTTAAACCGCTACCGAGGAATACATAACGACTACAACTGACAGTGAGTTAGCTCAAACATTCCATAACCAAGGTTAACGAAAGCAAATTACCGGGCCGGCCCGGCGAGTGAGAGCGATGATTCATGGGTCACGGCTCGCTCGATTATTTCACTGACGTCTTAATGTTTTCGTTTCGTTTGGTTTTCTTTGTTGTTCGCTGTGCACAGTTTTTCCGACGTAACGAGTTATGTAAAGCACGAATTCGGGTCAGAGGTACGCTTACTTTTCTCTTGTTTCAGAAGTAAATAATTATCGCGTATTGTCTGCTTATGGGGGCGGTCGCAGCGTGTGGCTACGCTGTCGGCGCGATTTCGATTCCCGCTGGGGCCATCTGATTTAGATACAACCGTTCTCCCTCGCAAGACGATGCCAAACCAGCGAGAGGTATCCTGCCTAGTATCAACCCTCCCTAACTACGTATGTCGTTCCGATTCGGCGTTAAACTGTAGGTCCCATATACCTGTGAGAGACTCAGTAACAGGCACCACGGGTATATGTGGAGAGGGTAGGCCTACAAACCTGTCGAAATACTGGAGGACCCAATAATAATAATAATAATAATAATCTGCTTATGACTACGCTCATCCGTTCAACCTCTGACCGTAGCCGGATTGAGGCTTTGGGGGTGGGGGAGTGGCTCGGGGCTATTTGAGAGCAGGGGCCCATGTATGAAGTTTTCGCGTTTTTCACAATACTTTATTCAGACGATCATTTAATAAATATAATAAACAAAATATTGTTCTTAAACCGTATTTTTACTCACATAATTTTTTATATATTATACCGATTAAATAGATGCTGAAACTGTTTACTATTATTTTATTTCGCAGATCTTTTTATAACAATCAACAGTACAAATAAATTATTGAGATTAAAAGGGACGTATATTTTTCTCGAGCCTTCTCCAAAAATCATCATAAACCAATTGTGTTAGCTTATAACTACTAGGGAAATGTTTAGCGTTAAACTTTACTGCTTTGGCTTTTACCATAACCTTTTGTACCTAAACACGTCTCTAAGTTTCATTTAAATCCATGATCCGCACTTCAGGTACTCTCCTTGTCAGTGCGGCTTTTAATATTTCGTTTGCTCGGAAAAATGTATTTATTCGTTCGAAAATGAGAATTTTTAAATGGTCGGGCATGGGCTCCGCGAAAAGCGGGGCCCGGGGCTTTAGCCCCCCCCTAGCCACCTTAATCCGGCACCGTCTCTGACTCAATATTTTCGTATACCTGTGTGATTCTTCTTTCCGCTTTCCGTTTAGCGGGAGAAGCGTTCGCACATTTCTTTCTCTCTTGCAACGATTTTTCGGCTAAAGAATTAGATATAGAAAAGACTTTTCCAAGCTATAATTTCGTATACTCCAAGTTTTCCTAATTCGTATGTTTTTCCACTTTTTATTAAAGTGACCTTGTCGTATAATTATATTTAAAATTTAATTTATCTAATAGGCCTATTTATAATTTATTTACCTCAAGATGTTTTTTCGCTTATTTGGAACATGTTTCGGGAATCCTGTTGTTCCTATCCTCAGCCAATTTGAATGTAACTCAGTCAGGGCTGAGGATGGGAACAATAGGATTCCCGAAACATGTTCCAAATAAGGGAAAAACGTCTTGAGGTAAAGAAATTATAAATATTAAATAAATTATATATATGCCTCAAGAAATAGACTGTAGCAAAAAGTGTTTGAATTTAAAATTTAATAGCTCAAATACACATTCGAATCAACCGTTTGAATAATAATTTGCTGTTTACATAATCGTTGTCATAAAATACTACACTATTCTTTAAGTAAGCGTTAAGGTTTTGAAAGGCTGTATTGCCAGTTTTTGTTTAACTTTCGTATATAATTAAAACAAATTCGAATGTAGTTTGTATTTAAGAACCCCACGGTAACTGCTATAAAATAAGTGTGTGATTTCTGATTGTTACAGTATTAAACGGGGCGGAAGTGTGTTAGTGCATCGAATCTCTTACGTGTGAACGAATGTTCTTTGTGCTTGTGACGTTTTCTGATTACACAAGTCTGTGCATTGCGTTTCCTAAACTGCGGGCTTCGTTTCATGCCAGTGTACATTTCAACTAGAGGCGAACCTAGGATTTCATCTCGGGGGGGGGGGGGGTTATTTTAACCACATATCGTTTTCTCGGGGTATTGTTTTTTGAATATTATAATGAAAATCGTACCAAAAATTAAAACTAGTGGGTAAATAATAGCTGTAATTCACCAATTTACAAATCAATTAAAAACATACATCAGGTAGGCGTACAGTTTGTCTTGGAAGCGTAATAATACCTTTATGTGGAATATATCTGCTTTAAAGAGAACGTTAAATTAAGAAAGTGAGGGTTAACAGCATGTATCTAAATGCTGTGGTTATAATGTGTATAATAGGATTGTAGATATAAATTTTACAGCATGTAAATATTAAATAATTTTGTTTAAAAATATAAATGATTGTCAGTCTTCTTGAAAAGGAAAAATAGAAGAAGAAAGAAAGGTAAAAAAGGAAGAAATAAATATTACTACATACTTTGATAAATAACTTTTATTTATCCTTCTTGATATTTAAAAAAAATATGTGAATTACACGTGTTTCATTATACGTTTATTACATGTGTAATTGAAAAAAAGCAGATATATTTAAGTAAATTTGGTGAAATAAAGCGCATTAATTACGCGAGTACACAGGATAACACTGGTATTGTTCAACTCATAACATGACGTGACTTCAAAAATCGTCGTACGCTCCATGGTCTGTCTTTTTCATAGGCCTCGGTTTACGGCCAACTAGAGGGTAAAAGCAAAACAGTTCCTTCGTTGCGGAATTAAATAAAACAGCTGACATAGTGTAAAGCACGCCGTCACATGCATCATTATGTTTCAAGTTGCTTATGACCAGCGGGAAATCGTGTCCTCCTATTCTCTTTCGACTCGACTTCTTTCCATTTTTCACCATTTATTTTCATCTGTTATATTTATTATTGAGAATAAGGCATATTATTGTAGATTATTGAAACTTGTCATTGACCTAAATAGTAATTTTTTTAAAATTGACAAAATTTGTAAGACATCTACGTTTCAAAAAACACGGAACTAGTTAAACATGTTTTGATTCACTTTTTAAGTTTTCGGATTTCGGGGGGGGGGGTATATCCCCCATATCCACCCTAGGTTCGCCCATGATTTCAACAGGTTATGGTGTTCTTCACGTCATGGCATAGGCAAGAAGCTGGCTGTTCCGCCTTCAACGGCTCTCCAGCCATCTCTGTGGACCTGCCCACTGATCTGTGCCCTGTAGGCTCGTACTCTTTGAATCGAACATTCTTCCTTTCCTTTAACCTGCCATTCAAGTTAGTTTCATATTTCGTCCCTTATAACTTCGTCTCTTCACGTGGTCTTGAAGTGGTCTTCGTATGGTCTTTAGGTAGGGTCGTCATCTGCTAAAATGAACTTGTTGTTCAATCGGGTTCAAAAACTAGGACAGTCCCGGACATGAAACCGGTAGGCCTGCATAAAAGTAAACAAACTAAAAACGACGACACTTAGGTGAATCATTAGCGTGTCATTCATACTAAAAGTACTATGTTCCTGAAAAGTAAAAACTTTTAATCATAATATAAAGTTATGATTAGACCGGTGATAACATATGGCAGCGAGACTTGGACTCTGAATAAACGAGCCGCTAACATAGTCAACACCTTTGAAAAGAGAATTTTGAGGGGAATATATGGACCAATCCAAGTCAATGGGATATGGAGAATGCGTCACAATGAGGAACTATACAAGCTGTACAAAGACAATGATCTGACTGCATAGATTGCAATGGGCAGGACATATCATTAGGATGGAAGGCAACCGAATACCTAGGAAGGTACTGTTTGGTTAAATCGAGGGTAGAAAGCCTGTCGGAAGACCCAAGCATCGGTGGATTGACGCAGTGGCAAGGAATGGTGATGCTTTACTTATAAAATGAAACGATGGACATCAGTCGCCAAGGATAGGGAAAAATGGAGGCGGATGATTGTGGTGTTAAGGTTCGACTCCGAACTGTGACGCCATAGAAGAAGAAGAAGAATTGTCCGACGTAAACCTTATGTTAATGTTCACGCATCGTCGAAAGTTATGTTTAAAGATCTTACAATGTATGTGTAGTCTCGTTCTTCCAATACTTGTATTTCCGTCCAAGACGGACGAAAGCCACTACATGGTCACAGAACAGGAAGCTAGAGTGGGAGAGCGCATGCAAATTGGCATCTATTCCTTCGAAAAAGTCAACAACTTTGTTTATTTAGGATGCCAAGTTAACTTCGATGGGGAACCACAGAAGAAATAAAGCGAAGAAACGCCTCAGCCAATAGGTGGTTCTTTGGTCTCAGACCCCTGTTCCAGAGCAGAACAATTGCCAGGAGCATCAATCTAAGCAGCTGTATAAAACACTCATCCGCCTAGTTCTCACCTATGGTTCTGAGACCTGGACCATTTTTAGAAAGTGAGTCAAGCCTGTTGGTTAATGAACTCCAAATCCTCCTCCGCATTTTTGGTCCAATATGTGTGGGAGGTGAATGGAGGAATAGGACCAACCAAGAACTGAACACTCTTCTGAATGAACCAGATATTGTGAAAATTATAAAACTTGGTATACTCAGGTGGGCTGGACATGCGATCAGAATGGGGGAGAATTGCATACCCAGAAAGGCACTCACAGAACAGACCTATGGGACCAGGAGAGTCGGTAGACCCAAACTTCGTTGGAAAGACGGTGTGAACTCTGATGCGCGCCATACCCTTGGGACTCGGAACTGGAGAGCAGCTGCACTTGACCGGGACAACTGGCGGAGGCTGTTAAAGGAGGCCTTGACTCAGTAATGGGTTGTCGCGCCGCTGAAGAAGAAGAAGAAGAAGAAGAAGAAGAAGAAGAAGAAGAAGAAGAAGAAGAAGAAGAAGAAGAAGAAGAAGAAGAAGAACAACAACAACAACAACAACAGCCACACACACGAGTTTCTTTATTGAACACACGGGGTTTCTCAGTGATAAGCGGCTTATCAGCGTACGTTTGTAGCTCAGTTGTGAGCTTGGACGACGATTATTGTTTGTTGTCAGGCGGAGAACGCCTTTAACCCGCAGCTTATTGAAAAATAAATAATTTTTTATCGGAATAATTTGCGTACACGAGAGGATTACGTGTTTGTGAACAACAACGTGGGATGTCAATAAACAACTGCGCGAATCTTATTATGGAATAAATCTGATGAGTAGGCAGTCAAGGTCTCAGTCAAAATATCGCGTTGCCTTAATCGGGCATTTGGCGCGCGTTTGCCGTTCTCTCCGTCTTCCGTACACGCTCGAATGGAAGACGAGCGTGGTGCGTGTGCCGGGTGTGGGCAATTTACGCGCTATCAATTAGTACAAGTGGTTAGTCAGACATTGAGTCACTGCGTCGCGTGCCGCTCTGTCGTGGGAACACAAAACGTGACAGGTTTTGAAACAGGTAATGGAAAAGACCCAACAAATAAAAATTGTTCAGCAAAAAAACAAACTTTGTTCATAAATAAATCTTTGAATTCGTAGTGACCGTCAATCAACGAATTTTTCCGGTGAAGGGTTTGTGAGGATCGGTCAAAAAGTATAACACAAATTTAACTTATTTGTGTCGACGTTTCGACAATGTTTATTGTCATCGTCAGGACGTGTGTATGAATACAAAAGAAAATGTCAAACACAACACATCAATTATTTGAGTGAACGTGTTTGTGTATGTGAGTGTTTTGTGTGTATGTGTGTGTGTGTGTCCTTGTATATGTGAAGGAGTTGAAATAGTTTGTTTTACATCATCAAATGTTTTCCTTAAATACAACGAGAAAATTATAATGTCACAAACTTAATTTAGACAGTATTACAATTTAAATTACTCATAATGTAATGGCATTTGTAATTAGGCCTAATTATAAAAGCAGTAATCAACAATTAAAATTTGGTACAGGAAACGTTTATACATATACCTGTCAACATATAGCATAGTAAAACATATTATAGCAAAATAGAGATTATAGGGATGTTCAATTATGTAAATTATCAAAAGTTATTTTTATCATGTTTCACTCACTACTGGTATTGAAAACATCGTAATTAATGTAGGGAATTCTAAATTACACAATAACTGTAGAACTTTACGAACTTACATAGAGAATTTACATAATATTACAAACACAATTTTGTAAACCTATATATCAAATGAAAACTTTGTTCACAAATTTTTTCCGGTGAAGGGTTTGTGAGGATCGGTCAAAAAATATAACACGAATTTTAACTTATTTGTGGCGACGTTTCGACAATGTTTATTGTCATCATCAGGACAATTGTTGTTGACACTATAAACATTGTCGAAACGTCGACACAAATAAGTTAAAATTTGTGTTATATTTTTTGACCGATCCTCACAAACCCTTCACCGAAAAAATTCATTAATTGACGGTCACTACGAATTTAAGGATTTGTTCACAAAGTTCACTCCACTGCAAACAAAATCCTCGGCAATTGGTCCACAACAGCATTGTTTTATTACTGACAAATTATTGTTAAGACCGATACGTTCGCGGTTAGTGAAATTAATTTTTGTACGGGCAAAATTAAGTTAGGGATTCGGATATAGTCAAAAATATGAATAGAAGTACATTACTTCAACTAGGAAGCTCCGCAATCTGCAGAACGCTGTCACTATTTCAGAGCCTGCGGTATGGCGCGAAAGGCGTAAGAGGCAACCCACTCTCCCTGGGTTAAATAGAGAGAATCGCTGCCTTGCGATGAAGAGGTATCTTCAAAGGCTAAGGGAGTAAACCCTGACAGAAAAACAGGGTAGACCAGGGTCTAAGCTGTAGTGAAAGCAGCTGGTCTAGGGGACGGAAACCCTGAATAAAAATGACCCGGCCCTCCAGGTTGGGGGTTGGGCGAAGGGCCAACAACCCCTGCACGTAAAACCAATATGTTCAGGAACCAATAAACATGCCTCGGAATATGGATGGGATTATACGGGAACGACTAAGGCACAAGAAACTGGACTATGCGATAGGAACTTGGAACGTTAGAGCATTGATGAAAACAGGAGCAGTGAAAGATCTACTATGGAGAATGCGTCACAATGAGGAATTATACAAGCTGTATAAAGACAATGATCTGGGCAGGGGACATCATTAGGATAGAAA